>CM029018.1:147404947-148027447 GCA_016801055.1 Panax notoginseng | reverse complement strand
TCCTTGCTAGATCTGATTTGAACTAAAAGCCATGAGAAATCAACTTCAAGATCAGCGAACAATATAAGATCACCAGACTGCTGAAGTTTAGATGTCGTTGAGTATCAAACAACAACATCAACGTTAGAATAAAAAGACCAAATTCTTGTCTCTATCCTTTTCTTTATTAGTTTCTTATGAATATGAGGTAGAGGAGGACAATCAATCCGTATTGGTTTTCTAATCAGATCTTCCAGTCCAAAATATTACTTCTCGAATAATCCACAAAAACTATTCCAACCACAAAAGAATCCCTTTCCATACAATCAATCACCATAGGGAATCCCTTCATCGTCACAGACCATATCCATGGCCATAGCTTCATCCGTCACACTAGATCCGCTACATGAATCTCATATTGAATAAATTTAAGAGTTTTAAAAGTGTAGATGGTTTAACCTTTTAGGTATAGGTCATCTAACATGCTTGTTAGGTTAGTCTACACTGGCGGAACCAGGGGGGGCCAGGGGGGGCACCTGCCCCCGGTAGCCGGCCGGTCGAGGGGAGGGGAGGGGAGGGGCGGGGCGGGGCGGGGGCGGGGGACGGTCAGTCACACACACAAAAATAAAGAAAAAAATATGCAAAATTGGTTATGTAAAATAAGTTTTATAGAAATTGGATAGAATATATTTGTTATTGATTTGAAATTGGTTATGAGAGTTTTGATTATGGAACCATGAAAGGTTTACATGATATAAGGATGGAATATTGTATGGAGGTTATGTGTTTATATGTTCGGATGTCATGAAACTAGGATTTTTAAAGCTTGCATACCATGTGTTTGTATAAATGCCATAAAGAGATTAATTTGGTTAAAACATAAAAATTAACGGGTTCTCTCTGTAAATTGATGTACATACATGAGTTATAAGTTAACTCAAGTTGTTTGAGTGCTTCATCAGTTAAAAAAAATCACTTTAACGGCCACTTTTTCTGCCAACCGCTTCAATTCCTACACGTCGTTGCTCCGGACCTCCATTAATCGCCCTCAAATTTTGCCCCCCCTCAAATTTTGTTCTGGTTCCGCCACTGTTAGTCTACACAAGTGTGCGTTACATTGGTACTGAATCCTGATTCGATAGGCCCAAATATCATGTTGGTATTCTATGGTGGAGCACATTTACAAGTCGCGTGTTATCCGGTCCGCGCGGTAGAGCAAATAAAGTTTTCTTTAATCTTGTTTGGAAGTTTGTGATGTTATCTAGTCCACGCGGTAGAGCAAATTGAGTTTTCTTTAGTCTTGACTCGAGTTTGTGAAGAGAAAAAAAAGTTAGTATAATATATTTTATTCAATCTTGTATGAGATTTGAGAAGAAAAGAAAAGAAAATTTACACTTTTACTAATATACCTTTTTTATATGTAATAAAGGCATACTAACACAGCCTCATAGTCTCCTAGATTTTAATTTTTTTGGAATTTTTTCCTGATAATGGTACCTCTCAATCACTCTCTAAAATGAATTTTGTTGAACAAAACTACTAAAATTTCAACTGATAACTAAACAACTGTACTTTTTTTCTTCTTGGCTTTCAGGAGAATAGTGATGCAGTGTTCAGTCCTAGTAATTTGTTCAAAGTAGAGCAGTTCAGTCCCTAGTATATAGATGGAAATAGTTTATGTTTAGTTGAAAATATAAGGGTAGAGTTAATATTATGAAGATATTACTAAACCAAGTTTTCATTTCTCTCCCAATCTTCTTAATTTTTAGAAGAAATAATTTTAAAGAAAGTTGAGCAAGTTTTCCTCAACTTTCTTTTCTTTTTCTCTCATGAAAAAACTCCAAGGCACCCACCAACTTTTATTATCTCTAATTTTTATATGTTTTGCTCTTATTTGAAACTCCAAGACAGGGTGTGTGAATGATTTATTAATTAAGGGGCTATTTGTTTACAACTTAACGTGTCTGAATGAGTTCAGATATGAGTGAATAAGTCATTCAGACTATTTGTTTGTAATTCATCTGACCGATTCTTTGAAAAAAATTTGGCTGAATGGAGCTTAACACCAATTTTACCCAAATACCCATCGTTTCTCACTTCTTTGTAGCTTCGATCGATCGTTTGGTTCGACAGATCTGATTGATTTACTCATTCGAAATCTGTAGAACTACTGAAATCTGTAGAATCAGAAAAAAAAACACCCATTTAAATCCCCTTCTTCCAGCATCAACGTCATTTCGTCTTCTTCTTTCTGAACTTTGGGGCACACTGGTACAAAAAATTATAGTTGCTAGTACTAATTTTAGGTTTTATTGATGATAGATATAGAAGGATTGTACGTATAGATTATAGATAGATCATTTAGGAGGGGCAACTCGCAGACAGGTAGAGAGAGAGATGGAAAACTACTTTGATCTAACGTGGGAAAGCTTGGGTCTTATATTAAATATAATCTAATATTAAATTTTAAAATTCATTGATATTGTTAAGATTAATTATACATGTGATTCAATTTATTTTTTTTGTTAATTTTGATTCATTCTACTCCTGCTAATGAATATTGTATTTTTTTTTAATATGGATTAACAAAATTATATATTTGTTCAACATAATTTAGAGGGGTAAAACAGTAAAATACGGTTACTCAGATTTTTCATATATATCAATTATCAAACAACTTCTTTCATTCAGATTCAGATTCAGATTCAAACATTTTTTATCAAACACCCCATAAGTTTGGCAAATGATGGTGGTGATACCTTTAATCGGAGTATGTTTGTTCAAATTAATAGTTATTTTTTTGTTTATTATTGATGTACATGGAACTACAATTGGTAATTGAAAGTTTTTGCTTTAAATTTGATATTTAGTCTTTTATTATAAATTTTTTTTCGTCTTTTACTATATAATAATAATAACTAATTTTTTAAAATAAAAATAATAATTAATTTTTAAAATTGTTAGTTATTTTTTTGAAATTTTATTTAGTTAAGTTATTAAACATTCATTACGGTTTATTAATCTCTTAACGTCATAAACTATCATTCACCATTCATCATTCATCGTCTACAACCAGTGATCTCTATAACCTTAACCGATTGGTTAACTCTACCACAGTTTCCCCAAATTATCGATATAGGGCCCCGTATTGCGATTACATAAGTTTTACATTCATTAAGGTAAATGTTCAAGTCATTCACTCTTATATGTTCATCATATACGAATACACTTTCCTTTCATCAAACTTTGTTCATATGTTAAGTTCGTTGACATTCATTTACTTCAACATTCCCTCTTCTGAAGTTTCATTTTTGATTTTGATAATGATATCAAATCTTAAACCTAACAATCTAAAATGATAGGTCTTTTTGTTAGCTTTCTGGATCATCTTGAATCATCCAATTTGGACTTCGTATGACCAAGTTACGTTCGTTTTAATTTTGGATGTCGAATGTCAGAAGTCAAGCTTTGACATCCCTACCGCGCGTCCTGCCCACGCCGCCTAGTGCTCCCCGGCGCGCCCGTGCCTAACTCCCTATTTTCCCCACACCCGCGCCTTCTGGCCACGCGGCCGCGCCAAACAACATTTATTGATTTTTTTTTCTTTTTGATACGTAACTTTGCGACGTTATAACTTTTGCTCAGATTATTAGAATGAGTCCATTTCGAATGCGTTGGAAAACTTAGATTGCCTTCTAAAACCCACCTTGGATCACCTCAATTTCCAAACTTTTTAATTAGGTGTTTAATTGGTCTAAAAATCCCACCACACATAATTTTAACGTTCTTGAGCGTTCTTCGCTCATTCGTTCGTTTCTTATTCGTTTTACGTTTGAATTCGTCCGTTCTCCAAACTATAATTCTTAAATTCCTAACTCTTCTATATACTAACAAAACCCTAGGTTTCTAAGTTCATTAGCAAAATTTCACTATCGTCCGAAAATCCTAGTTAACTACGATTTCGACGATTGAGTCTTTTATCGCTATAACTTCTTTATACGAGATTTTTACTCCATTCCAAATGGAATCAATCCATTGGTAAAACATCTATGTCCTAACCGAGCAATTTGCACCTAACTTATACACGATGGTTTTAAATTTGTCCATTAACGACAAGCTCTAAGTTTTAATGCTTTTTCTTCATTAAGTACTTAATCATTCTTTTATGATTTCACTTTTTCATGACTTATTAATGTTTTAGTACACTAATAGCCATCCTTATTACTCTGGAAGAGACATGCTCCAGCAATTCATACTTCTCTATAAAAAGTAAACAGAAAATAATCGAAGGATAGGGTTTACATATTTTTACCTTAGCGTTTTTCGCGTTCTTTATAGTTTAATGAACTATTTAGCTTCTCCTTCCTTTGATTACTTGTTAAAACTCTCACTTCTCTCTCAATATGTGGTGTTTGAATTTGGTAAACTAACTAATGAAGACTTAAGCCTTTGTTTTATAAGAAAATAAGAGTGAGGGCAATTTGGTAAAGAGGCCAAACCTCATTACTATTGCACCTCCTTTGCAAAGCTTCCAAAGGAAGCTATTCACTTAACTTGGCCACCAAGTGGCCGGCAATGTGGGGTTGTGGGGCCCTCATGGGTTGCCCCAACCCCTTTACCCACCAGGTTATTCATCGTTTCGACCCACATGTTCGGTTCTTGGTTCGGGTTTAGGTTTTATTCAATATCCGGCCTAAATTTGAGCTTGATTTAAATATTACTTAGGCCTTGATATAATTCATCATTGGGTCTCATTCATTGTTCAATTGGGTTTGCCAATTAGTTAACTTAGGCTTGACAAAGTCTAAGTCCAATAACTATAGTCCATTAAGACTTATTCGTATTCTTATGGTATAATTCTTGTATTCTCTTCGTTCATATATATACTTCGTATGATGTTCGTATTATACGCCTTATTAATCTCTTCGTATTATACTTGTACAATACGTAGTATTATACTCGTATTCTTCCCGTATAATAACCTTTCTTATTATACTTAGTCAATTCTTATTCTTAAGATTTACTTTTCCTAACGATTGAATTCTTAAGTACGCAAGCTAAAACTTCGTTTGCCATAACTGAAATACTATTAGATATTCTATCTCGTCTCAGAATTCTATCATTACGCATTTCTTAGAAATTCAAAAATAATTCCTAAGCAGTTTCAGATGAATAGTGATTTTTCAAAAATTTCTCGAAAAACTTTTAGTTTCGTCTTGGAAATTCAAATTATTTATTTCTAGCATATAGTCAAAATCCTACGATCATACGATCATACGTTCATCCTAGGTCAAAGAATGACCTTTAATCAGCTTACTCAATTTAATAAACATATAATCCCATTTATTTAATATAATTAAATAAAAATTAATTCACATAATAATTCGATTTTCTCGGTCGTTACAAGATAAATATTTTATTTTTTAATTTTTTATAAATATAGTGAAGTTCAAGTATTTCATAATATTATGAGAATTGTCTTGATTTCTAAATTTCTAAATTTCAAAAGATATATTGTTTATGATATTTTATATCTAAGTTGGGACAAGAAAACACTTGAAGATATACTAATTCATGTGTGTGAATTTTATTTGCTTTCTACATAAATTAATTTTGTTTGTTATAAATTAATTTTTTAGAAAGTAAATATAATTTTTTATATTTTATGATTTATGTGCAAATAAATTTATGCAATATGATGAGTTGCGCTATAATTTGTATATAATGAATTTTCATATAGTCAAGTGTTACGTGTTGGTATACATAAAAAATGTAAATGTATAATTTTAAGTGCTTATGTTAAATAATTTTTCGATTCAAGATTTTATGTAATTTTAGAAAATAAGAGTTTGTTTCTTATGTGGGGTGTTCTAAGAGATTTTTATGTTGAAACAATCTTTATATGATTAACTAATACATAAAATATACAAGAACTTACTTTTTGTTCTAAAAAGTGTTCCTTAATATTCTTATGTGGAAGTAAAATTTCTAGGAACATTGTCACATAAAATTTTAATTAATCGAAAGTTTATTTTAAGTAGTGAGCATAATATTGTGAAGTGAAAATATTCAATGATATTTCAATTATTTAAAAGTGTGGGGTGATTCTTTAACATTTTTTTGGGACTAAATTTGGCCTTTGAACTATTTGAAGCATAATTATGTTTATGTAAGAAATAGTAATGCTTATGGATTTCTTATTGCGAAATTTAATTTCATTATGTATTCTTATGAAATGAAAGTCTTTGAAACACAAACTACTAAATAATATTGAAATGTGAACTTATTTCACTCAATTAATTCTCTAAGGTACTACAAAGTTATAAGTTGAACCTAGAAAGAACAATATTGATTTGGTGAAGGAAATCAATATAATAGTTTGAAAAATAAAATACATATTTTTTTAGCCTAAATATGATGCAAAATATTTATAGTGATCGAGTTCAATAGTGAGATTGCAAATAAGCTACAAGTATTAAAGTGAATACATATTAGGTGATAATATATAGGTATGTGAATATTTACCTTGAGATTCTAAATTCTTTGTATAAGAATAAGTGATTCGATACCGATTCCTATTTTACTTTGAAAGTAAAAATAATTTTCAAAGTTTTAGACAAGAAATTATAAACTATTTTAACATTTTAGCACCGATTATGATATTACTCCAATTCAAGTTTTCAATAAATTTGATTGAGATTGTGAATGAACAAGATGCTTTGTTCTTTTCGATTGAGAGGTTAATGATATGTTGATCATTTTACATAGTATTGTTAACGTAAACGAGTTTAAGACGTATCTATTTTTTGTCTTTATGTTGAAGGAGTTGTAAAATAGATGTTATCTTATTATCATATAAAAACATAGTGTAAGACCCCGGATTTTATGAAATGAAAGTATTCAATTTTCTTATAATTATTATACTATTTGGTAAATGGTTAAATTGATAAAATGTTAAAGTTAAGGATGATAGGTGAAAATTTTACGAAGTAAGCAAGTTGTCATAAAATATTTATTTGGTCGAAGAATATTGTTTTTGTCGGGGAATATCTGTACGACGACACAATCATTGGTGGACCCCACAACGGAATAACTGTCGGATTTTGAAAGCAACATAAATAACCTTTTATAAAAATAACGACAAAAATTTTACTGTTAACTGTTGAAATACCCGGTGATAAAAATACAGTAATACACGTTGTTGCACAGTGGCACGATATTGCACAATATCTCTGATTATTGATGTTTACGTAAGAAGTCACTTAGTTTTATTATTGCAACAGTAGTTGATGCATAGTATCTCATATTGCTGATTCAATTATTGTCACAGTATTTTATATTATTAAATCAATAAATGAGATGACAAAGTTATTCATATTATTATTTATATTATTGACAATGTCTAAAAATTTCTGTCGAGGAAAGGGGTTTGGTCACCTAATTACGCGCCAATAAGGAGAAGTCCTTATCAGAAAGCCCCCTCTTTCCTGAGAATGATCTGGTTGTTAATATTGTGAGTTATAATATTAATAATGAATAATTGTTGAAATATTAAAAATGTGCTCATTGAAGATAAGTGAATTACAAAAGTTAAAGGGGAGTAATGCTAGGTTGGAAAACTTTAAGGGTAGCAAAGTGTAATAAGTTAACCAATCTATGTGAACTTGAATCAACCAATCAGAGAAGAGATGATGCAAGCATGACATCATCCTTAAAAGAAACACAAAGATGATGTAAGCACGACATCATCATTAATGTAAGCAATGACATCATCATGATGTAAGCAATGACATCATCATGATGTCACCTGGACTAAGGTGCAATTAATGAGGTACTAAACTGTAATAAGTCGAGCCCCTAACGTGCAATTATCGAAACTATATTTTTCTATAAATAGAAGCTTATTTCTTCTTTCATTCTCACCAATTCACTAAGACTCACAAGAGAAGCTATAGAGAGAGAAATTATAGAGAGAAAGAATAAGAGTATTCTGCTACTTCACTATTACAGTATCCAATCTTCTACTAAGGTAAGATGTGTTATTTCTATTCATACAGTACTATTCATTCATACGGTAATATTCATTCATACGGTACTATTCATGGATACTATTCATATATACGGTATTATTCACAGAGTACTATTCATGGGCACTATTCATAAATACGGTACTATTCATAAATACAGTATTCATACATTGGTACTATTCATAAATATGGTACTATTCACGTGGTACTATTCACGAAGTACTATTCACGGGGTACTATTTATGAAGTACTATTCACGGGGTATTATTCACGACAAAAATTGATTTTTTTTCTGTCTAAATTATTTTGATATATGAATATTATTCTTGAATTTTACTCCATATTTAGTTATCATGTTGACAATTTGGATATTCTTAAAATTTATCCTTGATCTCATTTAATTGAATGTTTATATCATTGTCATCATCCTCATGTTTATATTGTGGTGAAAGTCATCTTTGGCCCGTAGTGTATGGATAATTCATGGATGTGATAATAACGAATATCCTTGGCCCGTAGTGCATGGATAATTCGTGGATGTGATAATAATGAATATCCTTGGCCCGTAGTGCATGGTTAATTCATGGATGTGATATTAACGAATATCATTGGCCTATAGTGCATGAATAATTTATGGATGTAATAATAATGAATACTGGCTCGTAGTGCATGGATAATTCATGGATGTGATACTAACGAATATCCTTGGCCGTAGTGCATGGATAATTCAGTAATGTGGATTATTTATTTTGCAGACAAATGATGTGGTAAAAATCCTCTTTGGCTTACGTGCAAAGATGGATTGTTGATTATTGGTTTTACAGTTGTATATATTTGGCTTACGTGCAAAGATAGACTGTTGATTATTAGTTTTACAGTTGTATATCTTTGGCTTATGTGCAAAGATGGACTGTTGATTTACCTAATTATAAATATGAATTATGAATTTAACTATAATCTTTGGTGGTTCAGGTGAAGACAGGTGATGAGAGTTCTCTTTGTCTTGGGTGCAACAAAGAACTGTTGATGAGTATTACAGGAATGAACTATTAACGATGGACTTTTAATTTGGAGAGGATAGTAGACATTATGTTCTACTTGACTCTTCTAATGGATTGTTGATTTTGCTGCAATTATGGTTGAAAACTTTTATCATCTACCATATGTTCTAAATCTCTAATTTATTACTGATGAAGGCTATTGATAAATTAATTATCTTAGTCATAATATTCTTTACTGGGCTATTTGTGCTCACCCTTTTGCTTCACAATTCCTTTCAGGTATTAAGAGTGTAGTTGAGTCGAGCGGGGATAACAGGGGAATAGTGTGATGGTCCGAGACTGTGAAAGTTTCTCAATACATTATAAAAGTGCATGACATGCAATATATAATTGTATTGAGGACCTAAGATGGGTGTGTCGTATATTATACGTCACTTAATAATTGATTTTGGTGAAAAACAATAGGGTGATGAGAACCCAACTTTGAAAGCATAAAAATGCACTCCATTAGAATGAGGAGAACATAAATCTTCTCGTGCTCCTTGGAGACTTGAAATATTTATTGCTGTATTTTATAGGGCATTGTAATAATTTGAGTATGAATATTGTCATATTATATACGTAACAATAGTTGTATTGAAACTCACAGTATATATGTTGTCGTATTTTGCATGATCATTGTATAAATGAAGGTTGTATTTGAATTCTGTACCGTGTATCTGGCGACTCAGAATGGGTTGTGTGGATCTATTTTGGGGGCGTCACACATGGTGAAGGTTTTAACTAAACCAATTTAATTGTATTGAGGGGCTGTATTGAACTAAGTTAGATAACCTTGAGATTGTAGAATTTAATAATTCTTTAATAGTGGTGGTACACTTGAAGTTAATTCTGATATAACTATTGCAAATCTGAAGTACACATGCGCTCGTGGGAGCCTTATGTTTGATATGCAATGCACGAGATCAGATATTACCTATTGTTTTAAACTTAGTATACACGTGGTTTAAAATTGATTTTTATTAGATTTCTCAATGTTTTAATAGATCAAATAAATGTCACTTATTTTAGTGAGGAAAATTATAAATTCATAAGTAGGTGAATTTTCATCGAATCTTGTGTATTGTTTCTTAGATGAGTAAGAAACAAATGAGTATTTCCCAATTCACTATATGGATCTAATGTTATTATCTTAGGAGGGAAGTTTAATGGATTAGGGTGTTGGTTAAAACATTGATTGTGACATAGTCTAAAGTCTCCTATTTCACTATATTGTGTTAATGAAAATTTGTATCAAGTACAAATTGTTAATCTTTGATTCATTGTTGTTTGTGATCTTGAAAATGTAAGAAATATTTACAAGTAGGTTAATATATTCTTATATTTCTACAAGTAAGTGGATATGTTACTACCCTTGGTGAGGGGTATACTTTACTTGTAGTAGCAAGTAATCCTATTGCTTTATAGGATGTAGAAAATGTATCGAAATTTGTTGTTAAAACATCAAATTGTGGCCACTTCCAAAATTACTTATTTCATTATATTGTGATAATGAAATTGTTTTTGTATAAATCATATGAGATTTTCTTTAATGATAAGTCTTGACACATAGGTTATAGACATAATTTTTGTGAGACAATTGATACAAGAAGGTATCACAATATTTGTCTACGAGAAAGTCAAGTGACGACTTGGCTTACCTTATCTTATTTTTAAGATTTTGACGAGAGCGTAGTAAGTTTAACTACTTGTGATATGAAACTTAAACCACTTGGAGTCAAGGGTGATAGGAACCCAAGTTATTCCTAGGTTACCCCTAGTTTATATGTTCAATGGAAAAAATAAGTCACAATTGCTGACTATGTTACTATCGATGTGGTTCCATATGTAGTCTAAGATAATAACGTCTATTGCACGACCGAGGTTAAGTTATACTCTTAAAAAATTTATGTTCCTAGCAACAGAACACGTGTGAAACACTTTGCCTATATATACTAGAAGTGGAGCCGCTTCTTATAGAGGGTTGTAGTTTACTTTCTTAGATGTTCATGAAACAGGATATTGTGCTTTGCCATAATAGCGCAATGCTTTGAGAATATTCACCGTGGTAGGAGGAATTTGTGTGTGTGTGACAATTCCGGTCATGTCATTTAGGAGTAGAGGTTCAATCTATAAACACCATCAACTTTGACATGACTTTGAGTTATTTACACTAAGAGAAGGTTCTATGTTCGTCACACCTTCTTTTATGTATACAAGCCTCGAAGTTGTTTGATAGAAATTTTTTTGGAAGAAAATTAGTTTTTCCAAACAAGTGGGGGATTGTTATATATTACACCATATTTTATACTTTTGTGATTATTGTTTGTCATATTTGAGTTTGATAAAAACTCATTCGTGGATATAATTTAAGTAAATATAAAAAGTGTAACTTAATGTCCTATGTGAACAATAAGAGTAATTCATTTTATTCAAGTTGGAATTGACTTGTGTTTATCAATGACTTAAGTAAAACATTTGATAAGGTGCAAGTTGTTTATAAGAACTAGTTTGTCTTTGGTTCCATAATGATTAATAAAATATTACTAGTTGTTTTATAAGCATAAGTGGTGTAATCTTATTTAATTATATGGAACAAAAGAAAAGAAGTCCAATATATTTTGGATTTGACAACTAGTTAATTTAAATCTTTTAATGTGACTCTCCATTTTTCTATTTAAATTATATTATTATTAATAATTTGTAACTTACATCATTATGACTAATGTGTAACTTACACCATTATATTAATAATAATGTCTAATTAAAATAGAATTAATAATAGTTGTTATTATTATATATATGTATATTATATATATATATATATATATATATATGTGTGTGTGTGTGTGTGTGTGTGTGTGTGTGTGTGTGTGTGTGTGTGTGTGTGTGCGCAGATATATGAAGATATATACATATATGAGAAATGTAGAATACTTAAATTTGAAGAAGAAAACTTGCACATGAAATTCTCTCTTCTCTCACTTAGTTTTTTCTATAAACGTATAACTCACAAAAAGAAATATTCGATTGGAACATTTTGTGAATTTCTATCACAAAATTGTTCAACTCTGAAACTTGGCATATATCATGGAGGTATATCGCCTGTAACTCATAGCAAACCATTCATGGTGGGGGTAATAAAGACCTTAAGGACAAGGATTACTCGTGTCATGTTTTTCAACTAACTTTCGATTATAACTTTACGAAGCTACGATTCAAACAACAACAACAATCTTCATATTAGAGATCTCATTTTCATATCTCCTGGAGTTCTTATTATTGTTCTAACTCACCAATGATCAAGAATCATTATTGAATTTATCTGATTTACTCGACGGATCGACAACTGCCGACAGTTGGAATGACATCGCCTTTGCCTCACTGTGAACCAAGGATTCGAAATTCAATCGGGTTTCGACTCAGGATCTAGATTCTCTTTTTGCTATTTTATCATCCGTTTTACTTTTGGTTTTGATTTTTCCTGGACATTGAAATGATTTATTGGGTTATTTTTGGGAGTTGATGCTTAATTCTAATAAGATGTAAGGCAGTTTAATGAGTTGTTCAATTTTACTATGTTGTATGTGTAGTGATTTGGGTTTTGTTGATTTTTGGGAGATGAAGAAACACTTGATTCTGATAAAATGTGAGGGATTTAATGAGGGTTTTGGTGTGATAGGGATTGTAGTGGTGAGCAACAGAGAACAATTGTTGCGTTGGAGAGAGGAACGAGAAGGGGAGGGGAGGGGAGGGGAGGGGAGGGGAGGGGAAGGAGAGGGGTGGGAATGGTGATGTTGGGGAGGATGGTGGGGAATGGTCCGAGATGGCAGGGAAATGGTCAGAGACTGCGAAGGGTTCATCAGTGGTGAGGGTAAAACCTGTGATACTATTTTTAGACTCGAACCGGTTATCGAACCAAAAAATATACCGGGTAAATGGATCACTGGTTCAACTAGTGGTCAAACCGTTATTGACCTAGTGGCGTCATTAGTATTTAAAAATATATATTATTAGTAATTAATAAAAATTTTAAAAAACAAGTTTTTATGAACTAAAATATAATAAAGTTGAGTTACAATATTATTAAAGGTAGTTAATTTTAATATTAAAAAAAATTGTACAAAAATAATAATAAATTGGTTCATTGGTTCAATTAACCGATTTTATCGGTTGAACCACTGGTTTTACAGGTGGATCAACTGGGTCTACCGATTTTTGACCAAAATCAATTAAATCGGGCCAAACCAAACCAGAGTATCGATCGGTTTCGATTTTTACTAGTTGAACCGGTAGTCCGATTCAGATTTAATAACCATGACTTGTAAGACCCAACTTTTATGAATAAATATTTAATTTTTCCTAAATGTTATTTTGAATAATAAGGTGTGGATTTGATATAATGTTATAGTTGTGGGTACTATTTATAAATTTTGCAAAGTAAGTAAGTTGTCATAAAATATTCGTTTGGTCAGGGACTATTTGTTTTATCAGGGAATATCTGTACGACGACACAATCATTGGTAAACCCCACAATAGAATTACTGTCGGATATAGAAATCAACAGAAATAACATTTCTATAAAAATAACGGCAAAACTTTTACCGTTAACTGTTGAAATACCCGGTGATAAAAGTACAGTAATACGCGTGGTTGCATAGTAGCACTTGGTATTGAACAGTATCTTTGATTATTGATGCTTACGTGAGAAGTCACTCAATTTTATTCAATTACTGCAACAATAGTTGGTGCATAGTATCTCATATTATTGATTCAATTATTGTCACAATATCATCTGCACAATATTTTATTTTATTAAATCAATAAATGAGACGACACAATTATTCATATTATTATTTGCATTATTGACAATGTCTAGAAAGTTCTGTCGAGGAAAGGGGTTTGGTCATCTAATTGCGCGCCAATAAGGAGAAGTCCTTATCATAAATCCCTCTCTTACTGAGAATGATCTGGTTGTTAATATTGTGAGTTATAATATTTATGATGAATAAGTAAAAATATGTTTATTAAAGACAAGTGATTTGTGATAAACAGAGAGGTTTTCTATGAAGTATTTGTTGTAAGTTTTGCTTATTACATGGACCCTCTTACTCATTTTTCAAAATCATCGGTAGAAAGTAATATCAATTTTTGTTTTATTATTATTATAATAGTAATAAAACAGAAAAATTTATATATAAAACAAAATACTTTTTATAAATAAAATATATTATTTTTTATTATATTGCATAGTGTTTGTATAGTACTGCATAGTATTTGCATAATACATCATAGTGTTTGCATAATGCTGCATAGTAAAAATCAGAAAAAATTAGATTTTCGCCGTCTTCGTCCGTGACATTTTCCTGTGCAGTCCGTAATTTTTCTTTTTAAATAGTATCCTGCCATTCTCCTATAAATAGGATGCTTAGTTTAGAATTGAAAATCACACCAGAATCAGAGATTTCTTCTTCTATAATGTTGAGCGTATTTCTTTAAAGTTTAAGGAAACTTTGAGTGTAGAAAACAGTGCAAGTTTTCTTCAAGAATATCCCCGATATACCAGTCAGAAGTACTCTCCTTTTAAGGTAAGGGATATTATTTTTATTCAATATTCGTAAGAAATAATATTTTCTTCCATACTCTGCAGTATGTAAGTAATATGATTTCGTTTTATATTCCTACTTCTACACTTATTTTGAAAATTATTATTTCTATACTCCTTGAAATTAGTAGAATATCCTTGAAATTTGCGCTTCATCTAGTATCGTTTCACAGAAATATTTTTTTGAACATTCTTGTTAAATTTTAATCTTTTCATGCCAGTGTATTATTCACGGGGTACTATTCACGAAGTACTATTCACAGGATACTATTCACTCGAGTACTATTCATCCGGAGAACTATTCACGATAAAAATTAATTTCTTTTCTATCCAAATTATTTTTGATACATGAATATTATTCTTAAATTTTACTCCACAAAGTAGTTATCATGTTGACAATTTGCACATTCTTGAACTCTGGATAAATTGAAGTATAAATATTTAAAATTTATCCTTGATCTCACTTAATTGAATTCTTATATCATTGTCATCATCCTCATGCTTAAATTGTGATGAAAGTCATTTTTGGCCCGTAGTGCATAGATGGACTATTGATGAGTATGATTATGACTAGGAATTATGTATCGGTATAATCATGA
This sequence comes from Panax notoginseng, assembly GCA_016801055.1. NCBI lineage: Eukaryota > Viridiplantae > Streptophyta > Magnoliopsida > Apiales > Araliaceae > Panax > Panax notoginseng. The sequence continues at coordinate 148,012,197 of CM029018.1, read as the reverse complement.
CCTTTAATGTTATAAATGATGTGATAAAAGTCATCATTGACCCGTAGTGCATTGATGGACAGCTGTTCAGCATGATCATGACCATTGGTAATAATAACGAATATCCTTGACCTGTAGTGCATGGATAATTCGTGGATGTGATACTAACGAATATCATTGACCAGTAGTGCATGGATAATTCGGTGATGTGGATCATTTATTGAAATGTTTTACGGAGATAAAATATTGATGATGAACTTTTAAATCATAGAAGATAGTATACATCATGCTCTACTTAATTTTTCTAATAGATTATTTGTTCCGCTGTAGTTAAACTTGTTGTCTATTGTATTCTATTAGTTTTTACACTGTTGAAGGCTAAAGATAATTTATTCTACTTTATCTTAGTCATAATATTCTTTACTGGGCTAGTTGAGCTCACCCTTTTCTTTAATTGTTCTCTTCAAAAAATGAGAATATAGTTGGGACTAGTCGGGGAATGGAGTGATGGTCCGAGATGTTGGCTATAATAGTCCACACTATTCTATAAAATAGTGTGATAATAATTGTAATGAGGACTCCAGTTGAGTTTGGATATTGTCTACGAGACAATATTCGTGTTAAAACTCTTAGCTCATGTTTTATCGTATTTTACACGACAGTTGATAGTTGTATAAATTAAGTTTGTATTTGAGTTATGTACCATGTATTTGGCGACTCAGAATGAGTTGTGTATACCTATTTTGGAGGCGTCAGATGACTTGTAATGCGAAGGGAGCAGTGGTTAGGTGGTCGAAATGTGCAGCTAGCCCATAGACCTGTCAAACATACGGGCTAAGCCCAAATGGATCGTGCCAAGGTTGGGTCAGGCCAAAGCAGCCCAAGTTTTGTGGGCCTAAAGAGTGACATGATAGATGACCTGCAAGCTTTTTTATATTATTTTTTTGTCTTAACCTTTTCTATCTATTCAATCAATTTAATTCATATTTCACAAACTTAAATTAAGTATTATAAATTTTAAAAATAAACTAGCACAATATATGTACAAAATAAAATAATCTATGTACAAAATAAAATAATCTCACAAGCAACAATAATTACATCGTTCGAAATATCATAATTTTACAAATTTATAAGTTAAAACTATTGCACTGGGCTAAAGAAAATTAAAGCGAGTTGTTAAGTTATTTTTTATTGTTTCTTTAATAGGTGAGTTACTTATGTTACTAGGGAATTTAATATTTGTTGCAATAAAGTCAAAATCTTGGTGATCAAGGGATATTTAATGTTTTTATTCATATAAGGAATATCCAAGAAGAATTCTACAAGGAGAAGGAAAGAGGTGGAACAATCTTGGTGTGCAAGTCAGATCCAACAAGAGAAAGGAAAGTCTATCTAGAAGATCTTTTTGAGAAGTTGATTGGCACTAGGAAGTTAAATCCTACATGGAAAGGGAACAAAAGTGTCCAAATTCAATGAACCTAAATTAGGGTTCAAAGTTATTTTCTCTATAAATAGGCTTCTTATTTTAAGAGAGAAGGACACCACTTGTTATTTTCTTTTTCTTAGTTTTTCACTAGTGTAGAAGGGAGTAAGATATTTAGAGTTTGCCTTTTCTCTTATTCCAATCACGTGTGGAACATACTGTCAGGGAGTCTTTGTAACTTTCTTTTATTTATATAATAGAAATTCTCTTTTTAATTATTGTTCTTATTTCATGCGAATTGTAGTACTAATATTATTTGCTTTTATTTTTAATTCCATGGCTAGCTGAATTTCTAATACCTAGGATTATGATAAAACTAAGTATTTCATAATTATATTTTCTTTCCGTTCCATAATTAATGCCTAATTATTTTTACCTTCATATTTTCCTCCATATAAATTGCATATGATTTTTATATTGATTGCGAGGTTTTGATAAGTTATAGTTAATCTGTGAATTTTTCATAACTTATACTTGCCCATATTAATTATATGAATCATTATTTTTAAAGGGAAGGGAAAATAATTTAGGAATTGATTTAGGAAATAAGAAATTATTTATTATGTTAATATTTGGTGGATTCTGATTCCTAGGTATCTTTTCTCATTAATAGTTTCCGTTATTAATTAGTAGTTTGAATAATTTAGTTAATAAATTCTCTCCACCATATTTATTTCTAATTCGCCTAAAATAGATAGTAAGGAAATATTAAAATTAATCTAGTCTCTTTGGGTTCGACCTGTACTTGCTAGTTCTTCAATTAGACATTGTGCACTTGCAGTTACATATTTTTATCACATCAAGTTTTTGGCGCCGCTGTCGGGGACTAGGCTTAATTTTATATTCCTTATTTTTTATTTATTCGAATTAGTTTTTTTTCTCTTCTAATTTTTTTTTTCCAGGATTATTGAAACGGATCGAAGGAGCGAAAATATAAAGATTTTGTTGCTGCGCTTTCTTCGGTACTTCGTATCTCCATATTTTATTTTATATTTTTTTAATTTTTTTTTTAAAAAATAGTTTAGTTTTTTTATATTAATATTTTTTTTATTTGCCGCATTCATGCATTCACTCACGTAGAGCACATCCTGTTAGGTTTTTTATTTTTTTGTCAAATATAAACTGTGGTGATTGCTGGAGGATTGAGGTACGTCAAAATTTCTCCTTCTTTCGTAATTCACATAGTTTTAGGACACTTTATTTGTTTACAGTTTTTATTATTATTTGTGCATTTTCATCTTTAATCTAATAATAAGGGCCCAACCTGTAACAAGATAAGGTGGGGATTTCATCACCCTTTCTTAGTCCACAAATAACCCAATTTGTATTTTGCATGACCATGACCTAATAAAATCAATTAGACGTTGGCCCTAGGACTCTTGAGCTAAATTAGGACAAGAAACTCCAAGAGGAGTCTGAATTTTAAATTAATCAAATTACTGGTATCTAGGCAAGTGGTTCAAAAGGTATACGCCAAAAAATTGTGTGGTTATTCAACTAGTTACCGTATCTACGGAGAGACTCCCGCCTTTCTTACACTTACCTGGCTAGTGGTGTGATTAATTTCGAATGTGGTGGACCTTGGGGTGTAACTTGGAACAGTTAGGAGCTGTCTAGATTTTATTCAGGTTGACCCAGTAAATTTTAACTTTTTTTTGTTATTTTTTTAATTATTATTACTTGTTTTTTTTTGTGCTTATTTACTTATTTGTTAAGTAGTGTATGCAAAAAGTGTGGATTAGGGACGAAACATCCCGATTAGTGAGAAAACTTGATTTTTCGGATTTCACTTTAAGAAAAATGGAGGGCGCACAAACTGTTTCTTTAAGGGATCGATGTTATCCTTCCCGCTTTGCCCAACCTTCATGTATCAGTCTACCACCGGTAATTGGTAACAATTTTGAACATAAGCCACATTTTATAAATATTTTATGTAGGTTCCACTACTACAAAACCATAAAAAGACAACACTTAAAAGATGACGTTTTTATAAAAAACGTTATGGTATTTTTTTTACAACGTTTTTTAACAAAACGTTGTAGATACATATAAAAAAATGTTATGTATTTATAAGGGAAATTTTTAGTTTTAAATAGATAACATTTTTTTTTAAAAAAAACGTTATCTTTGTAAAAAACACGGAGCAACAAAAAAAACACGGAAGTAAATTTGAAATTAAAATAAAAAGCTAACTCTCGTGTAGCCCAAAACCCTAGCTTTTCTTCTCTCTCACTCCCTACCTCCACAACCATCAGAAATGGTCGCCGCCGCTGCTCGCCCCCTGGTTTCGATTTCCCTTGAATCCGACATGGCCACCGACGGCCCCACCTGTTACTGAACTCTGTAGAGCACTTTCAACCAGAGTTAAACCGTAACGGTTCCGAAATTTTTTTGTTTTGATTTACCCCCAAATTGTTCTCCATCATTTAACCAATTTTCGAATCTTGGTGCTGGTCATTAGTTCATTCAGAGCCATGAATACTGGTGATTTCCTTAGCATTCATACCTCGGAGCTCAAATTCCCATGTAAGTCTTATTCTTTATTTCTATTTAAATTCTTTAGCTTTGTGTTTGGTTGACTAGAAAATTTGGGGAAGAAGATGGAAAATGTAAGAACTTTTTCAATATTTTTAGTGTTGTAATTTTTCCACAGTTTTAGCTTGTATAAGTAACCAAATTAAATCTATAAAGATCTAAAGGTTAAATATGAATAAAATGATCTTACTTTCTTTTCTTTTGCTGAATTTTTTTCGACAACTAAACTGGAAGATGTGCCATTCTATATATTGTTTTGGCTAAATTTATTATATTTAAGGTGGGTATTGATTTTCTTATCTTTTTATTTAATGGGTTCGTTTGTATTTGTGGTGGAAAGTTGAGGTGAGGAAGCAGAGTTCATGTTCTATGCAATTGACTAACAAGACTGACGAATATATTGCCTTCAAGGTAGGTGTTAGCAATAAGTTAATATATTTGATTGCAAATGAGTGATTGTATTTAATTTTTGATGAATTGAGTTGTAACTGAAAAGGTTAAGACAACAAACCCGAAGAAGTATTGTTTCCGACCCAACTCTGGGATTGTCTTGCCAGGCTCATCTTGCAGTGTTACAGGTAAAATTTTGTTAAATTCTTAAAAGAAACTACTTGTTTTTAGTTGACTTATGTGGAAATTAAGCTGCTCAAGAGTTAAATTTGATTACTTGTTACATTTGCTTGTGCGTTTTGATAGTTACAATGCAAGCCCCAAAAGAGATACCGCCTGATATGCAGTGCAAGGACAAATTTCTACTCCAGAGTGTTATTGCACCTAATGCCACCACAAATAAGGACATAAGCCCAGAACTAGTTGGTCATATTTTTTTCATGGATTTCTGTTTAGTCAAGATAGTGTTCAGGTTATTTTTAATTGGGTCTCAGTTGCTATGTTGATTTATTTTGTAGTTTAATAAGGAGGATGGGAAGGTTATTGAGGAAATTAAATTGAGGGTTGTGTACATTCCTGCTAATCCCCCATCACCTGTTCCTGAAGGATCTGAAGAAGGGTCTTCGCCCAGTGCATCTGTTGTTGAGGATGGAAACCAAAATGCTCCATTGCTTGATGCTGTAAGTGATGCTCTTGGTTTTCCTTTTCCATGAAATTGAGTTGTGAAATGTATTATGCTTAATTTGTGTTTATTCTATTTCAAATATCAGTTGACAAGATCTTTGGATGAAACAAAAGAGAAGGCTTTGTCTGTAGAGGTGAACAATCATCTCTCTCTCTCTCTCTCTCTTCCTCCCCTACACGCAAAAAAGAAGAAGAACAAGAGTAGACATGATTTTTGGCTCTTCTTTTCAAGTCAATGCTAGTGCTTGAGATCAGTATTGGAGCCTCATTCAATATTATTTTTGCTGACTTCATTACTTGCTTTTATGTTTTACTTAACAGAGAAGGGTAGGTCATATCTCTCGCAACCCTAATGAAGCTATCAGCTTACCTGTAATTGCTTCGGTCTTAGGGGAGTCACTTCGTCCTACTTCAGTGACAACTGCCCAAGTTAATTCAGCTAGCACGATTGCAAATTATGCAATTCATTCATGTTCCACTGCATATGCTTAAGAGAATTTGAAGAAATTATCCTTTTTACAATTTGTTGGCAATGACTGGCTACGATATTAGAATGATGCCTCCAGGCTGCTGCTCTTCAACATTCAGAATAAATTGTACTAAAGGAAACTCACTAACTCATCATATGAACTATACACTGTTTCACATAATAAGTTGTTGGCACATGCATCAACTGCAAGACTCTACTAGAAGAATACACTGTTTCATTTTCTTCATCTTTTGAGAAGATTAATGTAATATTGTGATCATGTGTGAATGCACATTTTCTTTTTGCCACCGAGAAAGATAACAACTGACTATCATGTTAATACCTTACTCTTTCTGTGTAGTATCAGTGGTCTCCACATCTCATGCTCAACGTGCTTATTTTAATGATTGGATTAATGAGGCCTACTGTAGGTAATACTGATTATGAATAATTGTTCTGGACTTTGGAGATACATAAGGAAGGACTTGTATGGAAACATTGTCCTTGTATGGATTGGGTTGTGTTCTTGTTGGGTTGTATTCCTGCTTCTGTTTCTGTTTTTGCTCTAATTGTAACGTATCCAAGTGAGACGAATGGTGTCCCGAAGAACATTTTCTTGGTGAACATAGTAGTAATTTATATTGAAAAGTGAATTTGAGATGTATATATGGATAGTTTGGTATATATTTTGGGGATGTAGTAATTTGAAACTGTAAATGAATGATATTATTGGGATATATTTTGAATGTTTGATATATTTTGGCTTTAAATTTAAATGAGAATTTAGACCTTTTAGCTATATATCATGGCATTAGCATATTGCAGGTGCATTGGTAATATAGGTGAACCACAACTTTTTTTTTCTTTTCTTTATTTATCTACAACATTTTAAAAATGTTGTGGAATCATACTTTCTACAACATTTTTAGTCAGAAAACGTTGTGGAATCATACTTTCTACAACGTTTTCAAGCATCTGCTAATTTATGGAAAACAAAACTACAACGTTTTTTTTTTAAAAAACTATGTCTAATGTGCTTAACTACAACGTTTTAAAAACGTTGTGTAAGGGTGTCAAATATATGACACCCTTAACCACGACGTTTTGCTGAATGAAACCACAACGTTTTTTCTGCGTTGTCTATTTACTGTTTTGTAGTAGTGTTCACAGGGATAGAAGATGCATATCTATTTATTCAGGAATTTGAGGAAGTTTGTGCCCTAATAAAAATTCAACAATTGTCTGATGACTCGATTAGGCTAAGATTTATAACATTTGCTTTAAAAGATAATGCTAAAAAATGGTTATATAGCCTACCAAATAATTCCATATCAACCTGGGAGGGATTTGTTGTTTACATTTCTAAAAAAATATTTTTCAAATCATAAAACTGCTAAAATTAGGACTGCAATTCATTAATTTTGCCAACTTGAAAAAGAGTCCTTTTGGAAATATTTTGATAGATTTAAAAATTTGTTATCCCAGTGCCCACACCACTGAATTGAGAAATGAAGATTGTGTCAAATAGCTTATGAAGGTTTAGACTATCCCACTAAAACAATGTTAGAGTCAATGTGTCAAGGAGATTTTTTGAATAATGATGAGGAAAAAGCTTGGGAGTTTTTAGAAGACTTAGCAGAAAAAACCATGCAATGGGAAACTACCCGAGAGACCGATAAACCTAATTCATCTAGGGGTGTTCATATAAGTGACAATTCAATTGCTACAGAAGCTAAGTTGGCTGGTGTACTTAATTAAAAGACTTCAAGCTTTAGAAACTAGGGGGCAATCACACGTGAACCAAGTCTTAACACCAACACCTTTGTGTCTAAGTAATTCACCAAGCCATGTGATTGAGGAATGTTCTAGAGTCATGCCTCAACCTGAAGAATATGAACAAGTCAATGCAATGTTTCAAAGACCTGGGAATGACCCATTTGCACCCACTTATAATCCAGGTTAGAGAAATCAACCTAATTTTGCATGGAACCAAGGACCCTACCCAAATAATTCTTCAAATCAGGTCAATTAGTCTCTAAATCAATCTTTTCAACCTTACCAAAAGCCAAATCCTAGTCCGTACCAAAATTCAAGTTCAACAACCCAATATCCAGGTAATTTTTTGATGCACCGACCTTCGTTCACTTGGGGTATAATGCTCCAATTTGTGTCATTACATCGTTTGCTAGAATTACTAGCAGAAGCCGTGTTCCTCTTTTTAATCTTGGTCATTAATATTTAGAATAGACGCTATAGATGGTGTTTGCCCTTTTTAATCCATATCAAATACATATTATGGATCATTATCATATATATATATATATATATATATATATATATATATATATATATATATATATTGATGGGACTCGATTCAGAAATCTTATGACCTCGTTATGAGATATTGGTGATGTTGTTTGTTGGTGGTATTGTATTTGGTGACATTTATGTCTGTCGACAGTGGTGAAACCACATAAGAGGGTGTGGGGGTAAATTGACCCCATTGAAAATTTATTTTATTTTATAATATATGATAAATTTAGAAGAAATTTATGTATAATGAATAATTTGACCGCATTGAAATTTTATAAATTTCTTAATACACGGGGTCAAATTGAATTTTTTATAACTTTCTCAATTCCATATTACTTCTACTCCTTGATGTATGCATCTTCCTCTAATATTTTTAAAATAAATAATAATCTAATTTATATTATTTTTATAACATAAGAAATTTAAATATTTATTAACAAATTTGTGATTAAAAAGGTGTATAAGGGGTCAATAAGGGGTGTGTATATATATATATATATATATATATATATATATATATATATAATGTTATTACTTGTTATATTAACAATATTGTAATCAAATACATGTTTTACCTATGCAATCAACCAAAAAACACAAAATTATGTTAAAAAATTGGCTCGTGGCGCTGCCCCCGAACCTCGCCAAATTATTTATAACATGACAATATTTTGATCCCATTAAATACAAATCCTGGCTTCGCAGTGTCTGTCGATAATAGTTTCACTCAAAGGTGACAAACTTTGGCATCCTCGATGAATTTGTTGTCACATAAACGAAGTATTTATTAAATTTTTTGGTCATTAGCATCATAATTTTTGTCGCTTATGGTCATAGGCAGCGAAAATTTTCATTGTTGATGAGTTTGTCAAGCCTGTGGTATTTCACGACGGAGCTCAGGTGACGGGCCAATGATATGGGAGACGACGGGGCAGACAATAGAAGTGTTCGTCGACAATGACTTATTATCGATGCCCTAGGGTCATTAGGGACAAACTATTTGAGTCTTTCTTTGTAGTGTTTATTATTAGAGCAAAAATTATATTGTCACAATAATGAGTTTAATTAAAATAATTATAAAACTGTAGTTAAATGTAAATTTAATCTAATAGCATTATTTTTAGAGAATTGATATTTCCACAATACTTTTTAATATTTCTACATGGAAAGTGTCGCTATAGATGTATAGTGACGATATAAAACGTCGCTATAGAATTTATAACGACAATTTTTATATAAAAGTATTATATTTTATTATGAATTTATGAGTTTCCTATTTTTATTAACAACCTAAACTAACGTCCTTATCCGAAAGTGATGGATAGTACTACAATACTAGAATTGGAGAAAGTAAATAGTAGGAAAATAATAAATATACCGGACCGTTGGGATCAAGTGAAACATGGCGTCGAGAAAATCTGGTGCCTCTGGTATTAGCAATCCATACATCATATCCATTATCAGCCAATATCAAAGGTAGACATTGGTCAGCATCATTATTTAGAAACCAATACATTCCATCCTGTACATAGCCAAAACTTTTCATCACTAGGAGCTAAGTACTAGCTTATAATTTTCTTCGTTGAATAAAAAATTAATAATATTTTGATGACAAAAAATTAGATAAAAAATAGAATATAAAATGATGTGCATGTAATTGGTTATAACTATTAGACACAATATATAGTAGAACATCAACTAATTATAATTAAAAATATCATTTTGTATCTACTTTTTTTGTAGCCATCTTTTGTCGCGCTAGTATTACTCTTAAAAAATACTAAAATTAAGGAGTTAAATGTGTTTATCAAATAATATATACACAAGAACATTCTATTAAAGAGTAAGATGGAACAATGATCAATGTGAAGAAATAAGTTGAAATACAATAATTATAGAATACATAAGAAAAGAAAATGTGCTATACATTTTAAGAATAAATGTTTTAAGTATTATCTTATATATATATATATATATATATATATATATATATATATATATATATATATATATATAAAATAATTACATTACATGTATATCATAGAGTTATCATAAGATTAGGATTTACAATAATAGTTTAGTTAGATTGAAATTATCTGTGTTTGAGTTATCTCAAACATAAGGGGTGTTGGATAAAAATTGAATGAATCTGAATGAAAAAATTGTTTGATAATTAACATGTTTGAAACATCTGAATGAAAATTTTTATTATTTTACTCATCTGAAAAAATTCAAAGTTGTTGTTAATTTATTTAATATAATAATTAATATTTGTTTTTTAATTTTTTATTTTATTCAGCTGCTCATTTAGCCATTCAGCCAAAAAAATATGATTTAGCCATTCAGTTCAATCATCTGACCGATTCAGTCATTCAGACGATTTTTTTTTTCAAAACAAACACACTTAATGGTTGATCGATTCAGCCATTCAGCTGTAAGACCCCGAATTTTATGATGAAAGTATTCAATTTTCTAATAATTATTATTCCATTTAGTAAATGGTTAAATTGATAAAAGGTTAAAATTAAGGGTGATATGTGAAAAATTTTCAAAGTAGGCAAGTTATCATAAATTAATCAGTGATAAAAGTACAGTAATACGTGTGGTTGCATAGTAAAACACAATATTGTACAGTATTTTTTATTATTGATGCTTACGTGAGAAGTCACTCAGTTTATTCAATTATTGCCACAGTAATTACTGCATAGTATCTCACGTTATTGATTCAATTATTGTCACAATATTTTATATTATTAAATCAATAATTGAGACGACAAAGTTATTCATATTATTATTTGTATTATTGAAAATATCTAGAAAGTTCTGTCGAGAAAATGTGTTTGGTCATCTAATTGCGCGTCAGTCAATAGGGAGAAATTCTTATCGAAAGCCCCCTCTTTCCTGAGAATGATCTGATTGTTAATATTGTAAGTTATAATATTAATGATGAATATTATTAAAAATTGAATTTGAGTTTGGAGTTGAATTTGGAGACGCGGACGAGATATTTGAGTCCGGGACGATGAAATTAGTAACAATAGACTATAAACACAAAATTTATCGGGGTTGATTTTTTGGTCAAAAGGTTAATCGTTGACTTTTTCGGAACAAGTCAAAATTCAAAAATTTCAAATATGAAATTGTTGATAAAAATATTTTTATTGTGTTGGGATTATTAGTGTTAGTAGAAATCGACATTTATTTCGATAATAGTTGATTTATGGATGTTAAATTAACCAAACGGATAATTAATCGGATAAATAAGTAATTAATTGCTATTAGTTCACATGCAAATAAGTATTTGTTCACATGCATGGAACTATTGGTCCACATGCATGTACTATTAGGGGAGGTTGCGCAAGATTGATAATTCTTGAAGGACTAAATTAAAAATAGAGACAAAGATGAAGATACTAAACTGTAATTAATAATTTGAGCCCCTAAACGTGCAATTATCAAAACTGTGTTTTCCTATAAATAGAATCTCATTTCTTCTTTCATTCTCACCAATTCACTAAGAGTCACAAGAGCAACTATAGAGAGAAAAACTATAGAGAGAAAATCTATAGAGAGAAAGAAGAAGAGTATTATGCTGCTTCACTATTGTAGTATCCAGTCTTCTACTAAGGTAAGTGGTGTTATTTCTATTCATACAGTACTATTCATTCATACGGTATTATTCATAGATACTATTCATATATACGGTACTATTCACGGAGTACTATTTATGGACACTATTTATATATATGGCACTATTTATACAGTACTATTCATTCATACGGTACTATTTATGGGCACTATTCATAAATACGGTGCTATTCATGAAATACTATTCACGAAGTACTATTCACGGGGTACTATTTACGAAGTACTATTCACGACAAAAATTGATTTCTTTTCTGTCCAAATTATTTTTGATACATGAATATTATTCTTAAATTTTACTCCACAAAGCAGCTATCATGTTGACAAATTGGACATTTTTAAACTCTGGATAAATTTAAAGTTTTTAATATTTATCCTTGATTTCGCTTGATTGATGCTTATATCATTGTCATCATCCACATGCTTCTATTGTAACGAAAGTCATCTTTGGCCCGTAGTGCATACATGGACTGTTGATTATTGGTTTTACAATTGTGTATCTTTGGCTTACGTGCAAAGATGAACTGTTGATTATTGGTTTTACAGTTGTATATCTTTGGCTTACGTGCAAAGACGAACTGTTGATTGATAGCTTTGGCCCGTAGTGCAAAGATGGACATGTGTATTACATGATCATGACCACTGGTGATACTAACGAATATCCTTGGCCCGTAGTGCATGGATAATTCGATGATGTGTTTGGCAGAATCATGACCATTAGTTAACAGTTTAATGTCATTAGTCGTAAATCACTGACAGACAATTGATTGGTATGATCATGACCATTGATTTTAAAGTTGAATATCTTTGACCCGTAGTGCAAAGATAGACAACTGATTGGTATGATCATTGTTATTACATTTGAAAGTCTTAAGCTTTTGGGGTAAGGATATTGAGTAAACGTTCTATTAAGCCTTTGTGGCAAGGAGAAACTGTTGATTTACATGATTATAAATATGAATTATAAATTTAACTATAATCTTTAGTGGTTCAGGTGAACACAGGTGATGAAAGTTCTCTTTGTCTTGGGTACAACAAAGAACTGTTGATGAGTATTATAAGAATGAAATATTAACGATGACCTTTTAATTTGGAGGAGATAATAGACATTATGTTCTTCATTGTTCTTCTAATGGATTGTTGATTTTGCTGCAATTATTGTTGAAAATTGTTATCATCTACCATATGTTCTAAATCTCTGATTTATTACTGATGAAGGCTATGGATAAATTAATTATCTTAGCCATAATATTTTTTACTGGGCTAGTTGAGCTAACCCTTTTGCTTTCATTGTTCTCTTCAGGAAATGAGAATGTAGCCGAGACTAGTCGGGGAATGGAGTGACATTCCGAGATGGTGGCTATAGTGGTCCTCACTATTATGTGAAATAGCGCGATAATAAATGTAAGGAGGACTCCATTTGAGTATGTATATTGTCTATGAGATAATATTCGTGTTAAAACTCTCACATACGCTTTTGTCGTATTGTATAAATTAAGTTTGTATTTAAATTCTGTACTATGTAATTGGCGACTCAGAATGGGTTGTGTATACCGATTTTGGGGGCGTCACATCACCCATTTAGATGTATTCAGTCCTAAACAAACAGTCCCATCATCTCATTACTTGCTTAAATTATGTATTATATAAATACAAAAACCAAGTGAGAGTTATTACTATCTAAACAATATAGTTTTAAGTAATTCATCCAGAAGGAATTAATATATGCATATAAAATCACACTTGATTTTCGTCCATGATTGTTTTGGTACTAATTTTGGTATCAACTTAGCATTAAATTATATTAAATTTGGTAATTAATGGAAACATTAAGATTTTATTTTCCTATTTGCATCTTATTCATCTTCCCCTATTTGTTTGAAAATGCTTCTTATTCTTCATTCCCTAATTGTTTGAGTAATTGTTTAACAATACTAAATTTTACTCAACTTTGATAAAAATATTTACTTTTTTATTATTAGTAATTACTATTAAGGGATTCCAAATTATTATTATTTCTTTTGGTTTGAATGAGATGTTGTTAAGTTTTTCATTACAAAGAGCTGCTATTTTTTTAATTGTAAGACCCCAACTTTTATGAATAAAGATTGAATTTTCTCTAAATATCATTCTGAATAATAATAAGGTGTGAATTTGATACAATGTTATAGTTGTGGGTAATATTTATAAATTTTGCAAAGTAAGCAAGTTGTCAAAAAATATTCGTTTGGTCGGAGAATGTTCGTTTTATCAGGGAATATTCGTACAACGACATAATCATTTGTGGACCCCACAACAGAATTACTGTCGAAGTTAGAAAATGACAGAAATAACTTTTTATAAATATAACGGTAAAAGTTTTACCGTTAACTGTTGAAATACAGGCCCGGTGATAAAAGTACATTAATACGCGTGATTGCATAGTAGCACACGGTATTGTACAATATCTTTGATTATTGATGTTTACGTGAGAAGTCACTCAATTTTATTCAATTATTGCAACAGTAGTTGATGCATAATATCTCATATTATTGATTTAATTATTGTCACAATATCATCTGCACAATATTTTATATTATTAAATCAATAATTAAGACGACACAGTTGTTCATATTACTACTTATATTATTGACAATGTCTAGAAAGTTCTGTCGAGAAAAGGAGTTTGGTCATCTAATTGCGCGCCAATAAAGAGAAGTCCTTATCGGAAAGTCCCCTCTTTTCTGGGAATGATTTGATTGTTAATATTACGAGTTATAATATTAATGATGAATAAATATTATTAAAAATGTGTTTTGAGAAGCCAAGTGATTTGTGATAAATAGAGATTTTTTTTATGAAGTATCTGTTATAAATTTGGCTTATTACTTGGACCCCCACTTACATATTTTTCAAAATCGTCGGTAGAAAGTTATCTCAGTTTTTATTTTATAGTAATAAAACAGAAAACTTTTTATATAAAACAGAATACTTTTTATAAATAGAATATATTATATTTTATTATGTTATATAGTACTGCATAGTGTTTGCATAGTACTGCATATTATTTGCATAGTGCTGCATAGACAATTCAAAATTTTTTCTGCCGAATGAATTGCACTCGTGATTCATTACTGTGCAGTCTATGATTTTTTTTCCTAAATAGTATCCTGTCATTCTCCTATAAATAGGATGCTTAGTTTAGAATTAAAAATCACACCAGAATCAGAGAATTCTTCTTCTATAATATTGAGCTTATTTCTTTTGAGTTAAAGAAACTTTGAGTGTAGCAAATAGTGCAAGTTTTTCTTCAAGAATATCCCCGCCGTACCAATCAAAAATACTCTCCTTTTAAGGTAAGAGATATTTTTTTCTTCAATATTCATATAAAATAATATTTTCTTCCATACTCTGTAGTATTAAATTATATTATTTCATTTCGTATTCCTTATTATACACTCATGTTGATAAATATTGCTTCTATACTCCTTCAAATTAGTAGAATATCCTTGAAATTTGCGCTTCATCTAGTGTCTTTTCACGAAAATATTCTTCTGAACATTCCTGTTAAATTTTTATCTTTTCATGCCGAGGTACTATTCACAGGGTACTATTCACGGGGTACTATTCACGAAGTACTATTCACGGGGTACTATATTCACCCGGGGCACTATTCACGACAAAAAAATTATTTCTTTTCTGTCCAAATTATTTTTGATACATGATTATTATTCTTGAATTTTACTCCATAAAGCAGTTATCATGTTGACAATTTGGACATTTTTAAACTCTGGATAAATTAAAAATCTTTAATATTTATCCTTGATTTCGTTTGATTGATTCTTATATCATTGTTATCATCCTCATGCTTATATTGCGATGAAAGTTATCTTTGGCCCGTAATGCCTAGATGGACTGTTGATTGGTATAATTATGACCAGGAATTATGTATCGGTATAATCATGACCTGTAATGTTACAAATGATGTGGTAAAAGTCCTCATTGGCCCGTAGTGCATTAATAGACAATTGTTGGCATGATTATGACCACTGGTGATAATAACAAATATCCTTGGCTCGTAGTGCATGGATGATTCGTGGATGTGATACTAATGAATATCCTTGGCTCGTTGTGCATGGATAATTCAGTGATGTAGATTATTTATTGAGCTGTGTTACAATGATAAAATATTGATGATGAGCTTTTAAATCATATAAGATAGTAGATATCATGCTCTACTTGACTCTTCAAATGGATTGCTTGTTCCGCTGCAGTTAAACTTATTGTTTATTGTGTTTTATCAGTTTTACACTGTTGAAGACTAATGATATTTTATTTTACATTATCTTAGTTATAATATTCTTGACAAGTCTAGTTGAGCTCACCCTTTACTTTCATTGTTCTTTTCAGGAAATAAGAACATAGTCGGGACTAGTCGGGGAATGGAGTGATGATCCGAGATGGTAGCTGTAGTAGTCGTCACTATTCTATAAAATAGTGTGATAATAATTGTAATGAGGACTCCATTTGAGTTTGGATATTATCTACGAGACAATATTCTTGTTAAAACTCTCAGCATTTATCGTGACCTCTCAAAAAGTAAGGAACCCGAACGAGGTTATCACGGGTAAACTAATCATAAACTCTTGCGAAGTCTATACCTTATTTGATATCGGTTCTACCCATTCTTTTATTTTACCTACTTGCGCTTAACATTTAAATTTGAATATAGAGAAATTAGACTTTGACTTATCTGTTGAAACTACGTTTGGAGAAACCTTCATTTCATCCACTGTTTATAAATCTTGTTTGATTCAAATCGGCACCCTAACATTACATGTCGATCTTATCTCTTTAAAAATACTTGCATTTGATGTGATTTTAGGGATTGATTGGTTAACTACTCATCATACTAAAATTGATTATTTTTGTAAGGTTGTTAGCTTTCATATTCCTAAGAGCAAATCCAATGGGGGTGCTATAATTGGTTCTATAGTCAAATTATAGCACCAAATGGCAAAAACACAAATCCAACCCAGTAATATAATTATTTCTAAAATGGCAAAATGCTATACTTGGTTCTAAATATAGAACCAAGGATGACTATAGCCATCCTTTGACAGCTCAAACCCCAACTGAAATTAACAGAAAATCAAGAATCGGACATACTTAAAACTGAACGGAAAGTGGCCGAAAAATATGGAACCCGCCAGAAAGTTAGATGAAAAAGTTGGGTAGAATGGTGGTTGAAGAAAGTTAGATGATAAAGTTGGGTAGAATGGTGGTTGAGAAAAGTTAGATGAGAAAGTTAGATAATAAAAATATTTAGGTTGAATGGTGGTTGAAAACGGTGGAATGGGGGTGCTATAATTGTGGATTGAAAAATAACGTAGATAGTTGAATTGGAATTGAATAAGTAATTAACAATGAGATGGAGGGAAAGTTGTTAAATTTGAAACAATTTGGTGCTAAAATAGAACCAACCACTAGAGATTGGGTTCTATTTTAGCACCAAAAATCACGTTCTGGTGCCAAATTATAGCAATGGCTATAGCCATTTTGACATTACCATTGGATTTGCTCTAACCAACCTATTATGCGCATTCAAGCAACCAAACCACTAAAGTCAATCACTGTCATATCAAGCCATAAAGCCATTCGTTTATTGAAAAACGAATCTCAATCTTTCTTAGCCCATGTCACAGATTTAAATAAAAATACATCAGATTTGAATGATATTTCTATTGTTAATAAATTTCCTAAAGTATTCCCTGAAGAACTTCCTGGTCTACCCCCAGAGCGTGAAATTGAGTTTTGTATTGACCTTAAACCCAGTACAAACCCCATTTCCAAAACCTCATATCGAATGGCTCTTATTGAACTTCAGGATTTAAAAACCCAACTGTAGGAATTGTTAGACATTGTTTTTATTCGTCCTAGTACGTCTCCTTGGGGTGCTCCTATTCTATTTGTAAAGAAGAAAGATGGGAGTATGCGACTTTGCATTGATTATCAAAAGTTGAATCATGTCACCATCAAAAATAGGTACCCGCTGCCTTACATTGATGACATGTTTGACCAGTTGCAAGGCGTTAAATTCTTTTCAAAGATCGATCTTCGTTTCGGATATCATCAGTTAAAGATTAAAATTGATGACATTCCAAAGACTATTTTCAGAACTCGATACAGGCATTACGAATTCCTAATCATGTCTTTTGGATTGACTAATGCTCTTGCTGCCTTCATGGATATGATGAACAGAGTATTCAAGGAATATTTGGATCATTTTGTGGTTGTCTTTACTGATGACATCCTTATATACTCCAAAAGACATGAAGATCATGAGCAACACTTGAGGCTGATACTCCAAAAGCTTCGTGAAAACAAGCTATATGCCAAGTTGAAGAAATGCGAGTTCTGGCTTGAGGAAGTATCATTCCTTGGGCACATGATATCAAATCACGGAATATCTATTGACCCAGCGAAGATTGAAGCAATACAAAGTTGGGAGCAACCTAAGTCAGTGACCGAAGTACGTAGCTTTTTGGGCTTAGCTGGTTATTATCGGAGATTTGTTGAAGGATTTTCTCGAATCTCTACTCCATTAACTCAGTTGACTCTAAAAGATATAAAATTCAGTTGGAGCGATGAATGTGAGAAGAGTTTTCAAGAACTCAAGAGGAGACTCATTTCAGCACCTTTTCTGACAATACTATCTGGTTCAGAGGAATTTGTCCTCTATAGGGATGCTTTAGGCAGAGGGTTAGGATGTGTTCTCATGCAACATGAGAAAGTCATAGTCTATGCCTCACGATAACTCAAAGAATTTGAGATGAATTATCCTACTCATGATCTAGAGTTGGCAGCAGTCTTTTTTGTGCTTAAAATCTAGAGACATTACCTGTATAGGGAGAAAGTGGAGATCTATACATATCATAAAAGCCTCAAATATTTCTTCACCCAAAAAGAACTCAACATGCGGCAACGACGTTGGCTCAAGCTGTTAAAAGATTACGACCATACCATTCAATACCATCATGAAAAAACGAACGTGGTAGCTAACGCGTTGAGTAGAAGATCATATGCGGGTACAAGTATGATATTGTCAACATAAAGGCCCATTTTGTATGACTTACAAAGGATGAAGATAGAGTTAAAGACATCAGGGACCCACGTGATGATGTCAAATATACGAGTAGAACCGACTTTAATCGATAATGTTAAAGTTGCTTAAACTATGGACCTGGAGCTGATGCGTATGAAGAAGTAAAGGTAAGAAGGTGCTATTTTAAAAGCAAGAATCAATGAAGAAGGAATACTTCGAGTCAACTCCAGACTTTGTGTTCCTAACGATTCTGATTTGAAGTATAAAATTATGATGGAGGCGCACAACACACCATTTGCAATCCATCCCGGAAGTACCAAAATGTATCGTGATCTTTGATATACATTTTGGTGGAGTAATATGAAGAGAGAGATAGCGGAGTTTATCTTGTCAACGAGTCAAGGTATAGCATCAAGTACCAAAAGGATAATTTCAACCACTTGAAATTCCAGAATGGAAGTGGGAGCACATTACCATGAATTTCGTTATTGGTATTCCCAAGGTTTCTCAAGGCATAGATGCACTTTGGGTCATTATCGATATATTAACAAAGTCTGCTCATTTCTTACCTATACGAGAAACTTATTCACTTGAACGTCTTGCTCGTATATACATAAAGAGATTGTAAGACTGTATGGTATGCCAGTATCCATAGTTTCTGATTGAGACATAAGATTTACTTCACGATTTTGGGTCAGTCTGCAGAAATCTATGAGCACGGATTTACGATTCCGTTCGGCATATCATCCTCAAACGGACGGGTAGTCGGAAAGGACTATTCAAACTATTGAAGATATAGTATGACTCTGTATCCTAGACTTCAAAGGAAGTTGGGACAAGTTCTTTCCATTAGTGGAATTCTCCTACAACAACAGTTATCAAGCAAGTATAGGCATGGCTCCATTCGAGATGTTGTATAGACGTAAATGTCGTTCTCCAGTATGCTGGGATGAGGTGGGTGAAATAACATTGTTGGGACCGGAATTGGCACGCATGATAACAGAAAAGATTCAAATGATCCGACAACGTATAAAAACCTCACAAGATCGACAAAAGAGTTATGTTGATCTTCATCGAAGAGACGTGGAATTAAATATTGGAGAGCATGTGTTGTTACGTGTTGCTCTATGGAAAGGAGTTACGAGATTTGAAAAGAGAGAAAAGCTCAATCCTCGATTCATTGGCCCATTTGAAATCTTCGATCGAGTAGGAAATGTGGCCTATAGACTAGTCTTACCGCCAAGTATGTCTCGTGTTCATAACATTTTTTACATATCTATGTTACGTAAATATGTGGAAGACCCGAACCACATTATTGAGTTAGAACCAGACGAGATAGCGGAAGATTTAACGTATGAAGAGGTACCTGTTAAATCTTAGATAAGAAGAAACATATTCTACGCTCAAAGGTTATATCTCAAGTCAAAGTTTTGTAGAGAAGCCACGATATTGAAGAAATGTCATGGGAGTTAGAATCTGAAATAAAAATAAGGTATCCTCACCTCTTTGACATACCAGGTGCGTACACCAATTTCAAGGAAGAAATTTCATAAGAATGGGAGGTTGTAAGACCCCAATTTTTATGAATAAAGATTTAATTTTCTCTAAATATCATTGCGAATAATAATAAGGTGTGGATTTGATATAATATTATAGTTGTGGTAATATTTATAAATTTTGCATAGTAAGTAAGTTGTCATAAAATATTCGTTTGGTCGGAGAATATTCATTTTATCAAGAAATATTCGTACGACAACACAATCATTGGTGGACCCCACAATAGAATTACTGTCGGAGTTAAAAAACGACATAAATAACTTTTTATAAAAATAAGGACAAGACTTTTACCGTTAACTTTTAAAATACCCGGTGATAAAAGTATAGTAATACGCGTGGTTGCATAGTAGCACACGATATTGTACAATATCTTTGATTATTGATGCTTACGTGAAAAGTCACTCAATTTTATTTAATTATTGCAACAGTAGTAGATGCATAGTGTGACGCCCCCAAAATCGGTATACATTACCTATTCTGAGTCGCCAAATACATGGTACAAAATTCAAATACAAATTAATTATACAACAGTCGTGTAAAATATGACTAAACATATGCTGTGAGTTTTAATATAAATATTATCATCTAGACAATATACAAACTCAATGGGGTCCTCATTGTAAGACCTCAACTTATTAATGAATAAAATCAATTTTTCTCTAATTATTATTGTGAATAATAAGGTGTCAATTTGATATAATATTTTGGTTATGGGTGAAATGTGTAAATTTTGTTAAATAAACAAGTGGTTATAAAATACTCATTGTTATCGGGGAATATTCGTTTGATCGTGGAATATTCTTTCTGTCGGGGAATATTCGTACGACGGCACAGCTATTTGTGGGCCCCATAACGGAAAATGGTCGGATGAAAAAAATGACAAAATTGAGTTTTTATAATTAACGGCGTAGTTGTTACCGTTAACACTGTTGGAATACCCGGTGGTTAAAATACAGTAATACGCGTTGTTGCACAGTAGCACACAGTTTTGCACAGTATTTTTGAATTATTGATCCTTACATAAGAAGACACTACTCAATAATTGTTATAGTAGTTACTGTTCAATATTTTATTTTATTGATTTAATAATTGCTGCGTTGATATTTTATATTATTGTTGTTTCAATAATTGTTATTGCACAGTGTTTTCTATTATCAGATCAATAATTCATATTATTTGAATAATATTATTAGATAACATTATTGACAATGTCTAGAAAGTTCTGTCAAAGGAGAGGTTTGGTCATCTAATTACGCGCAGTAAGGAGAAATCCTTATTGGAAATCCCCCTCTTTTCTGGGAACGGTCTGGTTGTCATAATTGTGATTCTGTAATATTATTTGTGAATAATTAATTATTGATTTATATGATAAGGAAATATTTATTTGATGTGGATATAAATGATGGATTTATTTATGTGGTTATTATTGAAGGAATTAATGTTGAGGTGTTTTATCAGTATTTCTGTCGGAATGGAGGTATTAAAAATCAAATCAGTATTTTTTAGATATATTGCGTGAGTTATAATTTTTAATCCGACCGTTGGATCGTTGTGATTTTTGGATATGTTATACATATATAAGTTGAGTATATGTCCACAAATTTTGAACCGTTAAAAATGAACGTACGATTTGTTATGAATTTTAAGAGGTGATTGATTCAGAAATTAGGTTTATAAATGATTTTGATGGAAAATTCTAAAATTGAGTGGGCCCCACTTGTGATTGGTGAAGAAATATGTTGAATTTTATTTCAAATGTGGCGGGTGGCAATAGTAGCAGGTAAAGCCATCAGGTTGCAGGTCAAGTATGCTTCGGCGTGCTAACATTTTCCTATAAATAGAGGGCTAAGTTAGAATTGAAAATCACACCAGAATTCATAAGTTGTCTCTCTTTCTCTCTCTATATTCTCGAGCGTATTTTGTGAGTATTTTGATACTTTGAGAGTTGCTATTCAGTGCAAGTTTTTATCAGCACTATATCCAAAATTCAGTCAGAAGTACGGTTATTCTGAGGTAAGGGATGTTATTTTCTTCGTAAATGATATTATTTCTTTCAATATCATGCCGAAATATTGGTTTGAACTTTTTATCAAATTTAGAACTTTTTGTGTCGGGATTACTATTCACGTATATGGCACTATTCACGTATACGACACTATTCACGAATACGACACTATTCACCGAAAAATGAAATTTTCTTCTTTTATCCAAGATGGCTATTATGATTACTATCTTTGATTGTATCCATGTTTTGATCATTATTTTTGAATTCTGCTTCGAAATTGGTTATTTCGGAGTATTATTGAACTTGGATAAACTGTAATACGAATCCCTAATATTTATTTTTTTATCTCACTAGATTCGTTTTCTTTAAGATATTTTTCATCATCCTCAGTCCTAAATGATGATATTACTGAATATCTTTGGCCTGTAGTGCAAAGATGGATGATTACCTGATGAATATCTTTGGCCCGTAGTGCAAAGATGAACAGGTGTTGAGATGAAAATGACCAACTGAGTATTATTCTTGAATTTTACCCCACAAAGTAGTATCATGTTGATAATTTGGACGTTATTGATTTCTGGATAAATTAAATTATAAATATTTAAAATTTATCTTTGAACTTGTTTAATTGAATTATTATATCATTGTCATCATCCTCATGTTTATATTCTGTTGAAAGTCATCTGTGGCCTGTAGTGCATAGATGGACTTGGTATGATTATGACCAATGATTATTTAGTATAATCATGACCGTAATGTTACAAATAATGTGGTAAAAGTCCTCATTGGCCCGTAGTGCATTGATGGATAATTTTTGGTATGATTATGGCCATGGATTCTCTTCGGCCAAGGGTGCAAAGATGAATTATTTTATGGCATGATCATGATCGTTGATGAAAATAAGAATATCCTTGGCCCGTAGTGCATGGATGATTCGATGATGTGGATTATTTATTAAGCTGAATCTCAGCAATAAAATTGATGATAAATCTTTTAAATCATAAAAGATAATGGGTTTTATGCTCTACTTGACTCTTCTAATGGATTGCTTTTTTCACTGCAGTTGTTGATCTAAAACTTGTTGTCTATTATATTTTATCAGATTTTTCCCTGTTGAAGATGAATGATAATTTGTTGTACATTATCTTAGTCATAATATTTCTTACTGGGCTAGTTGAGCTCACCCTTTCTTTCATTGTTCTCTTCAGAAAATGAGAATATAGCTGGAACTAGTTGGGGAATGGATTGACGGTCCAGATGGTTGCATTATTAGTCCTCACTATTCTGTGAAATAGTGTGATAATTGTAATGAAGACTTCTTTTGAGTTTTTATACTCTCTAGTAGACAATATTTGTATTCAAACTCACAGTATATGTGTTGTCGTATTCTGCACGACAAATGTATTACTGAAGTTGTATTTGTTTCTGTACCATGTATTTGGCGACTCAGAATGGGTGATGTATACCTATTTTGGGGGCGTCACACTCATTACATTTATTATCACACTATTTTATAGAATAGTGAGGACTACTAATGCTATTATCTGGACCATCACTCTATTTCCCGACTAGTCCCTGCTACGTTCTCATTTCCTGAAGAGAACAATGAAAGCAAAAGGGTGAGCTCAACTAGCCCAGTAAAAAATATTATGACTAAGATAATGCAGAATAAATTATCATTAGCCTTCAACAGTGTTAAACTGATAAAATATAACAAACATCAAGTTTAACTACAGCGGAACAAGCAATCCATTAGAAGAGTCAAGTAGAGAATAAAATCTACTATCTTATATGATTGAAAAGGTTTTTCATGACTTTTATCACTGAGACTCAGCTTAATAAATAATCCACATCATCCCTGCACTACGGCCAATGATATTCATTAGTATCACAACCACAAATTATTCATGCACCACAGTCAGTAATATTCGTGTATTCATCAATGGTCATGATCATGCCAATAACTGTCCATCAATGCACTAGGGGTCAATGATGACTTTTTTTCACATCATTTGTAACATTACGGTCATAATTACACCGAATAATTCCTGGTCATAATCATACCAAGTCCATCTATGCACTACAGGCCACAAATGACTTTCAACATAATATAAATATGAGGATGATGACAAAGATATAAGAATTCAATAAAACAAGTTCAAGAATTAATTTATCCAGGAACTAATAATGTCCAAATTGTCAACATGATACTGCTTTGTAGAGTAAAAATTCAAGAATGCTCAGAAGAATATTTTCATGAAAAGATACTGGATGAAGCGCAAATATCAAGGATATTCCACTAATTTCATAGAGTATAGAAGTCAAAACTTTAACCAACTGAGTATAATAAAGAATGAAATAACAAAAAAAATCATCAGGCATGCAATAGACCGCACAGACAGGTTATTCCAACAGAATAATAAATAACGGAACCAGGTCATGCGTAAACGCACCGACATGATATTCTAACAGAATAATAAATAATGGAACCAGGTCATGCGTAACGCACAGACAGGATGTTCCAACAGAATAATAAATAATGGAACTAGGTCATGCGTAAACGCACAGACATGATGTTCCAACATAATAATAAACAACGGAACCAGGTCATGCGTAAACGCACAGACAGGATGTTCCAACAGAATAATAAATAATTGAATAACAGAAGAATTTCACCAAGTATAGGGTATCCCGCGTATACAGGTTATTCCAACAGAATAATAAAGAATGAAATAACAAAAGAATTTCACCAATAAGAAAGAAGGAATACCCCTAACGAGTACAACAAATAATATCCCTTACCGTTAAAGAAGAGTATTTTGACTGGTAGGGCGATGATATACTCAAAGAAAACTTGCACTACGCTCAAAGCTTTCTTAAACTCTAAAGAAATACGCTCAAGATTATAGAAGAAGAACTCTCTCTACAGTTTCTCTCTCTAGAGTTTCAGTGAATTCGTAAGAAATAATGAAGGAATGAGCTTCTATTTATAGAAGAATAGACTGCATAGTAACTAATTCATGAACGGTCCAGATTGATATACTTTAAACAGACGGTCCAGATTGGTTTACAATAAAATATAATATATTCTACTTATAATCTAATAAAACGAATAACTTTATAAAAAGATTTTACTATACAAATACTATGCAGGCACTATGCAAATACTATGCATAATAAAATATAATATATTCTAATTATTGTCTAATAAAACAGATAACTTTATAAAAGTATTCTGTTTTATATACAAAGATTTTACTATTAGTCTAATAAAACGAATAATTTTATAAAAGTATTCTGTTTTATATAAAAAGTTTTTTTGTTTTATTACATTAATAATACTAATAAAACAAAACTCATCATCCTTATTATAATTCACAATATTAATCGACCAGGTCGTTCCCAGGAAAGAGGGGGCTTTCCAATAAGGATTTCTCCCCATTGACGCGCAATTAGGTGACCAAACCTCTCCTTGACAGAACTTCTAGACATCGTTAATATTGCAAATAATAATATTAATAACTTTATCATCTCAATTATTGATTATAAAATATTGACAATAATTGAATCAAATAACGTGAGATACTATGCAGCAATTACTGTAACAATAATTGAACAAAACTGAGTGACTTCTCACGTAAGCATCAATAATCAATACCGTGTACTACTGTGTAACTACGTGTATTATTGTACTTTTAACACCGGGTGTTTCAACAGTTAACGGTAAAACTTCCGTCGTTATTTTCATAAAGTATTTTTGTCATTTTCTCAATCCGACAATAATTTCGTTGTGGGGTCCACCAATGATTGTGTCGTTATACGAATATTTCCTGTTAAAACGAATATTTCCCGACCAATCGAATATTATATAACAACTTGCGTACTTTGCAAAATTTATAAATATTACCCACAACTATAACATTATATCAAATTCATTCCATAATATTCAAAAATGATATTTATAGAAAATTTATCTTTATTCATAAAAGTTGGGGTCTTACACATAGTATCTCATATTATTGACTCAATTATTGTCACAGTATCATCTGCACAATATTTTATATTATTAAATCAATAATTGAGACGACATAGTTATTCATATTATTATTTGTATTATTGACAATGTCTAGAAAGTTCTGTAGAGAAAAGGGGTTTAATAATCCAATTGCGCGCCAAGAAGGAGAAGTCCTTATCGAAAAGTCCCATCTTTCCTAGGAATGATCTGGTTGTTAATATTACGAGTTATAATATTAATGTTGAATAAATGTTATTAAAAATTTGTTTTGTGAAGCCAAATAATTTGTGATAAATAGAGGGTTTTTTTATGAAGTATCTATTATAAATTTGGCTTATTACTTGGACCCCCACTTACGCATTTTTTAAAATCGTCGGTAGAAAGTTATCTCAGTTTTTGTTTTATAGTAAAAAAATAGAATTTTTTTTATATAAAATAGAATACTTTTTATAAATAGAATATATTATATTTTATTATGTTGCATAGTACTGCATAGTATTTGCATAATGTAGGATAGTAAAATTAAAAAATTTCAGCCGATTGAATTGTTCCCGTGATTCATTATTGTGCAGTCCATGATTTTTTTTTCCTTAAATGGTATCCTGCCATTCTCCTATAAATAGGATGCTTAGTTTAGAATTGAAAATCACACTAGAATTAGAGAATTCTTCTTCTATAATATTGAGCGTATTTCTTTTGAGTTAATGAAACTTTAAGTGTAGCAAATAGTGCAAGTTTTTCTTAAAGAATATCCATGCCGTACCAATCAGAAACACTCTCTTTAAGGTAAGAGATATTATTTTTGTTCAATATTTATATGACATAATATTTTCTTTCATACTCTGTATATGTAAGTAATATTATTTCATTTCATATTCCTAATTCTACACTCATGTTGATAAGTATTGCTTCTATACTCCTTGAAATTAGTAGAATATCCTTAAAATTTACGCTTCATCTAGTATCTTTTCACGGAAATATTCTTCTGAACATTCTTGTTAAATTTTTATCTTTTCATGCCGGGGTACTATTCACGGGGTATTATTCACGAAGTACTATTCATGGGGTACTATTTCACTCGGGTACTGTTCACCTGTGGCACTATTCATGACAAAAAAATAGATTTCTTTTTTGTCCAACTTATTTTTGATACATGAATATTATTCTTGAGTTTTACTCCACAAAGCAGTTATCATGTTGACAATTTAGACATTTTAAAACTCTGAATAAATTAAAAATCTTTAATATTTATCCTTGATTTCGTTTGATTGATGCTTATATCATTGTCATCATCCTAATGCTTATATTGCTATGAAAATTATCTTTGGCCCGTAGTGCATAGATGAACTGTTGATTGGTATGATTATGGCCAATAACTATGTATCGGTATAATTATGACCTGTAATATTACAAATGATGTGGTAAAAGTCCTCATTGGCCCGTAGTGCATTGATGGACAATTGTTAGCATGATCATAATCACTAGTGATAATAACGAATGTCATTGGCTTGTAGTGCATAGATGATTCGTGGATGTGATACTAATGAATATCCTTGGCCCGTAGTGCATGGATAATTCAGTGATGTGGATTATTTATTGAGTTGTGTTACATAGATAAAATATTGATGATAACTTTTAAATCATAGAAAATAGTAGATATCATGCTGTACTTGACTCTTCTAATGGATTGCTTGTTCCGCTGCAGTTAAACTTGTTGTTTATTGTATTCTATCAGTTTTACACTGTTGAAGGCTAACGATATTTTATTCTGCATTATCTTAGTCATAATATTATTTACTAGGCTAGTTGAGCTCACCCTTTGCTTTCATTGTTCTTTTCAGGAAATAAGAACATAGTCGGGACTAGTCGGGGAATGGAGTGACGATCCGAGATGGTGGCTGTAGTAGTCTTCACTATTCTATAAAATAGTGTGATAAATAATTGTAATGAGGACTCCATTTGAGTTTTAAATATTGTCTACGAGACAATATTCGTATTAAAACTCTCAGCTTATGTTTTATTGTATTTTACACGACAGTTATATAATTAAGTTTGTATTTAAATCTTGTACCATGTATTTGACGACTAAGAATGAGTTGAGTATACCTATTTTGAGGGCGTCACATTAATAATATAAATAAGTTAGATCTGTTTTATTTTATTGATGTATTGATTATTTTATGCTTATATATTTAAGAAGTGAAAGGAGGGTTTGGATGCTTGGCATATAAAACTACATGCACACAGCACGCCTAGTTGGTGGAATGATTAAACGAAGTCACCGAATTCAAGTTGCCATCTACGATCAAGTGAATGTTATTCAACAATATTCTCATGTTGACCAAATTTTGAGGCACAAGGAAGAAGCCATTAAGAAGAAATTCAAGTGTGATGTCAAGAAATTACAGAAGAAACTGATCAACAGACAACAAATTAAGGGCTAGCCACATTCTCTATAAAGATTGAATTCAATTTGTCAAGTACCAATAATAAGCATACCAAAATATGGGATCCTGGCCCAACATACTCCTCTTACACTCGACCTTAAGGACAAGATTTTTTTAGGCAGGAAGGAATGTTACGTACAATTTAATGTTTTAATTAGAAAATATTTGATTCAGTCTTTTGCTGTTAGCAATCGTGCTCAGAAATTGATATTTTCACAGGATTTTTTAATATTTCTATATAAAAATTGTCGTTATAAATTTTATAACAAAATTTGTCACTAGATATTCATAACGACACTTTTTATAAGAAAATATCAATTTCCTAATATTAAGGTTTAATAGTTAGATTTTTCGTTGAACTTATCCTACTTAATAGGGATAACTAGGATATCTATCTAACAAAATATAATTGATTTTTAATTTTTCGCTTATCTTAATAAATTATTTAAACCGTCCAAAATTTAGGATAAGTCACATCGTTCATGTAATGCCTATGACACAACTATATATATATATATATATATATATATATATATATATATATATATATATGGTAGTGGAGTAGTGGAAGTAGTGAACTGATTGTAGGTCACTTGTTCCTATATTTTTCTTACACGTGTTAGGATGTATTGCCTATAAAGGCAAACAAGTTTTATTAATAAAATATCATAAGAGAATTATGATTAAAAAAAACTTTAAGCTTTTTCAATGGTACCGGTTTTCTTCTAATTAAACCACCAAAAAAGACGAGTTCACGTCATATGAACCCAACAAAGGTACTAGTTCGCATCAAACTAACAGAAAATAACTTACCTACTGCAATTCAATATTGCGGTAATTAATATTGGGCCACAACTTATAAATTGGTCAAAAACAATTTATAAGTTATTTTTTACTATTAAGGGTTTGGTTGTGATTTATTTTTTAACTTATAAGTAAGTTTTGAGAAGTAATAATTTTTTACTTTATAAAAACTAACTTATAAATTATTTTAAAATAAATAGGTTTGACCAAATGTAAAGTGTAAGACCATAATTTTTTATGAATAAAAATTTAATTTTCTCAAATTATTATTTTGGATAATAAGATGTTGATTTGATATAATACTTTAGTTATGGGTAAAATATATAAATTTTACAAAATAAGTAAGTGGTCATAAAATATTCGTTTTGTCGGGGAATATTCGTTTTGGTCCGGGGATATACTTTTTGTCAGGGAATATCCATACAACGACACAATCATTGGTGGATCACATAACGGAATAATTGTCGGATATAGAAAGCGACATAAATAACTTTTTTATAAAAATAACGGCAAACTTTTACCGTTAAAACTGTTAAAATACCCGGTGATATAAGTACAGTAATACGCGTGGTTGCACAGTGACACACGATATTGCATAGTATCTCTGATTATTGATTCTTACGTAAGAAGTCACTCAATAATTGATATAGTAAAAGTTGCACATTCTTTCATATTATTGATGCAATAATTACTACAGTGATAATTGATTATTGATTCTTACGTAAGAAATCACTCAATAATTGATACTGTAAAAATTGCACAGTCTTTCATATTATTGATGCAATAATTGCTACAGTGATAATTGAATAATATTTTGTATTATTGATTCAATAATTGTCACGATACAATAATTCATATTATTGAAATGATATTATTAAATAGTATTATTGATAATGTCTATAAAGTTCTGTCGAGCAAAGAAGTCAGGTTATTTAATTGCGCGTCAGTAAGGATAATTCTTTATCAGAAAGCCCCCTCTTTCTGAGAACGATCTGATTGTCAGTATTGTGAATCTATAATATTAATTAGAAATAATTATTGAAGAATTATAAATAATTGTTGAATATGGTAAGTAAATATTTCTTTAAATTTTGATATAAATGGAGGAATTTTAGAATGAGACAATTGTCGAAAGTTGTTATTTTTTTTATGAAATAATAATTATCTTCTCTGATAATATATTTATATATTATTATAATATTACATTATAATAGTATAATGTGATAATATAATAGTATAATTTAAATGACAATATTATTATAATAAATTGATGGTATAAGAATAAAATGAGGTGGAAGAGAGCAAATTTAATTTGGATTTCTTTTTAATAATTGTTAAATGTTTTAAAAACATGTGAAATAAAGTGGGAGTTGTCATTTTGGCTTGGAACTCCTTGTTTTCAAAAGGTGTGTGCTACAAAACTAACGTGCGTATAAAAATTGTCAGAAGTGGTGTGCTACCACTTTTCTATAAATAGGTTGCTCAGTTAAACAATGAAACTCACCCCTGAATTAGAAAATTCTCTCTATAATATTAAGCGTATTTCTTGTGAGTATAATAATATTTTGAGTGTTGATAACAGTGCAAGATTTCCTCAACATAATCTCCGTTATTCCAATCAAAACTACTTTTCTATTAAGATAAAGGATATTATTTTTTTCGTAAAGGAGATTATTTTCTTTCAATACTCGTAAATGATATTATTTCCTTCCATACTCATAAGGGATATCATTTTATTTCATACTCCATATTACGTAAGCGATATTATTTCATCTCGTATTCCTAAATTTAAACTTAATACGGTAAGTATTGGTTCTATAATTTCTGAAATGATTAGAAATTTCTTAAGGATTGCGCTTCATCTAGTATCATTTCACTGGAATATTGGTCAGAATTTTCTTATTAAATTTTAAACTTTTTATGTCTGGGTAGTATTCATACGGTACTATTCATGGACACTATTCATACGGCTCTATTCATATATACGGTACTATTCACGAGTACTGTTCACAACGAAATTTAATTTAATTTCTTTGTCCAAGTTATCTTTTGTGAATCTTATTCTTGAAATTTAATCCATATTATGATCTCACTTGATTCATTCTTTATGTCATTATCATAATTCTCAGACTTAAATTATGTTGAAAGTTATCTTTGGCCCATAATGCAAATATGAACTGTTGATTGATATCTTTGGCCCGTAGTGCAAAGATGAATTGTTGATTGATATCTTTGGCCTGTAGTGTAAAGATGGACAGGTGCTTGGCATGATCATGACCACTGGTGATACAAACGATTATCTTTGGCCCGTAGTGCATAGATAATTCGTTGATTGGAAATAATTATTGATTGATGTTACAGGGATAAAATATTGATGATGGACTTTTAAATCATGGAAGATAGTAGACATCATGCTCTACTTAACTCTTCTAATGGATTGTTGTTTTCGCTACAGTTGTTAATCTAAAACCTGTTGTCTATTGTATTTCATATGATTTTTTCCTGTTGAGGACTAATGATAATTTATTCTACATTATTTTAGTCATAATATTGTTTACTGGGCTAGTTGATCTCACACTTTTCTTTTTTGTTCCATTGTTCTTTTCAGGAGGCGAGAGTATAGCTGGACTAGTCTTGGTGTGGAGTGATGATTTAAGACGGTTATTATAGCAGTCCTCACTATTTTGTAAATAATGTATCAATAATTGTAATGAGGACTTTATTTGAGTTTGAATATTGTCTACAAGACAATATTTATATTAAAACTCACAGAATATGTGTTATCTTATTTTGCACGACAGTTGTATTAATGAAGTTTGTATTTGGTTTGTGTACCATGTATTTGACAACTCAGAATGAGTTGTGTGGACCTATTTTGGGGGCGTTACATAAAAACTATTTTACCCTTGTTTTAATAGTCTTTACATCGTATTTTAACTTATAAGTCATTTTAATCAGACAAACTTTACATTTTATTTTAACTTAATTTCTGACTTAAATGTCAAACACTTTTATTTATAAAAGCACATAAAATTACTTATAAGTCATTTTAAATTTTAACTTATAAATCATTTTAAAATAAGTCATCTCCGAACATGCCCTTATTATGCAAAACTATGTTAATGTTGACCATCAAATCATGCAATAGACGATGTAAGATATGTTGTTCAGTTAGGTTTTATAGTCACAATTTGCTATGAATCATCTATTTTTTGGCTAAATATTATAAATCATCTATATATATATATATATATATATATATATATATATATATATATATATATATATATATATATATATATACGCATAAGTAGTTAGGCCAGTACATGAAACGGTTCTGGGAAGCAATGGGGCAGGTCTCGGATTTGAATGATCTTTAGGCGGTGGGGGCTGTTTCAGAATGGGTTGGACCTTGTTAAGTCAAAGAAGTTGGTAAAGGAGCTAATGTTCAACCATCCTAAGAGTTTGGCTGAAGCCTTCGATAAAGCTGAGGATCTCATTGTGGTGGAAGAGGCTATGGGTAGTCTGAAGCCGAACTCGTCAGAAAAATCAAAGGAGAAAGAAAAGGATAGGGGGAACAATAATGACAAGTTAGGTGGCTACCAGAAGAAGTATAGCAATAATAAAGGTGGGACAGGTGGAGGACACCCACCGTTCCCGAATTAGAGGGTCAACAAAATTTACACTAAGCTGAACACTGATCAGGCTATTATTCTGGAGCATATGAGAGATAAGCCATACTACGAGCTACCAAAGTACAATTCGAAGGCTAACAGAGGGAATCCGAATAAGTATTGTGAATACCATGGGAGTGTTGGGCATCCCACGAAAACTTGTTGGAACTTAAAGGACCTGATCGTGAAGAACATCCAGAATGGGAATTTGGTTCAGTATGTTGCAGGACGAGACGCTTTAGGGACACAACATGCAAACAATACCTCGACATCGAAACTGAACCCCCAACCCCAACGACAGGATCAGACCCAGGCAGTGCGCTGGGTGGTGGATGTGATCACTGGCAGGTCGGTCGAGAAGGTTGCTGGAAAGAAGAGAAGATGATTCCTAGATGCTGTACTGACGGTGTCTGACCATCCTGTTAGGCGTGAAAGACCGTACCTCGATTCAGTAATCTCTTTCACTGATGAAGACTTTCATTTGGAGCCCATTAAACCACATGCACAGGAGCTCTAGTTATCACTGCATAAGTGGGATCGATGAATATGAAGCAAATGGTGATCGACAACGGCTCTTCAGTGGATATTTTGTATGCTCATACTTGCCAGAGAATGGATTTGGGTGGTCGAAAGTTGAAGGTCGGCTAGGAGCCCCCCTATATGGGTTCAGCAATGACCCGGTTAAGGTTGCAGGGACAATCGAGCTACCAATTATCTTTGTGATAGCTCTTTGTCAGGTGGAGATAGTTTGCCAATTTTTTGTAGTGCATGTGGATTCAGCGTACAATGCAATATTGGGAAGGCTGACTTTTATAGCTCTCCCAGTGGTGACTTCAATTCCTCATTTCAAAATCAAGTTTCCTACTCCAAATGGGGTTGGGAAGGTGGCATACGACCTCGATTTGGCCAAAAGGTGTTACAGGAATGCTTTAATCTCTTCAGGAGTGGGTGTTAGCAAATATAAGTAGATGATGTTGAGAGAGATCAAACCTTTTACTGAGGGTATTTCAGAGCCTTTGGTCATGCCGGCCGAAGAGACCGAGGATGTGGAATTGATTCCTAGAAAGAAAGATAACACTGTGAAGATCGGGTCCGGACTGCAGGAACCTTTTCGGACCAGTTTGATGGAATTGCTGTAATGTTATGCTGATATCTTTGCATGGACTCCCAGTAACATGCCCGGGGTTGATCAGAAGGTGGTCGTGCATAGGTTGCATCTAGATCTGACAAAGAAACTAGTTCGACAGAAGAGGAGAATTTTTGCCCCGGAGAGACAGAAGATAATTGATGAGAAGATAGCTAAGCTTTTAGCAGTGAATTTCATTTTTGAAATTGACTACCCTGAGTGGATGGCGAACGTCGTATTAGTTTAGAAGTAGAACGAGAAGTGGCATGTTTGCATCGACTATACAGATTTGAATAAGGCATATCCGAAGGATTTTTATCCACTTCCCCATATTGACCAGCTGATTGATGCCACTTCGGGGTGTGCTCTGCTCAGTTTTATGGATGCATTTTTGGGTTACCATCAGATTTCGATACATAAGGAGGATATCCCAAAGACCACGTTCATCACGCATATGTCAATTTATGCTTATAAAAAGATGACTTTTGGGTTATTGAATGCGGGGGCTACTTATCAAAGAATGATGAACTATGTGTTTTCGAAGCAGCTGGGTCAGAGCATGGAAGTCTATGTAAATGATATGATCATCAAGAGCATGTTGGTACAAGGTCACTTGGACGATTTGGAGGATTACTTCCAGATAGCTCGACATTATAAGCTTAGATAGAATCTAACGAAGTTTACCTTCGGTTTAGGAGCAGTGAAGTTTTTGGGTTACCTGATCAGCAAGAGAGGAATTGAGGCGAACCCGGAGAAGATCAGGGTAATTTTAGATATGAAGTCTCCTCAGTCGTATAAGGATGTTTAACTTCTGACATGTCGAATAGAAGGTTTGAGAAGATTCATCTCTAAGTCGGCAGAAAGGTGTTTGTCATTTTTTGATAAGTTGAAAGGGCCGAAGAACGAGAAGACCTTTCAATGGACTTCGGAGTGTGATGATGCATTTCAAGGGATTAAGAAGTATTTATCTTCGGCCCCTTTACTGGTGAAGCCAGTTCCTGCTGAACCTTTGTATTTGTATTTAGTTGTAAGTTCGTTGGCGGTAAGAGCTGTTCTGGTGCGGGAGATTGGGGGTAAGCAACACCCGGTTTACTATGTGAACTATGCCCTTAGGGACGCATAAACAAGGTATCTGAACTAAATAAGTTTGCCTATGCATTGATAAAAGCCAGTAGGAAGTTCCAACAGTACTTCCAGGGTCGGTTAATAGTGGTATACACGGATTAGCCATTAAAGAAGGTGTTGAGAACCAGAGGCTTCAGGTCGGCTTGCAGTGTGGGCTATGGAATTGTCATAATTTAAAATAGTGTATCATCCTTGGAAGACAATAAAGGGCCAGGCTTTGGCTGACTTTGTGGTGGAATGGTCTATTTTCGAGACAAATGACAGCTTGGATCAGATAAAAGGGATCGTTCGGACAGTAACGGATGCTCAGTCGATTCAGAGTTCGTGGACGTTGTATATAGATGGGTCCTTTACTCTGAACGTCAGTGGTGCTGGAGTTATTTTGACAAGTCCAGAAAGATTCGGAGTGCAACAGGCGATCTGTAAAGCTACTAACAACGAGTCTGAGTATGAAACAATCTTGGCAGGTATTCGGTTAACAAAGAGTCTAGAAGTTCAGAGGATATTGATTTTTAGTGACTCTCAGCTGGTGACAAGTTTTGGTGGAGTACGAAGCTCGGGGGGCAAGGATGGTGAAGTATCTAGCAGATGTGAAAGATCGACTCCAATACTTAAGTTCGTTTGCTTTTGAAGGAGTGGACAAGTTAAATAATTCTATAGCGGATGCTTTGGCGAGGCTGACTATAACTGATGCGAGCACATTTAGTGGTTTGGTGTATTTCGAAGTCTTAAATCAGTTAAGTGTTCAGCATGCGGAGGTCATGTTTGTGGAGTGGTCGAATTATTGGATAACCTCTTATCTTAATTATTTGGCAGATGGAGTCTTGCCTTCGGATCTGATGTTGGTAAAAAAGGTTAAGCATATGAGTTTGAATT
Source organism: Panax notoginseng (assembly GCA_016801055.1). Taxonomy (NCBI): domain Eukaryota; kingdom Viridiplantae; phylum Streptophyta; class Magnoliopsida; order Apiales; family Araliaceae; genus Panax; species Panax notoginseng. The sequence goes on along the minus strand of CM029018.1, from coordinate 147,975,983 downwards.
TTGTGCTTTTAGATGGGGATCTGTTTCGAAGGGCTTATTATTCGCCATTGCTTAAGTGTTTGGTTCCTTCCGAGGCGAAATATATTTTTTTGGAGGTTCATGAAGGGATTTGTGGTGATCATATGGCCGCGAAGGCATTGGTGTATAAGGTGCTTCAGCAGAGATACTATTAACCTACGATGTTTAAGGAAGCGACGAACTATGTGAAGAAGTATTTGAAGTGTCAATTAAATAGTCCTATTACTCATCAACTGCGGGATGCGTTGTATTCGATTTTGTCACCAGTTCCCTTTGCTGTATGGGGGGGTTAACATATTTGGTCCGTTACCAAAGGCAAAGGGCTATGTTTTTTTTTGAGATAGTAGCCATTGATTATATGACTAAGTGGGTAGAGGCGAAGCCCCTTCGGTAGATTACGAAGTAGGAATGCTTAAAGTTTTTGAAGGAATTTGTAGTTTTTCGGTTTGGTATTCCTTTGGTGGTGATTTCGGATAATGGTCGGTAATTTGTAGGCTCAAAGTTTGAGGTGTTTTTACAGGAGTTGGGAATTTAGTATTAAAAGACTTCGGTGGCTCATCCTCAGTGGAATGGCTAAGTCGAAGTGACAAATTGAACTTTGTTGAATGGGATAAAGAGGAAGCTCAATGAGGCAAAAGGAAGATGGCCCGAAGAGTTGCTTAGTGTGTTACGGGCTTATCGAACTACCCCAAGGACTACAACAAGAGATTCTCCGTTCAGATTAGCCTACGGTACTGATGCCTTGGTTCCAGTTAAAATTGGTTCTACTTCGCTTTGGGTCAGCCAGTTTAAAGAGTTATACAATGAGAAGGGTATTCGAGTTAACTTGGATTTATTAGAAGAGGTCAGGGAGGCCACACTGGTGAAGTTAGCAGCTTATCAAAAAAGGGTTGCTAGACATTATAACAAAGGTGTTAAGCTCAGGAGATTTTAAGTTGGCGACCTTGTTCTTCGAGAAGTAGAAGCTTTTAAGCCTTAGGATCAAGGGAAGTTGATGCCAAATCGGGAAGGCCTTTATAAGGCGATTGAAGTATTGAAACCAGGAACGTACCAGCTTAGGGCGACGGATGGATCAGAAATTAAGAATACTTAGCATGCAGGTCGCTTTAGGAAATATTATGAGTAGTTTGTGGTTAGGGATTTAACTCTGTAATTTTTCTGAATTATTCATAAAAGGAGTGTTTGGTTCTTTGAAGACTATTGTTGATCTTGATGTGTTATTCCCTGTTCAGCCCTTGGGGTGAACGTTGGTGTTAAAGGAGGTTCAATGGTATGTTCAGCCTTTGGGGTGAACATTTATGATATTTGGTGGTATGTTCAGCCCTTGGGGTGAACATGGGTAATAAAGGAGGTTTGGTGGTATGTTCAGCCTTTGGGGTGAACGTTTATTATGATATTCGGTGGTATGTTCACCCGTTCAGGCAAACATATTTTTATTAGTAGATGTTCAACCTTTGGGTGAACATATGGAGTATAGGTTGGATTTTTAGCCCTTTGGGCGAACATATTTTCATTGGTGGATGTTCAGCCTTTGAGCGAACGTATGGAGTATAGATTGGATGTTCAGCCCTTCAGGCGCACATATTTTTATTGGTGGATGTTCAACCCTTTGGGCGAACATATAGAATATGGGTTGGATGTTCAGCCCTTCGGGTGAACATATTATGATTAGTGGATGTTCAACCCTTTGGGTGAATATGTTTTCTAGTGTTTTGAATGATTAATGCTTATCCATATTTTGTTTAAGTATTCAGTTTTGTTGGATTACTTTATACTGGTGTATAATCCTTTGGATGAATCTTTTGGTTATTTTGCATGTTTATTTATCTGTTGAATGGATTCATTATCATTTGTGGTGTGAAAGGCTATGTAAATTCTTTTGGGAAAGTCAATTTGTTCATTCATAAAGATAAGTTTCAACGAGATAATTACATTGGGAATTAAAGAAGATAATTATGGTTGAGGAGGGTCGTCTTCAGGGTGGTCGTCTGAATCGGCTTCATCTTTAGAGGAGTCGAGGAGGGAGGGGTTTAGTACAACGATAGAGAGCTTGGCTTTCCCTTAGTCTCGACAAGCTTCGTACCCTTCGTTGAACATTTGAGTTATCTCCTTGGCCATCTTAGGAGACTTCCGGTATGCATGGACTATCCGAAGCTTTAGCTCCTTTGTTAAAGGCGGTCCCAATGCCTTGTAGTGATTAAATTCTTTTTCCAAGGACATACATGTTTGGAAATTCTTTTTAGCCTATTTACTCAGGTCTGAGTTTTGGCGAAGAAGTATTAGGTTGTTGTGCTTCAGCTTCTTGTTATCCCGTATTATCGCTTCGCTTTTCTCAAAGGCGGTCTTCTGGCGAGTTATGGCTTTGGCTGATTCTTCTTTTAGTTTGTCATGTTCAGAGTGGAGATTGTCATAGGTGAATATTGTGTTTTGGTGTTCGTTTCTTTCTTTTTCTAGGGCATCTTTCAGCAAAATGTTATCCCTTTTAAGTTGATCCTCTTCAGCTTCAAGTTCTTTCCATCGCCGAAGGACGCACTGTCAGACAGTTTCAGCCTAAAAGGAATTACTTAAGTGTGGAAATAAATAGGGGATGATTGCAGGGAGAAGGGGGGGGGGTAAGGATGTGCTTACTCTGCCTTGGTGCATGATTTTGGCGACGACAAGGTTGGTGGTGGATATGTCTTTAAATCTGTCTTCATCAATGGGGAGGACGAAGTGATCGTGAAGTTTGAGGGGGTAGTCGTCAGGGTTTTCGGGCCAGAGGGTTGATGAAGATGAGGGTTCTGGATTTAGTATAGGTGAAGGTTTTTTTTGGAGGAGATGGAACTCATGTGGGAGTTTAGTTGGGAAGCTTCTCTTTGTGAGCTTTCTCATGGGGAGGTTCGGTTATAGAGCTTTCATGATCTTTTCCTTTTTTGTTTTGGTTTGGGTTTGGTTCAGGTGACGTGGTTTGGGTAGCTTCGACGGTAGATCTGGATTTTGATGATGGGACCCTTAGTTCTTCGGGAGTAAGGAGAATGGCCTTGACTCTCTTTTTCTTGATCTGGAGGATTTTCTTCCTTTCAGATGTTGGCATATCTAGGAGGCTTTCGGTAACGATAGTGGTTTGGGTTATTTTTGGTTTTTAAGCTTTTTTAATCGCCCTCTTTTTGATTCTGGTAGTAGAGGGCTCGACGGTTGTAGCTTCTAAAGGAAGGGTTTCTGTGGGAGTGTCTTCGGTTAGTTTGGTTAAATCTTTGGTGGGTTTGCCGGAGAGAAAATTTTCAAGTTCTTTCTTTTCAGCGGATGTCGGTTTAATGAGAGATACTACAATTAAAAAACAGGTCAGTTAATAAACTAGGAAGGGAAAGCAGTTGAAGATGAAGGTCGGCGACTTTACTTGTGATCGTAGAGCCATGCCTGTTTGGTTAGAAGGGAACAACTCCATTGTTTCAGAGGTAGGTTCTCAATCAGTTTTGTAACGCCCGAGAAAATTAGATCTTTATTGTGAATTAAATTTTATTTGATTATTTGAATTAAATGAATTTAATCGATTATTTATGTGAGTAAGATGTTTGAAGGTCGTTCTATGACCTAGAACGTGCAGATGTAGTTAGTATTCTGGCTATGTGCTAGGATTAAATGTTTTGAATTTCCAAGACGAAAATAAAGGTTTTTCGAGAAATTTCTGTAAAAACACTATTCATCCGTTTCTGCTCGAAAATTAAGTTTGAATTTCTGAGAAACGGGTAATGATAGAATACTAAGACGTGATGGAATATTCAATAATATTTCAGTTATGGCAAACAAAGTCTTCGCCTGTGGACTTAAAACCTAAGGGTTAGGAAAAGCGAGTTCCGTGAATTTAATGGCTAACGTATAATGCTTAGGGTTATTATACGCGAGGAATACGAGTATGATACTAGTTATTATACGAGTATAGTACGAAGATTATTACGACGTATAATACGAATATCGTATGAACCATATACGAAGAGAATACGAGAATTATATGCGTATAATACGATTAGCCTAAATGGACTTTGAGTTATGGACTTTGTATAATCCAATTGGACTTCGATTATGTCAAGCCCAATGTATATGAAAATCAAGCCCAAGATAGGTCCAATAAGAATAAATGTTAAGGCCCAAACCAAGAAAACAAACTGCGGATCAAACCGATAGGTCACCGGATGGGTTAAGCCCATGGGGAGGACCCACAAGGCATGTGGGCCGGCCACTTGGTCACCAAGTAAAGTGGTTACTTGGTGGCTAAGCCATGAATAGTAAGGAGGTGGACACAAAGACCATTTTACCCTCTATTTGATTTTTCTATATAAGAAAGGCTAAGTTGGTTCATTAGTTGTTTTTACCAACATTGACCAACATATATTGAGAGAGAGGAGAGTGTGATAACAAGTAATCAAGTGAGTTCTAAGCAAAACATTGAAGCTTTATCAAGAACGCGAAAGAATGTTAATGTAATATTTCGTAAACGTTAATCTTCGATCTTTTTTGATTTCTTTTTCGTAGATAAGTATGAATTGGTGGAGCATGTCTCTTCCGGAGTAATAGGGATGGCTAATAGTGAATTAAATCATTATAAGTCATGTATGATTAGTAATCATAAGAGTTTAAGTAAGTTTTAAATCAAAGAAAACCTTTTTGCATTTATTTGGTTGTTGATGGACAAATTGAAAGCCATCATAGGGTATGTGCATCTTGTTTGGTTAGGATATAGATGATGAATCAATGGAGTTGTTCCATTTGATTTGGCGTATAGAACTTGAGTAACGAAGTTATGGCGAAATTTACGAAATTAGGCGTTAAACGTTGAAAACGTAAAATTTCCGAATTAGTAGTCGAAAGTTGCCGTGTAACTTGAAAACCTTGGTTTTCCATGGCATAGAGTAGTATAACGTATTTGAGAGTCGTGGACTCAAGAATCGTCCAATTCCGACTTAGAATGAAGAAACGAGCTATGAACGCTCACGAACGTTAAACGAACGCGTACTAAGACGTTAAAAAGTGAATTCATTGTTAACGGATTTAAAAACTACTTTTATCCGAATGTAATCGAAGTACATAAGTTATGTGAGACAACGACTTTTGAACGAGCCAATTCTGACTTATAACGATCAAGTTGGGAGTCCGGGAAGAATCGAATTGAGAAAAAGACTTAGAAATCCAGGGCTCAAGGTCGGCACCGCAGCGCCACCCCTAGCTATAAATCTCGCGCTGTAGCGCCAGGTAGAAAGGGTAGACACTACAGAATTGCGCCGCAGCGCTACTTATGCATAGAAGTCTCGCGCCGCAGCGCCGAGACCGAGAATTAGCTACTGTTAGTTGGAGCCACAACGCCGAGCCAGGGGAAAAGTTGGACTTAGTTTTTGAACCCAAATGTTGCAAGACCATTATGGGGTAAGTGTATATACGTAATGTATATGTTAAGACCAATCCTATGTCACATATATGGTGATTACTTTAGGAATTGAACGTGGTTTATTAGTAATGAAACGATGAACGATAATAAGCTGTAAAGGCAGATAAATACCTAAAATGAGTTTTATTAATGAAATAAATTCGGTTAAGTTATAGAAGAGAAAGAAGTTGGTAAAAGTAATGTGATTAGATTGTTTGGTAGCTAATTGCAGTGTGTTGTGTGAATATATATTGTAGATACTGTAAAGACTGAGAACTGTTGAATATTTATTTGAAGACACTTGAAGGGAAGTTTTCTTAATGCTGGTCTAACCTTCGTGTTAGCCAAGTTTTCTATATGATTCATGTTATGAGATGCATAAATTGTTTTACGAAAGGGTCGATATCAGTTTTACTTTGGCTAGACTAATCTTGAAGAGTTGATTAATTTATTTACAATCTTTTAATATAGAATTGATAACGCTATCCTATGCCAATTGTTTGGTACGAATTCAAGGTAAGCCTGAGTATGAATAAACAAATGTATTTTATATCGATTATTCGATGGGCACGCGAGGTTGCCAAAACTTAAACGTAAACACGTTTAACGGATGAATGTTGATCAACATAGAGTACTATAGGCTGATCACCTAGAAGTGCTCGTAAGATATATCGGATTCACGGCCTTAGTGCCGAGTTGTCCTTTTTCATGAATAAAAACTAAAGAGAATATTCATGGTCTTTTGACCTACTCAGAATTCCTAAGTTCCTATAAGAACTTCAGAATTATTTTATGAGAAAGAAAAGTGTTATACAATGTTTTATAGTACTTCATATCTATTTGTTTAGTTATTGAAGAATAATCATATGATTCTCGACGTGGTATTTATATTATACATTGCTAGACTTGCTGATCTAATTATGCTCACTTCTTGTTTGAATTATATGATTGCAGCTAAGGCCGAACGAACTGAGAGTTTTAAGAAAGGTAAAGGCAAGGCTAAGCTGGATAATTAGTTTATCCTATAATAGACTAGTATGTTTGTATGTATTATACTTATGAACAATGATGAATGTATTCAGTTATAGAACCTGGGCAATGAGGTATTATTATTGTAATGAGAATGTAGTTGATACACTCATTTTGATGTTGTTTCAATGGAATGAATGTATAGTTAGCAGTACTGTGTAACACCATCTGTCGGGTTGGAAGATACCCGGATTTGGGGGCGTCATAGGTTGGTATCAAAACATTAGGTTATAAAACTTAAGGGGGGAAGAACCTTAGGCTAATAACCTTGTTAGTAGATGAGAAGAAGAAGTGAATGAACTCTAGTAGAACGAGTTAATTAAGTATTGAGGAAACTTAGTACCGAAAGATTTAAAAGATGGAAATTAACCCTAAATAAATTAAATGTGATTTGTGCTTATATTATTGTGTATATGTACTAATCAACATGTTATGTGTTATTGTAGATGTCCATCGATATCTACATGTATAGGGATATACACGTAGTGAGTGAAGAGTCAGTGAAAAGAATAGAGACAGTACCAGTGCCAGTAGCGGTGGTACCAATGATAAATCTATAAGAGTCCGAGCCTGAGGAGGAAATTTCAGAGGAGGAATATTCAGAGGGGGTTATGGGATTGGCGTCATACCTTGATATGATGATCGATGTACAGGAAGATATGGAGGTAACATCGTTTAATACGGTGGTACCTGCACTAGAGCCAACACCTCCAGATACAATGAGGGCATTGTATCTAGCAGTGCTTGACCGTAACGTGCAACTTCGCACTATTGTGCAGAACCAGAAGGAGGAGATTAGTGAACTCCATGAGGCTAAGGAGTCTGCAAAAGCAGATTTCGAGATTGAGCATGATGAGAAAGTGCTCATGAAGGATAAGGCCATAGAGTATAAGAATGAGGTTGTAGAGCTTCGTAGAGAACTAGGGATGAGGGACCAGAAAATAGCACGGATGTCATACATCCATGATAATGCTCATGAGGATTTCAAGCTGAAAGTTGCTTGTTATTCCATTGAGTCGGGAAAGACTCGATATACTATAAGTCGGGATATTATGTCGATTCTGGCGAATGAGAAACACGAGAATGCTGTTATGCAGTATTAGGAGTTTAGAACGGTAAATACTTTTGTATAGTGACGTAAAATCCTCTTCTGTATAATTAAAGGGTAGTCTTTTTGTAAATCCCAATTTTTGTGAATTTTAATTGCGGGATAGGAATGTAATAGCTTTTGGCTATGGAAAACAAATTGTAAATAGTTTCAAACTATGAAGAAGCATATGAATATAATGAAGTTTTTATTAAAAGTGCTTTGTTGTGTATGAGTTGTTGTTTGACGAATAATAACTAAGTAAGCAAATAAGTAATAATTAAACTTTATTTATTTAATCAGAAAATGCCGTCAAGAAGGAGACAACGTAATCAGGAGGCTGAGTCCCATAATGATAGTCAGGGGAGTCAAAATAACCCTATGCAGGAGTTCATTAATTTATTAACGGCTGCATTTAACCAAACCGGGGGTAGAGCACCCGCAATACCTAGAGTAGCTAGAATGACTACCTTTAAAGAATTTAAAAGTGTAGGTCCACCGGAGTTTAAGGGAACCACGAACCCAATAGAGGCCTAGACCTGGGTAAAGGAAATAGAGAAGGTATTTGTTATTACAAACGTGGGTGAGGCGCAAAAGACTTCTTTTGCGACTTACATGATGAAAAGGGAAAACCAACTTTTGGTGGGAGGCTCACCAAGTGGGGCTAGAACTGATGTTGTTACGTGGGAACAATTTAAGAAGGTTTTCTTCAAGAACTACTTTACTAATAGCATGCAGGGGAGAATAGAGATTAAGTTCCTAGAACTTAAATAAGGGGACATGACAGTTCCCCACTATGCGTCCAAATTCAATGAAATGACAAGGTTTGCTCCACACCAAGTGGACACTAAGGAGAGGAAGGCTTGTAAGTTTGAGCAGGGATTGAAACCCTGACTCTATAGTAAGATTTCTGTGTTCTAGAGTGCTTTTTACGGGACCATTCTAGAGAAAGCAATTATTACGGAGGGTGGTAGTGAGGTTTTGAGCCAATACCACAAAGAGAGGAAGAATAAGGGTAAAGGAGAGGGAGGATCCAAGGCGGAAGGAGCCAGTGGTAGTGGCAACATGCTAAAGAGGAAGAATTTTAACTCCAGGAATACTGGAGTGAAATAAGGGGATCCTAAGTGTAGGATCGAAGCATGCAAGACATGTAGAAAGACTCATCTAGGAGTCTGTCTGAAGGGAAAATCGATTTGTTATAACTATGGGCAGGAGGGGCATATATCACCCAATTGTCCTAATCCTAAGAAGAACTAGGGATGTTTTGTTTGTGGGTCGATGGACCACATGGCAAGAAATTTCCCAAATAAGGGAAATGAGGGTAATAAGGGTGCTAGTAGTGGTAAGTTAGCCATTACTGGACCAACACCATCGGGTAGACCTACTGCCCACACTTTTAATATGACTGTCCAAGATGCGGTTGCATCAGTGGATGTAGTAGCATGTATCATTCCCGTAAATAAAATAAATGCTTATGTGCTGTTTGATTCGGGTGTTACTTGTTCTTTTATAGCATGCGAATTTGCTAAGCGATTAGGTTTATTTTCGGAAAGATTAGAAATACCTTTAGACGTTAAGGTAGCGAATGAAGAGATAATTCCCATTGAGAACATTCATAGGAATTGTTTCGTAGATATTAAAGGTAACAGATTATCGGTAGATCTTTTACTAATAAGATTGAGAGAATTTGATATAACTTTAGGTATGGATTGGTTAATTAACCATAAAGCGATAATAGATTGTTATAAGAAGAGTGTGAACCTTCGGATTTTAAAGAAACCTGAGGTAGTGTTTTACGGTAATAAATTACCGGGACGCTCTTGTTGTCTTAACATGACACAAGCTAGGAAAATATTGAGGAAGGGGTGTATAGGATACATGTGCCATGTTGTGGATACCCAGAGAGTGGAAGCAACATTGGAACAGATACCTATAGTGTAACGCCCGAGAATTTCGAATTTTGAATGAATTAAATTTTTATTTGATTATGTGGATTAAATGAATTTAATTGAGTTATTATGTGAGTAAGATGTTCGAAGGTCATTCTATGACCTAGAATGTGCGGATGTGGTTAGTATTCTGGCTTTGTGCTAGAATTAATTGTTGTGAATTATCAAGATAAAAATAAAGGTTTTTCGAGAATGTTTGCGTAAAAACACTATTCATTTGATTTCGTTCGGAGCTAGGGTTTGAGATTCTGAGAAACACGTAATGATAGAATACGAAGATAGTATGGAATATTCAATAATAATTCTGTTATGGCAAACGAAGTTTTCGCTTTCAGACGTAAAACCTAAGGGCTTGTGAAAGAGGTTTTCGAAAGGGAAATACAATGCGTATAATCGTTTCGGATATTATACGTATGAAATACGAGTATTATACTAGTATAAATACGAGTATAGTATGAAGAATAGTAAGATGTGTAATACGATTATTATATGAGTATTAGACGAAGAGAATACGTGAGTAATACGCATAGAATACGAGTTGTATTAATGGAGTATGAGTTAAGGGTTGGTATAATCTAATTGGACTTAAACCAATAGCAAGCCCAATGAATTATATGAGAAAGCCCAAGTTAAAGCCCAACGGTTATTAAAGTCAAGCCCAATCCAAAGAATTGAATCACGGATCGAACCGATGGGTCATGGGATGGGTAAAACCTATGGGGAAACCCATGGGGTGATCCACAAGAGAGTGGGCTGGCCACTTGGTGGCCAAGCAAAGTGACAACTTGCTCACCAAGTACTTTACTTGGTGGCAAAGTTGACAAAGGAGGTGGAATAGTAAGGAGGTGGGAGTTGGACAATATTGGCCCTCATTTGGTTTTCTATATATACAAAGCTAGAGTTGGATTTTTGTTGTTTTACAAAGCTTGTCCAAAGATATATAGAGAGAGAAAGAAAGAGCTAGAATCATATAATCCTTCTACTTCTAAGCAAATCAATAGGCGTTTATCAAGAACGTGAATTACTTCAAAGGTAAATTCTCATAAACCGTAATCTTCATCTTTTTCGATTTCTTTCTTGTAGAAGAATCTTAGATTGGTGGAGCATGTTTATTGAGGAGATATAAGGATGCTTATTAATGGCCAAATCATTGGTAGGTCATGACCAAATAGAAATCGTAAGTGTTTACGTGAGTTAAAAACCATAAACGTCTTGAACTTTAACTTTGTTATTGATGAACGTTTTGAAAACTGTTATAGCTAAGGAATGTGCCTATTGTTTAGTTAGGATGTAGATATGAAGTCCATGGAGTATTCCGTGTGATTCGGCTTAGAGAACATGAGTAACGAAGTTATGGCGAATTTTGCGAAATAGACGTTAAATGTTGAAAACGTAGAACGCCCGGATTAAAGGTCAAAAGTTATCGTGTAACTTGAAAATGCTGGTTTCCAATGTCAACACATGAGATAAGGTAATTAAGAGTCGTTGGCGAAAGAATCGTCGTATTTCGACTTATAACGAAGAAAACGAGTATTGAATGGACGAAAACGTTAAACGAACGCTTAAAAATGAATTCAAAGGTGAATTCCAAGTTAACGGATTCGAAAATGTAAAATTCTTATACGAACACGTAAAGGATGTGATTTCTGACTTGTAGGCTTTTGAATGGGTCAATTCGGATGTAAAACGAACAAATTAGGAAGTCGGGAGTTTTGTTTAGAAACCAAACTGTTTTGGCCAACTTGTGCACAGACTCGGCGTCGCAGCCCCAAAACCAGTACAAAGTGGTGGCGCCGCAGCGCCAGACTCGGCCGAGTACCCTACTAACTCGTGCCGTAGCGCCACTAAAATGCGAAGGATGGCGCGCCGCAGCGCTGGCGGTAGAAAAATGTTGACCAAGTTAGGTTTTGTTCCATTTTGAAGGTAGACCTAAAGTAAGACATTGAAAGTACTTAAAGTACCTGATAAGACTTATCTTAAATCACTTATAAGGTGTTAATGTAAGAAGATCTAGTAAGGTTTAATAGAAATTAAATGAAGAACGCGAAGACGTAATAAGTAAACCGTGAATGACGTTCAACGTTAGTATTTAACCAATAATGATCGAGTGTCGGTTAAGGAAGTAAGAACGTTAATGAGACGTAACAAAGTATAGGAAGTCGAATCTACTTAAATAACGAAGTTAATTCAAATAAGACATAAAAGAGAAAGAAGTTGGTTAGAACCGTAAAGTTAGTTTGTTTGATAACTAATTAAAGTGTGCTATGTGAATATCTCATATAGATTCTGTAAAGACTAAGAATAGTTGAATTGTAAATTCAAAGACGCTTGAAGGCAAGCCTTTCTTAAATGCTTGTCTAACCTTCAAGTTAGCCAAGTTTTTACGTGATGCATGTTATACCATGCATGAATGATTTTAAAGAAAGAGTCGATGCCTGATTTAACTCGGCTAGACTAATACTGAATAGTTGATTGATTTGTTTACAAGTCTTTCGATATAGAACTGTTAACGCTATCCTATGCCAAGTATTTGGTACAGATGTAAAGGTAAGTTTGTCTATGTACAAACAAAAGTATTTTTCATCGATTATTCGATGGGCACGCGAGGTTGCCAAATGTTGAACGTAAATACGTTTAACGTAAGAGTGTTGATCAACATAGAGTACAATAGGCTGATCACCTAGAAGTGCACGTAAGTAAAGATGAGTGGATGGCCTTAGTGCCGGATATTCTTTTTAAGTATGAAAACTAAAAGAGTATGTTCATGGTCTATTGACCGGTTCATCATTCCTAAGTTATTATATATGCTCTGGAATTGTTGTAGGAGAAGTATTAGTCAAATGTTTCATAATGCTTCGTAGATAATTGTTCAGATATGGAAATAAAGCATGTATTTGTTGATGTGATATTTATATGATTTGTTGTTAAGACTTGCTGAGCTAGTTATGCTCATTCTTTCTTGAACCATATGTTTGCAGCTAAAGCCGAACGAACTGAGAGTTCTTAGAGAGATAAAGGCAAGGCTAAGATGGACAATTAATCGTCCTGTAATAGACTAGTATATTTGTATGTAATACACTTATGAAGAACAATGAATGTATTCGGTTATGAACCTGGGAAAGGATTTATTACAAATGTAATACAAAAATAGTAATTACACTCATTTTGTTGTTACTTCAATGGAATGATTGTATGAAATGTAGTATCGTGGAGCACCATCTGTTGGGTTGGAAGATCCCCGAATTTGGGGCCGTCACATATAGTATAAGAGTTCGCAGATGTATTTTCGGAGGAGTTACCAAGTATTCCGCCGGATAGGAAAGTCGAATTTTTGATTGACTTGTTACCGGGTACAGCACCAGTTTCTAAGGCACCTTATAGAATGGTGTCGGTAGAGATGAAGGAGTTAATGGTTCGATTACAAGAACTATTAGACATGAAGTACATTCAACCAAGTGTGTCTCTGTGGGGAGCACCGATATTGTTTGTAAGGAAGAAAGATGGATCGTTACGACTTTGTATCGACTATCGAGAGTTAAACAAGTTAACGATCAAGAATAAATAACCATTGCCCAGGATCGATGATCTATTTAATCAGTTGAAAGGGGTTAAGTATTTTTCTAAAATAGATTTGCGTACGGGGTACCATCAGTTAAAAGTGAGGAAGGAGGATGTACCTAAGATGGCGTTCTGAACTCGTTATGGTCATTACGAGTTTCTGGTCATGTCGTTTGGGTTGACTAATGCGCCAGCCACATTTATGGATATGATGAATAGAGTGTTCAAACAGTATTTGGACAAGTTCGTCGTAGTGTTCATTGATGATATTCTAGTCTATTCTAAGACGCTAGAAGATCATGCTGAACATTTAAGGGTAGTGTTGGAGACACTACAGAAGGAGAAGTTATATGCGAAATTCATTAAGTGTGAATTTTGTCTTGAGAGAGTGCAGTTTCTACAACATGTTATTGATAAAGATGACATATTTGTGGATCCAGCAAAGGTAGAAGTAGTTAATAATTGGGAACAACTGAAAATGCCAACCGAGGTTCGGAGTTTTCTGGGGTTAGCGGGATACTATAGAAGGTTCATCCAAAACTTTTCTAAAATAGCTACTCTGTTCACGAATTTGACTAGGAAGTCAGTCAAGTATTTGTGGACTGAGAAGTGTGAGAATAGTTTTCAGGAACTAAAAAGGAGGTTAAGTGAGGCACTTGCATTATCTCTACCAGATGATACGTGGAATTTTGTAGTTTATAGCGATGCTTCACATAGAGGGCTGAGTTGCGCGCTCATGTAGCATTGCAAAGTCATTGCGTACGCGTCACGCCAGTTAAAGGATTATCAGAAGGTCTATCCTACTCATGACGTAGAATTGGCAGCGGTAGTTTTTGCCTTAAAAATATGGAGACATTATTTATATGGGGAGAAATGTGAGATATACACGGACCATAAAAGTCTGAAATATATCTTTACACAGAAGGAATTGAATATGAGACAGAGAAGGTGGTTAGATTTGATAAAAGATTATGATTGTGATATCTTATATCATCCGGGGAAGGCAAACGTAGTAGCCGATACATTAAGTAGGAAGGGTAGGGAGAAGCTATCAATGTTAACGACTTAGAATGAGTTAATAATTGAGATAGAAAGAATGGAGTTAGAAGTTAAATTGCCGAGTGAAGCGGTGGAGATGTTATTCTCAATAGAGACTCGACCAACAATAGTGGAACGAGTTAAGGAAGTACAACTAGGTAATGAGGAGTGCAAACGAATGAAAAAGATGATAGAGGATGAAGTGAATACTAAGTATAACCTTGATAAAGAAGGCTTACTTCGTTTTTGAAGGAAGAGTTTGGGTTCCAAATAATTCTGAGTTAAAAGAAGAGATTATGAGTGAGGCCCATAGTTCGAGGCACTCGATTCATCCTGGTAGTACTAAGATGTATCAAGACCTTCATCAGAACTTTTGGTGGCCAAACATGAAGAGGGAGATAGCAGAATATGTTAGCAAGTGCTTAACTTGTCAGAAAGTTAAGACTGAGCACCAATGACCGAGTGGATTATTACAATCACTAGAGATTACAAAGTGGAAATTGGAGCATATCAAGATGAACTTTGTGGTGGGACTTCCAACGACAAGAAAGGGCTACGATGTAATTTGGGTAATAGTAGATCGGTTGACAAAATCGACGCACTTTTAACCAATAGGAGTTAGGTATAACCTAGAGAAATTGGCTAGGCTTTATGTCAAAGAAATTATTTCGAGACATGGAGTACCTGTTTCGATTGTGTCAGATCGTGATCCCCATTTCACGTCGAACTTTTGGAGGAGTTTACAAGATCAACTAAGAACGCAGTTGAGATTGAGTACGACGTAGCATCCATAGACGGATGGAAAAAGTGAACAGACAATTCAAACGCTAGAAGATATGTTAAGATCTTACGTTATGGATTTCAAGGGGAGTTGGGACGAACATTTGCCTTTGGTAGAGTTCGCTTACAACAATAATTTTCACGCTAGTATAGACATGCCACCTTACGAAGCGTTGTATGGGAGGAAGTGCAGAGCTCCACTGTGCTGGGATAAAGTAGGTGAACGTCGAGTGTTGGGACCTGAGATGGTACAACAAATGGCAGACATGGTTAAGCTAATACGAACTCGATTGGTAGCAGCTCAAGATAGACAAAAGAAGTATGCAGATCCTCATCGTGAGAAGAGGAAGTTTGAAGTAGGTTCCTATAGCTTTATGAAAGTATCGCCTTGGAAATGGAAGATACATTTTGAAAATAAAGGGAAGTTAAGTCAAAGGTTTGTAGTTCCTTTTGAAATTTTTAGAAGGGTAGGAGAGGTAGCTTATGAAGTAGCCTTACCTCCAGAGATGGAACGAATACACAACGTTTTTCATGTGTCAGTGTTGCGTCCTTATAAACCGGACTACAAGCACGTAATAGAGTATGAATCTATTCAAGTAGAAAAAGACTTAACGTATGAAGAACTTCCAATTCAGATTGTTGATAGGAAGAAACAAATCTTGAGAAATAAGATAATACCTTCGGTGGAGGAACCATAATGCCGAAGAAGCAATGTGGGAACTTGAGAGTAAAATGAAGGAAAATTTCCCTCATTTGTTTATGTAATTGTAGCGAGATTCTGGGGACAGAATCCTTATAGGGGGGAGAATGTAACGCCCAAGAAAATCGGATCTTTATGTGAATTAAATTTTATTTGATTATTTGAATTAAATGAATTTAATAAATTATTTATGTGAGTAAGAAGTTTGAAGGTCGTTCTATGACCTAGAATGTGGGGATGTGGTTAGTATTCTGGCTATGTGCTAGGATTAATTATTTTGAATTTCCAAGACGAAAATAAAGGTTTTTCGAGAAATTTTTATAAAAACACTATTCATCCATTTCCGCTCGGAAATTAAGTTTGAATTTCTGAGAAACGTGTAATGACAGAATACTAAGACATGATGGAATATTCAATAATATTTCAGTTATGGCAAATAAAGTTTTCACCTGCGGACTTAAAACCTAAGGGTTAGGAAAAGCGAGTTCCGTGAATTTAATGGCTAACGTATAATGCTTAGGGTTATTATACGTGAGTAATACAAGTATGATACTAGTTATTATATGAATATAGTACGAAGATTATTACGACGTATAATACGAATATCGTATGAACTATATACGAAGAGAATATGAGAATTGTACACGTAGAATATGATTAGTCTAAATGGAATTTGAGTTATGGACTTTGTATAATCCAATTGGACTTGGATTATGTCAAGCCCAATGTATATGAAAATCAAACCCAAGATTGGCCCAATAAGAATAAATGTTAAGGCCAAAACCAAGAAAACAAATCGCGGATCGAACTGATGGGTCACCGGATGGGTTAAACCCATGGGGCAACCCATGGGGAGGACCCACAAGGCATGTGGACCGGCCACTTGGTCACCAAGTAAAGTGGTTACTTGGTGGCTAAGCCATGAATAGTAAGGAGGTGGACACAAAGACCATTTTACCCTCCATTTGGTTTTTCTATATAAGAAAGGCTAAGTTGGTTCATTAGTTATTTTTACCAACATTGACCAACATATATTGAGAGAGATGAGAGTGTGATAACAAGTAATGAAGTGAGTTCTAAGCAAAACATTGAAGCTTTATCAAGAACGCGAAGAACGTTAAGGCAATATTTCGTAAACGTTAGTCTTTGATCTTTTTCGATTTCTTTTTCATAGAGAAGTATGAATTGGTGGAGCATGTCTCTTCCGGAGTAATAAGGATGGCTAATAGTGGATTAAATCATTATAAGTCATGTATGATTAGTAATCATAAGAGTTTAAGTAAGTTTTAAATCAAAGAAAATCGTTTAGCATTTATTTGGTTGTTGATGGATAAATTGAAAACCATCATAGGGTATGTGCATCTTGTTTGGTTAGGATGTTGGTGATGAATCAATGGAGTTGTTCCATTTGATTTGGCGTATAAAGCTCGAGTAACAAAGTTATGGCAAAATTTACAAAATTAGGCGTTAAACGTTGAAAACGTAGAATTTTCGAATTTGTAGTCGAAAGTTGCTGTGTAACTTGAAAACCTTGGTTTTCAATGGCATAGCGTAGTATAATGTATTTGAGAGTCATGGACTCAAGAATCGTTAAATTCTAACTTAGAATGAAGAAACGAGCTATGAACGCTCATGAACATTAAACGAACGTGTACTAAGACGTTAAAAAGTGAATTCGTTATTAACGGATTTAAAAACTAATTTTATCCGAATGTAATCGAAGTACATGAGTTATGTGAGACAACGACTTTTTAACGAGCAGATTCCGACTTATAACGATCAAGTTAGGAGTCCGGGAAGAATCGAATTGAGAAAAAGACTTAGAAATCCAGGGCTCAGGGTCGGCGCCGCAGCGCCACCCCAATCTATAAATCTCACGTCGCAGCGCCGGGTAGAGAGGGTAGACACTGTAGAGTCGCACCCAGTGCCACTTATGCATAGAAGTCTCGTGCCACATCGCCGAGACCGAGAATTAGCTACTGTTAATTGGCACCGCAACGCCAATAGTAGGCATGAGGACGGCACCGCAGCGCCGTGCCATGGGAAAAGTTGGACTTGGTTAGTTTTTGAACCCAAATGTTGCAAGACCATTATGGGGCAAGTGTATATACGTAATGTACATGTTAAGACCAATCCTATGTCACATATATGGTGATGACCTTAGGAATTGAACGTGGTTTATTAGTAATGAAATGATGAACGATAATAAGCCGTAAGGGCGGATAAATACCTAAAAAGAGTTTTATTAATGAAATAAATTCAGTTAAGTTATAGATGAGAAAGAAGTTTGTAAAAACTATGTGATTAGATTGTTTGGTAGCTAATTGCAATGTGTTATGTGAATATATATTGTAGATACTGTAAAGACTGAGAACTGTTGAATATTTATTTGAAGATGCTTGAAGGCAAGTTTTCTTAACGCTTGTCTAACCTTCGTGTTAGATAAGTTTTCTATGTGATTCATGTTATAAGATGCATGAATTGTTTTACGAAAGGGTCGATGCCAATTTTACTTCGGCTAGACTAATCTTGAAGAGTTGATTAATTTATTTACAAGTCTTTCAAAATATAGAATTGATAACGCTATCATATGCCAATTGTTTGGTACGGATTCAAGGTAAGCCTGAGTATGAATAAACAAATGTATTTTACATCGATTATTCGATGGGCACGCGAGGTTGCCAAAAATTAAATGTAAACACGTTTAACAGATGAATGTTGATCAACATAAAGTACTATAGGCTGATCACCTAGAAGTGCTCGTAAGATATATCGAACTTACGGCCTTAGTGGCGGGTTATCCTTTTTCATGAATGAAAACTAAAGAGAATGTTCATGGTCTTTTGGCCTACTCAGAATTCCTAAGTGCCTATAAGTACTTCGGAATTGTTTTATGAGAAAGAAAAGTGTTATACAATGTTTCATAGTACTTCATAGCTATTTGTTCAGTTATTGAAGAATAATCATATGATTCTCGACGTGGTAATTATATTATATATTGCTAGACTTGCTGAGCTAATTATGCTCACTTCTTGGTTGAATTATATGATTACAGCTAAGGCCGAACGAACTGAGAATTCTAAGAAAGATAAAGGCAAGGCTAAGATGGATAATTAGTTTATCCTATAATAGACTAGTATGTTTGTATGTATTATACTTATGACATGATGAATGTATTCGGTTAAAGAACCTGGACAAGGAGGTATTATTATTGTAATAAGAATGTAGTTGATACACTCATTTTGATGTTGTTTCAATGGAATGAATATATAGTTAGTAGTACCGTGTAGCACTATCTGTCGGGTTAGAAGATACCCAGATTTGGGCCGTCACAAGATTTGGTCATCTCTCGTACTCGTTCGGTAGGGGTATCGCTGAAGGTGACGTTCGACCTTTTGTATGAGTCACATTCTGGTAATTTGTGAGTTTATGGTCTTTTGACAAAAAACTAGTCTTTGTGTCATCCTTTGTTGCTTGAAGGTGCATCCCTGAGTATGCGTTTCTCGATTTTGGAGTTAAGTTTGGGGGGCTTTTTGCTCAGGGATTTGAACCCACGTTCGCTGGAATTGCCCAATTGGTACAAGGAGAAGAAAAAGTTTATGGAAGGGGGAATGCTTGCCTCGTGGAAAAAGGCAATGAAGGCTATAATGTTGATGTATGAGTTCGACACTAATTAGGCGAAGCCGATGCTAATGAATCCTAAAAGGGTGAGGATGAATGGGTGTAATGGGAGGCAGACACCTTTCTCTAGGAGAGTGAGGGGCATGGCTGTCCACCTGTTCGGTCGGTGGTACATTCAGTCAATAGTTGAGGGGGATTTAAGCTGGTGGGTTTTAGGGATTTGATAGTACTTTTGGATCATGGCGAGGTCTGAGTTGGTGATGTTAGAAGGAGTGTTGGCATGGGGAAACTATTGTTCAATAGGGTATTCAAGCGTCATTTTTTGAAAATAAGTTTCGGTGGGTTAGGGCTTTGTAAAGGAGTTTTTGTGGTGGTAGTGGTGGTAATAGTGGAATCGGTGGCTATGGTGTTGACTGTAGGGGTTGGGATGGAAACAGTAGGGGGTGTGATGGAGGTTGGGGGTGCAGAGATGGTCGAAAGAGGAGTAACCATGATTGGATTCTTGGTGCTAGAGGTGGTGTTAGTTTGAGTTTGAGATGAAGTCATTGATGAAGCTTGAGGGGATGTCAGCCGTGGAAAGAGATAGTTACGAGATTTAAATGAAGCAAAGATTTGTTCGTTTTGGGAATAAGCGGTGTTTTGTTTGGGGATTAGAATTTGAAGGAAAAATGTCTTTTTGGTTGTGCTCGGATATCGAGGGATAACTCATTAATGGGTATCATGATGGGGCACATGGGTGGAGTTGAAAGGTTGGTTTGACATACAGGCTTTAAAAGTTATTGGGCTTGATTCAGTTCATTATTAATCATTGGGCTACGTCTGGAGTACTCTTCCATAAATATTTTATTTGAATGAAAGACTGGGGGGCAATGTTGGGCCAAGATATATCGGATCCGATTTGTATGGTGGGCTGCAGTCCACATGACATTTGAATCGATGTAGGATTCTATTTTGGTAGTTGGAGTATTTTAGGGAATCAAAGATTCATAATTATATTTGGTTTCTAAATCTAGAAGGAGGATTTGGGATTTGAACCAACTTCCTTATTATTAGGAGATCTTATATAATCTCATTAAGGAATTATACCTAATGAGGAACCCTTTTCCAATACATGGAAGGACTCTAAGGAGCTGGCGAGATCACTATAAATACAAGACTTTATACTAGTTAACTAACTAGTTGTAATCAAACTAGGTTATGTGTAGCTAAGTTGATGTGACCAAACTAGGATCCAAATTAAGTTACAACCTAACTAAATAAAATCAATCTATGTGAACGTGAATCGACTAATCAGAGAAGAGATGATGAAAGCATGATGTAAGCATGACATCAACCTCAAAGAAACACAAAGATGATGTCATCATGATGATGTCATGATGATTTCACCTGTTGGAAGAAATTAGGTTTTAAAACGAAGAAGTTATGACCGTTTTACTGAGTCGGGGTCGGGCTGCCAACCTTGATGTCCATTTTTTAAAAAACCCCTTAAAAATGTATTTTTGAGTTTGATAATTTGGTAAGTATAACCACTAATAAAAATAGTCTATTTAAGTTATAAAAACACTTATTAAGAAGTAAAATGCAATAAACTAACCATTGGGTACGCGAATCCCTTTGTATAGGATTTTAAGCGTTTACCGGGAAACTTAGTTTACTATCAAGGCAAGTCTTCTACCTTATGCTTTCGTGTACAAGCTTTCTATTTGATTTATGCACTTTGTGCAACAACGTGTTATAAATCTTTGACAAGAAATTTATTGCTAATTATTTTTGGCATAACTTGCAAAATGAACAATTATTCGTGAAGTATTGAATTACTATAATTCTTTAGTTAAACCAAGTTGTTTTGGGGCTACCACAACATGCAAAGTAAACTGAGATGAACATTTTTTAAATGTTTTCATGAGTAGTTAGTGTAGTGTAAATTATGCATAATATAGGATGTCGTTAGATTAATTTTCTACTTGATATCCACGGTATGGTTCCAAGTCGAAAGACGGACGAACGGTTCTTGGTTTAACTACCACTTAGTCTTACTATGATAGAGAAATTGTAATATCTTTTGTTAAAGCTATGATTCATTAAATCAATAATGATGGGAGTTCAATTATATGCTATGTGTTTAGACTTGTTCAGTTTTTGTATGCTCACACTTGCGAATAAAACCTTATTTGCAGACAAACCTGAGAGCTTTGCCTCTATGAAGAAAGGAAATAAGAAACATGTAGACTAGTTTATATGCTTTATTGATTACTTGTCCATTTTGTTATAGTAGTGGCGACTTTTGTAATAGGAACAAGCAAACTATGTAACCGAATATTATATCAATATTATCATGTTTTCTCACACATTCTTGTTATGTCTTTACTTTGATTAAACTTGTAATTATTAAAACATAAACAACGTTGATAAAGAACCATATATCTAAATGATGATATTGAATAACATTGCGAGTGTTGTAAGAACAGAGATTTAGTAATGATGAAGAAACCGAATTCATCGAAAGGTTCCTCTGTTCCAAGTACACGTGTGTTACTAATATTGTGAATTTCAGATAAATAGAAAATATTGATATGAAGAGATATGTTTATAATGATATGTATCTAAGTGAGGGTATTCAATGATATTGTGAGTTCTGTAAGCACTAAGGTTACACTAATGAGAGCCAATAAGATGCCAAAATTACCGGAATGTGCCCCCCCAGTTCAAAGAACAATCTTATTATTAATATTGTGAATCTTGGATATTTAAAGTTATAGAATATCTAAATCTTAAGGATTAAAATGGTAGAAATAAGTACTAAGTTCCTTGTATCATATACAAGGATTTGGTATGAATTAATGAAAGATCTTTGGGAATTAAGATGAGAACTTTGTTTATAAAATTGTTGGACTGAATGAGGGTATTGATAATATAGATTGTTCATGTTATTATTGATATTCTGAATTAAAATTTGATAAGGTTTATAAATAAAGAAATCATCTCTAAATTTAACGATTTAGCATTTTTAGTGAGCGTCAAATAAGCTATAGTGAGTATAGTGATTTGGGGGCTTCACAGATTGGTATCAAAATTGTAGATTATAGTTCTAAGGTAAAGAGTACTTTAGGGTATAATATGATGGAGTTAGGTTTAAATGGAGTTGTGAAGAGTCTATAGAAAATTAAAAGATATTAATAAATCTTAATAAAAAATTATTACATAAAAGATTTTATGTGAAAAAAATATACTAAGTCAAAGTTACATTCTTTTATAGAAATGGCTGGAGAACAAGAATGGAGAGACATTAATGTAGTAATGATGGAACCAATTTACACACCTACTAGTGAATTAGAAAGTGAGTATAGCAAAAATTCAATGGAGGATTTTATTGGCTATACTGCAAGGCTAAACTTTGTCGACATCTTTGACGATGATGATCTAGACGAGTATAAGCATGACATGAAACTCCTAGATATTGAGGATGAAGGTCCAGGGAAAGCCCCCGAGGTGGATCAAATCCTCCAAGAGATGGAAGAAGATACGGTTAAGGAGGAAAGTCTATGGGCTCCATACTTGTGAAAACTTCTAGTGAATTGTAGACTGTGAAAAATAGGTTGGCTAACAGGGATATGCTGTGGGAGACAGAGAAGCAAATTAAATTGAGGTTGGAAACTCTAATAGTTTGAGTTGAAGCTGAAAATGATGAAATTCAGGCACGGCTCGATCACACGGTTCACGATTCTATGGTATCATATCGAGCTTTGAATAATAGGGTTAATAGATTCCCGAGAGACCCAGGATAGACTTACAGTACCATAAGTAGGACTGTTATTGATCAAATGTTGTGGGATGCGGACCAGGCGACTAGGACGCCAATAGTCGTTGAAGAATATTAGTTGATAAAGAATAATATTAACTTTTGTGATGTGTTCCATGAATCCCAAACTTTTTTATAAGTATGAAGGGATGTTTGTATTGAAGTGATATATATAATTCACTTATATATGAAAAAAATGTAACGCGATGAAAAGTTATATTTATGGTTGTGTTTTATAAAATACGTGCTCTACTTAACGTGTTTTATGATATAAATATAGATTAGTATATTTATCTGTTGTTTTCTTTATTAAAGGAAATGGCACCAACAAGACCTCGAACAAGAGTAACAACAACCCCAAATGATAATAGTGAGAGTATTAAACAAATACCAAAAACACAAAATGAAATTCTTACTTCTGATCCTATGCAACAATTCATAAATATGTTAATAAGAGCTTTAGATAATCGATCTGCTAAAAATACTGCTCCACAACCCCAATCACATAAGGTCTTATTCAAATACTTTGAAAACATAGGTCCTCCCTAATTCAGGGGAACTACTGAGCCTATAGAGTCTCAGTGTTGGATCAAAGAGATAAAAAAAACCTTTGACATAGCAGAGATTATTGAAGATAAGAAAACTAAGTTTGCCACATACCTCATGAAGGGCGAAGCTAACTTTTGATTAGAAGCAAAACAAGCTCGTGCGGGCAAAGGTGTTGTACCGTGGGAAAGGTTCTAGGAGATGTTCTTCGAGAACTATTTTCCAAAAAGTATGAAGAACCACATGGAGGTGCAATTCTTAAACTTAAAATAAGGGGACACGACTGTTCCCCAATATGCCTCCAAATTTAAAGAACTCACTCGTTTCGCTCCACATCAAGTGGATACGTAAGAGCGTAAAACAAGACGTTTTGAGGAGGGTTTAAAAACCTGGATAAATAATAAAGTAGTTGTGTTACAGCTAGAGAATTTCTCCAAAATTCTCAAGAAGGCTGTCATTACCATGGGCGGCAGTGAAGCCATGTCAGAGTATAAAAAAGAGAAGAACGCTAAAATGGGAAACGAGGGAGGTAGTAATAAAGGAGGGAATGGAGGAGGAATTAACATAAGAAAGTTTGGTGGTGGGGGAAACTTCCAAAGAGAAGAGGAGAATACAAAGAAAAGAATAAAGCCCTACAAGACGTGGTAAAAGCCACCTAGGGGAATATTTTAATGAAAATAATGTCTCCTACAATTGCAAGCAAGAGGAATATCTAGCCAAGAATTGCCATAACCCTAAGAAAGACACTTGTTTCAACTGTGGAGCCATAGGACATCAAGTAAGGATGTGCCCCAAGAAGAGAGGAAATGCCGGAGGGGACAATGCCAACAAGACTACCCTAACAACTACCCCAGGCCGCCCAATAGCTAGAGCATTCAATATGTCTGTGACATATGTAGTAGGATCTCAAGATGTCATGTCAGATAGCATTTTGATCAACACCATAAATGCTTATATTCTTTTTGATTCGGCTGCTACTTGTTCATTTATTTCGCATGAATTTGCTAAGAAATTAAACACACCTAGTGAACCATTAGAAAGTCCTTTAATGATAGAAATTGCTAATAAGAAAGTAATACCTATTAATAAAATACTTAGAGGTTATTTCAAGTTATCAAGGGTCATGAGTCGAGAGTCTATTTTATTACAATCCAAATAGGGGAATTTGATATCATTTTAGGCATGGATTGGTTGACCAATCACCAAGCGATGATCGATTGCCAACAAAAATGCGTTAACCTTTTGACATCGTCAAAGTAAAAGGTCATCTTCAACGGAAGTCAATCACCGAGAAAATCCTATCACTTAACCGCAAACCAAGCAAAGGGATTACTTCAGAATGGATGTCAAGGATATTTGGCATATATTGTAGACAACCAATAGAAAGGGTTAGATATAGACCAAATACCAGTGGTTAGGGAATTTCAGGATGTTTTTCCTGATGATCTACCTGATCTTCCACCTGATAGGGAGATCTAGTTTGTTATTGACTTAGCTCATGGAAACATACCTATTTCAAAGGTTACATATAGGATGGCACCTGTGGAAATAAAGGAATTGAAGATACAATTGCAAGAACTGTTGTATAAGAAGTACATTCAATCATGTGTTTCTCCTTGGGGAGCACAATGTTGTTTGTCAAGAAAAAGGATGGAACTTTAAGATTATGTGTTGATTATCGTGAACTCAATAAATTGACCATAAAGAATAAGTATCCATTACCTAGGATAGTTGACTTGTTTGATCAACTCAAAGGAGTGGAGTAATTTTCTAAGATTGATCTATGGTCAAGTTACCATCAATTAAAAGTTAGAAGTGAAGATGTGCCAAAGAAAGTGTTAAGAACACGTTATCGGTCTTACAAGTTTTTAGTTATGTCCTTTGGATTAACAAATGCGCCGACATCATTAATAGACTTGATGGATAGGGTCTTTAGGTCAAGTTTAGACAAATATGTAGTGGTGTTCATTGATGATATCTTGATATACTTGAAAACACTAGAAGACCATACTGAACACTTGAGAAGTGTAATAGAAACCTTACATGTGACGCCCCCCAAAATAGGTATACATCACAGATTCTGAATCGCCAGATACACTGTACATAATCAAATATAAACTTCTTTTATACAATACGACAAAAGTGTAGCTGAGAGTTTTTACACGAATATTGTCTTCTAGACAGTATTCAAACTCAAATAGAGTCCTCATTATATTTATTGATACACTATTTCATAGAATAGTGAGGACTACTATAGTTACCATCTCGGACCATCACTCCGTCCCCTGACTACAAACTTCCTTATACAACTGTCGTGCAAAATACGATAACACATATTATATGTGTACCAACTGTAACTATTATCCCTTTACTTGGATAACATCTCACAGTGATACCTTACAATGGTACCTTACATAAAGGTACAATCAATAACTGTTTTAGAAATTAAAATCTTTGAAAAATACTCCAAGAAAACTTCGTACATGGGAAGCCATGCATCTAAGTTATAATAAATATCATATGACTCGAGAATTATCCTTGGTTGACCCAATAGACCTCAAAGAAAAACGAGAAGATTACTATCATGTTCTTGCCATATAAATATCTCCATGGTCTTCAATTGAGAATTATATTTCAACCAAACTCCAAGATTTTATAGGTAGTGCTCATAGATATAATCAGCAAGTGGATGCGCATAACCCTGTATTATAATAACACGAAGTCGTAGGTCATTAGACATCTTGTATGATAGTAGCAAAACACCCTTCCAAAGTTGGGTTCACCTCACCCTATTCGGTTCACCAAAATCAACGGTTAAATGACGTATAAAATACGACACACTTCTCTAAAATTCTCAATAAAATTATTTTCATATTATTTTAGGGGAAACCTCAACAGCTATCGACCACCGTTCTATTCCCCTGTTACCCCCGCTCGACCCAGCTAAACTCTTATTACCTGAATGGAATTATGAAACAAAAGGGTGAGCACAACTAGCCCAGTAAAGAATATCACGACTAAAGATAATTAAATTATCAATAGCCTTCATCAGTAATGAATCAGAGATTTAGAACATATGGTAGATGGTAAAACTTTTCAACCATTGTTACAGCGGAACACGCAATCCATTAGAAGAGTCAAATAGACCATAAAGTCTATTATCTTTTCCATCTTGAAAGTCTACCAACAATGTTTTAACCCTGTAACATCAATCAACAGTTCATGTCCACAATCATGTGAATAACTCATAATCATAATTATAGTTCAAAACTCCCCTTCTCGTCCTGGACAAAGATAATTTTCATCACATATCTTTACCTGAAACATCAAAGATCATGGTTATACCAAATCATAGTTCCTGTTCATATTCATACTAATAAACTCATATTTGCATTACGGGCCAAAGATATTCATAAACAGTTCATCTTTGCACTACATGCCAAAGATATTCAACAACAGGTCATCTTTGCACTACGGGCCAAAGATATTAAACAACAGGTCATCTTTGCACTACGGGCCAAAGATATTCATCAACAATTCATCTTTGCACAACAGGCCAAAGATATTCATGTCTCAAAGAAATATATAATCATTTCAGAATTTATATAAACGATAATTATAACCATGTTAATCAATTCACCTTTGCACTTAAGCTAAAGATATTCAGTTATAAATTCAATGGTCATGATCATATCAGTCAATAATTCATCTTTGCACTACTGGCCAAAGAGAACCCATAGTCACGATCATACAAATAATCTACCCATCTTTACACTCAAGTGAAAGAGAAATTTCAACACCAGGGTTGTAAAGATGTTAAATATGATAACAAAAATAATACAGTCAAAATATGGATTTAATTTCAAGTGTAAAATTCATAAATCAACGATAACTTGGTCAGAAAAAGAAACCAATTTTATCGTGAATAGTACCCCATAAATAGTAACTCCTGAATAGTAACTCATAAATAGTAACTCGTGAATAGTAATTTATGAATAGTAACTCGTGAATAGTAACCCGTGAGTAGTCCTGCGTATTCGTAAATAGTACCGTATAAGTGAATTGTGCCATATACGTGAATAGTAACCCGTGAATATTACTCATAAAAGGAAAATACAAAAGAAAACGATATTCCATGACGAGTACAAAAGAAATGATATCTCATACGAGTATAAAAGAATATACGAACTGCAAATGCATTTTCACCTGCTATGCAATAATCCACGTAGACATATCATTTCCACAATGTAATAAAGAATGAATACGAAGGGTCATTCACCATGCATGCGGTAGTCCGCGTAGACAGGTTACTCCAGCAGATTAATAAAAATGAATACGAAGGGTCATCCACCTTGCATGCGGTAGTCCGCGTAGACATGTTATTCCCACAGAATAATAAAGAATGGAATAACAAAAGGATTTCACCATGCATGCGGTAGTCCGCGTAGACAAGTTATTCCAACAGAATAATAAAGAATGGAATAACAACCCTTACGAGTGTTGAAAGAAAATAACTCTCTTTATGAATACGAAAGAAATAATACCCCTTACGAATACAACAAATAATATCCCTTACGAATAGTGAACGAAGATAATATTCCTTAAGAATACGAAAAATAATATCGTAAGCGAATACGAAATAAATAACACCCCTTACCTTAATAAAAATTTGGAGACTGCACTAGTGTAATCGCAGAATACACTTCTTCTTTCTCTCTATAGTTTCTTTCTCTTGAGTTTCAGTGAATTCGTAAGAAATAATGAAGGAATGAGCTTCTATTTATAGGAAAAAGGACTGAATAGTAACTAATTCTTGAACGGTCCAGATTAATTTACTTTTAAACGGATGGTCCATATTGATTTACTATTAAACCTTAAAGCAACGGTCCATACTGATTTATTATTAAAACTTTAAATTAGTGATCCATTTGATTTACTATTATAACTTTCCACCAGCGGTCCATATTGATTTACAATTATATCTTCGACCAACGATCCATATTGATTTACTATTATAACTTAAACCAACGGTCTAAAAAATTAGAACATCTCCTCATGGAATAATAAGCCAAACTTATAACAAACCCCTCTATTTATATCAAAAATTGAATAAATATTTACCATAAATCACTTATCTTTAATAAACACATTTTTAATCTATTAACAATTATTCATCATTAATATTATAACTCATAATATTTAACAACCAGATCATTTCCAGGAAAGAGAGGGCTTTCCGATAAGGATTTCTCTTTATTGGCGCGCAATTAGGTGACCAAACATCTCCTCAACAGAACTTTCTAGACATCGTCAATATTACAATAATAATATGAATAACATTGTCATCTCAATTATTGATTTAATAATATAAAATATTATGCAGGTGATATTGTGATAATAATTGAATCAAATAATGTGAGATACTATGCAGTAATTACTGTAGTAATATTTGAGTATAACTGAGTGACTTCTCACTTAAGCATCAATAATAAATACCGTGTGCTACTATGCAACCACACGTATTACTATTCTTTTACCACTGGGTATTTCAACAATTTAATGGTAAAACTCTTGCCGTTATTTTTATAAAAAGTTATTTCTGTCATTTTCTAACTCCAACAATTATTCCGTTGTGGGGTTCACCAAAGATGGTGTCGTCGTACAAATATTCTCTGACAAAAAAGA
The DNA here is from genome assembly GCA_016801055.1 of Panax notoginseng. Taxonomy (NCBI): domain Eukaryota; kingdom Viridiplantae; phylum Streptophyta; class Magnoliopsida; order Apiales; family Araliaceae; genus Panax; species Panax notoginseng. Next base: position 147,946,775 of record CM029018.1, on the reverse strand, counting down.
ATATTTCTCGACCAAACAAATATTTCCCGACACAATGAATATTTTATAACAACTTGTTTACTTTGCAAAAATTTTAAATATCATTCTTAACTTTAAACTTTTATCAATTTAACTATTTACAAAAATAAAAAAAATTGAATACTTTTATTTCATAAAATGCGAGGTCTTACATTACAGAAGGAATAAATCTATGTCAAATTTTCATAATGTGAATTCTGGATAGAAAAGGTTCAGTTCTTAGGTCATGTGATAAACAAGAACGAAATTTTAGTAGATCCAACAAGGATAAAAGCAGTAATGAACTTGGAACAACCAAGGACCCCAACTAAAGTAAGGAGTTTTTTAGGTTTAGCGGGTTACTGTAGGCGTTTCATTAAAGATTTTTTGAAGATAAAAACTCCGTTAACTAACTTAACTAGGAAGACAGTGAAGTATGTCTGGATAGACAAATGTGAAAAGTGTTTTCAAGAGCTAAAGAAGAGACTAAGCAAGATGTCAGTGTTATCATTACCCGATGATAATGGAAGTCTTATATTTTATAGTGATGCCTCTCATAAAGGATTTATTGTGTTTTGATGCAATATGGGAAAGTAATAGCCTATTCTTTGTGATAACTAAAGGATTATGAGTTAAGGTATCCTACTCATGATCTAAAATTAGCGGCGATAATATTTGCTCTAAAGATATGGAGGCATTATTTATATGGAAAGAAGTGCGAAATATATAGCGGCCATAAAAGTCTGAATACTTTCACATAACAAGATTTGAACATGAGGGAAAGACGGCGGTTGGAACTAATCAAGGATTATGACTGTGAAATATGATATCATCCAGGAAAAACCAACGTAGTTGTAGATGCTTTAAGTAGAAAGAATCAAGGAAAGTTAATATTTCTAACAACTCAGGATGAGTTGATTAAAAAGTTACTAGACTCGACATATTGGTGAGAGTTCCTTTAAACTTAACGAGAAAATTATTCGTAATGGAGGATCACTAAACTTTGTTGAGTAAAATCAAGGAAATCCAAGAGAAGGATGAAGAATATGAGAGGATGAAGAAGTCAACGGAGATTGTTGACGACAAATATATGATAGATAAAGAGGGAATCATTAGATTCGAGTCAAGAATATGGGTTCCTATAGTGTAAGAGCTCATAGAGGAAATCATGTCAGAAGAACATAACACTATGTTTTCAATACACCCAGGAAACCCCAAAATGTACAAGGACATAAGTCAACATTTTTTGGTGGCCAAACACGAAGAGAGAGGTGGTTGAATTCGTTAGTATGTGTTTGAAATGTCAGCAAGTTAAAGCGGAACACCAAAGGCTAAGTGGGTTACTGCAACCGTTGGAAATTCCAGAATAAAAATGAGAGCATATTACAATGGATTTTGTAGTAGGACTTCCAACCATAGAAAATGGTCACGATGCAATTTGGGTAATAATTGATCGACTAACCAAGTTTGCTCACTTTCTACCATTCAAGGTTAAGTTCACCTTAGATAGATTAGCCAAACTATATATTAAGAAGGCTATATCTAGACACGGGGTTCCAATTTCAATCGTGTTTGATCGAGATCCAATGTTCACTTTAAAATTTTGTAAAAGTCTTCAAAAACGTCTGGGACACAGTTAAGATTAAGTATGATTTACCATCCACAGACTGACGACCAAAGTGAAAGGACTATTCAGACGTTGAAGCATATGCTGAGAGCATGCGTGATGAACTTTAAAGGGAGTTGGGAAGACCACTTACCATTGGTGGAATTCACATATAACAATAGTTATCACGCTTGTATAGGAATGCTGTGACGAATGATTTGTTTGAGTTGTGATTCTGGGGACAGAATCCTTGTAAGGAGGGAAGGATGTAACAATCCAGAATTTTAAATTGTAATTCTAAGTATTTATTGAGTTATATAAATATTTTAATTGATGTGTTTATTGTTGAATAAATGTTTGTTTAATGTAATTTGATTTGATTATTTATTTGTTAAATAAATAATTTATGAGTTAAGGAAATTGATTATCATGAGATAATAATCTAATTTAAATTAATAATTAAGTTAGAGAATTTATAATGATTAAATAAATTATTATAATGATATTTTAGTTTGAATTTGTAATTAAAATGATGTGTTAATTTATTAAATAAAATTATAATTATAAAGAAAATTATAATTTTGTTGTATTGATTTATGTGGTAAATTAATTTAAATAAATTGTTATTAGAATAAATTAAATTGAATATTAAAGTTTAATTAAATAAAGTGCGACCATAAACTATGCTATAAAGGAGTTATTAAAATAAGTTAAAAGTGGTTAATTCAATTTTGTCAAACAAGGCTTAATGAATGTTAAGTCTTTAATTTAAATACGTTTTACCAAACAAGGCATAAGGACTTTAAGTGGTTAATTTTTATAGTTAGCCAAACAAGCCTTATGGCTTTTGATTTTCAAAAACAAAAATAACTGATATCAGTTATAGATATATTTATATTATATAATTAATACCTATTATATTATATACGTTATATTTCTAAGTACGTAAGATTAGAGAAGGGAGGAAGAACACAGAAGAAGAAAAAGAAGAAAAAGAAGAGAGAAAAGGGAGAATTCTAGAGAGACTTTGAAAGAATGATTATGAGAAGGAGTCTTGATAATCAAAGGGTGGATATCATCTTCTAGATAACTAAACAAGAAAGCAAAGGTATAATCCTACCCTTCTACTTTTTAAAGTTTTAGTTTTATTCTATTCAAAAGTTCTTTGTAAAAATTTGTGTGATGTTTAATTATTTGTTATATATAGTTTGTATATGATAGTTGGTTGATATAAAATTGTTTTCATAAGTTTATAGATGAGTTATAGTAAATTGATTCATGTAATGTATTTAATTATGAAGGAAATCATATTTGTATGGATATATATGAATATGGCTTAGTTTAAAGTAAAAATTGATGTTTAATTCATTGTATAACGTATAAATTGACTATTAATTTTGAAAGAAGATAAAGAAACAAAAACAAAGTATTTTAAACTAACTGTTTTGGTTGAAAAATAAAGTCACAGTGATGATTTTCACTAAGAATGTCAAAAAGTGAAGTTTTGAACAAGATTAGTGAAATTAGAGGTCTTAAATTCGATGTTTATATGGTTTATATGGGTAAAATCATGCTTAGAGACCTTAAGTTATGTATATGTGAGGTCTAAATATATATTACGTGTTAATTTAGTTGTTAGAAAGTAGCTTATAGGCCAAATTGGCTTTGTTTATATTTCTTCCCGAAGTTGGTCACCAGAGACTGTAATTCGGCATCGCAGCGCCGCCTCACAATACAAGTCTCACACCGCAGCGCCAGCGCCACGCCGCAGCACTAAGTATAGGCTCGTGCCTCGCGTAGCAGAGCCGTCCCCAGTGTAAACTGTGGCACCGCAGCGCCGGTTAGCAGAATGGTCAGACAGTGTGTTTTAGTTACACAAAGTCTAAAAAAGTTTTTAATGTGAAATATTATGAGTGTTAGGATGTGATTTTGGTATTACAATACTAAGAATGAAAATATTATTAACAATTAACGAGTTTTGTTATTACATTTCTAATGTGTCTTGACTATGTGATTAAAACCGATCCATACATGAAGTAGATACTTAATTGTGTACAAAGTATATGTAGTAACTAATTATGTCATCATGACATGTAAATAGGGGATTGTGATTCGAGTTTTTACGGTTTAGCTTACACTCAAGACAAGTTTCTAAACCTTATCTCTTGATATTGAGCAAGTTTTCTTATCTTTAACTTGTTTCGTAGTATGCAAGTTCTTTAACTCTATTGTTACGATTGTGTAAGTTTCTTTATTCTACCTGTTTATTATTGAGCAAGTTATTCCTAATCCTATCTATATAATTTAAGTATATTCGTGCAAAGCTATTTAACCTAACTCTTACTTTGAGAAGGTTTCTTGCTTTAACTTGTTTACTCGCATACAAGTTTATCGTTCCAAATCACTATTTATTATTCATGTTTGATAATTCAATTCTAAACAACATTCTGACCTTAGCATAATATTATCCAAGCAAGGTATGTTACGTTATTTAATGTTTATGCTTTTAATTCATTTCTAAAGCATAACCCTAAACTACAAATTTTGTATTCACATATGACTTGTTCCATAGCATATTGTTATTGTATTTTATTCAACTAATCTTTAGTTAATGTTCGTTGAATTCTAAATTACCTTAAAATGTATCCAAACCAAACTTACTTTGGTGCGGACTTGTATTCTAAATGTTGAGATGAACAACCCTGTTACATGGGATAATTTACGCATAGCGTTTAAATGTTTGTGCACAATACATTGTACAGGGGGATGATCTTCCTAAGAATGAGGAGTCCCTATTTAGGTCGTCTGTAATATCCCGAGTGTTTATGATAATGATCCTTAGAAAAGGAAATGAATGGGTTAAGAATATATAATACTCAAAATATAATTGAGTTCAAGTGAAAGTTATGAAATAAAACCTAGAATTTGTTGAAGAAATGAATGTAGTAGGAAATATAAAACATATATTAAGGTAATGTGTTGAAGATATTCAACGATAAATTTTGAAAAGAGATTTGGTGAAAACCGAGTAAGGGAGGTTTTTTGATTCCGACGACGGAATGCTTATAAGGAGGGAATGATGTGACAACTCGAATTTTCTTAAGTTATTAAAATAAGAATTTAATAATTAAAATTCTTATTATGAGGTCTATATATGTTGAATTATGTGATTTAGTGTGAAGAGAATTATATATTCATATGTTGGAGAATGTGATATTTAATAGTTAATTAAACTATTAAAGAAATTAAATAATATTAGTTAATTTAATTAAGTTGAAATGATATTATGAGATAATATAATTTTAATTGTTATGCCTTGTGGACAATGAAAATTATTATGAGTTAAGTTTCATAAATATTGTGAATAATTTACTTAATTAAAATAGTGAATTAATACAAGTATAATTGATTTAATAAAGTGAGAAGGTAATATATTGCATGAAAATATAAATGTTAGTATAATGTGAATAAAATATTTATTAAGTACATTAAATATTTTAGTTAGAAACTTTATGGAATAAAATAAATATTTATGGTATTAAATAAATATTTGATGAAAATTGTTATTTGATAGTTTATTTAAGTGTGATAAAATAGATGAAATTTATACGTATTTTATTACGCGAGTATAATGGTGATATTTTAATTTAATTAAATAATTAAATTAGAGGAGTGAGAATTTGTTAAATAATGTTATGATTATAATGGTTGAATAGAAATTATAATTTTACTGATAAGATTAATTTTATTTCTTAAGGAATTAAAGGTACATAATCTAGTTTATATTTCTATTTTATGTGTTCTTGAGTTTCTTTTAAAATTGGAGTTTTGGTTAATCAATTTGTGGGTTATGATGTTATATATGTTATTAAATTTTATAATTTCATAATGGTCATCTAAAAACGATTTTTCAGAAATCAAATTCATGTATTTATGCTAAAGAAGAGGAATTTGGGTTTTGATGGTAATGTGTGTTTTAGTGTACTTTAAGACTAAAATTGATGATGAATTCGTGATTGAAACTTTAAATTGATGAATGATTGTTGTTCTCCTCTATAAAATGAAAACAACGCAACTTGAACGAGTCGAATTGGTTAAGAAATCACTTTGTGATGAATGAATACACTTAGCATGTTAAAAATATGAAAAATTAGTATAAATCAATTAAAATTAATATAAACCAAGTCCCACATCAACTAAATTGAGAACTTTACCTCTTTTTTTTAAACCTATAAATAGAAGGGCTTGGCCCTTTGTTTCATTCACCAACAATAAGGCCTTCAATTTTGAGAAAGACTTTGTTGTGGAAGGACTTTTTATAAAGATCTCCTTAGTTAAATCTTGGTCGCGTACGTATTCAGTTTGTGGAACTCGTATTTTCGAGTATGTTTCTTATTTAATTTTTGGTAATGTTATTATTTTAAATATTGTATTTAGTTTATTAGTTAAAGTTTAAATTTTGGAAGTTTAGTTAGTTTTGTTAGTAAACTAGTTAGTTTACTATGTTTATTTTGGTTTGGAATTGATTATGTAAATGAGTTCTAATGATTGTAATTAGAGATATGGAGTCGAGACCATAGACGAGTCTGATTATGTTAAATAAGACTTATTTGTAAAGAAAGTTGGGTTGGAACGAGTCGAGACGAGTTTTGGATGTCAACACGAGAAGTCCGAAAAACTAGTGGACTGCTGATCTAAAAACAAAATTCCGGGGTTAGCTAGATTATTTAGAAATTTCTGGGCTTTTGGTATGTTAAATTACACTGAATAAGCTTTCCATAGACTCTGGAACGGACTAATTCTGACTTCGGAGCAAAGAGTTATGATCATTCAAAGTAGTCGCGTCAAAACTGTCTAACCAACTCGGGGTAGTCACCCTGAACTAATTTTCTGGAATTCTGTGTTTAGAATTTGGAAAAGGTCAAAGAATAAAAGTTGTAGTCCCGGAAGTTAGCTTCGCGTGGGCTCAAGAATCGCTCAAAAATGTTTTGAAACGGAAAAGTTATGACGGTTTTAGCGAGAGAGGGTAAAGTTGGGAAAGAATGAAAAATAGTTTTGAACGCCCCTTTTTGAACACTATTTTGGACTGTCTATCTTATCCGAAATAGGTGTCCAATAACTTTTAAAAATAGGTTAATATGATGTTTATAGCATATCCAAAGTTGGATGTCATCAGACTTATGAGATAGAGTAAAGTTTACATTACAACTACTATGCATTGCTATGTGACTAATAGTTGATGTGTATGATTATATAATTGTATAGGGCACATGAAGTGCAGATAACTGTAAGCTGTTAAACTTTTATTGGTAAGCAACGATCAAGACAAGTTTTTCAGTTCCTATTTGCTATGTGAATTTGATGATGAATTGTTTGAAATCTTTATTGCAAATAGGATGGTGTATTATATTAATGTTGAAAGTATGAAATGTTAAAGTCAATTTATGACTACATTGATTGAGTAATGAATGTTGATTGAGTAAGGAACTCAATCTTTATACTTGTTATATGAACTACAACATTATATTATGTTAGTCCAATATTTATGAGATGTATATCGAGCATGTTATTATGTGCTATGTGATGCATGAAAACTGTTAGATTTTGCTGGGCTGTCGAGCTCAACCTTGCAAATAACCACTTTTGCAGGTTAAAGATTTAATGTAAAGTTATGTGCTACTTGAAAGATATGAATCAGATGTGATACATGAAGATTTATATACTTTGGCTGAGTTATTAATATTTAAACCATGTTTAAGGTTCCGAATAATGTATTAATATTGAATTATAATATCGTTTTGTGATGTAAACTCTTGTAGTATTAAAATGATTCTGAGACAGTTAGATATAAAGGTTGAAAGTTTTGGAAACGAGAATAGTTTGTAATAGAAACTTTTAATTATTTCGCAAATTTCAGTGGTTGTATTATCGTTTAATGATGTAAAATTAGAGGTTGAATGTATTGTTAATGATCGAAGTCGATAGTTGAATTGTATAAATTTTGGGGTCGTTACATCGTCCGCCGACAGTTCCACAAACAGGTCAGGTTGATGTCGGCTCGTCGCAGTATGTTTCAACTATAATATATCATGTTTAATTAAAATGATTTTATTATGTGACAGCACAATTAAAATAATCCATTAAATTTTTATATTCTAGTATTTTGGACCCTGTCGCTAAGGCGACCGTACACACCATATGCCTGACACGTCTCTCGACTGGCTGCATGCGATTTAACCAGTTATCGCAGTATAATTCCTCCTTTATGGTGACGGTGTTGCGCGAGTTTCATGTAAGACGAATTACATTTATTAATTAAACCAAAATGTTGATCCTAGTTATTTACATATTGTTCAAATTTTTACTGATGCGGACGTGATGAATTTTTGATAGACATAGATAGTCTCAGATGTAGCATGCGCTTCCATGTGTACGTATTGGGATGCTGATGCCTTCAAGACAAAGTTTGAGCAGATGAAGAAGAATCGAGGCCAGCTCCAGATTGTATATACTTTTGGATCGCAGTCATTTCAAGAGGTTAAGTCGGTATGTATTTATATTTAGTTTAGTTTAATATTGTTGGCATCTATAGTAAGTAATGTGATATTAATTAATGTATGATTTAGGTCATGCGAAGCATCTTGGACTGACCTCCTACTATTATCGAGTTTTGAGAAACAGTCCATACGACGAAGGCGTCGACTTCGTCGTCCATATGGGTAATACATCTGGTATAATAATTGTTATTTAGGATCATATTACGTAATTAATATGTAATTAATATGATGATGACGAGTTAACTCACATGTATATATATTAAATTCCAAGACTAATTTGAGAAGCTCAAGACCAGTGTATAACTGAATTACAGGCTACTAGGGGCGATTCCAAGGCGTTAGATTTGACCATCCCTCCGCCCGATATTAGTTTATTTCAAGATGAGGAGATGGCACTTTAGGTCAGGTCTAAGGATTCTCCAAGTAGCACTATCGGTCGGTATCGAGTGTTAGGGTTGCCAAGGATACCAGTCTATACATTACCTAGAGGTATAATATTTTAGTGTATTTCTCATTTATGAATAAAATGATGAAGATTATTATTCATGTTATATATTTTTTTACAGGCTCTAGCTAGCGTCTTCGTCCGAGAGCACCCGTGGGACCATCACATACGGGCGCTGGCTTAGACGACGCTATGTTTCAGATGGTTATGGTGGCGATGTCTAAGAGGTTTGGTATGGATTCAATATTCCTTCATCAAGACCTGCCCAGTCGTGCTCGCCTCCACTAGCTTACTCAGGACATTGCAGCTGGTTCCACCGTCGAAAGTATGGGTATCCCTCCAGAGCAGTTCATCGCGATACGTGTCGAGGTTGTCTGGATGGTGTTTACCTTACTCATGGACACTTTTGGGCCGATGCTGAGTCAGCCTTCGACTACTCAGGTATACTATTAATTTTAAATTCGCGTATTCTGCCTGTTATTTAATTTTCATTTAGTTGTATCTTTACTTATATTATATGGAATAATAAGTTATATTTTTAATTGTATCAATAGGGTGACTATCCCGAGCGGGCTGGCGATGCCGAGGAGGCTGCTCATTCCGATCATGAGCGGAGGGACAATGACGACGATTTTCATACGCCAGAGCACTAGCATCGACGTCTGCTCGATGATCCTCCTCACACCGGGGGTAGTACTACTGACATGACTTAGTTTTGTAGATGATTTGTACATATTTCATTCATCTTTACTTTAGTTTAGCTTAATAAGATGTAAATTTTTGTAGTTTAGTTAATGTTTGACATATTATAGTTTAAACCTTGTAATTACATGTCATTTTTGCATATCTTATGGAAAATTAGAGTATTTTTATTATTGTTGGCCTTGGTAATTTATATTGGACTTGTATGTGAACAAAAGTCAGTTATTATTGTATGTACATGTTGTTGGATAATTATAGTTATGGTGTCTGTGTTGTTGGAAAAAAACTAGTTTACAAGTACAAAAATATGGGTTAAAACCCCAGATATTTCCAAAACAAAAAAAATAATTAAAAAAATATCTTATTCTCGTCGGAATAAGGTATTTCTGACAGAAATTCCCTTGAAATTAAGCCTCCTACATGTCAGCCAGAAATGCCATGTGGCAGCTTAACATTGATGGACATATTCCGATCGAATGAATTCCGTCGAGAATATATTAATTCTGACAGAATATTTCGTCGGAGTTTTTTTATTTTCGACTGAAGTCCCAACGGATTTAATTCTGACGCAGCCATATCCGACTAAATTTCCAACTGAATATTCCGTCGAAATTAAGGTATTTTTGATAGAATATCTATAAATTTGACTGAATATTCCGTCAGAATGATTCCTTTTTCTTGTAGTGGCTTGAGCTAATTCTGACGGATTATTTTGTCAAAAATAATATATATTGGACATTGTGGCTAAGTCGACCATCAATGTCATATGCTTGACACACCTTCCCACTGGCTTCATGCGCTATAGCCAGTATGCATAGTATGATGACTCCTTTATGGAGAATATATTGCGCGAGTTTCACGCAAGTTAAATTTACATAAGTTAAATCGTATACACAAATAGTAATAACACAAAGTTCTAGTTTTTTTATATGTTATTATTTTTGTATAGACTTATCATAGATATAAGGAGGGCGTATCTCAGTCGGTCGACTACTCTGTCATTACAACTCATGTCGCGAAGAACTATGTCGGATGGTTATACGAGATAAGACAGAGGGTCACACGGGCTGTTGAGGAATAGCCCGGTAGTACTATACTCGATCATTAGCCCTAGATTATATCTGATGTAGCATGGGAGGCAATGTGTACGTACTAAGATGCTGATGATTTCAAGAAAAAATTCGAGCAGATGGAGAAGAATCGTAGCAAGCTCCAAGTAGTACATACTATTAGGTCGCAGTCATTTGAGGAGTTGAAGTCGGTATATATGTGTGTTTAATTTAATATTGTTATAAGCAGACTAAATAAATGTTATATTAATGTATTTATTAGGCCATGCGAACGAGCTTGGGCCGACCTCCTACCACAATTGAGTTTTGGGATAGAGCCCATACGATGAAAGACTGTACTATATCTCCCCCAACATTTAGCTACACGAATAATATTTGTTATTTTCATAAATAAATTTTAATATTTGGTAGTAAATAAAATGATTTAATTAACTAACATATACATAATAAATTACATGACCGATTTTAGAAGCTCCGACACCAGCGTGTAGTTGAGTTGCGGCTGCTAGAGGAGATTATGAGTCGTTAGATTTTACGATCCCTCCACCCGAAATTAATTTATCTTAGGACGAGGAGATGTATCTTTGGGTCGTGTCTCAGATCTGCCCAGCAGCACTATCATTATGTATCGAGTGTTGGGTCAGCCAAGAGTACTGACATTTAGTTTATATTTGTTTTCTTTCTTAGTTAGCTACTATTGTTGAAATATATATGTATTTGTTGTTTGGAGGATTAGCCATTTTGAGGTGTAAAAAGGTAGTTACATTTATATATATGTATGTTTTATTGTTGGGAATTGTTTAGAGGATTAGCCATTTGACGTGTATGTTGGTTGTTGCGATTTATATGTATATGTTGTCGGAAAAAATTAACTGAAAACAAGTACAGGTACAAGTTTAGGTTTAAAAACATGAAAATTATATATACATATATATATATATATATATATATATAATAATAATAATATTTTTGACGAAATAAACTAATTTCGACGGAATTTTGTCAAAAATAATCTTTCAAGATTCAATTAAAAACCAACGCGTGGTAAAATATTTCTTACGGAAAATTTCGTTGGAATTAATTTTCTTTGAAACTATAGTATTATTGACAGAAATTTCGTCAGCTATAATTCCATCGACAATAATTATTTTCAACGAAATTTTCGTCGGACTTATCTTCAATCGATGTATATTCGATTGAATTTCTGAATGAATATTCCGTCAGAAATAATATTACTCTTACAAAATTTCGACAGAATATTATGTCGAAATTAAGCCTTTTTCTTATAGTGACCCTATAGGCCCGAACCATTAAGATGGCGCCGAACCCTGGGGGGTTTTCTCTCGCCTCGGTATTTTTCGTATTTCATTCGTTCTTTTGTTGATTTCCTCGATTTTCTAAATTTATTTCTTTTGTTTTATTCTTTTTAGGTGACCTTAATCTCTCTTTTTCGGATTAACTCATCTCGTTGGAGATTTGAACTTTTTTTCACCAAATATTTTTGAAGGAAGATCACTCACTCAAGGCAACTTTGTCACTTGGAGTTGAAATTCATTGCTACTCTTTTCATTATGATAAGCACTTAATTTCAAATGTTTTATCTATCTTTTCTTGTTACATAGAAATTCATATTGGGTATCTGTTGTTGTAGGATGATTTTGATGATCGCTACACGGACTCAAAAACCGCTAAGGAGATCCCCTTCCTAACAGAATGGGGAAAGACTCCTTTCTTCGGCCCCCTCCATGCTTTCTAGGTTCGAGTCAAAAATTACAATCGTTCTGCTTTTCCTCCTGAAAAGGAGTACCTATTTCTGTATGTTACGACTTATAAAACTCGGGATATTTTTCCGTTCTAACAGTATTCCCCGCATGTTTATTGAGAAATATGAGTTCCTCTTTAGCCCGATCCAATTCCTATCTAACTTTTGTATTCGCCTCCAGGGATGGTTTCATTGAAGTAATGAGATCATTGGAGATTTCTAACATGTGAGGATGCTTGTGGATTCTGGTGTTCTCCATTCCATTCAATATGTTGGGACCTCCGCATTCAATAAGATCACGATGCCCTTACCCTACTGCTTTCTCATTGGTGCTCCTCTACCTGCACCTTTGTTACTACTTAGGGGGGAATTCACCCCTACTTTAGAAGACGTCTATGACATCTGCCAGTTAGTTTTATTTTCATCCTATCCTTTATGAATTCTATTTCTCTTTTGAATTATATAATTATTCTGATTTGTATCCTGGAGCCTTCCTGTTACCACCTTCATTTCATGTAGTCCATCTAGTTTGTTTTCTACGGATGTCGAGTGCGTAACACATATAACGAAAGATTTTTGGCAGACCTCTATCTATACCTTGCAGTTTTAAAGTGAGAAGTTCTTTCCTAACTTCTAGACTCCCAAATGATAAAAAACTTAATGACTTTCTCGGGTGCACTATTTCTTTCGAGACTAAAAACTTGGTCATTGGGATAGCTCTATTTACATCGAGTCAGTTCTTACCCTTCATATGGAACAATGTGCTTTCCCACTGGCTGCCTATCTGACCATGTGACTAACTCGTTTCATTTTCCCTAGCTCACAAGTAGATGGTCCTTCTGCCCGTTTGTTCAGTTTGACAGTTCTGAGCTCGTGGTATGCAGGTTCCCCGTGTTCCTCTCTTCTTGGGGACTTTGTACCATCATTTGATCGAAGGCATTCTTGTCTTGAAGGAATCTATCAAAAGGTACTTATTTCTAACTTTTTTTGCAACTATATTATCTTTTCATATTATATATACCTTTCACTCGCCACCTTTCCTCGCTTGTTTAGGTAGGACGTGAATTGCTTTGTCCCAGGCTCCTTTATATAAATCTTCATTTTTGAGTGTTTTCGAGGCCACTCTACCTCCTTGCATTTCTCTAAGAGGAAGAAGAAGCCTCCACTACATTTAACATTGCTGAACATTATCCCTCGTGCCTCCCGTTGGATTGATCATAAAGCTTCTTTAGACTTGTAACTCTATATCTTTAATTTCTCATCATTCATTTCTCATCCTTATACTATAGTCCTAGAGGGTGGTCTCATCCTAACTTCTATATGAATGAGTTCCACGCATTCCCGAGCGTCAACGGCTTGCAGGGGTCATCGCTCTCTTGGTTTCTATTTCTCCTTGCTGCTGAGCTCCCTATTTTGTTGAGGATGATGAGTTTGACACCTTCCTTTATTCCCCTCAGAGAATCATGCAACAGTTTGACTTTGATCAGAGAAGAGATTTCGACTATCCTCGTCATGGGGATTATGAGAGGGTACTCGACAACTTTAATCCTAACATTTGTGTGGGAGCTTCCATGACTACTTACCGATCACTTTGAGACTCTCCCCTTTGTCATCCATGATACTTCTCGAGAAAGATGTTATGCTATTTGTGATCACAACTTCTGGGTTATCAAACTTCAAATGTAGGAAGATGATACTATGATCTGCTCATTGCCAATTTTTCCTCCTAAACATCTCTGTTGGGACAAGTTATTATGCTCTCCCAAGTCAAACACCAATTTAGAGAGTTGGTCGCCTAGTAGTAGACTTCTTAAGCAGGAGGCCTTGATGCCCATGTTTCTCCAATTCATTTCGCAGAAAATCTCCTTTAGAATCCTCTAGATGTTTCTACACCTCGTCCTTTTACCAGCCTCATGCGTCCTCCCCTTCAGACTTCATCTCGAGTTCCTCCTGAGGGATTCTCTACTGCATAGATCGAGGGCACCCACAATAGTTATTCCCAAGGTGGTTCCTCCTGTGGGTCTGACTAATATTAATATCATCATGCAGACGACAAATGGAACGACTCTTCTTGAATCCCTTATCAAAGAATTAACATGATAGTGTTAATTCTAGCAGACCGGTAGTCGAGATCCGGTTAAGAGATGTAGGAAACTTGTGGTAATACTTGTGTTATTTTTACATTTCTCCTTTAATATTTCAATGGTTTCCTTCTTGTTTTCTCATGTCACTTCTGGCTTGTTAGTTAGATTACCAAGGACAATGATGAAGATGATGATGACGATGATGTCCCCGTTGGGCTTCGTAGGGGTACTGCTAATGTGGTAACGGGATCCACTACTTGTGAGCCTCGATGAACTACATGATTGGCGTCATGCCTTTCTCTCCATATGATGACTGTGTTTCCTTTTACACTAACGATTCGTTGTCTAATAAGTGCTCGGGCCCTGCTATATGTAGTACAACCCTGTCTTCTCACCCATGGACAACATCTTCTTCTTTCAAGATGAGGGAAAATGATAGGGCTTCCCCTGGTCTTGAAAGCCTTGAGGGTACCAGTTACACCTATTTTGATGATATTATTACGACGAATCCTCGTTCCCCGAGAATCATTCAGAGTATGTTACTGATTCTTATCTTCCCCTAGAATGATTTTGCCAAGATTTTGTGTGATAGGGAGGTTAGAGATGATGTCCCTTTGGGTAGGGTGACTGATGTTATGCTTTCTTTAGAGTCTCACCACACTTATTCAGTTGGATGCCTCAGAAGTACTTTTCTCATTTAATATATTCTTGAGCTTTAAGTTCACATTTTTGTACTTTGTTATGCTTTTTCTTATTTCTTTTTTAGGTTTAGAAGATGAAAGATTTGCCCTTATCATTTTTACTCTATAGTGCATAAATCTTTAGAGTAAACAAATAAAGATGATTTAAAGTTTGCAGTTACCAGTAGTAAGAAAATGGATGCAGATGAAGGCATGGAGCAAAGTCAAGATCTGCAGGATGCTGCTACTACTTTAAGACTTGAACAATTGCCAACTCACTTGCAGTACACAAGTCCAATTACATAGATTGAGCGGATTGCTATCGAGCAAATGACATTAAAAAAATACACAGCTTGGGAGGCAACCCAAGATCTCAAATTTCCTTTTCTATCTCTTTTTAGTTGCGTTTTATTTAGTTACTTAGCATTTCCATGATTTTCTTACATTAGGGACAATGTAAGGTTTGAGTGTGGGGGGAGGTGTAGGTTTAGGTTTATATCTAAGTTTGTTGATTTAATCCATTTTTTGTTGAGAATTTTGAAAAAAAAAATTGATGGCCTTGAAAATATTTGGCTTCGGTTATATGATTTTATTTGGCTAAGTTTTAAAAGGTTAAGGTCAGATATTGAAAATTAATGCTAAATTTCAGAGTCTGTTTGATGCTTAATTAGTTGATAAATGATGAGAACTGAGTTATGATCCATAGTAACTTATTTGAATTAAATATGTGTTACGTAAGTACTCAAGTATGAGAAATATGCTTATTTGCGGAGTAATCTGTGGAGTTGTCTATGTGCATTGATTTCATGATTTAGAACTGTTTCACTTCTAAATTATTTGCAGGACCATGAGAAAGTAAGGACATAAAAAAATAAATAAATAAATAAAAACAATTTGAAAAGAAAGAAAATCATGTATTGGGTTGAGATGGAGCGTAAAATGCATTCACTCATAAACACATGCATATAAGCTAGCAGGAGCATAAAATGCACTCATTGGCATGCAGATAAGTGAGATGGAGCATAAAATATACTCACATAAGAAAAATGAGGAAGGTGAAATGGAGCATAAAATGCATTCACCCGAAAAAAAGAAGTGAATTTGTGGGTTCTGATGAAGGAAAAATGAATAGCATGGAAAATATGTTATGAGTTATGATTCAGTGTGCACGAATGTTGTTCTATGATAACTAAGTTGAGTATATATGTAGACCGTAGGGAAGATACTTATGTGGATACAGTTTGATTTAGTGAAATTAATTGGTGAAATGGCAAGGTTTTTATTTGAGTTGATTAAGGAGGCGTTGATCAGATTTTAGTTAGCTAATGTTGATACTCATGATTTGTAACTTGAAACCTTTTGATACTATGGTTGAATAGAATTCTACTGAATGTTAATATGACCTTTGTTTTGGTTTACACGAGGACGTGTAAAGGCTAAGTGTGGGGGAATTTGACGAGTGCATAATATTCATTTGTTTTGATTTCTTTATGTTTAGTTTATTACAAGTTTTGTGTTGTATATGAGCTTACTAAGGTGTTTATTGATTTCAAGAGAAAATGGAGCTTAAGGAAGAAAAAGAGAAAAAAAAGGACGAAAATTGCAGAAATCAGCAAGCTCACCCCAACGAGCTCGTCACACCTAGGGAAGTCAGGGAACTCGCCCCGATGAGTTCACCTCTGCCCATCTTCTCCTGATGCACTCTGTTTTTTCCCCAGCGGGCTCCTCTCTACCCAAGATAGCCCTGGCGAGCTCACCAGTGCAAACGAACTCGCCTAGGCGAGTTCAGTCGAGAAAGTTAGAATTGGAAAAGTTTTTAACTCCAATTTTTTACAGATTCCTACTAGGTTTTGGATTGTTATTTCTTATAGGTTTAGGACTTTGTTTAGCAGTATAAATACATTGTAATAGTCAGTAGTTAAGGGGATCTACATTTAAGTATAAACCCTAGTTTTAGGAGATTGAAGGCATGTCAGGCCAAATTCTCTATTTCAGTTCTCAGGGATGCTGAACCTTCTTTATAATTAATAGTTTGATCAAGTTTAATTTATTTATTCCTTCGTGCATGGAATTTATTCTAATAATTTGTATTAACTTCTTATATGTTATTTAGTTTACTAATTTAGTTTCTAAAGGATTAAATTGATTAATTGATATCATCTGATAGATTAAGATATGATATTAAGCAAACGATGTTGTATCTGATCACATGTACTACTTAGTAATACTTAATTGTGGACAAGCTTTTGGGTATTATTCAGATTATTATAAGGCAAGTTAAATAATCTCTGATAGTGTGATTGTTGCTTGTAATAACTTAACTCTCTAATTCATAATGCTTATGTTATATTAAATCTAGACTAATAGTTCTTGGTTGTATGATTATTAAGGCCTAGTGGGGGAGATTGACATATTCGATTTAAAACCTAAGGAGAATTTTGGATAATTGAGCGATTGCAGTTATCTAG
Source organism: Panax notoginseng (assembly GCA_016801055.1). Classification (NCBI taxonomy): domain Eukaryota; kingdom Viridiplantae; phylum Streptophyta; class Magnoliopsida; order Apiales; family Araliaceae; genus Panax; species Panax notoginseng. Next base: position 147,929,404 of record CM029018.1, on the reverse strand, counting down.
GGTTATTAATTTCATTGAAGGATAAATATTATCTAAACTTGATTATTCCATAATTGTGAAAAGGCGACACTGAACTGAAGCGTTAACTCATTGATTTAATCTTATCAATTTACTTTCATTAGTTTAGTTAAACAACTCGAAATTCCCATTTTCATTAGAAACACTAGGATAAATACAAAATATATCACTCTATGTAGGATCAATCCTTGCTTATTGCTATATTAATACTTGTGTTAGTAACGTAAAAGTAAGGGATTAATTTTAGAGTGTTAACGACAACTCCTAGGAATCTGTCAAAGCTACAGTAGTTGACCTCTTACCTTTCCACGTCACGATTACATGGTTAGTGGATAATGACACAATTCCTCCCAAGTCTTGTGCAAATGATGACAGTGTCGAAAAAAAATCACATGCCTTGGTGATGAGATGGGGCTTGAAGGCATCTAGAGTGTCATTGTTACATATGCTCACCAAATTCTTTTCTTCAATTGGCTCTACGAACTTCTGCGTCTGAGCCCTGAATCCACCCACATAATCTGCTAGCTATTCACTTGGCTTTTGTTTGAATCTCATTAACTCCACAATGGTCACCTGCTTCTGAACATAGAAAAATTTCTTTAAAAACTATAATTTCATATCATCCTAATCCAACACTGACCCCTTTTCTAAGTTGTAGTACTAACTAAGGGAACTATCCATCAAAGTTTTATTGTCATAGCTCAACCACAGGGAGAAAGATTCTACGAACCTAGCAATGTGCTCTCTTGCGTCCCCATTCTTTCTGTTATACTTCAAGAAATGCGAAGGGTGCTAAAAATATCCTGGTGGGTAAGGTTGTCTTTGGATATATGTCAGGTAATGAGGGGTAAAATCCAATTATTTGGGTATGTTTGTCTGTTTACGGAGTTAATTTATCATATCTTTCATATCATCTTTGGTCACATACTGGCTACACGCATGAACCCTTTGAGGTATCGAAGTGAATTAATGGACTAGAGATGTATGTGGTAAAGAGAATGGTTGGCGTATACTTGTATCATAAGTAGTTTAGATGAGTTGCAAAGGTTGTGATTGTAGGCTTGGTCTTTGGTTCTGGCCTTGGATGAGGGGTGCTAGGATCAGCGAATTTGGTGGTAATGTGTTCGCTATGATCACTGGCTATTACTGGGCTGGACCACTTGTTTCTGTTTGGGGTCGTGGCATATAACCAATTTTTAGGAATTCAAATGAATGATTAGGATTAGTTGGTCTTCTATTATTATAGGAGGTACACTTTGAATGCTTTTGTTATTATATGCTTCTACTAGTGTTGCTTGCGAACATCTAAGAAACATAGCTTGAAAAGTCGGCACTTGAATTGTTAATGAAATTTTCTCATTTCCTCATGTTGCTTCTGCATCTCGAACATCATGATCCTCATCATTCTCTATCCTTCACACGCATCCTTTAACGCCTTTAATATCTCCATCTCCATAATGTTCATTATTAGCTGGTCTCCAACCACTTCCTCGCCTTGTATGCCCATACTTTTTTGTCCGACGTTGGTAGGTTGTTGATCATCTAGCATCCAAGTATGAGGAACTTGAACTACCTTCTGAGGTGTCTTCTATAATAAGTCTATCTAACTCCATAGCTGTAAGTTGTTAAAGCTTGGTTGGATTTTCTCAAGGTTGGATCTGGTGAGGTAAAACTTGTAGTCGAAGAAACTGTACCCAATGTTCTTTCACTTCGAGTTGTGACCATACCCTTTATGAATCTTATACCTCCCCAGCAGAATCGCCAAGAAATATATGCAAGGAAATCGTACCTCGCTCAATTAGGGTTTGTAGAAGGGAGAAGAACGGGTAGACAGTCAGCAAGGCAACACATGACAGTACTCTAGAGAACCTTCTTATGTGTCTTGGAATGTCCGAGAATAAAAAGTCCCTTCTATTAAAATGAAGGGTGTATTTATAGGGCCTCATGGTAAGTGATCATGTATTTGACACGTTTCTGAGTTATTTGTCAGCATGTGACTTTTGGTGAAATTTCAAAAATACCCTTAGTTGCCTAAAGTGATGCCCAAATTGTCATATCCTTCTAGCCACCAATTCAAATCCCTTAACCATTTGCCACTATGAGTTGCTTTCATAAGCATTCTGTAATGGGACTTATGGAGGCGTCTCTCAAGTCATCATTCCTTAAGGTCTTGATGCACAATTCACGTTGGTCTGGACTCCTTTCTTTATTCAAACACCATATGACCCGAATTCATCGTCGAAATACTTTGGAGAACCTTAGCACGACCTAGGGTGATCAAGCCCTAGGGAGCAACCCTTGGGGTCGAACCCTAGGGGGAAAACCTTATGTTCATGCCTCCTTCAATATCTTTCATTTGACTTGGTCTTTCTTGCTCAATTTTCGTATTTTTCTTGTTATTCTTGATCTTGTAAGAAGCTTCTCTTATCATGGAGGATTTAAGAAAAATCATTCCTAAATCCTCATAAGTTTTCTGGTATCTTTTCTTAGTTTCAAGCTTGTTATTACGTCATTGTACTGCTCAAGGCTTGTCTGACAAGACATTCGAGAATACGAAGAGGTGTGCCCCATAGGAGATCAACCCTAGCTAGGGTGGTTGAACCCTAGGTGACTAGGGTGTCACCTAAGTTTTCTTATTCTTCTTCCATTCGTTTCCTTGGTTTTTATCCTTGTTTTGTTCTGTTAGTTCAAATCAAGTTCAGTCGGGAATGTTGTTGTCGAAGTTTGTCACAAGGTGGGGCCACCTAGGAGTGGCTGAACCCTAGGGTGGCCAAAACCCTAGGTGTTCCCGCTTTTGTTCATTTATTGTCCGTCTTGTTCCTTTATTTTTGACTTTTATTTTTTTTATCAAATTCTTTAGGTCACATGTGAACCCTTATTTATACTTGATCCACACTATTTAATTGTAGGAAACTAATATTTTCACATGTGTTTTTGATATTTCTACATGGATTTGTCACATGAGCATAAAGTGATTCTCATATTTATGTGAGAGAGAATCATGTAAAAATACACATTTACAAATAATGCTCCCCTAATTGTATTGTTTACACGCTGTTAGTACTATACTTTTGTATAAAAAATCTATCTTCTCTCCTCCAACCTCTTCTTTTTTATCTTCTTTCTAATATTTTCTGTCTCTAAAAATTTATACAGGCCCCCACAACGGCAAACAAAAATCACTAGGGTTTATAAACCCTTCATTCATCCATTGTTGATCCTTTCAAAAAAAAATTCATACTGAACGTATTTGCTAATTTGGCGACAAGAAAGGAATAAATATTTTATTTGGGAAGAGATCCAAAACTTGTGTCAGGTGTTATTTAATTTTTGAGAGTAACTTTGGTTTAAATAAACTTTAAACATTTACTTTTATCGACTAAAATCCTAATATTTTTAAAGTATTGAACTTTAATATCTTTAAATTTTTATAAATTAAATCTTTGAACACCGATGAGTAATTTATCTGAATGAAACCCCAAAAAACTTTAGAAGCACAGAAAATGTAAGCACATGTTTGGCGTGTGTTGAAAAAAAATAGAAAAAAATTAAAACTAATATGTTGGACCATAATACTTTCACCGGACGTGGGAGGGGGTTGTGTCAGAACGTAGTGGGTGGCACGGTAAACCGGGTGTTGGGCCATAATACTTTCACTATTAGGCCAGACCTATTGGGCTCCTCCCTTGTATTATTCATTATGCCTAAAATGTATTGGGCCTTTCATTTGGACCGGTCCATTACGCAAATTATATCTTAACCAAACTTTGACCGGTAATGATTAAAAAATATAATAGTTGACTGTTATCTGTCACCGCCTGCATGGCATTAATGAGGATGGGATTGCAATAGGTAGACAAAGGTGATGGAGTAGCAGGTGAATCACCGGACGTGGGAGGGGGTTGTGTCAAAACGTAATGGGTGGCACGGTAAACCGGGCTTGGAGTATATGGAGCAAAGATCACACAATCTAAAGGTAACAACACTTAATTATTTTTATTATCTCTCTCTAGACACTAGACATTTTTCCTCCATTGTTAACCTTGTGATCGCCTGTACTGACTCTCACGCCGGAGCTATCCCCCGACGGTCAAGCCGTCAAGCTTTGGGTGTTGACTTGTTGAACTGTGCAGGATATCGAACACGTTAACAGTTGACTGTTGTCTGTCACCACCGGCATGGCATTAATGAGAATGGGATTGCAATAGCCGGCGGTAGACAAAGGTGATGGAGTAGCAGGTGAATCACCGGAAGTGGGAGGGGGTTGTGTCAGAACGTAGTGGGTGGCACGGTAAACCGGGCTTGGAGTATATGGGGCAAAGATCACACAATCTAAAGGTAACAACACTTAATCATTTTTATTATCTCTCTCCAGACACTAGACATTTTTTTTCCATTGTTAACCTTGTGATCGCCTGTACTGACTCTCACGCTGGAGCTATCCCCCGATGGTCAAGCCATCAAGCTTTGGGTGTTGACTTGTTGAACTGTGCAGGATATTGGACACGTCTTAGGTGATTGGGACGTGAGGAAAGATCTTGGCTTTAACATTGGCGCTAGAAGGAGGGGTGAGTTCTAGTGTCCTGAATATTTTCAATCACAAACTGTATTTGTTCTACGTCGAAATCCATGGAAAAGAGTAGAACACCTACACCTGAAGGACAGCTGATGGCTGTCAGTTCGTCTACACCGCGAGTATTAGTCAAAGATCGTTTGGGACCTGCAATTAGTGCTCATTCCAGCACGGCTTCCAAACGTCCATCTGAAGGTTCTCGCCCGAAGCCCGTTGGCAATGTCAAGAGAAGACTGGTTTTTACTACTGAGAAAGAACTCGATAAGGGTTGGAAATGGGTAGAAGGCATACTGCCTAGAACCCGACATCGAGATGATCAGGATGATAAGGCTTCCAGGTTGGCCAAAATGGCGGACGAAGCAGACAAGGCCATGGAAGTACTTCTGAAACAGAGACAGGATATAGCCGAGCAGATGCTTTAGATTGCGGAGTTAAGAGAAGAAGCGTCTAGCTATGTTCAGTCCGAAGAGCTTGGGAATAGGCGAGGAAAAGAGCCTGCCCTTTCGAGTCGTGAATCTCGGGGCCAACCTCGAGAACGAAGAAGATCAAGAATCCCTACTCCCCAAAGATCGAAGAGGGCACACCACCCTGTCGGTTCTAGGGAGCAGGGTTGAAGCAGACAGAGAGGCCCGAGAATATAAAGAAGGCACTCTGCCTTGTACATTCTCATCACAGTGACAGAGCTCAGCGATGAAGTAGGTCCAGAAGTCGCACTCCGGAGGGTCCACTGAGGGCACACCGCCCTGTGGACACTCATCGTCAATGAAGTCCCTTGAAGGTTAGGGGTTCCATTGTTAAAGGCCGGACCACTCAGAGGAAGGGAGAGTCGCTGGAAAAAGAAGCCTCATCTCAGCCAGAAGGAGTGGAGCATCTGGTTAAAGAACTGAAGGAACTTCTGAAGCAGCTTGCCGAAGTCCAACAAACAAAGGATACTTCGGGAAAGAAGGCATCTCCTTTTTTCCACGGAGATCCTTAAAGAGAAAGTTGACCCCACCAAGAAGTTGCCCCACATGGAAAGCTATGATGGATCGGGGGATCCTTATGACCACAGTCAGGCGTTCGACCGACTGATGGACTATTATGACTTTAGTGATGCTGCTAAGTGTCATACCTTTGTGACAACGCTCCGAAAAGATGCCAGATAGTGGATGGGGATGTTGCCTTCGGATTCAATCTCATCTTGGGTGGATTTATGCAGTAAGTTCCATGCTCGTTTTTGGAGCAACAAGAGGAGGGGAAAACCAACTGGCTCACTGGCTCAAGTTCGACAGTATTCGAATGAGTCTTTGGGCCAATATGTGAAACGGTTCTGGGAAGCAGTAGGCCAGGTGACCGACCTAAATGATCTTCAAGCCGTTGGACTGTTCCAGAATGGTTTGGACCTGGTAAAGTCAAAGAAATTGGTGAAAAAGTTGATGTTTCACCACCCGAAGAGTCTTGCTATAGCTTTCGATAAGGTAGAGGGTGATATCGTGATGGAGGAGGCCATGAATAGTCTTTAGCGTCCTTCGGATCGGCTCAAGGAGACAGATCGGGATAGAACAGACGGGGACCAGAAGAAAACTGAAGGGAATAAAGACCGCTATGATGATGGGTCGAAGAAGTATAATAACAACTGGAGACAGGGAGGAGGTCGTTCGTCCGCTCCGACCCAAAAAGTAAATAGGACATACACTCAACTCAATACTGATAGGGCTGTCATCCTGGACCAAATTAAAAATTAACCTATCTTCGAACCACCTCGAGACAGCCTTAAGCCTGGAACAGGTAATTCTCGTAAGTATTGCGATTATCATCAAGTTTTGGGTTACGATACAAATGACTATGCTAGTCTGAAGGACTTCATCGAGAGGAAGGTTCAAGGCGGTGCCTTAGTTCAGTATGTGGCTGCAAGAACGACTCAACAAGCCCAGCAGCGGGATAGAGAGCCTGTTCAGGCAGCTCAGCCAGTTCAACACGCATTGCCAGCTCCTGGACAGCCTGCAAGGCATGTGGTAGATGTCATCACCAGGGGTACTTCAGGCAAGCTTGTTGGAAAGAAGCATCGAAGTTATCTGGATTCGGTCATGTCGGTGGAGGGTACCCTCTCGAAGACTGATAGACCTTATCCGGGTACGGTAATCTCCTTTACTGTTGAGGATTACCCTTCGAAAACCATCGAATCGCATGAGGGATCACTGGTGGCAACGACACAAATGGCTTTGGTGGATATAAAGAGAATGATGATTGACAACGGGTCTTCTATGGATATTCTGTATGCTCACGCTTATTAGAGGATGCATCTGGATGGGCAAAAGATAGAGATCGGACAGGAGGCTCCTTTGTACGACTTCAGCAATGATCCAATCAAGGTGGCTGGAACTATTGAGCTGCCGGTTATCTTCGGAATGGCCCCCCAACAGGTAGAAATAACTTGCAAATTTTATGTTGTGCATGTAGATTCTACTTATAATGCCATTTTAGGAAGGCCTACTTTGACCGCTTTACAAGCTATGACCTCGATCCTTCATTTCAAAATCAAATTTCATACGGCTCATGGAGTAGGAGAGGTAAAAAGGGATCTGGATTTGGCCAGAAGATATTATAGAAATGCTGTGATCACTTCGGGAGTAGGGGTGTCGAAGCAAAAACAAACCATGGCAATAAAGATCGAGCCCTTCACCGGGAGCAGTTCAGAGCCATTGGTTATGCCAGCTGGGGAAACAGAAGAAATCGAGCTTATTCCTGGCAGGAGAGACAAGACAGTAAAGATAGGTTCGGGTCTGTCAGAACCTCTCTGGACGAACCTTATGGAACTCCTACGCTACTATGCTGACATCTTTGCGTGGGAACCTCAAGATATGCCAGGAGTGAGCAGGGAGATTGCTGAACATCGGTTGGAAGTGGCCCCGTCAAAGAAGCTGGTTCGGCAGAAGAGGAAGATCTTTGCACCAGAGCGCCAACGGATCATCGATGAAGAGATTGCAAAGCTGCTAGCGGTGGACTTCATCTTTTAGATCGACTACCCGCAGTGGATGGAAAATGTGGTGCTGGTCCAGAAGCAGAATGGGAAATGGCGAGTCTGCATCGACTATACAGATCTAAACAAAGCTTGTCCTAAGGATTTCTACCCGCTGCCCCACATCGACTAGCTCATCGATGTGACTTCGAGATATGCTTTACTGAGTTTTATGGATGCATTCTCTGGGTACCATTAGATTTCCATGTGTAAAGAGGATATACTAGAAACGGCATTCATTACGCATCATTCGGTATATGCCTACAAGAAAATGACCTTTGGCCTAATCAATACCGGGGCCACTTACCAGAGGATGATGAACTTTGTCTTCAGACATCAATTGGGCAGGAACATGGAGGTGTACGTCGATGACATGATTGTCAAGAGCATGCAGGTGCAGAAGCACTTAGATGATTTAGAAGAATGCTTTCAGACAGTTCGTCATCACAACTTGAGGCTGAATCCTACTAAGTGCACCTTCGGATTAGGGGCTGGCAAGTTTCTGGGTTATCTTGTCAGTCAGAGAGGAATTGAAGCCAACCCAGAGAAGATTCAAGCAATCCTGAATATGAAGACTCCTCAATCATTTAAAGATGTCCAACGTCTGACTGGAAGGATTGCAGCTTTGAGGAGATTTATGTCCAGAGCGACAGAAAGGTGTTTGCCATTTTTTGACACTTTGAAAGGGCCGAGAAATGCGAAGACATTCCAGTGGACTTCGAAATGTGAAAACGCCTTCCAGAGTATTAAGACCTATTTATCTTCGGCGCCTTTTTTGGTGAAGCCCGCTCCTGCTGAGCCTCTGTATTTGTACTTAGCAGCTAGTTCATTGGCAGTAGGAGCAGTTTTGGTGCGTGAAGTAGGGGGTAAGCAGCACCCAGTTTACTACGTAAGCCATGTCCTTCGGGATGCTGAGACAAGGTACCCAAATATTGAAAAGTTTGCCTTTGTTTTGATAATTGCTAGTCGAAAGCTTAGGCAATACTTCCAGGGTAGGTTGTTGGTGGTATACACAGATCAACCTTTGAAGAAAATTATGGCCAAACCTGAAGTTTTGGGGAGATTAGTTGCATGGACGATGAAGTTGTCCCAATTTTTTTATTGAATATCATCCCCGAACTGCTATCAAGGGGCAGGCCTTGGCTGATTTTGTGGTCGAGTGTTCATTTTCTGAAGCGGATGAAGCTGGGACAGAAGCTGAAGGGTCAGACAGAGTAGTTGCAGTTCTTCAGCAGAAGCAGAGCTCGTGGACGCTGTATGCAGATGGGTCTTCTACTTTGGACATCAGTGGGGCAGGGATCATTTTGACAAGTCCGGAGGGATTCAAAGTGCAGCAGGCCATCAGATTCGATTTCAGAGCAACGAACAACGAAGCGGAGTATGAAGCGGTGCTAGCAGGGTTATGACTGGCTAAGAGTCTCGAAGTACAGAGAATAGTCATCTTCAGTGACTCTCAGTTGGTCGTCAAGCAACTCTCAAGCAACTCTCAGGGGAATACGAAGCTCGAGGTCATAGAATGGTCAAGTACTTGGCAGAATTGAAAGATCGGCTTTAGTATTTTCAATCGTATGAATTCCAAGGAGTCGAGCGTAGTGACAATTCCATTACCGATGCACTCTCAAAGCTGGCCACTACGGATGCTAACATTTTTGATGGATCCATTTACTTGGAAATTTTGTAACATCCTAGTGTTCAACATGAATTGATAATGTGCATTGATCGCTCCAACTGCTGGTTGACTCCATATCTGGAATATCTGGCAGATGGTGTCTTACCTTCGGATTAGATGCTGGCCAAGAAAATCAAATACAAGAGTGCTAACTTCGTTTTGATAGATAGAGATCTTTTTCGAAGGGCCTTTTCGTCTCCATTGCTGAAATGTTTGACTTCGTCCGAAGCTGATTATGCTCTCTGAGAAGTTCACGAAGGCATCTATGGTGACCATATAGCTGCTAAGTCATTAGCCTATAAAGTACTTTGTCAGGGGTACTACTGGCCTACTATCTTCAAGGAAGCAACGGAATACGTCAGGAAGTGCGAGAAGTGTCAACTAAATTGTCCGATCCCACATCAGCCACCAGAAGAGCTATACTCGGTCTTATCTCCTATACCCTTTGCTATCTGGGGGGTTGATATATTGGGTCCATTGCCAAAAGCTAAAGGTCAGGTCAGTTTTGTTATAGTTGCCATCGACTATATGACCAAATGGATAGATGCGAAGCCACTTAGGTTAATAACGGAACAAGAATGTTTAAAGTTCATGAAGGAGTCAGTAGTGTTTCGTTTTGAAATTCCTAAGGTGGTGATATCGGACAACGGACGTCAGTTTGTAGGATCGAAATTTGAAGCATTTTTGAAGGAGTTGGGAGTTCAGCACAGAAAGACTTCAGTAGCTCATCCTCAATCGAATGGGCAAGTCGAAGTGACCAACAGAATGCTGCTGAATGGGATCAAGCGTAGACGGGATGAAGATAAGGGAAGATGGCCAGAGGAGCTGCTCAGCGTGTTATGGGCTTATCGAACTACACCGAGGACTACAACAGGGGATTCACCTTTCAGGCTGGCCTATGGTACTGATACCTTAGTCCCAGATGAAATTGGATCTCCAAGTCTTCGGGTCAGTCAATCAAAGAAATTTACAACGAAGAAGGTCTGAAGATCAATCTGGATTTGCTCGAAGAAGCCAAAGAAACAGCTTTAATTAGATTGGCAGCCTATCAACGAAGAGTGGCTAAGCATTACAATAAGGGGGTAAAGCTTCGCATATTTGAAGTGGGAGATTTTTTTCTCAAAGAAGTCAAAGCATCTACGCCTCAGAACTTGGGAAAGCTGATGACAAACTGGGAAGGACCGTATGAAGTCATCAATGTACCAAAGCTGGGGACTTATCGGTTGAGGGCATTAGATGGATCAGAAATTAAGAACACTTGGCATGCTGGCAGGCTTCGGAAGTACTTTCAGTAAATACAGTGTCAGTATACCGGAAGTCTGTACATGTTTAAGTCATCATCAATAAAAGATCCCTTTTTCACCACAAGTCTTATGTTCGTTGACTGTTCACTAAAATGGTGTAAGGAGGTTCGGGTTGACTCGCTGACCATTCGATGGTAGCCTTATTGGCAGGAGGTCCTTATGAGTTTGTCAGGCCCTTCGTGATAGGCAAACGTTATCGGTGTAAGAAGGTTCGGGTGGACTCGCTAACCATTCGATGATAGCCTTATTGGCAGGAGGTCCTTATGAGTTTGTCAGGCCCTTCGTGGTAGGCAAACGTCATCGGTGTAATGAGGTTTGGGTGGACTTACTGACCATTCGATGGTAGCCTTATTGGCAGGAGGTCCTTATGAGTTTGTCAGGCCCTTCGTGGTAGGCAAACGTCATCGGTGTAAGGAGGTTCGGGTGGACTCACTGACCATTCGATGGTAGCCTTATTAGTAGGAGGTCCTTATGAGTTTGTCAGGCCCTTCGTGGTAGGCAAACGTCATCGATGTAAGGAGGTTCGGGTGGACTCGCTGACCATTCGATGGTAGCCTTATCGGAAGGCGGTCCTTTAGACTTTGTCAGGCCCTTCGTGGTAGGCAAATGTCATCCTGTGGGTTTGTTAGGCCCTTCGTGGTAAACAAATTCTCGATGAAGAAGATCTACATCACACTTCGGTAACGAATAAGTACTCATTTACTTTATTACCTAAATTTATCTAAGTGTTGAGTTCGGATTGCTTTGTTACTTAACTTGATCTTATCTGTTATATGACTTGTTTAGTTATTTATTAACAGTTTAAGTTAAGAATTCGTACATTTTTAAGTTGATTGATATTGAAGTATTGACAGAAATTAATAACAAAGAAGTATCGGCTTCGTCTTCAGAAGAATTGAGTATGGCTGAATCGACCTTAGCTACGACAAGTTTTTCCTTATCCTAGCTTCGGCATTCATAGTAACCATCAGAAAACATCTAAACCACCTTCTCATTCAACTCAGACGATCACCGATACTCTTCTTGGATTTTCTTGCGAAGATCTTTGGTTAAAGGAGGACCTAGATCTCTCAAAGCACGAAGCTTGATCCTTTGCTCGCTCCTTCTGAATCCGGGACTCCTTGACTTTGAGATCATTCACTTGTAGTGCCAAGCTTTTGTTGGTCTTCACAAGCATATCATTTTTTTGAGCAAGGATGCCATTCCTCTGCATCAAGTCTATGTTGAGATCGGTGGTAGCTCGGTGATTGGCCTCAGCTATGCGGTGAATGACTTCAGCTGCCTCCATTTTCTCTTTCAGCTTATTCATATCTTTTTGGAGGCATTCGTTATTGAAGAGAGCAGTACCAAGGTCACCTCTTTCCTTAGTCAACGTTGAATTCAGAATGATGTTCTCTTGTCGTGCTGCGTCTTCTTCGGCCTCCACTTCTTTATATCGGGGAAGAAGCCTTCCGAAGACAGCATTTGCCTATGGATGTTCAGAAATAATTATTTAATCTTCAAGAGATATATATAATTTCAAATGACCAGATGAACAAATATTTACCTTGGCGTGATAGCTCATGCCTTCCTTGATCAGGTCCATAATCGAGCTGTTGCCAAACCGGTGTTCATCAGTATCCCTCACAAATGAGCCAAAAAGTTGGAAAGGGAAGTTTCCGTTGAACTCGGGCCATACAATGGGTCAAGACATGGCTTCGCGCTGAAAGGCAGTGGGGGATGTTGGTGGTGGAGAAGGCATGTGAAATTCGTTGTGGATAGGGGGATTCAGGAGGCGATTCAAGAGGAGGTGGAGGTTGAATAGGAGTAGGCCCCGGAGGAGGTGGCGGTTTATCATCCGAGGGTTGTTTTCTTTTCCGAGATGGAGCTGCAGTCCCAGGTTGTTCTTCGCATTCTTCTTCAGAGATGGTAATTTCCACAGGAGGGGGAACCCGAAGGTCGTCGGCAGATAATGGGGCTACCTTGACTCGCCTTTTCTTGATACGAAGAGCCTGCATCCGTTCGTTTGTGGGCATATCAATCAAGCTGGAGGTAGAGATTGGTTGGGATTCTTGAGATATTGACCTCGGTTTTCGAATAGCCCTCTTCTTCTTACGAGGTCGGAGGGTTTCTTCGGCAACTTCTGGTTCTACAAGAAGATCTTCGGCATCTTGGGCCTCAGAAGCCGGAACCTCTTCCTGGGGGGTTTCGGTGGGGGGGTGATGGAGGTTTGCCCAAGAGAAACTTTTCCAAATCCCTTCGGTCAATTGATGTGGGTTTGATCAAAGATACTGCAACAGGGAAATACATTTTGTTAGATCTGTTTACAATAATAAATTTCAGCAAGTTATACTTCGGTAAAAATTTGAAACTTACATTTGTGGTCGTACAACCATGCTTGTTTGGTGAGAAGACCATGACTCCATTCCTTCTTCGTGAAATTATCGAGGAGCTCGATCATCTCTTTAACACGTTCTTCGGCTATATCCTCGAAGTCTGTAGATACTTTATCTAATGTTGTCCAGTCTTGGAGAGAGGCAATTTTAGGCCCTTTGACAAAGAGCCATTGATTATGCCATCCTCGGTTGCTGGAGGTGGTATTGATCAGAGAGCGTCTCTCGAAGTTCCCTCCGGGTTTTGCAGCTATTTTTCCCAGAACCTTGAACCCCTTCTCTCTAAACTTGGTGATGGTGTATATGGAGAAGAAGAAGTCGAGAGTGGGGGCGACGCCTACTTCGTGGCAGAAGGCGATGAACGCCAAGATATGAATGTAGAAGTTCGGAACCAGTTGGACGAATCCAACGAACCCCAGGAGGGTAACTAGGAAGACGTGTAAGGGGAATCGAACCCCTTTTTCCAAAAGCGTCAGAGGCATGGCAGTCCAGCCATCCGGACACTGGTACATCCTCTCGGTGGTAGTAGGACATCGAAATTGGTGAGTCGTCAGGATTTGGTACTGTTCGTATGCATTTTGAACGTCCTTTTCAGTCAAGGTTGATGCAGTGTTGGCGTGAGTGAATTATTCTGCACTCTGAAAGAAGATGGAAGGGTTTGGAAAAGGCTTTTTCGGTGTGCTCTTGCTTGGGGTATCAGTGGGGTTAGGGTTTGACCCCGAAGCGGCCTTAGTAGGGCTAGGCGTAGGAGGAACAGTGGTAAGAGGAATGGCCTGGATTGGAATGGTGTCAGCAGAACTGGAGGAAGCCATTATTAACGATTTGCAGAGAGGAGAAAGAAATTAGAGAAAGAGAGAACTTTAGAGCTCGAAAGGGCGTCTGAAATTCAAATTAACAGGTAAAGTTATCAATTTGGGGGAAAAATTACCTTTTACACTGACGGTTGCACGTTGCACGAGGGCGGCACATTTAATTAGCAGCAATGATGGTGAATTGGAAGGGGTAACGTCCGAATTAGGTTTTAAGATATTAACCGGACTGGGCTTCTTTGTTGGGCTTCTAGTTCCTATCTATGATTGATGTCTGGTACTTATCAGTTGGGCCTCGGTGAGTTTTATTTTGGACCTCCTTCGATTTATTACAATTCCTTTTATTATGGGCCTATTTTATTTACAGCTTTTCATTAAACATCTTGTTTAATAAAAGACTGGGGAGCAATGTTGGGCCATGATACTTTCACTATTGGGCCATACCTATTGGGCTCCTCCCTTGTGTTATTCATTATGCCTAAAATGTATTGGGCCTTTCATTTGAACCGGTCCATTATACAAATTATATCTTAACCCAACTTTGACCGGTAATGATTAAAAAAGATAACATTAGTTGACTGTTATCTGTCACCGCCTGCATGACATTAATGAGGATGGGATTGCAATAGCCGGCGGTAGACAAATGTGATAGAGTAGCAGGTAAATCACCGGACGTGGGAGGGGGTTGTGTCAGAACGTAGTGGGTGGCACGGTAAATCGGGCTTGGAGTATATGGGGAAAAGATCACACAATCTAAAGGTAACAACACTTGATCATTTTTATTATCTCTCTCTAGACACTAGACATTTTTCCTCCATTGTTAACATTGTGATCGCCTATACTGACTCTCACGCCGGAGCTATCACCCGACGGTCAAGCCGTCAAGCTTTGGGTGTTGACTTGTTGAACTGTGCAGGATATCGGACACGTCTTAGGTAATTGGGACGTGAGGAAAGATATTGACGTTAACATAATATAAATGTTATAAACCCTTAAAAGACATAACTTTACAGATTGATAGTAAACCTTAAACATTTTTGGAAGCACAAATAATGTGTGATGAAAAAAAAACAATACAAAATCGGAGTCAATATAAATAATATATACCTTTGAAGACATAATTACCCTTCTATTCGGGTAAGAAATGCTAAATTTAGTAGTTAAAAAGTTTTATTTATATAAATATAGAGATATTAAGATTTAATGTCTAAAAGTTGAAATATTAAAGTTTAAAGTGTAAAAAATAAAAAAACTTTAAGATTTAAAATATATTTAAGCCTTTAACTTCTACTACCGCAAAACATTTATCCTTTTGCATGCATTATACCTCCAGGAGTGAGACTACTGGAAGGTAATTTACCTTTGAAGGGTCATACTCTAACTAATATTCTCCGTAGTGCTTAAACTAACAGGATGATCGGATTAGTATTTTTAATAACAGAATTTAATTGGAGTGTTTATATGTTTGCTTTATATATGCATGCATGCGTTATTTAGCTTAGTTAATTACCACAAGAACCCCATGCTGCAAGAAGACGGGCTGTTTCTTCTTTCTTCCACAGTACTTTCCTTCTTTGCGACCCTCGGGAAATCTTTGCAACCTTAATATATACCCATCACCGGTTATCACCTGAAAACCAAACAAAACATATATGCATGCATGTGAAATTAATAGTTAATGAACGTAAACATAATTATTTACTTTATTCTATGCAATTGTGCTTAATATTTTTTTAGGCTTAATAGCATAGACCCCTAAGTATACACTATGAAGTTTTAATTCTCTTAATTAATACTTACCCCAAAGTATCAATAAGTAATTGATATCCTCCCTAAGATTGTGTTTGTGAAATTTGTTTCGGAGGGAAGAGAAGAAAAGGGAAAGAAGAAAATAAAAATTATTTCTTCCAAGTTTTTGAAAAGAAGGAATTTTCCCTTCCCATCCCCCAAAATAAAACTCACAAGCAGAGGAACGAAAAATTTGACCAAAAGACATCTAGAATATTGGTATTGAGCTCAGGTCATGTGACTTATGAATACAGTTGTAATCAATGACAAAGTTAGAATTTATTCAGTGGGTTAAAATATTACTCCCTCCATCCCTAAATAACTGACGTTTTGAAGGTTTTCATACTTATTAAGGAAGTCATTTATTACTTCAATTTTGTCATTAAGATTAATATGTATTACCACAATTACCCTTACATTAATTAAGAAAAGATGTACTCCATATAGTTGTCTAGATAAATGAAATACTTCATATAGTTGAGGGCAATAGAGGAAAAATTGTAATTAATGCTTCCTAGAAACTTGGTAACGTCAAATATATTGGAAAATTTTAAACTCCCTATAACGTCAATTATTTAGGGATAGAGGGAGTACGAGGTTATCAATAATTTAGCTTTGAGATAATTTTACATTTTTTAGGTGAATGCATATATAATTAGTTACAATGTTAATATAATAAATAGTGACATTATATATACACCTTATTCTAATATATTTTTTTAATTACAAATTTCTTAATAAATATTTAATTTTTTAATTATTTTTAAAAATAATATATATTTAGTTATTATTTATTTTAAAAAGGTTAAAGAGAGATACATATATAAATGACTAGGAATAATATGAAATTGAGAAAGTTATAAAAAAAAATTAATTTGATCCTATACATTAGAAAATTTATAGGTTCAATTCATATATTACACTTAATTTTTTTCCTAAATTTATGGTATATTATAAAATAATTTTTTTTTGAGTGGGATGATTGACCGCACTCCTCTCAACCTGGCTTCATCCTTGGTTTTAACTATATATTACTTAGATTAATTATATAAAATATTTAAACATTATTATAATTCAAATATTTCTCAAGCTGTGTCAGTATTGCAATGACTAAATTGGTCATATTACTATTAGAATCTATCATGCCTAGTTAGACTTACTTTACATAGCCAGCTGAGAAGATTTAAATTTTGAGGCCCAAATTATAGCTCGATTTATATTTTGGGGTCAATTGTACCATATTTTATACTAGCAAAAGTCTCGTGCCTCTGACACTATAGATAGTGAAATTTATTCCAAATTTTGGACGACTCAGATGATTTATTAAGATAAACAGAAAATTTAAAATTATTTATATTTTGTTATATAGATTTTCTTGACTTGTTAATTGTCACATTTGAATTTGATAAAATTTATTTCTGGACATAATTTAAATAAGTATAAAAGGTCCATATAGTTTATTGTCTTCTATGTGGATAATAAGATAGTAATTCATTTGGTTAAGTTAGAATAATTTGATTTGTGTTTATCAATGTCTAAAGTGAGACATTTTATAAGGTGCAAATGTTTGTAAAAATTACTTTGTCTTAATTCTATATTAATTAAATATAAGATTATTAGTTGCTTTCTACTCATAAGTGATGTAATCTTATTTAATTATATATGTAACAAAAGAAAAGAAAATCAATATATTTTGAATTTGACAACTAGTTAATTTAAATATTTTACTCTCCATTTATCTATTTAAATTATAATATTATTAATAATTTACAACTTACATCATTATGACTAATATGCAACTTATAATATTATTTAATAATAATGTGCAATAAAACAGAATTGATAAGTTGTTACTATTATATATATATATATATATATATAAAAGGTCCCCATCCGTGGCAACCGGTTGCCACAGATACTATTCAACAACCATGATCTTAACCCTTGATCTCGATATTGAATGACTCAATTTAATCAAAATTTCTCCCTGCCGCTAGAGACTCTAGCGGCAGTAATATTCCTTAAATCAGCACGACAAAATACTAAAAATACCCCTGATAGGTCTCATGTCACACTGCATGCCGCTACAAGTTGGGGCAGCAGTGTGATTATTTTGCTATCTTGGCTATTTTAATAAACTGACTAAATGAGATTGATTCAAAATCCACTTATATTATGTATGCATGGGTACACCCTCTATCCTAAAAATAAGATAAGTTTGAATTATAAAATTTATATAAATTATTTTTAGATTTAAAATTCATGCAATTTATTTTTAATTTTTAAAAAATATAAATTTATGATTTAATTAACAATTTTCAAATAATTTATAATTTTCATAATTGAATTGTAAATTTGATGGATTCATATAAATTGTAAATTTGATGAATTCATTATCTCAATTTGAGATTATTAAATTTTTTTTAGAGTTTAAATTTATATGAATTCATCAAATTTACAATTCATATTTTTAATTTTTTTTAAAATTCATTATCTCAATTTGAGATTATTAATTTTTTTAAATGTTAATTTAAATTTTAAAAAAACTTAATAATATGAATTGTAAATTTGATGAATTCATATAAATTTTAAACTCTAAAAAAATTAATAATCTCAAATTGAGATAATGAATTCATCAAATTTACAATTTATATGAATTCATCAAATTTACAATTCAATTATGAAAATTATAAAATATTTGAAAAATGTTAATTAAATCATAAATTTATATTTTTTAAAAATTAAAAATAATTTACATGAATTTTAAATCTAAAAATAAATTTTATAATTCAAACTTATCTTATTTTTGGGATAGAGGGTGTACCCATGTATACATAATATAAGTGGGTTTTGAATCAATCTCATTTAGTCAGTTTATTAAAATAGCCAAGATAGCAAAATAGACACACTGCCGCCACTGCTTGTAGCGGCAGACAGTGTGGCATGAGGCCTATCAGGGATATTTTTGGTATTTTATCGTGCTAATGTAAGGAATATTACTGCCGCTAGAGCCTCTAACGGCAGGGAGAACTTGTGATTAAATTGGGTCATTCAATATCGAGATCAATGGTTAAGATCATGGTTGCTCAATAGTATCTGTGGCAACCCGGATGGAGACCCATATATATATATATATATATATATATATATATATATATATATATATATGTGTGTGTGTGTGTGTGTGTGTGTGTGTGTGTGTGTGTGTGTGTGAGAGAGAGAGAGAGAGAGAGAGAGAGAGAGAAAACTTACATTATAAGAAGATAAATTACACATGAAATTCTCATCTCTCACTTAATTTTTTCTACTATAACTATCACGAAGAAGTATTAAGCTGGAACATTTTGTGAATTGTTATCTCAAAATTGTTAAACTTAAAAACTTAACATATATTCTGGAGATATATCGTCCCATGTTTTTTGATTATAAATCTATAAATAAAGCTATGATTCTAACACATGCTATTAATCATTCATTTTATATTAAAATGGACCATAAGAAGTTAATCATGACAAATAAAATGGGACAAAATAAATTAACTCTTACATCATACTCCTCGCACTTATAACCATGCGTGACCGTGGTATCCGAGCATATACTAACCGTTGGTCCAATGCCAAATGAACTGTTGTCTGAAGCCAAAGCTGCAGCATCATAAGGATGAATTATTACAAAGGCTAGGATGAAAACCTTGCTTAACAAGCCAAAAGAAGCCATTTTTATGTAATCTTTTTCTTAATTTGTGGAAGCGTTAAATAGATGAATGTAGACCCCCTTTGTATAAGAGAAGATAGTATTTATAGTGGGAGCTGCTAAAAATAGGAAGTTGAATATTCTCTCTTAGCTTAATTGATTGATATTCAACAAAAGAAGTATAAACTTTAAACATCTATTCTCGGGTGAATGTTTTTTATATATATATATATATATATATATATATATATATATATATATATATATATATATATATAAAAGAACAAATCAGCTATAGCGACAGTTTTTTTCGTCGCTATAGCATAGAAAGCCAGTTTTTTATGCTATAGCGGCGGAAAAAACCGTAGCTATAGCCGGTTCTCTCTTAGTTCGCTCTCTCCAGTTCGTTGGAGAGAGTCGGGCTATATATATAATTTGTATAATAAACTTGAGTATAGTATGTCATTGTATATTGTTCTAGATATAAATAAAATTAGTTGTTGAAATAAAAAAGTT
Source organism: Panax notoginseng (assembly GCA_016801055.1). NCBI lineage: Eukaryota > Viridiplantae > Streptophyta > Magnoliopsida > Apiales > Araliaceae > Panax > Panax notoginseng. The sequence continues at coordinate 147,909,664 of CM029018.1, read as the reverse complement.
GATAAATGAGATTCTTTCGGTGGAACTAAAATGATACATTATGTAATAATGGATGAACGGATACAACAAATCTATCTCGGTCAGATTACTATTTTAAAAGGAAATTGATATTTCCATATGATTTTTTTGATATATTTTTAAAAAAAATATCGTTATAGATATATAGCGACGGTAGGCTTGACAAAATATGGTTATGGGTTTATTTTGATTTTTAAAATATGGTTATGGTTCCATTTAAGAACTAAAATCATATTAACCATTTTTAATATGAGTTATATGGGTTGGAACCATATGGTTATTGCTCAAATATAGCTCGACCCATATTTTAAATTTCAAACAATACTATTATTATGATCTAATTAAATAAATTATTATTAGATATATCATTTATACATAATCACTAAATATTATTTTTTTTTGGAGAGAGTGTTGGGTGGGTGGGTAGGTAGGTAGGTTAGGTGGGGTGGGGTGGGGGCGTGGGGGTAGAGGGTGAGTGATGTATACATAATCTCTTAATATTAATTTTTTTGGGGAGGGAGGGAGTAGTGGGTGGGGTGGGGGTGGGGGTGGGGGTGGGGGTAGGGGTGGGGGTAAAGGGTGTATACATAATCACATAATATTTTTTTTTGGTAGGTGTGGGTGGGGGTTGAGTGGGGGGTAAGAGTGTATACATAATCACATAATATTATTTTTTTTGGGTTGTGTGGGGTGGGGTGGGGGTAAGGGGTGTATACATAATCACATAATATTATTTTTTTGGGTGGGGGTGGGGGTTGGGTACGTGGGGAAAGGGTGTATATATAATCACATAATATTATTTTTTTTGAGGGGGGGTGGAGTGGGGTGGGGTGGAGGGCAAGGGGTGTATACATAATCATATAATATTATTTTTTTTGGTAGGGGTGAGGGTGGGGGTGGGGTGAGGTTGGGGTGCATGGGTGATTGAGCTTCTTGAATATATAAATATAGGTAGAAAGAACTTTTGATTTGGATTAGAAATTAAATATGGGTCAAAAAATGGTTAATTGGGTTGGACCAATATTTCTTTTTAAAAATATTATTCCAAACTTTACCCAACCTAAATAAATAAAAATAGTTAACTAACACATTTGATTCTAGTTAATATGAGTTGATCTGACAGTTAATTAATTATATTGCCAAGTCTAAACGACGGTAAAAATCGTTACTATTGAATATAGAGTGACGATAAAAAGGAATGTTATAATCTTTATTCTCAACTAAATCTACACTACAAAAATAGGTCTTATACGTCCCTAAAAGTGAAAAGATAAGAGTCCTATTTGATTTTTCAAATATTTTTATTTCTAGAATACTATAGCTTGTCATATGATGTATTACGCATTATATATGTGTGTTTGTGTAACTGATTCCCATTTTAATGAGATTGTCCTTTCTATTCTCAATGGAGTGTCCCAAAGGTATGGTTCTGCTCATTAAATCTGTCAAGTATTTGCAACTTGAGGAATTAGACATATGGTGGAAGGTTAATAAAAGCTCAAACAATTTTTTTTATATATAATCATTTTTTGAAATTAAATGTTGGCTTGGAAAAAGAAAGGTACTCGTTTATTATACGTCTGTTCTGTAACAAAATCAAATGAGAACATGGGAAATTAATAAATAACTGAATATGAAGTCGTTAGGCTCATCTATTTCATGTGCCGCGATCCTAGTTTCTTATTTCCGTTTCATGGTATATATATATATATATATATATATATATATATATATATATATATATATATATATATATATATATATATATATATATATATATGTATATGTATGGCTGTAACAATCCAAAATTTTAAATTGTAATTTTAAATATTTATTGAATTATATAAGTATTTAATGGATGCGTTTATTACTGAATAAATATTTAATTTGATTTGTTAAGTAAATAATTAAGAAAATTAATTGTTATGAGATAATATACTAATTTAATTTAATAATTAAGTTAGAGAGTTTATAATAATTAAATGAATTATTATATTTTAATTTGAATTTGTAATTAAAATGATGTGTTAGTTGATTAAATAAATTATAATTATAAAGAAAATTATAATTATGTTGTATTGATTTATGTGTTAAAGTAATTTAATAAATTGTTATTAGAATTAATTAAATTGATTATTGAAAATTGAATTAAATAAAAGTGTGACAAATAACCTTACTATAAAGGAGTTATTAAAATAAATTAAAGGAGTTTAATTCAGTTTTGCCAAACAAGGCTTAATGCATATTAAGTCTTTAATCTAATTGTGTGTTACCAAACAAGCCATAAGGATTAATTGATTAATTTTAATTATGTTAGTCAAACAAGTCTTATGACTTTTGATTTTTAAAAATAATATAACTGATGTCAGTTAAAGTTATAATTATATTATATACTTAATACATATATTATTATTATACGTTATATTTTGTTAGTACGTAAGTTAGAGTTAGAAAGAAAGAACTCAGAAGAATAAAAAGAAGAGAAGAAGAAAGGCTAGAGAATTTGAGAGAGAAGTTGGAGAAAAGAAGCTTGAGAATCAAAGAAAAGTTATCATCTTTTAGAAAACAAGGTATCATCTTACCCTTTTTAAGTTTATTTAAAGTTTTAGTTTTTCTCTTCCAAAAATTCTTTATAAAATCTTTGTAGAGGTTGAATTATTTGTTATATATAGTTTTATATGATAAACTATGTGACGCCCCCAAATTCGGGTATCTTCCAACCCGACAGATGATGCTCCACGATACTACAATTCATACATTCATTCTATTGAGATAACAACAAAATGAGTGTACTTACTATATTCTTATTACATTTGTAATAAATCCATTCTCAGGTTCATAAACCGAATACATTCTTCGTTATTCATAAGTATATTATATACAAATACACTAATCTATTACAGGACGATTAACTATCCATTTTAGCCTTGCTTTTATCTCTCTTAGAATTCTCAATTCGTTCGGCTTTAGCTGCAATCATATGGTTCAAGCAAGAGTGAGCTTAACCGGCAAGTCTAACAGAGGATCATATGAATATCACATTGAGAATTATATGCTTGACTACCATAACTGAACAATTAACTACTAAGTACTATGAAACATTTGACTAGTACTTCTCATTTCATAACAATGATTCCAAAGTATATATAATAACTTAGGAATTCTGAACCGGTCTAAAGACCATGAACATATTCGTTTCGTTTTCATACTTGAAAAGGACATCCGACACTAAGGTCATCCATCCATCTTTACTTACGAGCACTTCTAGGTGATCAACCTATTGTACTCTATGTTGATCAATTTGACAACCCGAAAATTTGGACAATTCTATAAAATCTTAAAAGATCGAATAAAGGTTAAATAATAGACCTAGACAGAAAATGAGTATATGGATTTGACGTTTCTGTAAAGGAATTTTAAGGATTTCAAATTTTTTGGATAAGAACTTGAATGATTTGGTAGACTATAAGTGATAGTCTGATAATGAGTGTGACGCCCCCCAAAATTAGGTATACATCACCCATCTTGGGTCGTCAGATACAAAGTACATAATACAAATACCACTTACTAATACAACTGTCGTGTACAATACGACAAAACATAAACTGTGAGTTTGAATACAAATATTATCTTCTAGAAAGTATTCATACTCAAAAGGAGTCCTCATTACATTTATTAACACACCATTACATAGAATAGTGAGGACTACTAACTAATACTATCATTCGGACCATCACTCCGTTCCCCGACTTGCCCCAGCTACGTTCTCATTTCCTGAAGAGAACAGTGAAAGAAAGGGTGAGCTCAACTAGCCCAGTAAGAAATATCATGACTAAGATAATGCAGAATAAATTATCATTAGCCTTCAACAATGTTAAACTGATAAAATATAATAGACATCAAGTTTAACTGCAGCGGAACAAGCAATCCATTAAAAGAGTCAAGTAGAAAATAAACTCTACTATCTTTTATGATTTAAAAGATTTTCCAACACTGTGATCGCTGAGACTCAGCTTAATAAAATAATTCACATCATCGAATCACCCCTGCACTACGGCCAAGGATATTCGTATATTCATTAATGGTCATGATCATGCCAACAACTGTCCATCAATGCACTACGGGCCAATGAGGACTTTTACCACATCATTTGTAACATTACGGTCATGATTATACCGAATATTCCCTGGTCATAATCATACCAAGTCCATCTATGCACTACATGCCACAGATGACTTTCAATATTTTATAAACATGAGGATGATGACAATGATATAAGAATTCAATAAAACAAGTTCAAGAATTAATTTATCCAGGAATTAACAACGTCCAAATTGTCAACATGATACTGCATTGTGGAGTAAAATTCAAGAACGCTTAGAAGAATATTTTCTTGAAAAGATACTGGATGAAACGCAACTATCAAGGATATTCCACAAATTTCATGGAGTATAGAAGTCAAAACTTAACCAACTGAGTATAATAAAGAATGGAATAACAAAAGAAATCACCATGCATGCGATAGACCGCACAGACAGGTTATTCCAACAGAATAATAAATAATGGAACCAGGTCCGGCGTAAACGCACAGACAGGATATTCCGACAGAATAATAAATAATGGAACCAGGTCCGGTGTAAAACACACAGACAGGATGTTCCAACAGAATAATAACAAGACGGAACCAGGTCCGGTGTAAAACACACAGACAGGATGTTCTAACAGAATAATAATAAAAACGGAACCAGGTCCGGTGTAAAACGCACAGACAGGATATTCCAACAGAATAGTAAAGACGGAACCAGGTCCGGCGTAGAACGCACAGACAGGATGTTCCAATAAAATAACAAATAATGGAACCAGGTCCGGCGTAGAACGCACAGACAGGATGTTCCAACAAAATAATAAATAATGGAACTAGGTCCGGCGTAGAACGCACAGACAGGATGTTCCAGCAGAATAATAAGGAATGGAATAATAGAAGAATTTCACCAAGTATGCGGTACTTCGCATAAACAGGTTATTCCAACATAATAACAAAGAATGGAACAACAGAAGTTCTCTTCATGAAGATGAAAGAAAGAAATAATATTCCCTACCTTAAAAGAACTGGATATTGGAAAAGTGATGTAGCAGAATACTTTTATTCTCTCTCTTATTCTCTCTATACTTTCTCTCTCTATAGCTTGAATGAATTCGTCAGAAAATAATGAAGGAATGAGCTTCTATTTATAGGAAAATGGAATGCATAGTAACTAATCCATGAACGGTCCAGATTGATTACTTTAATCTGACGGTCCATATTTAAAGAAAAATCTTTTAAATAAAATATAATATATATATTATATATATATTACATGCGAAGAAAAAATATCACGGGTGAAAATCCCCGTGAACCCACATCATTTGTTTCTGCTAAAATTTCAAACCTTATACAATAATAATACATATAACACTCCATTATATGTTTTCCTCCCCCACCAACTTCAATCATCATATAATATATAATATAATATATATATTTATATACTACTCCACCAATCCCACATTCCACCCAATATACGGGTGGAATTCCTCCCACCTAAAACAATCCTTTCATTCCCCCATCTTTATCAAATCATGTCATATATATATATATATATATATATATATATATATATATATATATATATATATATATATTCCATCATCCTCCACCACAACCCACTCACCCACATTTTCAAACTTCCACCAACATATGGTCCCCACCTGTCATCATTATATATATATAACACATTCTCTTACACACACACACACATTATATATATATATATAATACACTCCACCTCTTCCATCATCCTCCACTAACATTATATAATATATATATATATATAAAATATTTTATCTCCCCTTTACGTAATTTCCTCTCACCCCTATTTTTAGATTTCATACATCACACGTGGGCCCCATATGTGGTCCCCACATGTGGGCCCCACCTTTATTATATAAAATAATTTTCTACCAATTATTTTGAAAAATGGGCAAAATAGGGGGTCCATATAATGAGCAAAATTGAGTGACTTCTCACGTAAGCATTAATAATTAATACCGTGTGCTACTATGCAACCACACGTATTACTGTACTTTTACTACCGAGTAGTTCAACAGTATCAACGGTAAAACTTCCGCCGTTATTTTCATAAAGTATTTTTGTCGTTTTCTCAATCCGACAATAATTCCGTTGTGGGGTCCACCAATAATTGTACCGTCGTACGGATATTCCCCGACAAAAAGAATATTCTCCGACCAATCGAATATAATATGACAACTTGCATACTTTGCAAAATTTATAAATACTACCCATAACTATTATATCAAATCCACACAATAATATAAAAAAAATTATTTCGAGAAAAATTAAATATTTATTCATAAAATCTGGGGTTTCACAATCTCCCCTCCTTATAGAATTTCGCCCTCGAAATTTACTTACGTACTTGGTATGCCGAACATGTGAGGATACCTTGACTTCACTTCAAATTCTAACTCTTGAGGTATAACCTTTAAACATCGAATATGATCCTTCTTATCCAAGATGTTAACACGTATCTCCTCATACGTTAAATCTTTCGCTATTTCGTCCGGTTCTAAATTAATAATGCGGTTCGGGTCGTCCACATATTTACGTAACATCGATACGTAAAAAAAATGTTCTGAACACGCAACATACTTGGCGGTAAAACGAGTCTATAGGCCACAGTTCCTACTTCATCGAGGATTTCAAATGGGCCAATTAAATCGAGAGTTGAGATTTCCTCTCTTCGTCGATTCTTGCTTCTAGAATAACGCCCTCTTGAACCTTCTTCTTCACATTTATCAGCTCTTAGTATGTAGCTTGAGCGGCTTTAACTTTATCGATTAAAGTCGATTTTAATCGTATATTCGTTATCTTCACGTGGGTTCGAATATTCACACTTGTAACCGTATACGATCTTCTACACAACGCGTCAGCTACCACGTTCACTTTTCCACGATGTTATTGAATGGTACGATCGTAATCTTTAACAGCTCGAGCCAACGTCTTTGGCGCATAATATGTTCGTTTTAGTTGAAGAAATATTTGAGGGTTTAAAAAATAGGTTTTGTACTGGGGTCAATACAAAATTCAATTTTACGCTCTGGGGTAGGCTAAGAAGTCTTCAAGAATACGTCAAGAAATTTATTAACAATAGAAATATCGTTCAAAACTGTGACCCTCATCCAAAACTTGGATAACACGTCACATTGATACCTATCAACTTGCCATCATCATTTACAACGTCTCCTACGGAAAGTCTAGCTTCGGTACATTCCACACCAGGAAGTCAACAGCGAAAGGAACGAGGATTTTTACTTATGGCTTGATATGACAATGATTGACTTTAGTAGTTTGGTTACTTTGAATTTGCATAACAGGTTGGTTAGGAATATGAAAGCTAACAACCTTACGAGAAGCATGATGAGTAGTGAACCAATCGTTTCAAAAAAATCACATCAAAGGCAAGTATTTTCAAAGAGATAAGATCGACAGGTAACGTGAAAGTGTTGATTTGAACAAGATTTATAAATAGTAGAGGTAACGAAGGTTTCTCCCAACTGAGTTTAAACAGACATATCAAAGTCTAAGTTCTCCGGAGTTAACTTCAAACATTTAACACAACTAGGTGAAATAAAAGAGTGAGTAGAACCGGTATCTAACACGGTATAGACTTCGCAAGAGTTTATGACTAACATACCCGTGATAATTTTATTCAGGTTCCTCGTCACGAAAAAAAAATACTCTCTCTTAAACTACTGGCTTTGGCTTTTCTGGGACGGTCTTTGGTGCCTCCATCCTATCTGAACTTGTCTTCGGTGAACGACAAAATCGGGCTAAATGACCTTCTCTTCCACAATTATAACATGCTTTGGACGGCATCGCGCAGTTTGGACTGATGTGCCCCTCCCCTCCGTATTTGAAACATATGATAGGTGATCGTTCTCCTTCCTTAACGACAGGTGCTGGTGCTGACGTCTTTCCATCATTGTTGAATCTCCTCTTCTTGAAATGCCCATTCTTATTATTTTGGCCCTGATTACCACCGAAGTGGTTACCATTTCTGGCCTGTTGATTCCCTCCACGCTTGTTGTCACCGCTTCGATGACTGCTTTCACTAGTATTATCATTTTGCCGGCTGCTCTCTTTTGGCTGCGTTGTCTCGTTATCGCGCTCCACCAACTGAGCCCTATTTACAACATCTGAATACAAACACAATTTATGAGAAACAAGATGTTGACGTATCTCCGGCTTCAAACCTCTTAAAAACATCCGCGTCATTCTTTCTTCATTATCCACCAGGTGGGACGCAAACCGGGATAACTCCGCAAATTTTGCCTCGTACTGCGACACGGTCATATTATTCTGCTCCAATTTGATGAACTCCACCTCCTTCATGTGACGAATACTCTCGGGAAAATATTTGTCGTTAAACAGCTCTTGGAACTTCTCCCAGGACATCTTCAGTGCGGCAGGTTGAGTACGCTTTATCGATTCCCACCAGTAATCTGCCTCTCCTCGCAACATAAAGGCGGCAAAGGGAACCTTTTGCTCCTCGGAGCAACCCAAGACATCAAATATCTTGGTGATCTGCTTTATCCATGTTTCAGCTACAAGTGGTTTGGGTTCTCCCTTAAACTCCGGTGGTCCCAGCTCCTTAAACTGCTTAGCGGTGACCGCCTGAGAGTTTTCAGTATTTCCACCTACGTTGTGGACAGGAGCCGCTTTCACCTGTTGTTGCATGAATTGCATAAAACCTCTAAACATTGCATCATTCATCATCTGGTCAGTGTTGTTGTTTGCATGAGGATTGTCACCTTCCTGATGAACATTATCCTGATTATTGATATGTGGTGAATCAATAATCGCCTGGGTTTCATTGCTATTCTCAACATTCTCAGATGCCATTTTCAGATACTGCCACAAAATAAAAGTTAATTGATATGTCATATATTATCCTTATATTATGACCGACCAATTAAATACCATGCAAATAAACTTAGGTAGGTCATACTAGCGAAGGAATTCCCCGTCTCTCCCCTCCTAGTTCTATTCTCACATCTTAGCCAGGGATCATATCCCTAAGCTCTGATACCAACTGTGACACTCATGGTGCTTCAACCACAGCACCTCACAGTGGTACCTATCAGTTTGCCACCGCAGAACGGCGTCCCCTACGGAGAGTCTGGCTTCGGTGCATTCCCCATCAACAGGATGTCACCAGCGAGAGGCTCGGGGCTCTTTACTTATAGCTCTGATACCAACCGTGACGCCCCCCAAAATTAGGTATACATCACCCATCTTGGGTCGTCAGATACAAAGTACATAATACAAATACCACTTACTAATACAACTATCGTGTACAATACGACAAAACATAAACTGTGAGTTTGAATACAAATATTATCTTCTAGAAAGTATTCATACTCAAAAGGAGTCCTCATTACATTTATTAACACACCATTACATAGAATAGTGAGGACTACTAACTAATACTATCATTCGGACCATCACTCCGTTCCCCGACTTGCCCCAGCTACGTTCTCATTTCCTGAAGAGAACAGTGAAAGAAAGGGTGAGCTCAACTAGCCCAGTAAGAAATATCATGACTAAGATAATGCAGAATAAATTATCATTAGCCTTCAACAATGTTAAACTGATAAAATATAATAGACATCAAGTTTAACTGCAGCGGAACAAGCAATCCATTAAAAGAGTCAAGTAGAAAATAAACTCTACTATCTTTTATGATTTAAAAGATTTTCCAACACTGTGATCGCTGAGACTCAGCTTAATAAAATAATTCACATCATCGAATCACCCCTGCACTACGGCCAAGGATATTCGTATATTCATTAATGGTCATGATCATGCCAACAACTGTCCATCAATGCACTACGGGCCAATGAGGACTTTTACCACATCATTTGTAACATTACGGTCATGATTATACCGAATATTCCCTGGTCATAATCATACCAAGTCCATCTATGCACTACATACCACAGATGACTTTCAATATTTTATAAACATGAGGATGATGACAATGATATAAGAATTCAATAAAACAAGTTCAAGAATTAATTTATCCAGGAATTAACAACGTCCAAATTGTCAACATGATACTGCATTGTGGAGTAAAATTCAAGAACGCTTAGAAGAATATTTTCTTGAAAAGATACTGGATGAAACGCAACTATCAAGGATATTCCACAAATTTCATGGAGTATAGAAGTCAAAACTTAACCAACTGAGTATAATAAAGAATGGAATAACAAAAGAAATCACCATGCATGCGATAGACCGCACAGACAGGTTATTCCAACAGAATAATAAATAATGGAACCAGGTCCGGCGTAAACGCACAGACAGGATATTCCGACAGAATAATAAATAATGGAACCAGGTCCGGTGTAAAACACACAGACAGGATGTTCCAACAGAATAATAACAAGACGGAACCAGGTCCGGTGTAAAACACACAGACAGGATGTTCCAACAGAATAATAATAAAAACGGAACCAGGTCGGTGTAAAACGCACAGACAGGATATTCCAACAGAATAGTAAAGACGGAACCAGGTCCGGCGTAGAACGCACAGACAGGATGTTCCAATAAAATAACAAATAATGGAACCAGGTCCGGCGTAGAACGCACAGACAGGATGTTCCAACAAAATAATAAATAATGGAACTAGGTCCGGCGTAGAACGCACAGACAGGATGTTCCAGCAGAATAATAAGGAATGGAATAATAGAAGAATTTCACCAAGTATGCGGTACTTCGCATAAACAGGTTATTCCAACATAATAACAAAGAATGGAACAACAGAAGTTCTCTTCATGAAGATGAAAGAAAGAAATAATATTCCCTACCTTAAAAGAACTGGATATTGGAAAAGTGATGTAGCAGAATACTTTTATTCTCTCTCTTATTCTCTCTATACTTTCTCTCTCTATAGCTTGAATGAATTCGTCAGAAAATAATGAAGGAATGAGCTTCTATTTATAGGAAAATGGAATGCATAGTAACTAATCCATGAACGGTCCAGATTGATTACTTTAATCTGACGGTCCATATTTAAAGAAAAATCTTTTAAATAAAATATAATATATATATTATATATATATTACATGCGAAGAAAAAATATCACGGGTGAAAATCCCCGTGAACCCACATCATTTGTTTCTGCTAAAATTTCAAACCTTATACAATAATAATACATATAACACTCCATTATATGTTTTCCTCCCCCACCAACTTCAATCATCATATAATATATAATATAATATATATATTTATATACTACTCCACCAATCCCACATTCCACCCAATATACGGGTGGAATTCCTCCCACCTAAAACAATCCTTTCATTCCCCCATCTTTATCAAATCATGTCATATATATATATATATATATATATATATATATATATATATATATATATATATTCCATCATCCTCCACCACAACCCACTCACCCACATTTTCAAACTTCCACCAACATATGGTCCCCACCTGTCATCATTATATATATATAACACATTCTCTTACACACACACACACATTATATATATATATATAATACACTCCACCTTTTCCATCATCCTCCACTAACATTATATAATATATATATATATATAAAATATTTTATCTCCCCTTTACGTAATTTCCTCTCACCCCTATTTTTAGATTTCATACATCACACGTGGGCCCCATATGTGGTCCCCACATGTGGGCCCCACCTTTATTATATAAAATAATTTTCTACCAATTATTTTGAAAAATGGGCAAAATAGGGGGTCCATATAATGAGCAAAATTGAGTGACTTCTCACGTAAGCATTAATAATTAATACCGTGTGCTACTATGCAACCACACGTATTACTGTACTTTTACTACCGAGTAGTTCAACAGTATCAACGGTAAAACTTCCGCCGTTATTTTCATAAAGTATTTTTGTCGTTTTCTCAATCCGACAATAATTCCGTTGTGGGGTCCACCAATAATTGTACCGTCGTACGGATATTCCCCGACAAAAAGAATATTCTCCGACCAATCGAATATAATATGACAACTTGCATACTTTGCAAAATTTATAAATACTACCCATAACTATTATATCAAATCCACACAATAATATAAAAAAAATTATTTCGAGAAAAATTAAATATTTATTCATAAAATCTGGGGTTTCACAATGAGGTATATGTTTAGTGTATGAGTCATAAGATTATGTATATGTGGTTCTAGTATTTTAATTATATACTAGTGACCTAATCTAGGAATTGTGGACCATGTCTCAATTTAATAATTTATTTTGTATGAATATGGGAGTAAGTGAATTAAAAATTAAGTTATGTGAACTAATATATATATATATATATATATATATATATATATATATATATATATATATATATATATAGGAAGGATCAAGAGCAGAATTCTTAAATAGCAGAATGCCTTAAGTAGCAGAATTTTGTCAAAACGACGCCGTTTTATAGGTACGCGGTGGCATTTTTGTAAATACGCGGTGGCATGGTATTTACAAAAATGCCACCGCGTCCCTATAAAACGGCGTCGTTTTGATAAAATTATGCTATTTAAGGCATTATGCTATTTAAGAGTTATGCTCTTGATCCTTTCTGTATATATATATATATATTAGGTGTGATAAGTAAATAACCTAAGAGGTTATAATATGAGAGAATATTAGTATATAAATATATATACTAACATTAAAAGATTTATTTTATACACCTCAATTAATTAATTTTATAACCTAATTAAAACAAGTCTAATTGGGTTAAGGAAATAAGTGTGTATGAGTAAGAAATTAACTTACTAATGTGTGTAAGGAAATCCTAATTAAATAATGGGGAATTGATAAAAAGTTAATAAGTATAGAACTAAGTTGATTTTTAGGCTCAAAGAATTAATTTGTAGCTCAAGTGTTTGTTTAAGCATGAGATTTGTAGTTAATTAATTTAAGAACAATTAAATTATTGAGTTAGCCCAATATTTAATATAAAGGGCAAGTTTAGTGATGACCTAATTTATTTGGTGGAGGAGCTCAAGCTCATTTTAATTAGTAGACAAAGGAATAAGAAAGTGCAAGCCCAAAAAGAAATAAAAAGGGAGCCCAAGCTTGGCCCAATTAAAGTCCACTTAAGGAGGGGTATTATGGTCATTAATTAAGCTAGCTAATAAAAATAAAATGGGTGAATGAAGAGAACATGTGGCCGAATTTGGAAGAGTGAAAAAAGAGAATGGAGTGTAATGATGAGTTTAACTTTAGTTGGTAAACAACTTTTCTTTTGTTGGCAATTTATTAGTTGGACAACACATTAGTTGTTGCTTGCAAGTTAGCTTTGCTATGATGAGAGAGTAGGTAAGAGAAAGGATGAGATATAGTGGAGTTATTAAGGCCACATGGCCGGTTACTTAAAGGAGAAAGGGGGGGAGGTATTTAATGATCATGTAACTTTAGTTGGTAGATTACTTTAATAGGTGACATATTTTTAATGAGACAACACTTTGTTGTTTCTTCCAAGCAACCACTTGGTAATTGAGTGGAGAGAGAAGAGCTAGATATGTTGGGAGATTTTAATTAGATATTCAAGTTATATGCATACACATATCATATTTATTTTTTTGCCACAAGTTTACTTTTTTTTTCTCTTTCATCATTTTCTAAACAACTTAAGAGCTAAAGGAGAGAGAAAATAGAAAGAGAGAGCCCAAGGGGCTGCCGACTTTGTGAAGTAGAAGGGAGGAGATTTTCATGTCTCAAAGAATCATGAAGTTACTTTGTGAAGGAAGAAGAAGAAGAAAGACTTCAAAGGTATAAACCCTAAACACTTAGTTTATGTATTTTTATGGATTTGATGGAGAAAAGGGTTTTGTAATTTGAAAGTTAGGACCCTTTTATTTATGTGTTTTATGTAGATTCATGTATGAATCTAACTTGTTAAAGTATTTAAAGGTGGATCAAAAGGGGAGAAATGAAACTAGGTTTCTAGAAATGTAGAAAATCCTAATTTTTCCTTACCTTGATTGTATTTTATTTTGTGTTTGATGATTGTTTGATGGAATAGATCATTCATCATGATAGATCCATGGGTGTATGAGGTATTATTAAGTATTATGATGAGTTATGTTGATATTATGTGAAAACATGAAAGTTTTCTTAGAACTCACCAATAGTTAAAAATCAGATTTTTGTGAAAACGGAATATGAACTTCAAATGAGCATATCTCCTATTATATTTCAAATTTTTGAGTGTGGTCAAGTCCTAGAGTTAGATCTATATGTTATCTAACATCTCCAAGTTGAATCACTGAAAAAAGGAGTTGTATATTTTCGTATGGACTATTTTTAGCAAAGGACGAAAAACTGCAAAACGGCAATTTAGCTTCTGCCCAAAACTTTAAAAGGGCTGTTTCGGCAACTTATTTATCGAGATAAAATCCGGCCTTTTGCGGGATGAAAATATATGGGATAAAGTAGGTTGTGTCCAAAAATGAGCTCATTCTGACTTAAATTGAGCAAGTTATGACCATTTCAATTTCTGTGATTTTTCGACGAAAATCGCTATAATCGGAGTTCTATAACTCCGATGGTCACAAAATTTAAACTGGAGGGTCATGTTAACATGCATAACATTATGTCAAGATATGAGAATTTCTGGAGTTAAGCACGAGGTAGCTAATTTCTTAAGGAATTAACTAGAAATTGATTTTTGAAAAATACTTAAGGGAGTTGAAAAATTACGGAAAAATACTTTTTGTGTATGGAATACATGTGTATATGATTGGCCAAAAGATAGAAAAATAATAAGTTGATTTGTTATTTTCGTGCAAAAGAATAGTGAATTCAGGTTGCTAAAATTGAAGATTTTGAATTCAGGTTGCTGAAATTGAATTTAGTCTGCTAATCTGATTTTGGTTTGCTGAAATAGTGATTTCAGGATGCTGAAATGTAATTCATTTTACTGAAATGATATTTCAGTTTACTGAAAGGTTATCTCACTTACTAAGATAACATCTAAAGGGAAAAATTTATAAAGTATAAGTTGTAAGATTATCAATGTATAATGATAATATTAAGACTAAGGTGTGATGTCTAATACTTAACTTTGTGAGTAAAGATTAGACAAGTTAATATAAGGTGATGAGATTATAAGTAAGTAAATGAATAGGGTGTTAAGATTATCTAATATTTGACTATGTGATTAAGTGTTAGATAGTATTATGAAATAAAGTATGATATGCTAATTGAAAGATCAATCTTATACCTGTTAGGTCTTTTCAATAAAGAGAATAAATTATATTGCGTAGCGGTAATCGACTATGCAGGCAAGTTTCCTTAACTCAAACTCGAGTTATATTTCAAAGCATATTAGTGAATAATTATTGTGGATTATTCACATCTATACTGATTATTGATTCGCACTTAGTGCATGTTACATATGTTCATCAGGTATGAAAGGTTGATCACCTTCATTACCATCTGCTCCCGTTGAATTATTCATATTCATTATGAACATTTATTCATGTCGTCATGATCATTCAATTATGAAATTTGATTCCTGCTAGTTCACAATTATATTGTTGGACGTAGCTGGCCTTTTATTCATATTCTTTCAATTATGATATATCCTCAAATAAATTTAACTTGCTGGGCAAATTTGACGCTCACCCTTGCTATATCATGATAAAATTTTTCAGATTAAGATGAAAGCTCGAGTAAAGATAGAAGCAAAGATAAAGTGCAAGATTAATTTTTGATGCAATTAGAACTATTAAATTTTCTGATACAAATGATATTGTAAACCTTTAAGATATTGAAGGTATGTATTAAGTTAAGGTTGTAGACCTTGGGATTTATGTTGTAAAAGTTTAATGTATAAACAATTTATGTTTATATCTTCCGCAATAATTATGGATTTAGTATACCAGATTTGTGGTAAAAAGGTATCCGAATTTGGGGATGCTACAATTGGTATCAAAGCCGTAGGTTAGAAACCTTAGGTTGGTGTACCTTAGGCTATAACCGCGGAGATGATAAGGAATAAACTCAGATCGAGTTTAAGTGATAAGAGATGAATTTGGGAAATTCATCATTAAAGTAAAGATGAAGATAAATAAGATTCAAAGAAGAATCTTGAAATGCTATAAGGGTAAGAATCCGGAGTTACCTAACTCCAGTAATAAAAATGAAAAGTGATAATAAATAGACTGTGTCTATAAGATGAAAAGTGTTAATAAAATCATAATATAATATGATTAAAGAGAAGAATAAGAAGAGCGTAAAATAAAACGATCATGAGTATAAGGAGAAATGATTACAAAATAAGATCACGACGTGATCAAATTAATAACATATGATATGTTAAAATATTGGAATGATATAGCTTGATGCTATAAGGAAAAGGTACTATGAAATGGTACTATGTAAACTCGAAAAAAAGTGGTAAATTTTAAGATACGAAGTATTAAGAAAAGTGAAAGTTAGAATTGTGTGGGATTTCAACTGAGGACTCAGGTCAGCAGCTGAGTTGTATGATTCCTTGTATGGGTGGGGAATTTGTACTTGGTTTTAGAATCACTTAGCTTTCTGGTCGATATAGTGGTTAGGTTGACCAATTCTTTGTATGGGCGGGGAATTGTTCGCTTAGCTTCCTATATTGATTAGTGGCTGAGTTTGGTTTGAAAACCACTTAGTTTCTGGTACTGATAATTATTGAAATATTTGTGTCGCGCTATTTGCTATATATCTGTTGAGAAGGAGATTCTTTTCTCAGGTGTATAGTTAGAGAATATAAGGTTAAGTACGAGTTCTTAAAACTCATACTTATGGTACGTTCGTGACTCATAATTATATGAAATGTTTATGAACCCCTCAGCGAATGGACGCCAAAGGTCTGACTAGGACAAGTTCTTAAACTCATATGATTGTGGAAAGTTCCTGAACTCATAATGTGTGGTAAGTTTGACGAACTGGGTATAATTATGTGGTGAATGGAACATTGAGGATGATAGAAATAGATAGATTTATTAAGAAATGGATCATTAGAGGAAGTTAAGTTGATGGTGGAAGCATATATATTCCAAATCTTCTAGCTATGCTAGACTTCAAAGTTTTTAACATCAAGCTAAAAACGCACTATGTGCCTTTTTGAAAATGAATTTTTATTCTCAACTCTTGGTGACCCTTGTGTATGCATGGACTTTGGACCACCGACACCTCGTTACCTGTTGAGATGATAAAACAGATTTGTAATAATTTTTGAACGGTTTAAAGAATAGTCTACGCTACTTGTTTCGGCTAGACGATAATGATTTGAAATATCAAAATATATTTTTATTTATCACTTATGTACCATGTAACCTGGTGCAGATATGATAAAAAATTGATGGAGTTGTAAATATATGAATACTTAGTGTTGAATTCGATCTGATTATCGTTGTCCCACTATTATATGATGTGTTATGACAAAGTCACTCGATGACGGCATCCTCAAACGGGCTGTTAATACAGTACGGCATCATGACGTCATTTTTTAAAACTAATTTTCAAAATTTTAAATTTGCCAACGGCGTTTGGCTATACACATTCGTATATCGTTTGAAATTGATTATTGATATGGGTCTAAGCTATTTGATTCGGCTAGACTAACGTTTATGAAAATTCTTAGCGTTCTTTAAAAATTTTTCCAAATCAAATTATTTTGGTGCGGAATCCTATGATAAGACTGAGGTGAACTATGTTGTTTGGATAAAATAATCCAATCTAATAGCGTAAATGTTCGCTAGACATGATTGATACGTTATGCATGACGTAAAAGTACGATAGACAAATCACCTAAAGTACTAGCAATGGTAGTTTACCTTCTTCGTGATTGTAAACATACTGTTAACCTTTGTAAGGGGTAGAGTACCTTTTTCTTAATTGAAATAGGTAGCAGGTAGTAATACTTATAAACCTCAATCGTTCATGGTCTATATGACCCCTCAGCACAATTTGAAAATTTTTACTCTCGTGAGTGGTGTATTGGGTAGCATGTGATGCTGTGTATGAATGGTGTATGGTGCATGGTATAAGGTGTAAGGTAAATTTCGGGGACGAAATTCTTAGAAGAAGGGGTGAATATGACAACCCGAAAATTTGGACAATTCTATAAAATCTTAAAAGATCGAATAAAGGTTAAATAATAGACCTAGACAGAAAATGAGTATATGGATTTGACGTTTCTGTAAAGAAATTTTAAGGATTTCAAAATTTTTGGATAAGAACTTGAATGATTTGGTAGATTATAAGTGATAGTATGATAATGAGGTATATGTTTAGTGTATGAGTCATAAGATTATGTGTATGTGGTTCTAGTATTTTAATTATATACTAATGACCTAATCTAGGAATTGTGGACCATGTCTCAATTTAATAATTTATTTTGTATGAATATGAGAGTAAGTGAATTAAGAATTAAGTTATGTGAACTAATATATATATATATATATATATATATATATATATATATATATATATATATATATATATATATATATATATATTAGATGTGATAAGTAAATAACCTAAGAGGTTATAATATGGGAGAATATTAGTATATAAATATATATACTAACATTAAAAGATTTATTTTATACACCTCAATTAATTAATTTTATAACTTAATTAAAACAAGTCTAATTGGGTTAAGAAAATAAGTGTGTATGAGTAAGAAATTAACTTACTAATGTGTGTAAGGGAATCCTAATTAAATAATGGGGAATGGATAAAAAGTTAATAAGTATAGAACTAAGTTGATTTTTAGGCTCAAAGAATTAATTTGTAGCTCAAGTGTTTGTTTAAGCATGAGATTTGTAGTTAATTAATTTAAGAACAATTAAATTATTGAGTTAGCCCAATATTTAATATAAAGGGCAAGTTTAGTGATGACCTAATTTATTTGGTGGAGGAGCTCAAGCTCATTTTAATTAGTAGACAAAGGAATAAGAAAGTGCAAGCCCAAAAAGAAATAAAAAGGGAGCCCAAGCTTGGCCCAATTAAAGTCCACTTAAGGAGGGGTATTATGGTCATTAATTAAGCTAGCTAATAAAAATAAAATGGGTGAATGAAGAGAACATGTGGCCGAATTTGGAAGAGTGAAAAAAGAGAATGGAGTGTAATGATGAGTTTAACTTTAGTTGGTAAACAACTTTTCTTTTGTTGGCAATTTATTAGTTGGACAACACATTAGTTGTTGCTTGCAAGTTAGCTTTGCTATGATGAGAGAGTAGGTAAGAGAAAGGATGAGATATAGTGGAGTTATTAAGGCCACATGGCCGGTTACTTAAAGGAGAAAGGGGGGGAGGTATTTAATGATCATGTAACTTTAGTTGGTAGATTACTTTAATAGGTGACATATTTTTAATGAGACAACACTTTGTTGTTTCTTCCAAGCAACCACTTGGTAATTGAGTGGAGAGAGAAGAGCTAGATATGTTGGGAGATTTTAATTAGATATTCAAGTTATATGCATACACATATCATATTTATTTTTTTGCCACAAGTTTACTTTTTTTTTCTCTTTCATCATTTTCTAAACAACTTAAGAGCTAAAGGAGAGAGAAAATAGAAAGAGAGAGCCCAAGGGGCTGCCGACTTTGTGAAGTAGAAGGGAGGAGATTTTCATGTCTCAAAGAATCATGAAGTTACTTTGTGAAGGAAGAAGAAGAAGAAAGACTTCAAAGGTATAAACCCTAAACACTTAGTTTATGTATTTTTATGGATTTGATGGAGAAAAGGGTTTTGTAATTTGAAAGTTAGGACCCTTTTATTTATGTGTTTTATGTATATTCATGTATGAATCTAACTTGTTAAAGTATTTAAAGGTGGATCAAAAGGGGAGAAATGAAACTAGGTTTCTAGAAATGTAGAAAATCCTAATTTTTCCTTACCTTGATTGTATTTTATTTTGTGTTTGATGATTGTTTGATGGAATAGATCATTCATCATGATAGATCCATGGGTGTATGAGGTATTATTAAGTATTATGATGAGTTATGTTGATATTATGTGAAAACATGAAAGTTTTCTTAGAACTCACCAATAGTTAAAAATCAGATTTTTGTGAAAACGGAATATGAACTTCAAATGAGCATATCTCCTATTATATTTCAAATTTTTGAGTGTGGTCAAGTCCTAGAGTTAGATCTATATGTTATCTAACATCTCCAAGTTGAATCACTGAAAAAAGGAGTTGTATATTTTCGTATGGACTATTTTTAGCAAAGGACGAAAAACTGCAAAACGGCAATTTAGCTTCTGCCCAAAACTTTAAAAGGGCTGTTTCGGCAACTTATTTATCGAGATAAAATCCGGCCTTTTGCGGGATGAAAATATATGGGATAAAGTAGGTTGTGTCCAAAAATGAGCTCATTCTGACTTAAATTGAGCAAGTTATGACCATTTCAATTTCTGTGATTTTTCGACAAAAATTGCTATAATCGGAGTTCTATAACTCCGATGGTCACAAAATTTAAACTGGAGGGTCATGTTAACATGCATAACATTATGTCAAGATATGAGAATTTCTGGAGTTAAGCACGAGGTAGCTAATTTCTTAAGGAATTAACTAGAAATTGATTTTTGAAAAATACTTAAGGGAGTTGAAAATTACGGAAAAATACTTTTTGTGTATGGAATACATGTGTATATGATTGGCCAAAAGATAGAAAAATAATAAGTTGATTTGTTATTTTCTTGCAAAAGAATAGTGAATTCAGGTTGCTGAAATTGAAGATTTTGAATTCAGGTTGCTGAAATTGAATTTAGTCTGCTAATCTGATTTTGGTTTGCTGAAATAGTGATTTCAGGATGCTGAAATGTAATTCATTTTACTGAAATGATATTTCAGTTTACTGAAAGGTTATCTCGCTTACTAAGATAACATCTAAAGGGAAAATTTATAAAGTATAAGTTGTAAGATTATCAAAGTATAATGATAATATTAAGACTAAGGTGTGATGTCTAATACTTAACTTTGTGAGTAAAGATTAGACAAGTTAATATAAGGTGATGAGATTATAAGTAAGTAAATGAATAGGGTGTTAAGATTATCTAATATTTGACTATGTGATTAAGTGTTAGATAGTATTATGAAATAAAGTATGATATGCTAATTGAAAGATCAATCTTATACCTGTTAGGTCTTTTCAATAAAGAGAATAAATTATATTGCGTAGCGGTAATCGACTATGCAGGCAAGTTTCCTTAACTCAAACTCGAGTTATATTTCAAAGCATATTAGTGAATAATTATTGTGGATTATTCACATCTATACTGATTATTGATTCGCACTTAGTGCATGTTACATATGTTCATCAGGTATGAAAGGTTGATCACCTTCATTACCATCTGCTCCCGTTGAATTATTCATATTCATTATGAACATTTATTCATGTCGTCATGATCATTCAATTATGAAATTTGATTCCTGCTAGTTCACAATTATATTGTTGGACGTAGCTGGCCTTTTATTCATATTCTTTCAATTATGATATATCCTCAAATAAATTTAACTTGCTGGGCAAATTTGACGCTCACCCTTGCTATATCATGATAAAATTTTTCAGATTAAGATGAAAGCTCGAGTAAAGATAGAAGCAAAGATAAAGTGCAAGATTAATTTTTGATGCAATTAGAACTATTAAATTTTCTGATACAAATGATATTGTAAACCTTTAAGATATTGAAGGTATGTATTAAGTTAAGGTTGTAGACCTTGGGATTTATGTTGTAAAAGTTTAATGTATAAACAATTTATGTTTATATCTTCCGCAATAATTATGGATTTAGTATACCAGATTTGTGGTAAAAAGGTATCCGAATTTGGGGATGCTACAATTGGTATCAAAGCCGTAGGTTAGAAACCTTAGGTTGGTGTACCTTAGGCTATAACCGCGGAGATGATAAGGAATAAACTCAGATCGAGTTTAAGTGATAAGAGATGAATTTGGGAAATTCATCATTAAAGTAAAGATGAAGATAAATAAGATTCAAAGAAGAATCTTGAAATGCTATAAGGGTAAGAATCCGGAGTTACCTAACTCCAGTAATAAAAATGAAAAGTGATAATAAATAGACTGTGTCTATAAGATGAAAAGTGTTAATAAAATCATAATATAATATGATTAAAGAGAAGAATAAGAAGAGCGTAAAATAAAACGATCATGAGTATAAGGAGAAATGATTACAAAATAAGATCACGACGTGATCAAATTAATAACATATGATATGTTAAAATATTGGAATGATATAGCTTGATGCTATAAGGAAAAGGTACTATGAAATGGTACTATGTAAACTCGAAAAAAAGTGGTAAATTTTAAGATACGAAGTATTAAGAAAAGTGAAAGTTAGAATTGTGTGGGATTTCAACTGAGGACTCAGGTCAGCAGCTGAGTTGTATGATTCCTTGTATGGGTGGGGAATTTGTACTTGGTTTTAGAATCACTTAGCTTTCTGGTCGATATAGTGGTTAGGTTGACCAATTCTTTGTATGGGCGGGGAATTGTTCGCTTAGCTTCCTATATTGATTAGTGGCTGAGTTTGGTTTGAAAACCACTTAGTTTCTGGTACTGATAATTATTGAAATATTTGTGTCGCGCTATTTGCTATATATCTGTTGAGAAGGAGATTCTTTTCTCAGGTGTATAGTTAGAGAATATAAGGTTAAGTACGAGTTCTTAAAACTCATACTTATGGTACGTTCGTGACTCATAATTATATGAAATGTTTATGAACCCCTCAGCGAATGGACGCCAAAGGTCTGACTAGGACAAGTTCTTAAACTCATATGATTGTGGAAAGTTCCTGAACTCATAATGTGTGGTAAGTTTGACGAACTGGGTATAATTATGTGGTGAATGGAACATTGAGGATGATAGAAATAGATAGATTTATTAAGAAATGGATCATTAGAGGAAGTTAAGTTGATGGTGGAAGCATATATATTCCAAATCTTCTAGCTATGCTAGACTTCAAAGTTTTTAACATCAAGCTAAAAACGCACTATGTGCCTTTTTGAAAATGAATTTTTATTCTCAACTCTTGGTGACCCTTGTGTATGCATGGACTTTGGACCACCGACACCTCGTTACCTGTTGAGATGATAAAACAGATTTGTAATAATTTTTGAACGGTTTAAAGAATAGTCTACGCTACTTGTTTCGGCTAGACGATAATGATTTGAAATATCAAAATATATTTTTATTTATCACTTATGTACCATGTAACCTGGTGCAGATATGATAAAAAATTGATGGAGTTGTAAATATATGAATACTTAGTGTTGAATTCGATCTGATTATCGTTGTCCCACTATTATATGATGTGTTATGACAAAGTCACTCGATGACGGCATCCTCAAACGGGCTGTTAATACAGTACGGCATCATGACGTCATTTTTTAAAACTAATTTTCAAAATTTTAAATTTGCCAACGGCGTTTGGCTATACACATTCGTATATCGTTTGAAATTGATTATTGATATGGGTCTAAGCTATTTGATTCGGCTAGACTAACGTTTATGAAAATTCTTAGCGTTCTTTAAAAATTTTTCCAAATCAAATTATTTTGGTGCGGAATCCTATGATAAGACTGAGGTGAACTATGTTGTTTGGATAAAATAATCCAATCTAATAGCGTAAATGTTCGCTAGACATGATTGATACGTTATGCATGACGTAAAAGTACGATAGACAAATCACCTAAAGTACTAGCAATGGTAGTTTACCTTCTTCGTGATTGTAAACATACTGTTAACCTTTGTAAGGGGTAGAGTACCTTTTTCTTAATTGAAATAGGTAGCAGGTAGTAATACTTATAAACCTCAATCGTTCATGGTCTATATGACCCCTCAGCACAATTTGAAAATTTTTACTCTCGTGAGTGGTGTATTGGGTAGCATGTGATGCTGTGTATGAATGGTGTATGGTGCATGGTATAAGGTGTAAGGTAAATTTCGGGGACGAAATTCTTAGAAGAAGGGGTGAATATGACAACCCGAAAATTTGGACAATTCTATAAAATCTTAAAAGATCGAATAAAGGTTAAATAATAGACCTAGACAGAAAATGAGTATATGGATTTGACGTTTCTGTAAAGAAATTTTAAGGATTTCAAAATTTTTGGATAAGAACTTGAATGATTTGGTAGATTATAAGTGATAGTATGATAATGAGGTATATGTTTAGTGTATGAGTCATAAGATTATGTGTATGTGGTTCTAGTATTTTAATTATATACTAATGACCTAATCTAGGAATTGTGGACCATGTCTCAATTTAATAATTTATTTTGTATGAATATGAGAGTAAGTGAATTAAGAATTAAGTTATGTGAACTAATATATATATATATATATATATATATATATATATATATATATATATATATATTAGATGTGATAAGTAAATAACCTAAGAGGTTATAATATGGGAGAATATTAGTATATAAATATATATACTAACATTAAAAGATTTATTTTATACACCTCAATTAATTAATTTTATAACTTAATTAAAACAAGTCTAATTGGGTTAAGAAAATAAGTGTGTATGAGTAAGAAATTAACTTACTAATGTGTGTAAGGGAATCCTAATTAAATAATGGGGAATGGATAAAAAGTTAATAAGTATAGAACTAAGTTGATTTTTAGGCTCAAAGAATTAATTTGTAGCTCAAGTGTTTGTTTAAGCATGAGATTTGTAGTTAATTAATTTAAGAACAATTAAATTATTGAGTTAGCCCAATATTTAATATAAAGGGCAAGTTTAGTGATGACCTAATTTATTTGGTGGAGGAGCTCAAGCTCATTTTAATTAGTAGACAAAGGAATAAGAAAGTGCAAGCCCAAAAAGAAATAAAAAGGGAGCCCAAGCTTGGCCCAATTAAAGTCCACTTAAGGAGGGGTATTATGGTCATTAATTAAGCTAGCTAATAAAAATAAAATGGGTGAATGAAGAGAACATGTGGCCGAATTTGGAAGAGTGAAAAAAGAGAATGGAGTGTAATGATGAGTTTAACTTTAGTTGGTAAACAACTTTTCTTTTGTTGGCAATTTATTAGTTGGACAACACATTAGTTGTTGCTTGCAAGTTAGCTTTGCTATGATGAGAGAGTAGGTAAGAGAAAGGATGAGATATAGTGGAGTTATTAAGGCCACATGGCCGGTTACTTAAAGGAGAAAGGGGGGGAGGTATTTAATGATCATGTAACTTTAGTTGGTAGATTACTTTAATAGGTGACATATTTTTAATGAGACAACACTTTGTTGTTTCTTCCAAGCAACCACTTGGTAATTGAGTGGAGAGAGAAGAGCTAGATATGTTGGGAGATTTTAATTAGATATTCAAGTTATATGCATACACATATCATATTTATTTTTTTGCCACAAGTTTACTTTTTTTTTCTCTTTCATCATTTTCTAAACAACTTAAGAGCTAAAGGAGAGAGAAAATAGAAAGAGAGAGCCCAAGGGGCTGCCGACTTTGTGAAGTAGAAGGGAGGAGATTTTCATGTCTCAAAGAATCATGAAGTTACTTTGTGAAGGAAGAAGAAGAAGAAAGACTTCAAAGGTATAAACCCTAAACACTTAGTTTATGTATTTTTATGGATTTGATGGAGAAAAGGGTTTTGTAATTTGAAAGTTAGGACCCTTTTATTTATGTGTTTTATGTATATTCATGTATGAATCTAACTTGTTAAAGTATTTAAAGGTGGATCAAAAGGGGAGAAATGAAACTAGGTTTCTAGAAATGTAGAAAATCCTAATTTTTCCTTACCTTGATTGTATTTTATTTTGTGTTTGATGATTGTTTGATGGAATAGATCATTCATCATGATAGATCCATGGGTGTATGAGGTATTATTAAGTATTATGATGAGTTATGTTGATATTATGTGAAAACATGAAAGTTTTCTTAGAACTCACCAATAGTTAAAAATCAGATTTTTGTGAAAACGGAATATGAACTTCAAATGAGCATATCTCCTATTATATTTCAAATTTTTGAGTGTGGTCAAGTCCTAGAGTTAGATCTATATGTTATCTAACATCTCCAAGTTGAATCACTGAAAAAAGGAGTTGTATATTTTCGTATGGACTATTTTTAGCAAAGGACGAAAAACTGCAAAACGGCAATTTAGCTTCTGCCCAAAACTTTAAAAGGGCTGTTTCGGCAACTTATTTATCGAGATAAAATCCGGCCTTTTGCGGGATGAAAATATATGGGATAAAGTAGGTTGTGTCCAAAAATGAGCTCATTCTGACTTAAATTGAGCAAGTTATGACCATTTCAATTTCTGTGATTTTTCGACAAAAATTGCTATAATCGGAGTTCTATAACTCCGATGGTCACAAAATTTAAACTGGAGGGTCATGTTAACATGCATAACATTATGTCAAGATATGAGAATTTCTGGAGTTAAGCACGAGGTAGCTAATTTCTTAAGGAATTAACTAGAAATTGATTTTTGAAAAATACTTAAGGGAGTTGAAAATTACGGAAAAATACTTTTTGTGTATGGAATACATGTGTATATGATTGGCCAAAAGATAGAAAAATAATAAGTTGATTTGTTATTTTCTTGCAAAAGAATAGTGAATTCAGGTTGCTGAAATTGAAGATTTTGAATTCAGGTTGCTGAAATTGAATTTAGTCTGCTAATCTGATTTTGGTTTGCTGAAATAGTGATTTCAGGATGCTGAAATGTAATTCATTTTACTGAAATGATATTTCAGTTTACTGAAAGGTTATCTCGCTTACTAAGATAACATCTAAAGGGGAAAATTTATAAAGTATAAGTTGTAAGATTATCAAAGTATAATGATAATATTAAGACTAAGGTGTGATGTCTAATACTTAACTTTGTGAGTAAAGATTAGACAAGTTAATATAAGGTGATGAGATTATAAGTAAGTAAATGAATAGGGTGTTAAGATTATCTAATATTTGACTATGTGATTAAGTGTTAGATAGTATTATGAAATAAAGTATGATATGCTAATTGAAAGATCAATCTTATACCTGTTAGGTCTTTTCAATAAAGAGAATAAATTATATTGCGTAGCGGTAATCGACTATGCAGGCAAGTTTCCTTAACTCAAACTCGAGTTATATTTCAAAGCATATTAGTGAATAATTATTGTGGATTATTCACATCTATACTGATTATTGATTCGCACTTAGTGCATGTTACATATGTTCATCAGGTATGAAAGGTTGATCACCTTCATTACCATCTGCTCCCGTTGAATTATTCATATTCATTATGGACATTTATTCATGTCGTCATGATCATTCAATTATGAAATTTGATTCCTGCTAGTTCACAATTATATTGTTGGACGTAGCTAGCCTTTTATTCATATTCTTTCAATTATGATATATCCTCAAATAAATTTAACTTGCTGGGCAAATTTGATGCTCACCCTTGCTATATCATGATAAAATTTTTCAGATTAAGATGAAAGCTCGAGTAAAGATAGAAGCAAAGATAAAGTGCAAGATTAATTTTTGATGCAGTTAGAACTATTAAATTTTCTAATACAAATGATATTGTAAACCTTTAAGATATTGAAGGTATGTATTAAGTTAAGGTTGTAGACCTTGGGATTTATGTTGTAAAAGTTTAATGTATAAACAATTTATGTTTATATCTTCCGCAATAATTATGGATTTAGTATACCAGATTCGTGGTAAAAAGGTATCCGAATTTGGGGATGCTAAAATCAACACTCTTCCGTTAAACGTATTTGCGTTTAACATTTCCCATCGAATAATCGATGAAAATACTTTTGTTTGTGCATAGACAAACTTACCTTTACATCCGTACCAAATACTTGGCATATGATAGCGTTAACAGTTCTATATCGAAAGACTTGTACATAAATCAATCAATTCTTTAAGACTTGTCTAGCCGAGTTAAAACAGGCATCGATTCTTTCTTTAAAACCACTCATGCATCTTATAATATGAATCATAAAAAACTTGGCTAACACGAAGTTTTAGACAAGCGTTAAGAAAGACTTGCCTTCAAGCGTCTTCGAATATAATATTCAATCAATTCTCAGTCTTTACAGGATCTACATGATATATTCACATAGCACACTGTAATTAGTTTACAAACAACTAACTTTATTGTTCTAACCAACTTCGTTCTCTTCTATGTCTTACTTGAATTTATTTCGTTAATAAAGTCCATTCGTCTTTCTATGCTTCGTTACGGCGTGTTAACGTTCTTACATTATTAACCGACATTCGATCATCATTGGTGAAATACCGACGGTGAATCATCATTCATGGCTTACTTGTTTATACTTTTGCATTCTTCGTTTTATTCTTATTAAACCATACTAAATCTTCTAACGTTATCACTTATAAGTGATTTAAAGTTAGCCTTATTATGTACATTAAGTACATTCATGTCTTACTATTGGTTTACATTCAATTTAGAATCAAAACCTAACTTGGTCAACTTTTCTACACTGCCGGCGTTGCGGCGTGGAATCTCCTTGTATAGTGGCGCTGCAGCGTCACTCTCCAGGGGTTTTGCCCGGACTCGGCGCTGCGGCGCGAGTCCATGCACTAATTCTCGCGCTGCGGCGCGAGTCTCTAGATATTTCTGGTTTCTCTCGGTCATACCTGGCGCCGCGGCGTGACATATTTACACTGTGTTGGCGCTGCGGCGCCGCCCCTGTGCACCAGATAATTTTAACAGTTGGTTTTTCTAACGAATTCCCGGCTTCATAACTTATTCGTTTTACATCCGAATTGGCTCATTCGAAAGCCCACAACTCAAAAATCACATACTCTAGGTGTTCATATAATAATTTTACATTTTTGAATTCGTTAACTCGGAAATCACCTTTTTGTTCATTTTGAACGTTCGTTTATCGTTTTCGAGCGTTTAATACTCGTTTTCTTCGTTATAAGTCGGAATTCGACGATTCTTGAGTCCACAACTCTTGAATACCTTATATCACGTGTTGACATTGAAAACCAACGTTTTCAAGTCACATGGTAACTTTTGACCCTTAATTCGAGATTTTTACGTTTTGGACGTTTAACATCTATTTTTGCAAAATTCGCCATAACTTCGTTACTCGTGTTCTATAAGCCAAATCAAATAGAACACTCCATTAATTCATCATCTACATCCTAACAAAAGAATATTCACCCATCCTAGTTGTGATGCCCCCAAAATAGGTATACATCACCCATCTTGAGTCGCCAAATACATGGTACAAAATTTAAATACAAACTTCTTTTATACAGTACGACAAAATGTAGCTGAGAGTTTCAAAACGGATAATGTCTCGTAGTGAGTATCCAAACTCAAATAAAGTTCTCATTACAATTATTATCACACTATTTCACTGAATAGCGAGGACTACTAATGCAAACATCGGGACCGTCACTCCATTCCCCGACTAGTCCCAGCTACGTTCTAATTTCTTGAAGAGAACAATGAAAGCAAAATGGTGAGCTCAACTAACCTAGTAAGAAATATTATGACTAAGATAATGCAGAATAAATTATCGTTAGCCTTCAACAGTGTTAAATTGATAAAATATAATAAACATCAAGTTTAACTGCAGCGGAATAAGCAATTCATTAGAAGAGTCAAGTAGAGCATGATATCTACTATCTTCTATGATTTAAAAAGTTTATCAACAATTTTATCGCTGAGACTCAGCTTAATAAATAGTATCATAACCATGAATTATCCATGCACTACGTGCCAAGGATATTCGTGTTTTCACCGATGGTCATGATCATACCAGCAACTGTCCATCAATGTACTACGGGCCAATGAGGACTTTTACCACATCATTTATAACATTACGGGTCATGATTATACTGAATGATCCCTGGTCATAATCATACCAATCAATATTCCATCTATGCACGTAAGCCAAAGTTGACTTTCATCACAATATATGCATGAGGATGATGACAATGATATAAGAATTCAATTAAAAGAAAGTAAAGGATAAATTTTTAAAGATTATAACTTAATTTATCCAGAATTCAATAATGTCTAAATTGTCAACATGATACTGCTTTGTGGAGTAAAATTCAAGAATAATATTGTATCAAAAATGATTTGGACAGTAAAGAAATCAATTTTTGTTATGAATAATTCCCTGGGTGAATAGTATCCCGTGAATAGTACTTTGTGAATAGTATCCCGTGAATAGTACTTTATGAATAGTACTAGTGAATAGTACTTTATGAATAGTACCCCGTGAATAGTACTTTGTGAATAGTATCATAAAAATGAATACTACACATGGATAGTACTCCTGCATGAAAAGCTTAAAATTTAACAAGAATATGTAAAAAATATCCTTGTGAAACGATACTAGATGAAGCACAAATTTCATGGATATTCTACTAATTTCACAGAGTATAGAAGCAATAATTTAACAAAATGAGGGCATAATCACGAATACGAGACGAAATAATATTACTCATATACTATAGAGTATGGAAGACAATATTATTCCTATGAATATTGAAAAAAATAATATCCCTTACCTTAGAAGAAGACTGGATACTGGAAATAGTGTGGTAGCAGACTTCTCTTCTACTTTCTTTCTAAAGCTTCTCTCTCTATAAATGCTTTTGTGAGTCTTAGTAAATTGGTGAGAATGAAGGAAGAATGAGCTTCTATTTATAGGAAAACACAGTTTCAATAATTGCATGTGTAGGGGCTCGAAATATTACGGTATAATACCTTCATCTTTTCCTTCATTTTTAATTTAGTCCTACAAGTATTATCAAACTTGCACCACCTCCCCTAATAGTAGATCTTGTGAATCAATAGTACAATCATGTGAATCAATAGTACAATCATGTGAAAAAAAATAATTACAGTATATTACCTTCATCTATAACTCAATTTTTAATTTAGTCATGCAAGTATTATCAATCTTGCACCACCTCCCCTAATAATACATGCATGTGAATCAATAGTACACACATGTGAATAAATAGTTATAAGCATGAGAATTAATAGCAATTAATTGCTCATTTATCCGATTAATTACCCGATTGGTCATTATAACCTCCAGACATCCATTATTATCGAAATAGATGTCAATTTCTACTAACACTAATAATCCCAACACAATAGAGCTATCAATTTCATCTTTAATCAACACGAACTTATTCATCATTAATATTATAACTCACAATATTTAACAACCAGGTCATTCTCAGGAAAGAGGGGGCTTTCCGATAAGGATTTCTCCTTATTGGCGCGCAATTAGGTGACCAAACCTCTCCTTGACAGAACTTCTAGACATTGTCAATATTGCAAATAATAATATGAATAACTTTGTCGTCTCAATTATTGATTTAATAATATAAAATATTATGCAGATGATACAGTGACAATAATTGAATCAATAATATGAAAGATATTATGCAGCAATTACTGTAGCAATAATTAAGTATAACTGAGTGACTTCTCATGTAAGCATCAATAATCAATACCGTGTACTACTATGCAACCACGCGTATTACTGTACTTTTACCACCGGGTAGTTCAACAGTTTAACGGTAAAACTTTCGCCGTTATTTTTATAAGAAGATAATTTTGCCATTTTCTAACCACGACAATACTTTCGTTGTGGGGTCCACCAATGATTGTGCCGTCGTACGAATATTCCCTGTTAAAACGAATATTCCCCAACCAATCGAATATTATATAACCACTTGCTTACTTTACAAAATTTGTAAATAATACCCACAACTATAACATTATATCAAATCCACACCATAATATTCAAAAATATATTTCGAGAAAAATTAATCTTTATTCATAAAAGTTGGGGTCTTACAACGTCCCCTTCTTATAAAATTTTATCCTCGAAATTAGGGTGCATACCTGGTATGTCTAAGAGGTGAGGATACCTTGACTTCATTTCAGATTCTAACTCCCAGGTCATTTCCTCAACATCGTGGTTTCTCCACAAAACTTTGACTTGAGGTATAACCTTGGAGCGTAGAATATGATCCTTCTTATCCAAGATTTTAACAGGTACCTCTTCATACGTTAAATCTTCCGCTATCTCATCCGGTTCTAATTCAATAATGTATTTCGGGTCTTTCACATATTTATGTAACATATATATTGAAAAACGTTATGAACACGAGACATACTTGGCGGTAAGGCGAGTCTATAAGCCACAGTTCCTACTCAATCGATGATTAAAAATGGGCCAATGAATCGAGGATTGAGCTTTCCTCTCTTTCCGAATCTCGTAACTCCTTTCCATGGAGCAACACGTAACAACACATGATCTCCAATATTGAATTCCACGTCCTTTCGATGAAGATCAGCATAACTCTTTTGTCGATCTTGTGAGGTTTTTATACATTGTCGGATCGTTTGAATCTTTTTCGTAGTCATACGTACCAACTCCGGTCCCCACAACGTTGCTTCACCCACCTCATCCCAGCATACTGGAGAACGACACTTTCTTCCATACAACGCCTCAAATGGAGCCATGCTAATACTTACTTGATAACTGTTATTGTAGGAAAACTCCACCAATGGTAAGAACTTGTCCCAACTTCCTTTGAAGTCAAGGACACAGAGTCTTAATAAATCTTCAAGAGTTTAAATAGTCCTCTCCGACTGCCCGTCCGTTTGAGGATGATATGCCGAACTAAATTGTAAATCCGTGCCCATAGCTTTTTACAAACTAACCCAAAATCGTGAAGTGAATCTTGGGTCTTGATCAGAAACTATGGATACTGACATACCATACAATCTTACAATCTCGTTTATGTACATACGAGCAAGACTTCCAAGTGTATAAGTTTCTCGTATCGATAGGAAATGAGCAGACTTGGTCAATCTATCAACAATGACCCAAATCGCATCTATACCTTGAGAAACCTTGGGAAGACCAGTAACGAAATCCATGGTAATGTGCTCCCACTTCCATTCTAGAATTTCAAGTGGTTGCAATGGACCTTTTGGCACTTGATGCTTCGCCTTGACTCGTTGACAAGTTAGACACCTTGAGATAAACCCCTCTATCTCTCTCTTCATATTGCTCCACCAAAATGTATGTCAAAGATCACAATACATTTTGGTACTCTCAGGATGGATTGCAAACGGTGTGTTGTGCGCCTCCATCATGATTTTATACTTCAAGTCAGAATCGTTAGGAACACAAAGTCTGGAGTTGACTCGAAGTATTTCTTCTTCATCGATTCTTGCTTCCAGAATAGCACCTTCTTGTACTTTCTTCCTCATAAGAATCAGCTCCAGGTCTGTAGCTTGAGCAGCTTTAACTTTATCAATTAAAGTCAGTTCTACTCGTATATTCGCCATCATCACATGGGTCCTTGGAGTCTTTAACTCTATCTCCATCATTTGTAAGTCATACAAAATGGGTCTTTGCGTTGATAATATCGCACTCGTACCCGCATATGATCTTCTACTCAATGCGTCAGCTACTACGTTTGCTTTTCCAGGATGGTATTGAATGGTATGATCGTAATCTTTCAATAGCTCAAGCCATTGTCGTTGCCGCATGTTGAGTTCCTTTTGAGTGAAGAAATATTTGAGGCTTTTATGATACGTATAGATCTCCACCTTCTCTCCATACAGGTAATATGTAACATCCCCTTTCCAAAATAGAAAGAGAGGTTACTCAAACACAACAAAACTGACGAATAAATAAAAAAAAACTCTAATCCATAAAAGAATAATCTCATACTGATTAAATGTCTTAAGACAAACCATAATAAATGTCAAATTGTCTCAAACCACACTCTAAAATAATTATTACAATTCCGAACAAACTAATGTATCACAACCTAAACATAATATATCTAAATCATTTGGATAAAAGGGAGCTCTCGTCACACTTGCCCTTGATTTCCCTGATTACCTGCCGAAAGAAAAATACAGCATGAGCCAAATGCCCAGTACAGATATAGAATACAAATAATGAACCAAAATAACTAACTTAATTAAATGAAATGAAACGAAACGAACTGAAACGAAATGAACAAAATTAACACAATGAAATGATCGGCTGAATCAAATGGCTGAGTGTTATTTCATACCGAGCTCAAAATAAATAGTAATATACCTTGCCACACAGACAAGTCAAATAATGCCACAAAGGCAATCAAAATAATGCCACACAGGCAATCACACATCGGACTGCGCAATCCAGATGAGTGCAAAATCGGAAGGCGTGTTTAGCATAAACATCACCACTCCGCAGAACAGAACAGAACAGAAAACTAGGGTCGACCCATACGCCTCCCACAACAAAATACCAAATGGCTAACTCCCACCGGAGCACAAAACGGAGATGCCGTGGACTGATCACACCACCATGGAAGGTGTCATGCCTCGGTGCCAAGAGGACATGTCTGTGGTACCCCCACAGGTGGTTATAGCTCAGGTATACCCTACGGTATTCTAACAAAAATATCATATCACTAACACATGCGACACAATATCAACACAAGGGGGTTCTAACGTGTACATGTTAAACTGAAACAAAATATCAACACAAAATCTCTAAGAATATTAACATGTACTTTCTACAAAGATCGAAATAAATATTAACCATGACACATTAGACCAAAGAGTACAAATAATAGTTTCAAATACTAATGCCAAAAATGAAACATTCTCATGAATTTACGAAGGAACAATTATGAGAGGCAAAACTAAATTTCGAAACGAATAGTGAAACGAACAATTTAAAAATAAAAGAGTCTTGTTGAAAGAGTACGAAATCCGTGTCTGGAAGCAATATAATACCCAAAGTTATATTCCAAATATAATTCCTTAAATTCCCTTTGTCTGATCTAATAAAATAAAATAAAGGTGTATTACAATTCTAATCATTAACAACATAATACTTTTCAATTATTTATTAATTAAATTTTAAAAATTTTACTAGCAAAATAATTTAGTCCGAATGTATAAAATTTTTATTACATCAGTTAACTATTTACCCGAGTACTATAACTAAATTTATATATTAATCTGCCAACACATGACCTTCCATAATCTTGATTGATTTTCACTCCAAGTTTTCATACATATGTCCATGTATATATATAAGATATGTCTATTTTATTAATTAATTACACACGTATCATCTATTTCATATGATTATTATATAATAATTTAAATAACTATTATAAAGTATAACCTCCAATTCTGTATCTCTATTACTTAATCATCTGATTCCTTCATGAAAGAATTGGGTATGCCAAGTCAAATTACTTATATTCAGTAAAATTCTTTATTCAAAGATTTGATATCTATGTGCCCCTATATGTACCGCTCATCATATATGTATTGCCCATTATAGGTATGTATAGTAATAAGAACTTACTTTTTTAAAAAAAGACTGCTCCTATGTTTCCCACAGCGTAGGCGCCTCCTCTGTTTGTTTCTTAGATAAAGAACCAGTGAAAAAAATATATAGGGTTTGTGTCAAATATGATGTAGTATTGTTAGGTTTTACATATTTATTAATTAATATATTATACTAACTCTCCTAATTTAATAAGTTTTAAACAAAAAATTACACCCTTATAAATTAGACCCAATTACTTTAAGCCCAAATTAATGTCTCTTACTTATTTTAGTCCGCATAAATTAAATAACTAGTTTGACCCAAATAAATGACAAAGTCCAATTAATATGTTTTAAAACAAAATAATTTTTATTATTCAATATTTATTTATTTATTAAAAATTTTTTTTACCGGGTATTACATCACCTACCCCTTAAAAGAATTCCGTCCACGGAATCAAAAGAATAGAACGTACCTAATTATCAAAAAGATGAGGATATTCCGCTCGAATAGACTCCTCCAGCTCCCAAGTGGCTTCTCGCTCCAAATGGTTCCTCCATAGAACCTTAACAAATGAAATAGTCTTCCTCCTCATAATCCTTTCTTGACGATCCAAAATCGCCTCAACTTGCTCCTCACAAGTAAGATCCTCCCGAATCTTATCGAATGGATATTGCACCACATGCAACGGATGATAATGATAACTTCTCAACACCGACACATGAAACACATTGTGCACATGAGCTAGCTGTGGAGGCAAAGCTAACCGATATGCAACTTCACCAACCCTCTCCAGAATCTCAAATGGTCCAATATAACGCGGACGAAGTTTCCCTTTTAACCCAAATCGTCGAATGCCCTTCCAAGGAGAAACTTTTAGAAACACATGCTCACCAGGTTCAAACTCTAAAGTCCTCCTATGTTTATCAGCATAACACTTCTGTCGTGATCGAGCCGACTTCAATTTCTCCTTAGCCACCGCTACCTTCTCTGTAGTGATTTGAACTAACTCAGGCTCTTCTACGGCCCTTTCGCCAACCTCATCCCAATAAGTTGGTGCTCGACACTTCCTACCATACAATGCCTCAAACGGAACCATCCCAATACTTGCATGCCAGCTGTTGTTATGAGCAAACTCGACTAGGCTCAAGTAATCATCCCAATTACCCGACCACTCAAGTGCACAAGACCTCAACATATCCTCCAACGTCTGAATAGTCCTTTTAGTTTGCCCATCAGTTTGCGGATGGAAAGAAGTACTGAAGTTGAGCCGAGTGCCCCAAGCTCGTTGAAACCCTTTTCAGAACCGTGAAGTGAACCGCGGATCCCGATCTGAAACAATAGATACCGGAGTATCATGAAGTTTAACAATCTTTTGCTGAAAGATATGTGACAACCTATCCACCGAGTATCCCTCATGGATAGCCAAAAAGTGTGCTGATTTGGTCAACCTATCCACCACTACCCAAATGGCATCATTCTTCTTAAAAGTCTTTGGCAAACCAGTCACAAAATCTGTCGCGATATCCTCCCACTTCCACACTGGAATGTCTAACTGTTGCAGCAAACCACTAGCTCGTTGATGTTCTATCTTCACTTATTGACAAGTGAGGCACTTCCCAATATATTCAGCCACGTCTCGTTTCATCCCATTCCACCAAAAATTCTTCTTCAAATCCCTATACATCTTTATAGAACCTGGATGAATAGAAAATGGCGAACTATGAGCCTCAGCCAACACAACCTCCCGAATGATTGGATCTGATGGTACACACAATCGCTCACCCAATCAAATCACACCGTGATCATTAATACGAAACTCAGACTGCTTGCCCTCCTCTAGATTTTGCGTCATACTCCACAACTCCCCATCTTCTTTTTGAGCTTCTTTGACCCGTGAGATAAGAGAGGGCTCCACTCTCATACCTGCCAAATGCCCATCTGAACCTCGTACATACAACTCCAACTCGAGCCGCTCTATATCTAAAATAAGCTGATGTTGTGTAATAAGGGCTGCCACACTTCTTGAACTCTTCCGGCTAAGAGCATCTGCAACCATATTTGCCTTCCCCGGGTGATACTGAATTCTAGCATCATAATCCTTTAGAAGCTCCAACCAACGCCTCTGCCTCATATTGAGCTCCTTCTGAGTGAAAATATATTTAAGAATTTTATGATCGATCGGTGAAGATATCACATGTCTCTCCATACAAATAGTGCCTCCAAATCTTTAAGGCAAAGATCACCGCTGCCAAATCCAAATCATGTGTGGGGTAATTCACCTCATAATGTTTAAGCTGCCTAGAAGCATAAGCAATCACCTTACCGTGTTGCATCAAAACACACCCCAAGCCCTTCTTTGAAGCATCGCTATAAATCTGGTATCCTCCAGTCCCCGACGATAATGCAAGTATAGAAGCTGTCATAAGTCATTTCTTTAACTCCTCGAAACTCTTCTCACGCTCCTCATTCCACACAAACTTCGTGCCCTTTCTCATCAACTGAGTCAATGGTAAGGCAAGCAAGGAAAACCCTTCCACAAACCGCCTATAATACCCTGCCAAACCCAAGAAACTCCTAATCTCTGTCACCGTAGTAGGTCTTGACCATTTAGTGATAGCCTCAACCTTCGCAGGATCCACCTTAATGCTTTCAGCAGAAATAACGTGGCCCAAAAATGTAACCTACTTCAACCAAAACTCGCATTTAGAGAATTTAGCATATAATTTCTCTTTCTGCAAAATCCCTAACACCGTGCGAAGATGCTCCTCGTGCGATTCCTTAGACTTGGAGTAAACCAAAATGTTATCAATAAAGACAATAACAAATTGGTCTAAGTACTCCCTGAACACCCAATTCATCAAATCTATAAACACCACCGGAGCGTTAGTCAACCCGAATGGCATCACTAGAAACTCGTAATGCCCATATCGAATGCGAAAAGCCGTCTTAGGGATATCCTCATCCCTTACCCTCAACTGATGGTAGCCCGACCTCAAGTCTATCTTTGAAAAATATTTTGCCCCCTGAAGTTGGTCAAACAAGTCATCAATCCTCAATAATGGATACCGATTCCTGATGGTAATCTTGTTTAACTCCCTGTAGGCTATACACAGCCTCATAGACCCATCCTTCTTATTCACAAATAAGACCGGAGCACCCCACGGTGAAACACTCGGCCGAATCACACCACGATCTAACAGTTCCTGCAACTACTCTTTCAACTCCTGCAACTCTAATGGTGCCATCCGATACGGCGCCTTAGAGATAGGCTCCACACCAGGAACAAGCTCAATAGCAAACTCCACTTCCCGCTGCGGTGGCAACCCTGACAACTCCTCAGGAAACACATCAAAAAAATCATGAACAATTGGAACATCCTCAATACGGGACTCACCCTTAGAGGTATCCTTCACAAACGCCAAATACCCCTCACAACCCTTTGCTACCAATTTTCCAGCCTTCAAAGCTTAAATCAACTTCAACACCCTACTCGGCTGTGAACCCTGAAACACAAACTTCGGAGACTTCACATCTCCAAATATAACCTTCTTCGCCTGACAATCGATAATGGCTTGGTGTTTATCCAACCAGTCCATCCCAAGAATGACATCAAAATCCTGCATACACATCGCAAGAAGATTAACGCTACGGATCTTATCCCCAAAACTGATCGGACACCCTCGATACAAATCAGAAATAACAACAGAAGTCCCCATAGGGGTAGCAATAGACATAATAGAATCTAAAGACTGAGATGGCACACCCAGGTGCCGAACAAAAGACTGAGCAACAACAGAATGAGTAGAACCCGTATCAAATAAAATAGAAGCCTCACGATTACCAACTAAAAGAGTGCCCGAAATAATACCTGGTGCACCTATCACTTGGTTATATGTCAAGGCAAACACTCGACCACCCTGACGCTGACCTCCATTGCCACCATTATCACCACCTCCACTATTTCCACGTGGACCGGTACAATCCCTAGAAATATGACCCATCTGTCCACACAAGAAGCATGCACCTGTGAGTCTGTGGCACTGCCTCCCCAGATGATTAGCCCCATAAGTAGCACAAGTAGCTATCAGAATAAGATTAGGGTTACCCCCACCGGCTGGTCCCAGATAACGACCTTGATTCTGCCCCTGCTGACGATTCTGACCATGCCAAGGTAGCTGTAGATGATGATTCTGCCCTTGCTGATGCATCTACTGATAACCCCTATTCTGATTTTGGCCACGCCACTGCCCCTGCTGGCCACCACGATTCCTGTTCCATTGACCACCCTAATTCTTCCCATGTTGACTCAATGCTTGACCCTGCTGGTCATCTCTGTCCCTCTTTCGACTCCTTTCCGGTTTAGAAGATCAAAAGTCCTGTCGCTCCATCTCAATATTTTTGGCCGCATTTGCCACAGCCGACACATCTGCAAACTTGTCGTTTATAAGATGTTGGCGATACCTATAATGAATCCGCCACTTGAACTTCTCTGCCTGTTCTACCGCCGTCCCCGCTGAGGTTCCTGCAAAGCCTGCCAACCTGGTGAACCTCGTCATGAAATTCGTGATGGACTCATCATCTTTCTGTCGAATCGACTGATAGTCTCTAGCATAGGCCTCTTTATCAGCAGCTGGGAAGTACTGTTGATAAAAGACCTCACAAAACTCTGCCCAGCTAAGTGCCTCAACATAACCATCACCCTTTGTTATTTTCCACGCTTTTCACCACCTCTGTGCATCCCTTTCCAGCTTATAAGCTCCAAGCAACACTTTCTGATTATCTGAGCACCCCCAACACATCAAAGATCTTATCTAGGTGAGCAATCCAATTCTCTGCATCGATTGGAGTCAGAGCTGAACTGAATACATGTGGTTTTTGCTTCTGGAACCTCTCCAACCATACATACACCGAAAACACCTGTTAATCAAGACCATCTGCATTCCCTTCCTCAACATTTGCTTGCTAACCATTATTTCTCAGATTCCCTTACTCAGGAATTTCTGGTGGCGGCAGCTGCATTGCCTGTACAACTTGTGCCACCAACTGAGGTAAAGCCTGATTCATCGCCTGATTCACCAAGGTAGCCAATTGAGCATTTATCTGATCATTAGGTTGCTCATAGGGCTAACCATCACCTCTTCCCCTGTTGTTGCCTCGCCTCCCAGCAACTCTAGCAGATATACGAGCCATCTAAGAAAGAGATCAT
Source organism: Panax notoginseng (assembly GCA_016801055.1). Classification (NCBI taxonomy): domain Eukaryota; kingdom Viridiplantae; phylum Streptophyta; class Magnoliopsida; order Apiales; family Araliaceae; genus Panax; species Panax notoginseng. The sequence continues at coordinate 147,868,955 of CM029018.1, read as the reverse complement.
AATTATAAACAAGCAGATTAGAGACAAATTTGAATATAGCGTAAATGGTAGCTGAACAAAAAGTCAAACAGAACAAAAACCTAACCTAGAAGTCTACCAATAACTCACAAGTCAAACCTAAATAGGTTTTCTACAAGAAAGAACCTAAGCTTTGATACCAACTCTATAACACCCCCTTTCCAAAATAGAAAGAGAGGTTACTCAAACACAACAAAATTGACGAATAAATAAAAAAAACTCTAATCCACAAAAGAATAATCTCATACTGATTAAATGTCTTAATACAAAACATAATAAATGTCAAATTGTCTTAAACCACACTCTAAAATAATTATTACAATTCCGAAAAAACTAATGTATCACAACCTAAACATAATATATCAAAATCATTTGGATAAAAGGAAGCTCTCGTCACACTTGCCCTTGATTTCCCTGATTACCTGCCGAAAGAAAAATACAACATGAGCCAAATGCCCAGTACAGATATAGAATATAAATAATGAACCAAAATAACTAACTCAATTAAATGAAATGAAACGAAACGAACTAAAACGAAACGAACAAAACTAACACAACGAAATGATCGGCTGTAATAACTAAGAATTTCTGTGGTACATTGTAAATAAATATATTAAATATTCTGTAATATCTTATGGATGATTAAGTGATTATGTGGATAATATGCTATAATATTTAAAGGAGGTCTCACTAATAAGTTATATAAGTTAGTGAACTAACCTAAGTATTTTAATAATCTAGAAAATAGATTTAAGGTGCTAAACCCTAACTAAGTACTCAATAAACTTGAATAAGACAAGTCTAATTAGGTTATGTAAGTTAATTAACAATATTGATTGATGTAAATGTATAAATATCAATAATAATGAATAATAGTTCATGTGATAATAGGATTAATATTACTAAGGATGACAAGTAATTTAAATATGCCCAATAATTTATTTAAGCATTGGACTTGTAGATAATTTGATTGTTAAGCTAGCCCACTATTAAAATTTAATGGGCAAGTATGCTAGTGCCATAATTATTTAATTGTGGAAGCCCAAGTTCATGTTAATTAGTAAGCCAATCTAGTTAATGAAAAGCCCCAAAAGATGAAAGGATTGGCCCAATCCTAGCCCAATTGAAGAGGGTACTTTAGACATTGTGTATGCTAGATATTTCAATAAAAACAAAAGCAAGACTTGGAGATAAGAAGGCCACTTGGCCGGGCAACTAAGGAGAGGAAAAGGGGGGGATGAATGTAATCATTACTTGCTCCACATCTTCCAAAGGTTAAGTACTTAATTAGCTAGGTGTCACTTTGCTTAATGGAGCCACCTAAATGGCTAATCTTCCATGTATCTAAATAATAAGTAGAGAGAGAAAGAGATAGCAAGAAGGTGGGGGAAATGTGTATAGATACATATCTTATATCTATACAAGATTATCCAACAAAAAGCTAATCTCTTTTTATTTCTTCTTTTACTTTACTTCATTTATTTTACTTTCTCTTAAGCTAGCAAAGCAAGGATAGAGAGAGAAAAGAGAGAGATAGAATTCGGTGGGGAAGAAAAGAGAAAGAGGGAGGAGATCTACCATTTATGCACCCAAAGTTTATCTCCTACTTTGGAAGAGAAAGAAAGTGTGCCCAAAAATCAAGTGAAAACTAAACTAGCTTATTCTTTTTATTTTGTTTGTTTTTGGTTAGTTAAGGTTTATGATCTTGAGGTTTAAAACCCTCTATCTACACGTTATATATGGTCTCATGTATGGATCTAACATATTTGAGTGTTAGAAAGTAAATCAAAAGGATAGAAGAGAAACTAGTTTTGTTTTGTTAGAAAACTCTAGTTTTTTCACTTCCTTTGATCGACTACCGTTTTTGATCTACACCTTCTTTTTGTGATCCGTCAAAGAGGGGTGATAGATATGTAAGTTAAATACTAAATCCAAGTGGTAGCACTCAAAAATGTTTAGTACACAAGTTATAGCGATGGTTTTAGCAAAACAATAGTTTTGTCTTTAGAAAGAAAAACAAACTATTTTTGGACAGTCAATACTAGGGATAGTTTCATCATTTTTCTGGCATTTAAAAATTTTGGAAAAATTTGGGATGTTAGTATGATGAGTTATCTTTCAAACCCAAGTGGAATCACCCAAAAAGAAGTTGTAGATTTCCGTATGGACTGATTTTAGCAAAGTAGGTAAAAGAGGAAAAGTCCGAAAATAATCTGCCCAAAATTTTGTAAGGGCAGTTTCGGCCACTTAAATTATGGAATAAATTCCAGCCTTTTGGGACATGAAAATATATGACATAAAGTAGCTCCTGTCCAAAAATGAGCTCATTCTGACTTAAAATGACCAAGTTATGACCATTTCAATATTTAGGTTTTTCGGACGAAAATCGCTATAACCGGAGTTCTATAACTCTGATGGCCACAAAATTTAAACTGGAGGGTCACGTTAACATGTAGAAGATTATTCTAAGAGATGAGAATTTCTGGAGTTGAGCATGATGGGGCTAATTTCTTAAGCCACGCACCAAAAAATAATTTTTGAAAAATACTAAAAGAAATTGAAAAATTATAGAAAAATACTTTTTGTGTATGAAATACATGTATATAAGTATGACCAAATGATAGAAAAATAATAAGTTGATTTGATATTTTCGGTAAAGGAAATATGGAATCCAGCTAGCTGGATTGAAAAATAGTTGAATCCAGTTTGCTGGATTGAAGGATTTAGAATCCAGGCTTACTGGATTGGAAGTTTGTTGAATCCAGTTTACTGGATTAGCCAATCCAGGTAGCTGGATTGCATTTTTGTACAATCTAGACTATGATGTTAGTATTCATCTTACTAGATTATAAAGAAGAGCTAATAAAAGGAAAGATTAAGTGTTAAATCATAAGGTATATGAAAAAGTAATTAAAATGTTATCAAAGAATGATATTAATGAAGATGTTTTCAGATTATTGATTATGTGGTTAAGTGTTAACTAAATTGCTGATAGAGTAATTGTATTATGATATAAAGTATGATATGCTGATTGTAAGATCAATTTTAACAATGATAGGTCTTTACAATAAAGATATTAAATTAAATTGTGTAGCAGTAGATCGCAGTCGAGGCAAGTTCTCTAACTCAAACTTGAGTTATTCTTTTCAAAGCATGTTAGTGAATAATTATTGTTTATTATTCACATCTATATTGATTATTGATACTCGCACTCAGTGCAATTAAATTCCTGTTCTATTAGTATTGAACTATGAATTAGATAAAGTTCTTTTATTCATGAACTGTTTAAGATATGGATCTATGCTAATTGTATCAGCTAGATCAAGTATGTTTAAATTTGTTAAATCAAATATGTTGTTAAACGTTATTCTTCACTAATTGATTTGGTAAGGACTCAAGACTGAGAAAAAGAACAAGTTGATTAAAGCAATATTGAAAAACAATTATTGCTCGTATATTAAGTGTTTATGCATAATACACCGGGTATGAAAGGCTGATCCCCTTGATTACCAAAACTTATTAAAAGGACCAGTTCAAATACCGACAACCTTAGCATATGTTCATGGTCATTATGACCACTCAGTATCTGTTATTCAATTGTTCGAATATTCAGTTATCAAGACTTAATTCATGTTCTTTCACAATTAATTTCTATTGTTGAACATTGAACGATAAATTTCTTGCTAATCATGATATATCTTCTTTGTACTTAAACTTGTTAAGCAAATTAGTTGCTTACTCTTGCTATATCATGACATTTATTTCAGCTAGGCAAGAGAGTTCAAGTAAGAAGGACAAGTGCAAGGGAAAGGTCCAAGAATAGTTATTATAAAAGTTTAAGTATCATGAAATACTATGTTTGATGTTTATATAAACATTTTGTGTTACTTTATATAACTTAAATAAGGTATGTTTATGTTAAGGTAATAGACCTTGGGATATTGTATAAGACTTTATTATAATGAACAACGTATGTTTATTATTCCGTAATAGTATATAGAATGCTTATGTTGATGATGGATAGTGAGCACCAAAATCGGGGTTGAGAACTCGGATTTGGGGGCGTCACAGATTGGTATCAGTGCTGTAGGTTATAAACTTTAGGATGCAAAACTTAGGTTATAACCTTAGAAGTAAACTCGTATAGAGTATGCTAAGAGGTGGATTGTGGAGATTCATCTAGTATAGAGTGTACATAATAAAATATTGTTTCATTTTATCAATGAATATATTTTATTGTGATACTGATGTTGTGTTTGTTTGGTTATAGGATGCCTGAGGAAGGTCAAGGTAGCTATACAGTCGAGCAAGAGCCGTTAGATCCGGTAGAGGATCATGCTGTTAGTGACGAGCGTGACGAGGATGTGATGGAGGTTTTGTTTAAAAATAACATGGCGCTGGAGAATAGAGTGACAGAGTTAGAGCAGGAGAATGCCACTCATCAGTTTACTGAAACTCAATACAAGGAACTGGCATATCAAGCTCAGAAAGAGCTTGCTGAGATGAAGATACAGTTGCAGGAGCAGACAACCTTGGCTACTCATATGGTTGCCAAGAATGCTGAGCTGAGAGAGATATTAGAACAAGAGCAGAATAAGTTTACGATATTGACTATTGAGCATCAGGCGTTACACCTGAGGTTTGACTTAGAGATCGCTGACAGGATCTGAGTTGAGGATGCTTGGGTACGAGCAGCGAGAAGAGTGGATCAGTTAGAGGTTGAGGCTGGACGGGTTAGGATGGAGTCCTTGGGACGGGCTTTAGATGTAGCATATACTGGTCCCCAAGTAGGAGTGAGGAGATTCTTTGAGATAGGCGAGTTAAGTCGAGCTATTAGACGTCAACTTATGGATGGACTCTTTCCACTAAAGCAGGAGCATTCAGGCGCACCCTCTCCAGACGCGCAGTGATAGTTTATTAGCTTTCTATTGTATATAGATGCAGTAGGACCCCTTTTGTTTATTAGGGTTTTATGCTTGATGTAAACCTTAGACTGTGTGAGGTAGTATGTAAATATGATGTATCCCCATCTTAAGTGTGTAGGGGAGTATGTCTTTCGGTAGATACCATCTTTTGATGTTTAAAAATGGGATAGTTAGTGTTTATAAAAATATGCCAAGTATGTAAGTATTTGACGCTAAAATTTGGTATATGAATATAAATGCATTATTATAATTACATGTTGGATCAAATAGAAAAGTATTAAGAATTAAAATGAGAAGCTATCTGTTTGAAAAGTCAGTAAATTGAATATGTTAATTCAGTAAGCTGAATGTGTTATTCAGTAAGCTGAATATGTTAATTAAGTAAGATGAATATGTTAATTCAGCAAGCTGAATTAGTCAATTCAGCAGGTTGAATTCGTTAATATAACATTATGATAATATGATTGTTAGAGTTTAAATTACATGTTATCACTACTACAAAATAGTAAATAGACAACGCTTAAACTACAACGTTTTTTATAAAAACGTTGTGGTACTTTTTTTTACAACGTTTTTAAAAAAAACGTTGTAGATCTATATGCAAAAACGTTATCTATTTAAAAAAGCATTTTTTTGGTTTTAATTAGATAACGTTTTTTTTCAAAACGTGGTCTATGAAAAAAAACACGGAGCTTTTAACTGAATACTTAAAATTAAAACATAGTCTTTTTCTCTCCTAAGGCTCGTCAGTTTCATTCTTTCGTCTCTGTGCAGAGCTTCAGTTTCTCCTTTTCCCTTCCATTTCTCCTCAAAATCTCGCCATTTTTGAAGCTTCAGAATCGTTGAGGAGCTTTAATTCGGTTTGTTTCACGGGTTTCAAGCATGGAATTCGAGGTTTTGGTTTGAGAAATTTGGATAAATCTAGGGCTGGCTTTTATGAGCGTCTCTGATAAATCTAGGGTTCACACCACAAAACTCGCCTGACCCATATATCTGAATCTTCTGTATCTCAACTCTCAGCATTCGATTTTGTTTTTTTTTTGTTTTTATCTTCGCGTGGTCTGTTTCTTTTTACTGTTTATCGTCAGCGATTGAGGAAAAATGTTATGAATGTTTTGTTTATCGAACACTTGAATCGTAGACAACAATGTTCGATAATATATGTTCACAGCGTCGTCTCTGATAAATATTATGTTTTTGTTTAAGTGTCCAATGTGATAAAGTAGTTATGCTTGTGATTTTGATTATAGTGATGCTTTGTTATAGGCACATTGTATAATTTTTCCCTTCCTATCTTGTTAACTGCCGGATCTGATTTTTTCCTAATTGATTGTATTCACTGCAGGACATATAGGGAGAGAGTGGAAATGTTGAAAAGGAAGAAAATGGAGCTCAAGGCTACTAAACCTACCATCCATGGCAGAGGTCCTCAAGTTATGAGCAAAGATTCTAATCATCAAGAATCATCTAGTGATGATGACAGTGATGATAATTTCACAGTTGATTGGAGAGCTAAGCTTCTGTGAACTGTACCCATTTTCTGGTACTCTCTCTCTTTAGAAATTAAAATTGACGTGATTAAGTGAACTTTTGAAAATAGTAATTTTTTAAAGATGTTTTACAATCTCATATTTGTATTGTTTAAAATCAAATAAATTTTTATTACTTTGAAAATATCTCAAATTGGCTTTCAAAAAATCAAAATTAATCCTATATTTTGAAGCAAAGGGAGTCTTTGTTTTTTACTGAACTTTGGTATGTCATTATGCTTGACTACCTCCTGCCTTGGCAGCTGGTTGCGTATTGAAGTTTTGACAGAACATTCGTCTCGATTGATGATGTTGACATTGGTTTCCAGCAATCCGATACAGTATGAGAATCAACTTGAACATATATTATGAGAATCAACTTCAATATGTATTGTGTATTGAAGTTTTGACAGAACATTGTTAGCGACGCTGTGAACATTGTTATACCATCTACATTTGAATCGTAGAACCTTTCTTCAACAGTCTCAATTATACTGTCATCCCAGACCTACTGGGGAGAATTATGTCCTCAAAATCAATTATCCGTTTAAGGTATATTATTCTGTAAAGTGTATTTTTCATGTCAAGCATGTTGAACTTGTGAACCAACATTCTTTTGTCCAGGCTTTGGTTCTGCCAATTTTAATTATATATTTTTTGGTGGGGGTACCTTGCTATTTGGTGCAGTCCCAGCCGCTGCTCTATCACAGAATATTTCTAAAAACATTATCATTGTTGTTTTTATCTTCTTCTCAAATCTAGTTGCTTTCCAGTGACAAATTGCAGTAGTTTTAGTTCAGAATAGAGTCTTCAAGTTCAGTTTCCTGCACCATTAGTTGGTTTTCTTATGTTGATAAACTACAACTTTTTTGTATTTCTCCTGGGAACGTGTTATTGTGGGATTGTGCTTCAAAGGTGGATTAAGTTTTGCAGCAAGATTTTTTTTTGTTTGTAACGTATGTGGACATTAATGTTTTTTGTGCTTTTTTAGCCACACTTGTCAATCTTTTGGAAATCAACATTTTAAAACAAGTGATCCAAGTTTTTTGCAGGTATTGTCAAGGTTAAGGCACATGTCATATGACGTTTTGGGAGCACAGATTCTTCAAACTGGGATGGAAGATTATGAAACTTGCAACTGATGTGGCACACAGAGCTGTTAGCTCATTAGAAGGCGCAGGTGTTTTTGCAGTTGAGTTGTTTTTTACAGCGGATGGTCAAGTTGTATAACAACTCGGTGTATGTTTATTCGACTTTTTGGATTTCTTTTTTTTCAATGTCATGTGACTTTTCTGTCTTCATTTGCTTTTCTAACTCCATATTTTAATAAATGAAGTAGCTCCCAGACCTCATAATAGTGGGCACCACTCAATTGAATCATGTTTCACTTCACAGTACGAGCAACATTTGCGGGCTATAGTTGGTCTTCCACTTGGTGATCCATCAATGAAAACTCCAGCTGCTATGATATACAATATATTAGGTGAGAAATTCTTTATAATTTATATTTCTAGTTGCCTGCTTGTAATAACTATTAGAGATTGATGCCCATAATTAATTTTTGTTATCAAACATCGAAACTGACTTGCTTGAATCTTTGTGCCTGGTTTGCTGCTGGCTTTGGCTGATTTGTTGCCTCTGTTGCATGTGGTATGCTCTGAAGTCTGTTGCACGTGGTTGGCCTGCTATTGTTGTATGTTGGCCTGCTGATGCTGTTGTTGCTCCTAGTTTTCTTATTGTGGCTGAAAAGCTTTGTTGATTCAATTGCTCATTTGATGCTTCGACTACAACTATGTGCCTATGCAGTTGTCTGGGAGTTGCAGCAACTGGGCTTCTCTTGTGTGCAATTGTAGCTAAAAAAATGGTGATGACCCTTGGGAGTGAGTCCACTATCTTAGTCTATCATTTGTAGTTAAGACATAACAGACTTTTCACATCTTTAGCAGTAGTAATGCAACATAATATTGCTGTCTATCTTCTTCAATAACAATAATTAATTTTTCTATTAGTTGTTTATAGATTATTAGATTTTCTTATCAAGAATTGGTTATTCGATTACTGAAGTACGAGTATCAAATTTTAGACACTATCATAGTGAAACATGGTAGCAGCAGTCATGTGTATCAGTATCACAGATTTTATTCAGAGCGGTTTCCTTTACTTCTAACTAGTGATATTTTTTAATTTACCCAAGTTAGAGCCTGCTTTTGCAATGAGGAATTCGTATTCTAAAATGTACTTGTTTGTGACTGTAGGATCATTTTCAGTAATTTCTGATACAAATGCAAGAGTAGCAAGTAATGGCGGGGGTTCATTAGCCTCTGATAATCAGGTTCATCAAGGAAGTCAATCAAGTGGTGCTTTTGGGTCACATGATGGGGTAAACTCTCAGGTGAAAGAATCTGAAGGTCTTTCAGCTGTTGAAGGTAGTGGGAATGACCAACCTTTGCAACAGAGTTCTTTAACTGTTAGTGATGGTGGCCAGAATGCTTTAAGGCGTACGGGTGCGCTGGGTTTGGTTGCAACTGCTGCCAGTGCTTTTGATGCTGCAAAGGATATAATGGAAGCTCTTAGAAGGAAACACACTAATCTGGCTAGCGAACTTGAGGTTACTAGTTTGTTCTTTTTTCTCAATTTTGCCCTCATACTACAAATTGGTCTTTTCTTTCTCTTTAGTTTTATTCCTTAGTTACTTGTGGATGTTATATATAGGTCATGTACACATTCCCAAATTATTTCACATTGCCCATCTCCTTACATTCTTGTCCTATATATTGAATTGTTTGATTGTGATAAAATCACCTACAATGTGTCTTACATAACACTAGATCAACTTTACTTAAATGATTGTTTCATTTTCTCAGATTCTGCTCATAGAAATTGGCTTGAGGTTTGTCACCCTTCCGGAGGAAAGACTACTGGCAGTGGTTAATGCTCTGCTCCTCCGCTATTATAAGTACCCCACTGCAACTACGGCAGAGGTTCCCCAATCCCTCAAGAAGGAGCTCTCTGGTGTTTGCAGAGCCTGCTTCTCTGCAGATGCTATGAACAAGCATGTTGAATTTGTGAGAGGGTACAAGCAGGAATTTGAGCATGATCTTGTTTGGTATTTTATTTTCTTCATAGTGGTGAATGTTTGAGTGATTACTTGCTTCATTTTTATTGTAGACAGTTGGTCAACTTAGAAAACGCAAGTCTGGGAGCTTTGGTGTGGCAAAGGTGACTGAACAAGGAGAAAGTATCACATTTTCTGATGTTGCTGGTATTTACGAGGCTAAGGAGGAGCTTGAAGAAATTGTAGTATGTTGGAAATTACTCATCTTCAATAATAATACTTGGCACTCATTTATCAAATTTCTTTTGTGGAAGATAATCTGTGTGATGTGAATTTGTGATGTATATATGGATAGTTTGGTATATATTTTGTGGATGTAGTAATTTGAAATTATAAACGAATGGTATTATTGGGATGTATTTTGAATGGTTGATACATTTTGGCTATATATTATGGCATTAGTATATTGCAGGTGCATTGGTAATATAGGTGAACCACATTTTTTTTCCTTTTTCTTTTTTAATCTACAACATTTAAAAAACGTTGTCTGATATACTAAACAACAACGTTTTTATTCAGAAAATATTGTGGAATCATACCTACTACAACGTTTTTAAGCATCTGCTAATTTTTGAAAAACAAATCTACAACGTTTTTTTCCTAAAAAACGTTGTGTATTGTGCTTAACTACAACGTTTTTAAAACGTTGTGTAAGGGTGTCAAATAGATAACACCCTTAACCACGACGTTTTTCTGACTGAAACCACAACGTTTTTTCCGCGTTGTCTATTTACTGTTTTGTAGTAGTGGATATTTTAAACACTTAGAAGATATATCATATAATTAAAATCGATGTAATAAATTAAGGTTTTGTTTAATCAGATAATGCCGCCAAGACGTCAAAATCGTAACCAGAGTGAGGAACGTTCTGTGAGCAATGAAAGGAATGAAGATGACCCAATGCAGAACTTCGCTGATATGATAGCTCAAGCTATGCGAACTCGTACACCTACAGCAAGGGGCCAAACGAATAATAGATTGGCAAATTTTAAAGATTTTAAAGCTGTAGGATCACCAGAATTCAGCGGAACTACGGACCCCATAGCATCTCAAACATGGGTGAAAGAGATGGAAAAGGCCTTTATCATTGCAAGGGTAGCCGAAGAGCAAAAGACGGCTTTTGCTACCTACTTGATGAAAGGCGAGGCTAATTACTGGTGGGAGACGAACCAAGCTAGAGCAGGAACGGAGGTAGTGACATGGACCAGGTTTAAGGAGTTATTCTTTGAAACTTTTTTCTCGGAGGCCATGTAAGCCAGAATGGAAGTGCAGTTTCTTGAATTAAAGCAAGAAAACATGTCAGTTGTCGAATATGCAGCAAAATTCAATGAGTTAGCCAGATTCGCACCTCATCAGGTGGATACAGAACTACGAATGGCATGTAGGTTTGAAAATGGGTTGAGGCCGTGGATTCACAGCAAAGTTGCAGTGTTGCAAATTACTACGTTCCCAGCAGTGTTAGAAAAAGCCATCATTGCAGAAGGTAGTAGTGAGGCAGTTTCTAGATTCAACCGAGAGAAGAATAAGAAAAAGATTGAAGGTGGACATCAGGGTGCCAGTAGTGGTGGCAGTAACAGTAAGAAACGCAAGTGGAACAACAGTGGCAATAAATCAGGAATGCAACAAGGGAATACTCAGCAGAAGAAGGCAGCGTGTTCAAAGTGTGGGAAGAATCACTCTGGAGAGTGTATGAAAGGGAAAAACGTTTGTTATAATTGTGGTCAGGAAGGACATGTTTCACCAAATTGTCCTAAGCCGAAGAAAGGTGTTTGTTTTTCTTGTGGAGGAACGGGGCATCGATTCAAGGATTGTCCATTGAAGAAGAATACAGATGGAGGAAGTGGAAATAAGAATAGTTCTACAAAGTTAACCATTGGAGGACCAGTTCAGCAGAGCAAGCCGACAGCTCGAACGTTCAACATGACTGTGCAAGACGCAGTTGCATCAAAGGAGGTGGTGTCAGGTATTATTTCGATCAATAATATAAATGCCTACATATTATTTGATTCAGGAGCTACCTGTTCATTTGTGTCTAATGAATTTACTAGAAGATTAAACTTACCATGTGAAAAGTTAAAGAACCCAATGAATATAGAAGTTGCAAACAAAGAAGTGATCCCTGTAGAGTTTATCCATAACAACTGCGGTGTGGAAATAAGGGGACATAAGTTAAGCGTGAATTTGATTCCAATACGCTTAGGAGAATTTGATATTATCTTAGGGATGGATTGGTTGTTTAACCATGAGGCAGTTATAGATTGCCAGAAAAAGAGCATACGGCTTAAGACACCAGATAAGTCTAAGGTTATATTTTATGGTAGCAAGTCGCCAAGGCAAACAAGTTGTCTGACGATGATGTAGGCTAGGAGGATGTTACAAAAAGGATGTGAAGGTTATTTGGCTCATGTAGTGGATACACGGGTTGTGAATTCGAACATGGGGCAGATACCTATAGTTAATGAGTTTGGAGATGTCTTTCTAGAAGAACTTCTGGGACTTCCTCCAGAAAGAGAAATAGAGTTTGTGATTGATTTAGTACCGGGGACAGCGCCGATATCAAAAGCGCCGTATCGAATGGCTCCGGTAGAAATGAAAGAGTTGATGATCCAGCTACAAGATTTATTGGATAAGAAGTACATCCAACCTAGTGTATCTCCGTGGAGAGCACCGGTGTTGTTTGTAAAGAAGAAAGATGGGTCGATGAGGTTGTGTATGGATTATAGAGAGCTGAATAAGGTGACAATCAAGAACAAGCATCCGTTACCGAGAATAGACGATCTGTTTGATCAACTTAAGGGAGCGAGATATTTTTCGAAGATTGACCTGAGAACTGGTTATCATCAGTTGAAGGTGAGATTAGAAGATGTACCAAAAATAGCATTTAGAACTCGTTATGGTCATTATGAGTTCTTAGTGATGTCGTTTGGATTGACGAGTGCGCCAGCTGCTTTTATGGACTTGATGAACAGAGTATTTAAACCGTATTTGGATAAATTTGTGGTGGTATTCATTGACGACATTTTGGTGTATTCAAAGACTGAAGAGGAGCATGCTGAACATCTACGGATGGTGTTGGAAACGTTGAGAAGAGAGAAGCTATATGCAAAATATTCAAAGTATGAGTTCTGGTTGAAGAGAGTTCAATTTCTAGGGCATGTCATCGATAACGAGGGAATTTCTGTTGATCCAGCGAAAGTAGAAGCAGTGAAAAATTGGGGACAACCGAAGACACCGACAGAGATCAAAAGTTTCTTAGGATTGGCAGGATATTACCGAAGGTTTATACAGAATTTCTCGAAGATAGCGACACCATTAACTAATCTAACGAGGAAGACTGTTAAGTATATGTGGACAGAGAAGTGTGAATAGAGTTTTTAGGAATTGAAGAAAAGATTAAGTGAAGCACCTGTGTTATCTTTACCAGATAGTACAGGGGGTTTTACAATGTATAGTGATGCGTCACACAAAGGACTAGGTTGTGTATTAATGCAGAATGGTAAAGTCATTGCGTACGCATCACGACAGTTAAAAACTATGAGAAGGGATACCCTACCCATGACCTTGAATTGGCTGCGGTAGTATTTGCCCTTAAAATTTGGAGACATTATCTTTACGGAGAAAAGTGTGAGATATACACAGACCACAAAAGTCTGAAGTATATCTTTACACAAAAAGAGATAAACATGAGGCAGAGGAGATGGTTAGAATTGATCAAGGACTATGATTGTGATATTCTATATCATCCGGGAAAGGCTAATGTAGTGGCAAATGCTTTAAGCAGGAAGAGCCAAGAAAAATTATTTGTATTAATCGACCAGGAAGAGTTAGTAAGAGAAATGGAAAAAATGGAGTTGGAGGTGAAAAATCCGAAGGATTCAGATAAAGTAATAGAAATGGAAGCAAGTCCGACTTTATTAGACAAAGTGAAAGAATCACAAGGGAATGATGAAGAATGTGGTAACATAAAGAAACGATTGGCTGAAGGTGAAGAGCTGAAGTATAAGATCGACGACACTGGATTGCTGAGATTTGAAGGAAGAATTTGGGTACCCACAGTACCAGAGTTAAAAGAAGAGATTCTATAAGAAGCGCACAATACGAGATATTTGATACACCTGAGAAGCACGAAGATGTATCAAGATTTGCGACAATATTATTGGTGGCCAAACATGAAGAGAGAGGTTGCTGAATGCGTCAGCCGCTGTTTAACTTGTCAAAGAGTCAAGGTAGAGCATCAACGACCAAGTGGACTATTACAACCATTAGAAATTCCGGAATGGAAGTGGGAGCACATCACGATGGATTTTGTGGTAGGACTTCCAGCGACACAGAAGGGTTATGACGCTATATGGGTGATTGTCGACCGTCTTACAAAGTCAGCACACTTTTTGCCAATCAAGATCAGGTATACTTTGGATCAGCTAGCAAAATTGTATATCAAGGAAATTATTTCGAGACATGAATTGCCAGTATCAATCGTGTCAGATAGAGATCCGCGTTTTACATCAAACTTTTGGAGGAGTCTTCAAGAAAGAATGGGGACACAATTATGGTTGAGTACTGCGTATCATCCACAGACAGATGGGCAAAGCGAGAGAACGATTCAAACATTAGAAGACATGCTCAAAGCCTGTGTGATGGATTTCAAGGGAAGCTGGGAAGATCATCTTCCATTGGTGGAGTTTGCGTATAACAATAGTTATCATGCCAGCATTGGAATGTCGCCGTATGAAGCCCTATATGGGAGAAAGTGCAAAACGCCCTTATGTTGGGACGAGGTAGGTGAAAGAAGATTGTTGGGGCCAGAATTGGTTCAGCAGACTGTGGAGATCATCAAAGTGATAAGAGCTTGACTGGTAACAGCTCAAGATCGACAAAAAAAGTACGCAGAAATTCATCGCAAGAAAAGAGATTTCGAAGTGGGAAACTATGCATTTCTAAAGGTATCTCCTTGGAAAGGGAAGATAAGATTTGGGAAGAATGGCAAACTGGGCCCAAGGTTTATTGGACCGTTTGAAATATTGAAGAAGATAGGGTAGGTTGCGTACGAGGTAGCTCTACCTCCTAAATTGGAACATATTCATAATGTGTTTCATGTGTCAGTATTATGTCCGTACAAGCCGGATTACAAGCATGTGATATCGTATGAGCCGATTTAAGTCGAGAAGAACTTTTCGTACGAGGAGATTCCTATAGAAATTTTGGATAGGAAAGAGCAAAAATTAAGAAATAAGGTTATACATTCTGTCAAAATCGTATGGAGAAACCACAATGCTGAAAAAGCTACGTGGGAGCTTGAAGAAAAGATGAGGAAGAGTTATCCGAATCTTTTTGAGTAACCTTAATGAAATTCCGGGGACAGAATTCTTATAAGGAGGGGAGAATGTAATAACCAAGAATTGCTGTGGTACATTGTAAATAAATATATTAAATATTTTGTAATATCTTATGGATTATTAAGTGATTATGTGGATAATATGCTATAATATTTAAAGTAGGTCTCACTAATAAGTTATATAAGTTAGTAAACTAACCTAAGTATTTTAATAATCTAGAAAATAGATTTAAGGTGCTAAACCCTAACTAAGTACTCAATAAACTTGAATAAGACAAGTCTAATTGGGTTATGTAAGTTAATTACAATTATTGATTGATGTGAATGTGTAAATATCAATAATAATGAATAATAGTTCATGTGATAATAGGATTAATATTACTAAGGATGACAAGTAATTTAAACAAGCCCAATAATTTATTTAAGCATTAGACTTGTAGATAATTTGATTGTTAAGCTAGCCCACTATTAAAATTTAATGGGCAAGTATGCTAGTACCACAATTATTTAATTTTTGAAGCCCAAGTTCATGTTAATTAGTAAGCCAATCTAGTTAATGAAAAGCCCCAAAAGATGAAAGGATTGGCCCAATCCTAGCCCAATTAAAGAGGGTACTTTAGACATTGTGTATACTAGATATTTCAATAAAAACAAAAGAAAGACATAGAGATAAGAAGGCCACTTGGCCGGGCAACTAAGGAGAGGAAAAGGGGGGGATGGATGTAATCATTACTTGCTCCACATCTTCCAAAGGTTAAGTACTTAATTAGCTAGGTGTCACTTTGCTTATGGAGCCACCTAAATGGCTAATCTTCCATGTATCTAAATAATGAGTAGAGAGAGAAAGAGAGAAAGAGATAGCAAGAAGGTGGGGGAAATGTGTATAGATACATATCTTATATCTATACAAGATTATCCAACAAAAAGCTAATCTCTTTTTATTTCTTCTTTTACTTTACTTCATTTATTTTACTTTCTCTTAAGCTAGCAAAGCAAGGATAGAGAGAGAAAAGAGAGAGATAGAATTCGGTGGGGAGGAAAAGAGAAAGAGGGAGGAGATCTACCATTTATGCACCCAAAGTTTATCTTTTACTTTGGAAGAGAAAGTAGTTACGAGATTTGGAAAGAGAGAAAAGCTCAATCCTCGATTCATCGGCCCATTTTTAATCCTCGATCGAGTAGGAACTGTGGCCTATAGACTCGCTTTACCGCCAAGTATGTCTCGTGTTCATAACGTTTTCACATATCCATGCTACGTAAATATGTGGAAGACCCGAACCATATTATTGAGTTAGAACCGGACGAAATAGCGGAAGATTTGACGTATGAAGAGGTTCCTGTTCAAATCTTGGATAAGAAGGAACATATTCTACGCACCAAGGTTATATCTCAAGTCAAAGTTTTGTGGAGAAACCACGATGTTGAGGAAATGACTTGGGAGTTATAATCTGAAATGAAATCAAGGTATCCTTACCTCTTCGATATACCAGGTACGTACCCTAATTTCGAGGGCGAAATTTCATAAGAAGAGGAGATTGTAAAACCCCAACTTTTTAAATAAAGATGAATTTTCTATAAATATTATTTTTGAATATTATGGAGTAAAATTGCTATAATGTTATAGTTGAGGGTAATATTTATAAATTTTACAAAGTAAGCAAGTTGTAATAAAATATTCGTTTGGTCAGGGAATATTCTTTTTGTCAGAAAATATCCGTACGACGGTACAATCATTGGTGGACCCCACAACGGAATTATTGTCGGATTGGGAAAATGATAAAAATATTTTATTAAAAATAACGGCGGAAGTTTTACCGTTGATACTGTTGAACTACTCGGTAGTAAAAGTACAGTAATACGTGTGGTTGCATAGTAGCACACGGTATTGATTATTAATGCTTATGCGAGAAGTCACTCAGTTTGATTCAATTATTGTCAATTAATAATATGAATTATTTAGCGATAATGAAATTTTATTTTATTCGTATTATTAACGTAATAAAACAGAAATATCTTTTTATATAAAACAGAATACTTTATTAACGGTATTTTATAAATAGAATATATTATATTTTATTTAAAAAAAATTTCTTTAAATATGGACCGTCAGATTAAAGTAAATCAATCTGGACCGTTCATGGATTAGTTACTATGTATTCTATTTTCCTATAAATAGAAGCTCATTCCTTCATTATTTTCTTACGAATTCACTGAACTCTATAGAGAGAAACTATAGAGAGAAAGAAGAAAAGTATTCTGTTACTTAACTACTTCTTTATTTCAGTTTTTCTTTAAAACGGTAAGGGGTATTATTTTTTTTGTATTCATGAAGAGAACTTCTGTTATTTCATTATTTATTATTCTGTTGGAATAACATGTATACGCAGTCTACCCTATACTTGGTGACATTCTTCTATTATTTTGTTGAAACATCCTATCTGTGTGTTTTACACTGGACCTGGTTCTGTCTTTATTATTATTCTGTTGGAACATTCTGTCTGTGTGCTTTACACCGGACCTGGTTCCGTCTTTATTATTATTCTGTTGGAACATCCTGTCTGTGTATTTTACACCGGACCTGGTTCCGTCTTTATTATTATTCTGTTGGAATATCCTGTCTGTGCGTTTTACGCCGGACCTGGTTCCATTATTTATTATTCTGTTGGAATAACTTGTCTGTGCAGTCTATCGCATGCATGGTGATTTTTTTTATTATTCCATTCTTTATTATACTCAGTTGGTTAGAACTTTGACTTCTATACTCCATGAAATTAGTGGAATATCTTTGATATTTGCGCTTCATCTAGTATCTTTTCATGTAAATATTCTTCTAAGAATTCTTGAATTTTACTCCACAAAGCAGTATCATATTGACAATTTAGACGTTGTTAATTCTTGGATAAATTAATTCTTGAACTTTTTTTTATTGAATTCTTATATAATTGTCGTCATCCTCATGTTTATAAAATGTTGAAAGTCATCTGTGGCCTGTAGTGCATAGATGGGCTTGGTACGATTATGACCAGGGATTATTCGGTATAATAATGACCGTAATATTACAAATGATATGGTAAAAGTCCTCATTGGCCCGTAGTGCATTGATAGACAGTTGTTGGCATGATCATGACCATTAATGAATACACAAATATTCTTGGCCCGTAGTGCATGGATAATTATGGTCGTGATACTAAAGAATATCCTTGGCCGTAGTGCAGGGGTGATTCGATGATGTGGATTATTTTATTAAGCTGAGTCCCAGAGATAACAGTGTTGAAAAACCTTTTAAATCATAGAAGATAGTAGATTTTATTCTCTACTTGACTCTTCTAATGGATTGCTTGTTCCGCTGCAGTTAAACTTGATGTTTATTATATTTTATCAGTTTAACACTGTTGAAGGCTAATGATAATTTATTTTGCATTATCTTAGTCATAATATTTCTTACTGGGCTAGTTGAGCTCACCCTTTCTTTCACTGTTCTCTTCAGGAAATGAGAATATAGCTGGGACGAATCGGGAAACGGAGTGATGGTCCAGAGGATAACATTAGTAGTCCTCACTATTCTGTGAAATAATGTGATAATAATTGTAATGAGGACTCCTTTTGAGTTTGTATACTCTCTAGTAGACAATATTTGTATTCAAACTCACACTTTATGTTTTGTTGTATTGTACGCGACAGTTGTATTAGTAAGTTGTATTTAAATTCAGTACCATGTATCTGGCGACCCAAAATGGGTGATGTATACCTAATTTTGGGGGCGTCACAGCAGCGTCAGAGCCACGCTGCAGTGCCAGCGCCACGCCACAGCGCCAGCGCCACGCCGCAGTGCCAAACATTGGCTTGAGCCTTGCGCAGCAACGCCAGCCCCGCAACGCAGCGCCGACCCACAGTGTAAACTCTGGCACCGCAGCGTGAGTTAACAGAATGATCAGACAGTATGTTTTAATTACACAAATAATTAAAAAGTTGTTATGATTTAGTAGAAGGAGTGTTAAGATATTATTTCAGTATTTCTATACTAAGAATGAACATATTTTCAATATGCTATTAGTTTTATTACTAATGTAATTTGATTACGTAATTAAGAATCAAACCTTACATGATGTATATACTATTTATATATATAATGTTAATAGTGACTAATTATGTTATGATGACATATATATATAGGGTATTGTGATTTGAGTTGTTAAGGTTTAGCTTTTGCTCAAGGCAAGTTTTCTAACTCTACACTTTCGTTGAGCTAGTTTGTTTATTATTGTGCAAGTTTACTTATCATATTTCAATTATAATTTTGCAAGTTCTTGTATCTAGTTTGTTTATGATGATGCAAGTTTTTTAAACCTTATTTTGATGTTGAGCAAGTTATTCTGGTATTTAACTTGTTATTTAGCATACAAGTTTATATATTCTGCTATAATAATGTTGAACATTTTTTGTCATTCAATTCGCTATTTGTTATGCATGCTTAGTACTCAATTCTAAATAACCTTGGCTTAATAGTACTGTTCAAGCAAGGTGTGTTATAGTTATTCTATGTTTGTGCTCTTAGATTATTCCTAAAGCATAACCTTAATATTCAATGTTGATTCAGTTATGCTTTATTCTATAGCATAACGTTATGAACTTTTTATTCAACTAATCCTTAGTTGATGTTCGTTAAACCTAAATTACCTTGAAATGTATCCAAACCAAACTTACTTTGGTATGGACTTATTCTCTAAATACTGAGATGAACAACCCTATTATTAGGGGATAATTTATCTTAGCGTTGAAATGTTTGTTCACAATACATTATACGAAGGGCCGATCCCTCTAAGTACGAGGAGTTCCTATAGTCTTATGACTGTTAAAGTTTAAGTTGAAAGATTACTTATAACTATGGATAGGGTTCATGGTCTTAGGACCCTCAGTTATATATTTTTGAATGTTGATAGAATATATTGTTCAGTTCTATTGAGTCTATTATTTGGCAGTTATTGTAACGATTTTATTCATTATTATTTCAAGTAAGCTTTGTTTGCTCACTCTTGCTTATATAACCTTACAGCTAAAGTTGAGAAGGTCGATGTACCTAGCACCAGTAAGGGAACTGGAAAGATGAACAAGTATTGAAGACTTGTAATCATGTTGATATTTTATTATCAGACTTTGTTTGAATTATTGTAACGAAGATATTTAATTTTATTCCGCATTTGAATGATTGTGTTTAAAGGTTAGATAACCTGAGAGATTTTTATTAATATAATCCCTTAATAGGAAGGTTTATTATTCAATTTTATTATTATTGGGTAGTTAGATGTGAATATTTTTATAAAGTAAACACCAAATCTTGAGGTAATGAAGTACCAGGATTTGGGGGTGTCACAAGTTGGTATCAAAGCTTTAGGTTATGAACCTTAGGTGGAGGAAAAGCCTTAGGAAGTAACCTTTGAAAAGATAGTGGTGATAAACTCTTATTGAGTTGTTAAGAAAGAAGTAATAAAACACTTATGTGCTTATGTGTTTACAACTTATGCGCTCGTGAGTGTCGAGTAGTAATGATTAGTAATTAAAACTTAAAATTTTGTTGTCAGGATGACTAATGTCAGAGAATCCAGTCAGGCTAGGGAGGAAGGACCTTAGATGCCTAGAGAGGAGGAGTCTCGTGACATTCAAGTGGTTTGTAAGCAACTACTTCCATGGGAGTCATCCCCGTTGGTCACAGTGGTTGAAGATGAGGATGATGATGTGGAGACGGATGAGGAGGATCCCGTTGAGCTGCCATAGTTGAATGAGGATGACGAGGACAAGGAGGAAGAGGTTAAACTGAACTCGATAGCCGCTAATATGTACGATGAAGTCTACGACCGCAATATGGAACTTCAGGATACTGTCGAGGAGCTACAAGAGATAGTAGCTGAACAGCAAACCTCGATGGCACAGAAGGATGATGAGATCCAGGATCGAAATGAACGTCTAACTCATGTCGAAGAGAAGCTAGTACACACTGAAGGAGAGAAAGAACAATTGATCGAGGAGATCGCAGAACTTAAGAGCAAGCTGAAGGAAGAATCTACTAAGAGGACAAGAGCCGAATACGCATATGAGACAGCTTTTCAACGAGCCGGGATAGCAGTAAGAGACGCGCAAGCAAAGAGGATGAAGATGGAGGAGATGAATAACATATTCACCACCGTGATTAATCGAGCTCAAGATCAGGTCATGGGTTATCCGATTCAATTTGAGACGCTTCCATCATTCATATTAGATCGCATAACAATGTTTCGGATTATGGAGGAGGAGCGCCCTAAGGCTACAAAGTATCTTAGTAGGACATCATAATGAATGTACCTATTATACGATTAATAAAAATGTTAAATAATTTGTAAATCCCTAGTGACATTTAACCTATGGTATATGATGATGATGTTGTCCTGAAACTTTTGTAGTTCAGGAAAGTAATGTAAAGGGCAGTAATGCTATTGTTCTTATGTTTTTCAAATAAATTATAAATGAATAAAAGTTATTATTTTATTTTATTCCAGAGTGTTATGTGTTATGTGATTATTACTTTTACGGGGGAAAGTTAAGCAGAAATTACTTAAAGGAGTTAAGTAATAATCTAATGAGTGTATTTTAACAGAAAATGCCTCCAAGACATCAACCACGACAGAGAACCACTGAGGGAACCACCAATAATGACAATATTGAAGCTAACCCCGTTCAACAGCTGGTGACATTACTGACGGGTGCACTGCATAATCAACCACATAATTAAGTTACAACGTTTAAGGACTTCAAGGCGGTTGGACCACCAGAATTCTGTGGGTTCATGAATCCAATTGAGGCACATACCTGGATCATGGAGGTATAGAAAGTATTCGATGTTGTGAGAGTAGGGGAGGATCAGAAGACTGCTTTTGCAACATTCATGTTGAAAGGAGAGGCTTGTTATTGGTGGCAGGCCAATAAAACGCGAGGAGGTCAAGGGGCTATGACCTGGGATAGGTTTAAGGAGATATTCTTCGAGACTTATTTCCCCTAGAGTTCGAAGAGTTATCTAGAAGTGCAATTTTTAGAACTGAAGCAGGGAACGATGAAGTTGTCTGAGTATGCCGCAAAATTCAACGAGTTGGCGAGGTTTGCGCCATATCAAGTCAGCACAGATGAACGCAAGGCGAAGAGGTTTGAACAGGGATTGAAGCCCTAGTTGTATAGTAGGGTCTCCCTGTTCCAGCTGAAAACATTTGCAGCGGTAATAGAGAAGGTAATTCTCGCTGAAGGTGGAGGCGAGGCGGTAACAAAGTTTAATTAAGAACAGAAAAAGAAGAAGAATGAAGTGGAAATTAAGAATGGAGTTGGTGGTAGTGGAAATGGCAACACTAATCTGAAGAGGAAATGGAATGGAAATATGAGTGCTGGAAGTCATCAGGGTAACCAACAGAATAAGAAATTCGAAGCATGTGCCACATGCGGGAAGTTTCACAAGGGTGTATGTTTACTGGGGAAATGGGTATGCTTTAACTATGGCCAGGAGGGTCACATCGCCCCAAATTCCAATCAACCCAAGAAGAACGTGTGCTTCACGTGCAGGTCGAAGGATCACTTTGCATGTGAGTGCCCTAAGAAAAAACTTGGAGAGACAACGAGAATTAAGGGAGGTAGTAGTGGAGGTACATGGGCCATTGCTGGACCAACGACATCAAACAAACCCACAGCCAGAACCTTGAACATGACTGTGCAAGATGCTGTGCAATCAAAAGATGTGATGTCAGGTATTATCCCAACCAATGATATTGATGCTTATGTATTATTTGATTCGGGTGCTATTTGCTCGTTTATATCTGATGAATTTGCTAAGAGGTTAGGATTGCCTAGTGAAGAATTGAATTTTCCGTTGAACATAGAAATTGCGAATAAGGAAGTAATTCATGTTAGGTTCGTATACAAGAACTGTAGGGTGAATATTAAGGGGAATATCATGATGGTAGATTTAATTCCATTAGACTGGGAGAGTTTGATGTTATTTTGGGAATGGATTGGCTGTTTAGTTATGGAGCGGTAATTGATTGCCAAAAGAAATGTGTAAACCTTATGACTCCGTCAAAGGTAGTTTTTTATGGTAGCAAATAGCCTAGACAAATGAGATGTATGACAATTATGCAGGCCAAGAAGTTGTTGAGTCAAGGCTGTGTGGATTATTTAGCTTACATAGTCGATACTTTGAAGAAGGGTGTGAAACTGGAAGAGATACCAGTGGTTAGGGAATTTAAAGATGTGTTTCCAGAGGATTTGCCAGGACTTCCGCCTGACAGAGAGATTGAGTTCGTGATCGACTTAGCACCAGGAACAACACCGATATCGAAGGCCCCGTACAGAATGGCTCCGGTAGAGATGAAGGAACTGATGGTGCAACTGCAGGAGCTGTTAGACAAGAAGTATATTCAACCAAGCGTATCATCGTGGGGAGCGCCGATGTTATTCGTGAAGAAGAAGGATGGGTCAATGCGTCTTTGCATTGATTATAGGGAATTAAACAAAGTCACTATTAAGAATAAATATCCGTTGCCAAGAATAGATGACTTGTTTGAACAATTGAAGGGTGCTAAATACTTCTCAAAAATAGATTTGAGAAGTGGGTATCACCAATTGAAGGTATGGAAGGAGGATATACCTAGAACATCATTCAAAACTCGATATGGACATTATGAGTTTCGGGTGATGTCTTTTGGTTTGACCAATGCCCCGGCTGCATTCATGGATTTGATGAACATGGTGTTTAAACCATTCTTAGACAAGTTTGTTGCGGTATTTATCGACGACATTTTGGTGTATTCCAAAACTCAAGAAGAACACGTGGAACATTTACGTTTGACGTTGGAGACACTAAGAAAGAAAAAGTTGTATGCGAAATTCTCTAAGTGTGAATTTTGGGTAGATCGTGTACAATTTCTCGAGCATGTGATTGACAAAGATGGAATTTTAGTGGATCCATCAAAAGTGGAGGCCGTAATCAATTGGGAACAACCAAGAACACCTTCGGAGGTGAGGAGTTTCTTGGGACTGGCCGGTTATTACAGACGATTTATTCAAGATTTTTCCAAGTTAGCCACTCTGCTAACAAATTTGACAAGGAAGGCTGTAAAATTTGTTTGGACGGAGAAGTGTGAAGAAATTTTTCATGATTTATAGAAGAAGTTAAGTATGGCACCTGTGTTGTCATTACCAGATAATACAGGAAACTTTGTTGTGTATAGTGATGCCTCACATAAAGGGTTGGGTTGGGTTGTGTTCTTATGCAGAACGACAAAGTTATTACGTATGCATCAAGACAACTGAAGGATTATGAGAAAGGGTATCCGACTCATGATTTAGAGTTGGCTGCAGTAATATTTTCTCTAAAGATATAGAGACACTATCTCTATGGAGAGAAATGTGAAATCTACACAGACCATAGAGTCTGAAGTATATTTTCACTCAAAAGGACCTGAACATGCGTCAAAGAAGATGGATGGAATTGATAAAAGATTAAGATTGTGAGATCTTTTATTATCCGGGCAAAGCAAATATGGTTGCAGATGCTTTAAGCAGGAAAGGTCGGGAAAAGTTGATGCTGATAACCACTCAGGAGGAGCTTATTTCAGCAATGACAAAGCTAGAGTTGGAAATAAAATTTCCAAAAGAATCCAATGAATGACTACTCCAGATAGAAGCTGGTCCAACTTTAGTGGACAAGGTGAAGAATGCTCAACTACAAGATGAAGATTACAGAAAAATAAAGGAAGATGTGAACGAAGGTAAAGAGGTGAAATACAAGATTGATACTGAAGGAATGCTAAGAATCGATGGAAGAATTTGGGTTCCAACAGTACCAGAGATTAAAGACGAAATCTTGACCGAAGCACATAACACTTGTGTATCAGGATTTACGATAACATTTTTGGTGGCCAAACATGAAAAGAGATGTTGCTGAATGTGTCGCGAAATGCTTGACATGTCAAAGAGTCATGGCCGAGCGTCAAAGACCAAGCGGATTACTTCAACCGTTGGAAATACCGGAATGGAAGTGGGAACACATCATAATGAATTTTGTGGTGGGTCTTCCAACTACTCAGAGAGGATGTGATGCGATTTGGGTGATAGTGAACAGACTGACAAAATCAGCACACTTTTTGCCAATAAAGATTAGGTTCAGTCTTGTTCAGTTGGCAATATTGTACGTTAAAGAGATCGTTTCGAAACATGGAGTGCCAGTGTCAATTGTGTCAGATAGAGATCTGCGATTCATGTCATACTTCTGGAAGAGACTACAAGAATTTATGGGAACACAATTGTGAATGAGTACGACATACCATCCATAAACAGATAGCCAAAGCGAACGAACAATCCAGACAATGGAAGATATGCTGAGAGCATGTATCATGGATTTCAAAGGGAGCTGGGATGAACATTTACTGTTGGTGGAATTTTCCTACAATAACAGTTACCACATGAGCATCGGTATGCCACCTTACGAAGCATTATACGGTAGAAAGTGCAAAACTCCACTGCGCTGGGATTTAGTAAGTGAACGCCAACTGTTAGGACCAGAACTGGTACAACAAACTGCTGAGGTTGTCAAACTCATCAGGACAAGATTGGTAGCAGCCCAAGACAGACAAAAAAGTATGATGATCAACACAGACAAGATCATGCATTCGACGTAGGAAATTATATTTTCCTAAAAGTTTCTCCTTAGAAGGGGAAAATTCATTTTGGTAAAAAGGAAAAGCTAAGCCCGAGGTTTATTGGACCCTTCGAAGTGCTGTGAAGAGTTCGAGAAGTGGCTTACGAGGTAGCTTTACCTCAAGCATTGGAAAATGTTCACAATATTTTTCACATTTCGGTGTTACGACCGTATAAACCCGATTACAAGCACGTGATCGCGTACAAACCATTGCAGTTCAATAAAGACTTCTCCTATGAAGAGATTCCTATCCAGATAGTTGACAGGAAAAAACAGGTGCTTAGGAATAAAGTTATACCTTCTGTGAAGGTGATATGGAGGAACCACAATGCTGAAGAAGCTACGTGGGAACCCGAAGATAAAATGATGAAAGATTATCCTGAGTTATTTGTTTAATCCGTGTCTTCGATTCTGGGGACAAAATCTTTGTAAATAGGGAAGAATGTAAAGAATGATTTGTTTGAGTTGTGATTCTGGGGACAGAATCTTTATAAGGAGGGAAGGATGTAACAATCAATAATTTTAAATATTTATTGAATTACATAAATATTTAATGGATGTTTTTATTGTTGAATAAATATTTAATTTGATTTGACTTGATTGGTTAATGATTTGTTAAGTAAATAATTAAGAAAATTAATTGTTATGAGATAATATACTAATTTAATTTAATAATTAAGTTAGAGAGTTTATAATGATTAAATGAATTATTATATTTTAATTTAAATTTTTAATTAAAATGATGTGCTAGTTGATTAAATAAATTATAATTATAAAGAAAATTATAATTATGTTGTATTGATTTATGTATTAAAGTAATTTAATAAATTATTATTAGAATTAATTAAATTGATTATTAAAAATTGAATTAAATAAAAGTGTGACAAATAACCTTACTATAAAGGAGATATTAAAATAAATTAAAGGAGTTTAATTCAATTTTGCCAAACAAGGCTTAATGCATATTATGTCTTTAATCTAATTGTGTGTTACTAAATAAGGCATAAGGATTAATTGATTAATTTTAATTATGTTAGCCAAACAAGCCTTATGACTTTTGATTTTCAAAAATAATATAACTGATGTCAGTTAAAGTTATAATTATATTATATACTTAATACCTATATTATTATTATACGTTATATTTTGTTAGTACGTAAGTTAGAGATAGGAAGAAAGAACTCAAAAGAAGAAAAAGAAGAGAAGAAGAAAAGCTAGAGAATTTGAGAGAGAAGTTAGAGAAAAGAAGCTTGGGAATCAAAGAAAAGTTATCATCTTTTAGAAAACAAGGTATCATCTTACCCTTTTTAAGTTTCTTTAAAGTTTTAGTTTTTCTCTGCCAAAAATTCTTTGTAAAATCTTTGTAGAGGTTGAATTATTTGTTATGTATAGTTTTATATGATAAATTATGTGACGCCCCCAAATCTGGGTATCTTCCAACCCGACATATGGTGCTCCACGATACTACAATTCATACAGTCATTCCATTGAGATAACAATAAAATGAGTGTACTTACTATATTCTTCCTACATTTGTAATAAATCATTTTCCAGGTTCATAAACTGAATACATTCTTCGTTATTCATAAGTATATTACATACAAATACACTAATCTATTACAGGACGATTAACTGTCCATCTTAGCCTTGCCTTTATCTCTCTTAGAATTCTCAGTTCGTTCGGCTTTAGCTGCAATCACATGGTTCAAGCAAGAGTGAGCTTAACTAGCTTAGCAAGTCTAACAGGGGATAATTTACGCTTAGCGTTAAAATATTTGTGCACAATACATTGTACGAAGGGCTGATTCCCCTAAGTACGAGGAGTCCCTATAGTCTTATGACTGTTAAAGTTTAAGTTGAAAGATTACTTATAACTATGGACATGGTTCGTGGTCTTAGGATCCTCAGTTATATATTTCAAAATGTTGATAGAATATATTGTTCAGTTCTATTGAGCCTATTATTTGGTAGTTGTTGTAAAGATTTTATTCATTATTATTTCAAGTGAGGTTTGTTTGCTCACTCTTGCTTATATAACCTTACAGCTAAAGTTGAGAAGGTCGATGTACCTAGCATTAGTAAGGGAAATGGAAAGATGAATAAGTATTGAAGAATTGTAATCATGTTGATATTTTATTATCAGACTTTGTTTGAATTATTGTAATGAAGATATTTAATTTTCTTCTGCATTTGAATGATTGTGTTTAAAGGTTGGATAACCTAGGAGATTTTTATTAATGTAATCCCTTAATGGAAATATTTATTATTCAATTTGATTATTATTGGGTAGTTCGATATGAATGTTTTTATAAATTGAACACCAAATCTTGAGGTAATGAAGTACCGGGATTTAGGGTGTCACAGTGGCGGAATTAGAACGTTTTTAAAGGGAGGTCAAAATACATCAGTAAAAAAAATTATTTATTGACGCTTAGAGTGCTTCTTTCGACTGTACGACTGAGAGGATACAACTATATCCTGCGACTCTTTATAGTTTGAAAACGTCTCAAAATTTTGGTCAATATCAAAATTTATGTAGAAATATTATTTGTTTATTTCATGTAGAAATACGTGAGAGAGATTCATGTAGAAATACTATTTTTTATATGAAAATATCAATTTTCTATATATAACAAAAAAAATTAATCCAGAAAGAAAGCAACAAAGGGGAAAGTCTTTGAAGTAAATTAATGATGTTTAAAAATATAAAATATTTGTAGAAATTAATTTGGTAAAGAAAGAACTTGGTTTTTGTGATCATTCTTCAACCTCAAGTAGCGACCTAGATTTGATTGTGTTTTAAGTTTTTTCATTTGAATTTTATTGTAAAATAAAATTTATTCTATTTTTTAATTTATAGACCGCATGTAGAAAAATTTGGACTACTATTATAACACACACACACACACACACACACACACACACACACACATATATATATATATATATATATATATATATATATATATATTGACTATTATACAATATATGTATTAGTATATAGCATGTGCAGATTTTGGTGGGGGTCATATGACCCCCCTCGCCCCCCCTTGGTTCCTCCCATGCCAATCGGTTGCCCAGATCACTGTTCCAGCAACCACCATATCAGTCGTAGATCAACTAAATGGAAGGCTGAGATTGAAAAAAATATTTCTCCAGCCGCTACATGTTGTAGCGGCCCAAACAAGACTTTAAAGCGGCTTCTATTTTATTAATGGTCAAATTAAGTTACTAACGTGAGCCTACATTATCAGATAGAAAGATAAAAAAATGAATATTTTTTTATATAAAAGTTGTTGAGGTTTGATCTTATATATATATATATATATATATATATATATATATATATATATATATATATATATATATATATATATATATACATTCCTTTCGTTGTCCCACTTTGTCAGATAAAAAGATGAATTTTTTTATATATACCAACAGCTACAAGCTATAGCAGTTTGATTTTTTTTTTTACAATCCTTCGGCTGTCCCACTTTGTCAAATAGAAAGATAAAAAATGATATATATATATATATATATATATATATATATATATATATACCAACCACTTTGTCAAATATTTTTTAAAATTTTTTTTTTAAAATATACCAGCCGCTACAGCATGTTACGGCTTGGCCTAAAACCGTGGTGTATGTGACAACATTTATTCGTCATAAGGTGATGGAGAAAAATAAGGAAAGCAATTGACATCAATACAAATACAACATTTATAGGAGCATTGATTAATTAATTAAGAATATACCAACCGCTACAATAGGTTGCAACTTGATATATTTTAAAAATATATCAACCACTACAACAGATAGCGGCTTGGTATATTTTTTAAAAAAAATATGACAAATTGGTTGGTATATATAAAAAAAATCATTTTTTATCTTTCTATTTGACAAAGTGGGACAACCGAAAGGTTGCAAAAAATAATTTAAAACCAAGTTGCTATAGCTTGTAGCGTTTGGTATATATAAAAAAAACCTTTTTTTTCATCTTTCTATTTGACAAAGTGGGACAACAGAACGAATGTAAAAAAAAATTTAAGACCAAACCGCTACAGCTTGTAGCAGTTGGTATATAAAAAAAAGATTCATTTTTAATCTTTCTATCGGACAAAGTGGGCCCACGTTAGTAAGTTAATTTGACCATTAATAAAATAGAAGCCGCTTGAAAGTGTTGTTTGGGCCGCTACAACATTTAGCGTCTGGAGAAATATTATTTTCAATCTCAGTCTTCTATTTAGTTGATCTATGGCTGACATGTTGGTTGCTGAAATAGTGATCTAGGCAACCGGGCAACCGGTTGCAATGGATTGAATCATTATATATATATATATATATATATATATATATATATATATATATATATATATATATATATATACGGTACCTTTCAAAAATGGACTGAAGAAGCGTAACAAAACGTACTGAACCAAAAAACGTACAGAAACAAAAAAAACACGTGGGTCGCTTAACCGGGTCGGAAACCCCTCCTTCTCTCTTACTCTACCAGATTCCTTCCTTCTCTCATACTCTGCCATTCGCCCCATTTGAAATCAGTTTCAACCATCCGCTCTCTCACTCTTCCATCTCTCTCTAAAAGCGAGCCTGAAGTAAATTGAAAAGCAAGAAGGCGATCGAACATAACCTGTTGCAAATCGAAGGTTTGTTTGATTTTATAATTTTGTAATCCGTTTCTACTTAATTTTGAAGCAAATCGGAAAGCAAATCGATTCTGAAGCAAATCGGTTCTTAATTTTGTAATTTTGTAATCCGTTTCTGAAGCAAATCGGAAAACAAAAACACGCGGGTTTGTTTTGTTGTCAGTCCACTCCACTGATCTTGACTGATATTGTCCAATGGATAAACTTTTTGTTTATGGGTTAATGCATTTATTTGTTCTTAGATTCTAGGTCCGCTATCTTTTTTTGACATTAGTATTACGTATTAATATGTTTTCTCTCAATTTTGGGTTATTTAGTTTCTTTTTCTTTTATGAATTTGGTGATGTTATCTGTATATGAATTAATTTATGATTTTATTCCTTTTATTGTTTGATTTTCTCTGTTATTTATAAACAAGTATGTCATATCATTTTTACGTGTAGTCATGTCACTATTAATTTCATTGAAATTTATTAGGAATTAAGTTTTATGTTTTTGTATGTTAAACTTGTATTTTTTTACCCACCAAATTGTTTAAAATTTGTTATTTGTGTATGAAATCCTAGAAGATCTCTTTTACAGCAAAAGAAAGCGATTTGGCAGAATGGAAAGGAGACATACTTGCAGTAGGTGTATTGGTGATCTTAAGTTTGAGAGTATGGGGATACCATGTAGACATGTGCTTGGTTATTTTCTCAAAATGCATGATTTTGACGAATTACCCCAACAATACATTTTGAAAAGGTGGACTAAGAAGGCAAACTCTGTGATAGTGGTTGATAATGAAAGTGGCATAATGATAAATAGTAACAAAGAATATCTAATCAAGCGGAGTGAATTAATCCAATGTTCTTTGGATGTTATTAATGTCGCCCTTACAAGCCAAGAAGGAATTAATATGTATAAAGATGCTTTGGCTCGTGTACTCGAATCAATCAATCTTGTTGCAGATAGTGGTAAAATTCACAATATGGAACTGGTGCAAGTGTAATCTCTGGGAAGATGAGTCGACATAAAGGCCATATGTACAATGAACCAAATCAAGTGAGGGCAAAAGGGTGTGACAAAAGACTTAAAGGAGGGAAAGAAAGGGCATTAGGAAAGGCAAAGAAGACAAACAGTAGACGTTGTCATTGTTGTGGGAAAGTTGGACAATCACATGACAAAAGGAATTGTCCAATAGTTGCACATCGGTAAGTAATATTTAAGTAATAGTAAAAAATTTAAACTATCTCAATCTTTAAATGATGAGTGTTATTTTGGCTTTTATGTAGAGATTCTCCCAACAATGAATCTGCAATATCATCTTCAAGTTCAGAGGATGATAGTCATACAATCCAAGGTTTGATCATTTGTTTTATTCAATATTATGAGTAACAAACACTAATATAATATACATATATTTTATTTTATTTACAGGTTCAGAGATGCAAGATGATGTTGGTTATGAACATTATCCCCAAAATCAAGAGCCGCAGCAACAACAGTTAGATTGATTGTAACAGATGGTACATATTTCATAATTTATTTCAACTATTTAGTTATTGGTTTTGGATTATTGATTTTGGTTTATCTTGTATTGTTGTTCGTTCAGGGGTGATAAAGCCTTTTGCAGCAGTGAATGTTGCAAACTTTAGGTAACTCAATTGGTTCTTTGGCTTGAACCACTGATTTTGATCTTTTTTATTTCTTTCTGGCAGCAATGAATGTTACAAACTTTTGATGAGACCATGATGACACTTCATGCATGTATCAAGTTAGAATAAGCCTAAAACATAGGCCTTGGTAAGTCTTATGACTCAGACCGATGAAGCACTGTTACTGAATCATCTTCAGTTACCTGGGTGGTAGATCCTTCATCTTCGGTTACCTGGGTACCAATTTCTGTTACTATTTTTTTGCATATATCTCATGATGTTTTTTTTTATAGGAGGGTAATCAACTAGAAGGTGGTGGAGAGAGCATGCCAAGGTGCAGTCCAACTAGCAGTCCATAAAGTTTTAGGGACAAGATGACCGGCTAATTTGAGCATATATATAAGGCAGCAAGGGAAGTCGACGGTTAAAGGAATGGTGGGACTCTATTCATGTCATTCCGGTTGAAGTTTTGGACAAGGTCAGAAAGCACAACATAGTAAAAAGAATTCCAGTTTCCTTTATGTGCTCTGCTAGTTTACTTAAGGATTTTAGGAAGACAGAAAAACATGTCATAGTTTATTTTAGTCTGAGCTTGCATATACTGTGAATATTTGTTTTGTTTTATTTTTTGCTAGACAAGTGATGTTAATAATATAGTATAGTGTCCTTTTTGTGCTCTGCTAGTTTACTTTGTTATTTGGTTGTTAAATTTTCAAATTTTGAGTACCCTTTGTGCTTGAACTACATGAGATATATGCAAGTGACTTGGTAGTGAGAAATGGGACCACCAAACTGATGAACTCTTACTAGTAATATATATGCGAGGCCTGTGGCTAAGACTGGGATGGTGGTGAATAGTTTGAAGAAAGAATCTGTATTGGCAATTTCTGTGTTTTGCCTTGCCATATAGCATAAATTGTCATAGATAAACTTATAGCAACAAACACCACTGCTAGGAGAATAGATACTGCTGAAGCATGTGCCAGCGATTTTGCCATAAAACTTAGACACAAGCAATTTTGACAAAGTCACTTTTAATATTGAATGCCAAACCATTCTTGGAGAATGCCCAAGTGCAATATATCTTTGCATATACTACATGTGCAATGTATCTTTGTACACGATAATTGCACAATAAAAATTATCAAAATTACAACCGATTTAATTATATTAACAACAACATCGCAAAATGAAATTATCAAAATTACAACCGATTTAATAACATTAACAACAACACCGCATACATAACATTATGTCCATTAGAAGCCCTTTTCTCTCTAACCAAATATTCTTCCAATAACTATTGTAGTTCATATATTCAGCCGTTAATAAGTTCTCAATGGTGCTTATATATGGAAGAGATGTGTATGGAGAAAACAGAGAACAAAGAGGCCCTTAAGATCACCAATACACCTACTGCAAGTGTGTCTCCTTTCCATTCAGGCAAATCGCTTTCTTTTGCCACAAATGAGATCTTCCAGGATTTCATGCACGAATAACAAATTTCAAACAATTTGGTGGGTAAAAAAATACAAGTTTAACATACAAAAACATAAAACTTAATTCCTAATAAATTCCAATGAAATTAATAGTGACATAACTACATGTAAAAATGATATGACATACTTGTTTATAAATAACAGAGAAAATCAAACAATAGAAGGATTAAAATCGTAAATGAATTCATATACAGATAGCATCACAAAATTCATAAAAGAAAAAGAAACTAAATAACCCAAAACTGAGAGAAAACATATTAATACGTAATACTAATGTCAAAAAAAGATAGTAGACCTAGAATCTAAGAACAAATAAATGCATTAACCCATAAACAAAAAGTTTATCCATTAGACAATATCAGTCGAGATCAGTGGAGTGGACTGACAACAAAACAAACCCTAGTTTATGACCCGCATGTTTTTGCTTTTCGTTTTGCTTCAAAATTAAGTAGAAACGGATTACAAAATTACAAAAGCAAACAAACCTTCGATTTGCAACAGGTTATGTTCGATCGCCTTCTTGCTTTTCGATTTACTTCAGGCTCGCTTTGAGAGAGAGAGGGAAGAGTGAGAGAGCGGATGGTTGAAACTGATTTCAAATGGGCGCGAATGGCAGAGTATGAGAGAAGGAAGGAATCTGGAAGAGTAAGAGATAAGGAGGGGTTTCCGACCCGGTTAAGTGACCCGCGTGTTTTTTTTGTTTCTATACGTTTTTTGGTTCAGTACGTTTTTGGTACGTTTCTTTAGTCCGTTTTTGAAAGGTAGCGTGTATATATATATATATATATATATATATATATATATATATATATATATATATATATATATATATATATATAGGGATCCTGTGACACCCCCAAATCCGGGTACTTCATTTCCACCGAATTTGGTGCTCACTTATCAAAACTATTATATCTAACTACCCATAATCAAAGGATAAAGACATAATTTAAATAACTTAAACAATAATCTCTCCCATTAAAGAGTTACATCATATTCTCAAAACAAATCCCAGGTAATACATCAGTTTGTGAAATACATTATAAAGTAAAACAAGACTTAAGACTTCAATTACTTAAATAAACTTTACACAACTGTTCATCACTTAGACATCTTGCCCTTTCCCTTGCTAGTAGATGGATCATCACCTCTTTCAACTTTAGCTGCATTGTTTAATTGCAAGAGTGAGCAAACAATTGCTCACTGACATAAAGAGAGTATAATAATAACATGAGAGTGAACAATGAATACTGAATGATAAAGAACTTGTTCTACGAATCAAAATAGAAAACAAGTTCGAACTTTGATTATCTGAGGGTTTTATGACCACAAATTATGTCCACGGTGTTTAGGTATTATTACCTTAACCTCAACAGTCGTTAGACTGTACGGACTCTTCTTAACGTACTCATGGGAATCAGCCCTTTGTACCATATATTGTGCACAAACATCTAAACGTTACATGTACAAAATCCCCTATGTTAGGGTTGTTCGTCTCAGTTTGCATTTAGAATTTCCGCAATAAAGAAAGTTTAGTTGGGAACTAGCTTATCAGTGTTTCTAGAATTTTAGAACACTTATTCAATTCCATTAATAAAGATTTAATAGAAGAATGTATAACTGAACAAGGCTGTTCAAGTCAAAGATAGAATATCGACAATATATAACTGAATAAGCATGATACATATACAAAGTATTGTATTCAAGGAATTAAAATAATCTCCTTTGAATCAATGTGTTAGAACAATATATGTTTTGAATAATAATAACAAGAAATGAGAATGTGAAATTCATTCGATGTAACGAATTAGGTTACATGAGCTTATTCAATCATTTATCAGAATAGAATCAATAGTCTTGCTCAATGACAAATATAAGATTTAGAAACTTGCGCATTTATGAAAGTAGAGTTAGAGAACTTGTATAACCATAATAAACTAACTCAATGAAAGTATGGAGTTAGAAGACTTGCCTTATTTGTAAGCTACACAAATGAAATAATCTCCAATTACCCTACACATATCATCGAAATAGCAACAACAATTAATTGTATGAATATTAGCTTTAGGGTTTAGACCATCATTTAGGTCATAACCCTAGCCTAGCACCTAACTATTTAGGTTAACAAACTTAACGTTTCTGAAATTACATAGTGATCAACATAACTCAGTCATTCAACTATATCTTTCGAAAACATCTCAGTTGATTTCATTTTATAACTTATTTAAATAATTATTTCAAATCTTTGTACTTTGCATTTCAACACATTAACATATGTTATAATAGTTTATAACATGTTTTAACATCATTAACATAGTCACTAAACTAACACAAGTTCGACAAGCTTGACCTGTAAATAAGTAGACCTTATTGTCTCAGTTCAGGGTGTGGCACAGCTGCGCTACACATAGACTTGGAACCGGCGCAGCTGCGCCGACAGACGCTGACTCGGCAGTGAATAGTTGCCATTTTTAGCCCAACAAACACAAATTTCACCCATCAAATGGTGATAACAACATGTAAAATAAATATACAACTATCCTAAACATGATTGCGAACATATTCAACCACTTAGTACGATTTAACAACAATTAGAACTATTTTAATTTTCTCAATTTTCATGTTTTTCACATAAAACTCCATTTTTTTGAACATCTTACACAAAAATCACCACTGTGACTTTGATTCTTGTCCGAATTACTTCGTTCAAATTACGCTATGTGCGTTTCTTAATAGACTAGCATAATCTAATAAGAAACCATAGTTTACCATATATATAAAGCATCAAATCTCGTACTTTCTAAAGCTATACTATATGAACATGAACACTGTGATTTTCAATTCCTTTCTGAAACCCGAATTCTCATAAATTTGGTAACAGATAACATGAACACATGATAATCAACAGAGTTTTGAAATTCTACAAGAACATGAATACATCACAATCTCGTGATTTCCAAATCATACCAAGAAGATATATATATATATATATATATATACACAACCAAAACTAAAGAATAACAATAGGAATAGTTTATACCTTAACCTTTGATGATATGATAGCCAAACTAAGAGAAATCCTTTCCCCAAAAACCCTTCTTCTCTAACCCTCCAATAACACTGTGTTTTCTTCTTCCAAGCTCTCTCTCTCAACACTCTGATATTTTGCCTTAGAAAAAAAATAGACGCGTATGAATAATATAACTGGCCTCCCACAAACGTCAGGTTGAAAAACAAAAAGGCTCGTCAGTTGAATAAGTCAAAGGCCACAAGGCCATGTTTGGTTAACCACATAGTTCCGAAACCAAATTATTTTAATAACATTTATATTATATAGTTTTCCAATTGTCACACATGTAACCATTTTAACAATTTATACTAATAATAATAAAAATCTTATTATCATTGTTGATTGATTTCGCAATCAATGAATACGTGCAAGTATACACGGTCAACAAGTAATAAAGTGAAAGTAGAGTATCGTTCCCACGAGGAATTATTTAATAAAAATCACCAAGTACTAATTCTTAACCAAATCAATTTTATTTAAACAACCAATAATTGTGATTTCTAGATTTAAGAAAACTAAATTAAATAAAACAAAAAGATTATTCTAAAAGAAAGCAAATAAACAACTAAAAATTGATGAAATTCAGATAAATAAGAATTAAGACTCCAATATCCCCAATTATGAATTATATATTAATTATTCAACTATCCCAATTATTATATCTACTGAATTGTTAACAGGAATTCTCAAATGTCAAAAGCCCTCTCTCGAGTGATCAATTGCCTTCTATTTAACCCAGATTAATTTTGCTATATCTCTATGCAAAACAATTGAATTAAACTCGCTACAAATCCAATTCCTATTATGTTACATGCGGCAAATAGATATTCTCATTCTATTCACAAACCTAATTATTCATTGTGCAAATAACTAAGTCACATGTCACCAAGCCCAGTTCTAACCCTAGAATTCCTTTCCCAATTCCTTCTAGAGTAACAAGGTAATTATTGATCAGATAATTAATCAATAAGCTCAAAGCAAGATGAACAATTCACTTCAACACAAATAATTGGAATAAATCAAATAACTAATTTATAGCCATAAAAAGTTTAATTGATATCTTAATAAAAGAGTTAGTTCATAATTAATGAATTAAAACCAAGAATCCACAATTGAATAAACATTAAAAGATAAAAGTATGATAAGAGAAGATAATAGAATCTGTTGTCAGCAAATCTGATGCTCCCCTCTTGCTCCTACTCTTGATCTTCAATGATCTCCAAGTTGTTCCAATCTCCAAAACTAATAAGAACTAGGGTTAATGTCTAATCTAATGGAGTGTATCTCTAATCTAAGCGATGTAATCTCCCTTTATTTTATGCCTCCCATCATGTATTTATAGGTTACAAGTCTAATTTTTAGGTTAGGAACAAACCCAATCCTATTTGGAGTCAAAAAGGTGTCAAATTTCGCCCAAAACGCGTCCAGGCCATCACCAAGCCCTTCCCCAGTGCCCCAGCACTGGGCACGACGCTGGTATTCTGCCTTATAGCGCCCGGGCTCTGTAAATTACCTTGAAATTAGCACCCCGGCGCTGCCACTTTTTCTAACATTTTTTGCTCCGACGTCCTTTGGGAAAATGGCTATAACTTCTTCATCCGAACTCCGATTTCGATGATTCAAGATGTTCCGGAAAGAGGTGAAGTGGATCTACAACTTTCATTCTTTAAGTGTTTCGAAATAAGGTCCGTAGAAATACTCAAATTGGCTCTGAAGTGACTACTGTGTAAATGGTAAGCCGAAAACGCGAATCTAGCCACCCCGAACGTCGATCCAAGTAACTTTTGTCCCAATTCCTACAAAACAATGTAAAACATGCATGAATGGACACAAACACTTAAAAACTATTCTAAAAGACTTGAGAACAACAATGAATTTAGCCCGAATGTATCCAATTTATGTGTATAAAACTCACTCATCAAATACCCCCAAACTTAAACCTTTGCTTGTCCTCAACCAAAAACACAAAAGAACTAAAAATAAACAAACTAACTCAACTACATGAATGCATATGCATGATCTACTTCCTAATATACATACGAACCCAGTAATAAATCAGTATGATATATAGCAACAGGCCTCAAAGATACCATTGGTACTCAAACAATATATCCAATCAAGTCAAAATCCATAACTCTAACTAATTAGTCAATCCAAACCTGTCATCACCCATGTTGTGTGTGTGTGCTTGTTAACCATTCTAACCAGCCACAATTCAAGATAATCACATAACAAACTTCTTAGAAGGAAAATTTCAGTTCCAATTCAATTACTTTTGTGAACATGACAACTCCGGTTAAAACTAAGCAATTACCAAGTCGAAGGATAAATACAAGATTTATTTATACTTTTATTCAACCACGAGGGCATTTTTGCTCTTTCTCGTGTTTTTTTTTTTCATTTTTTTTCTCATGGCTATGCAATGTCTTATTCTCTTAGGCTTTTCAGTGCTACCTTAACGAGCTTTCGACCAACGACTCCCAAGTCATTAAGACCTTAGGGCGCTAGGTGTAAAGACAATCCCCTCGGACTTACTTACTCAAGTAACAAAGGCCACAAAACTAGACAAGCATGCCACAGTGTTTATTCTTTTTTTTTTCTTTTTCTGGATTTTCTATTTTTTTTTCTTTTCATCATTTTTTTTCTTTTTTTTTTCATTTTCATTTTGTATATATATACCCCATAGATTCCCCCAAACTCAAGCTTTTACGTCATTCCAACCTTTACCGTCAGTTCACTAATTTCCTTAAATTTTAACTAAGATTTTCCCTCAGAACAAATTATGAAACCCTTGAACCAAGTGGATTAAAACAGTTAAACTTTAAGTGCTAACCAGTTACATAAGTTTCAGACAGGCTCAGATTATCATCATGATTAAAATTAGAACGCATCATCAATTATCAACACTGTTCAAGTTAACATGCAAAACCAATCTTATCATAGGCCGAGCTAAGACCACACCAACTAATCACACAGATTCATGCAAAAAATAAAAAAAATAAAATAAAAATATGCAATTATACTACATGAACACATACTAATGCAACACATATATGAATATGCAAATAACTACCATGTACTATATGCAACAAAAAAAAACACAATGCTAACACAAAAAAAAAATTTAACTTGTTGATTGATTTCGCAATCAATGAATACGTGCAAGTATACACGGTCAACAAGTAATAAAGTAAAAGTAGAGTATCGTTCCCACGAGGAATTATTTAATAAAAATCACCAAGTACTAATTCTTAACCAAATCAATTTTATTTAAACAACCAATAATTGTGATTTCTAGATTTAAGAAAACTAAATTAAATAAAACAAAAAGATTATTCTAAAAGAAAGCAAATAAACAACTAAGAATTGATGAAATTCAGATAAATAAGAATTAAGACTCTAATATCCCCAATTATGAATTATAAATTAATTATTCAACTATCCCAATTATTATATCTACTGAATTGTTAACAGGAATTCTCAAATGTCAAAAGCCCTCTCTCGAGTGATCAATTGCCTTCTATTTAACCCAGATTAATTTTGTTATATCTCTATGCAAAACAATTGAATTAAACTCGCTACAAACCCAATTCCTCTTATGTTACATGCGGCAAATAGATATTCTCATTCTATTCACAAACCTAATTATTTATTGTGCAAATAACTAAGTCACATGTCACCAAGCCCAGTTCTAACCCAAGAATTCCTTTCCCAATTTCTTCTAGAGTAACAAGGTAATTATTGATCAGATAATTAATCAATAAGCTCAAAGCAAGATGAACAATTCACTTCAACACAAATAATTGGAATAAATCAAATAACTAATTTATAGCCATAAAAAGTTCAATTGAAATTTTAATAAAAGAGTTAGTTCATAATTAATGAATTAAAACCAAGAATCCACAATTGAATAAACATTAAAAGATAAAAGTATGATAAGAGAAGATAATAGAATCTGTTGTCAGCAAATCTGATGCTCCCCTCTTGCTCCTGCTCTTGATCTTCAATGATCTCCAAGTTATTTCAATCTCCAAAACTAATAAGAACTAGGGTTAATGTCTAATCTAATAGAGTGTATCTCTAATCTAAGCTATGTAATCTCCCTTAATTTTATGCCTCCCATCATGTATTTATAGGTTACAAGTCTAATTTTTAGGTTAGGAACAAACCCAATCCTATTTGGAGTCAAAAAGGTGTCAAATTTCGCCCAAAACGCGCCCAGGCCATCACCAAGCCCTTCCCTAGCGCCCCAGCGCTGGGCACGACACTGGTATTCTGCCTTATAGTGCCCCGGCTCTGTAAATTACCTTGAAATTAGCGCCCCGACGCTGCCACTTTTTCTAACATTTTCTGCTCCGACGTCCTTTGGGAAAATGGCTATAACTTCTTCGCCCGAACTCTGATTTCGATGATTCAAGATGTTCCGGAAAGAGGAGAAGTGGATCTACAACTTTTATTCTTTAAGTTTTTCGAAATAAGGTCCGTAAAAATACTCAAATTGGCTCTGAAGTGACTACTGTGTAAATAGTAAGCCGAAAACGTGAATCTAGCCACCCCGAACGTCGATCCAAGTAACTTTTGTCCCAATTCCTACAAAACAATGTAAAACATGCATGAATGGACACAAACACTTCAAAACTATTCTAAAAAACTTGAGAACAACAATGAATTAAGCCCGAATGTATCCAATTTATGTGTATAAAACTCACTCATCAATCATTACACTTATAATTTTAATAAATAGTTATATATCTAATTTAATTAATAAATTAGACACACCACTTTATTTATTTCCATTAAATTAAATAATTCATTTAATTTAATTATTTTCTTAAATATTAAGCATTTGATTTAATTTAATTATCTCCTTAAATTAAATCCACAAATAAATTTATCATTATTCGATTCAATTAACATTAATTAATTTAGCTACTAAATGAATTCATGACAATTCATCAATTATTTATTTTCTCAATAAATAAATTATCATAAAAATATATATTTAATTCAATAAATATTTAAATTAAATTACAAATTTCTCGATCGTTACATCCTTCCCTCCTTAAAAGGATTCTGTCCTCAGAATCACAACTTAAAAAATTCATTCATTACATTCTTCCCTCCTTAACAAGATTCTGTCCCCAGAATAGCTATACAAAATCAAGCAAACAACTGGGGATAATTCTTCATCATAACATTTTCAAGTTCCCACGTAGCTTTCTCAGCATTGTGGTTCCTCCAGAGTACCTTAACAAAAGGTATCACCTTATTCCTCAGTACTTGCTCTTTTCTGTCAACTATTTGAACACGGACTTCTTCATATGTTAAGTCTTTGTCAAACTGTAAGGGCTCATATTCTATAACATGCCTATAATCAGGCTTATATGGTCTCAATACTGAGATGTGAAAAACATTATGGATATACATTAACTCTGGAGGTAAGGCTACCTCGTACGCCACTTCGCCAACCCGTCGAAGCACTTCGAAAGGTCCTATAAATCTACGGCTCAATTTCCCTTTCTTGCCAAATCGAATTTTCCCTTTCCAGGGAGATACTTTCAAGAAAACATAACTACCAACATCGAATTCCCAATTTTGTCGGTGCTGATCGGCATATTTCTTCTATCTATCTTGTGCAGCTATCAATCTTGCTCGAATTACTTTGATGATTGCGACAGTTTGTTACACCAACTCTGAACCCAATAGCTGATGTTCTCCTACCTCATCCCAACATAACGGAGTTCTGCACTTTCTGTCGTATAACGCTTCGTAAGGCGGCATGCCAATACTCGCGTGATAACTATTATTATATAAAAATTCAACCAATGGTAAATGGTCATCCCAATTTTCCTTGAAATCTATAATACATACTCTGAGCATATCTTCTAGTGTTTGAATGGTTCTCTCGCTTTGTCCGTCGGTTTGAGGATGATATGCTGTGCTCATTCTCAACTGTGTTCCCAAACATTCTTGTAGTCGTTTCCAGAAATTTGATGTGAAACGTGGATCTCTGTCTGACACAATGGACACAGGTACACCGTGTCTTGACACAATTTCCTTTATGTACAGTTTTACTAACCGATCTAGGGTAAATCTAATCTTGATCGGCAAAAAGTGAGCCGACTTCGTCAATCGATCAACAATTACCTAAACGACGTCATACCCTTGCTGAGTCATTTGAAGTCCTACCACAAAATCCATTGTGATATGCTCCCACTTCCATTCTGGTATCTCTAACGGTTGTAACAATCCGCTTGGCCTTTGATGTTCAGCTTTAACTTTCTGACACGTTAAGCATTTCGCCACACACTCAGCCACATCCCTCTTCATATTCGGCCACTAAAAATGATGTCTAAGATCTTGGTAAATTTTCGTACTTCCAGGGTGAATCGAATATCTTGAGTTATGAGCTTCACTCATGATTTCTTCTTTAATTTTCGGTACTTGGGGTACCCAAATTCTCCCTTCGAACCGAAGTAACCCTTTCGAATCGATTTTGAATTTGTTTTCCTCACGTTTAGCTATTTTCTGTTTTATCTTGTCGCAGTCTTCATCCTGAAGTTGTGCATTCTTCACTTTATCTACCAGCGTTGAACCATTTCCTATCTGGAATAACTTTTCATCGAATTCTGTCGGATATTTAATTTCCAATTCCATCTTAGCCATTTCCGACACTATCTTCTCTTGGGCTGTCAACAACATTAACTTCTCTCGTCCCTTCCTACTTAAGGCATCAATAACAACATTCACCTTTCCAGGATGATAGAAGATCTTGCAATCATAATCTTTGATTAGTTCCAACCATCTTCT
Source organism: Panax notoginseng (assembly GCA_016801055.1). Taxonomy (NCBI): domain Eukaryota; kingdom Viridiplantae; phylum Streptophyta; class Magnoliopsida; order Apiales; family Araliaceae; genus Panax; species Panax notoginseng. The sequence continues at coordinate 147,825,628 of CM029018.1, read as the reverse complement.
TTGTCGCATGTTTAAGTCTTTTTGTGTAAATATATACTTCAGACTTTTATGGTCAGTATATATCTCACACCTCTCTCCGTAAAGATAATGTCTCCAAATCTTCAGGGCAAACACTACCGCAGCCAACTCTAAGTCATGAGTCGGATACCCCTTTTCATAATCTTTTAATTGACGTGATGCATACGCGATAACTCTGTCGTTCTGCATAAGCACACAACCTAATCCTTTATGCGATGCGTCACTATACACCACAAAATTTCCTGTATCATCAGGCAATGGCAACACAGGTTCTGAACTCAATCTCTTCTTCAATTCGTGAAAGCTTTCCTCACACTTCTCCGTCCAAACAAACTTAACCGCCTTCCTAGTTAAATTCGTCAACGGGGTCGCGATTTTGGAAAAATCTTGAATAAAACGCCTATAGTAACCTGCCAACCCTGAGAAACTCCTTATTTCTGACGGTGTCTTCGGCTGTTCCCAGTTTACTACAGCTTCAACTTTTGATGGATCTACCGAAATTCCGTCTTTATCAATAACATGCCTAAGAAATTGTACACGTTCTATCCAAAACTCACATTTTGAAAATTTTGCGTACAACTTCTCCTTTCTCAATGTCTCCAATGTCACTTTTAAGTGTTCAACATGTTCTTCCTTGGTCTTAGAATACACCAAGATATCGTCAATAAACACTACCACAAATTTATCTAAGAATGGTTTAAACACCATGTTCATCAAATCCATGAACGATGCAGGTGCATTGGTTAAACCAAATGATATAACCAGAAACTCGTAATGACCATACCGAGTTCTGAACGCCGTCTTCGGTACGTCTTCTGGCCTCACCTTCAACTGATGATAACCACTCCTTAAGCCTATCTTTGAAAAATATCTCGCACCCTTCAGTTGATCAAACAGGTCGTCGATTCTTGGTAACGGATACTTATTTTTAATTATAACCTTATTCAATTCTCGATAGTCAATGCAGAGCCACATCGATCCATCCTTCTTCTTCACAAATAAAACTGGCACTCCCCATGGCGATACGCTCGGCTGGATATACTTTTTATCGAGCAATTCTTGAAGTTGCACCATCAACTCTTTCATCTCTACCGGGATTCTGTATGGTGCTTTAGATATCAGGCCTGTTCCTGGTGCTAAATCAATCACGAACTCAATTTGTTGATCTGGCGGAAGACCCGGCAAATCGTCTGGAAATACGTCTGCAAAATCTCTTATGATCGGCATCTCTTCTAACTTCGCACTTTTCTTTTGTGTATCAACTATGTAGGCTAAGTATCCTATACATCCTTGTCTTAACAACTTCTTGGCTTGCATCACCGTCAAACAACTTGCTTGTCGAGGTGATTTGCTACCATAGAACATAACCTTTGACGGAGTCATAAGGTTAACACATTTTCTTTGGCAATCAATCACTGCTCCGTGATTGAATAACCAATCCATTCCCAGTATAACATTAAACTCCCCCAGTCTAATTGGTATCAAGTCTACCCTCATCTCTTGACCCTTTATAACAACTTTATAATTCTTATATACAAATCTAACAGGAATCACTTCCTTATTCACAATCTCTTTTACAGCAAAAGAAAGCGATTTGGCAGAATGGAAAGGAGACATACTTGCAGTAGGTGTATTGGTGATCTTAAGTTTGAGAGTATGGGGATACCATGTAGACATGTGCTTGGTTATTTTCTCAAAATGCATGATTTTGACGAATTACCCCAACAATACATTTTGAAAAGGTGGACTAAGAAGGCAAACTCTGTGATAGTGGTTGATAATGAAAGTGGCATAATGATAAATAGTAACAAAGAATATCTAATCAAGCGGAGTGAATTAATCCAATGTTCTTTGGATGTTATTAATGTCGCCCTTACAAGCCAAGAAGGAATTAATATGTATAAAGATGCTTTGGCTCGTGTACTCGAATCAATCAATCTTGTTGCAGATAGTGGTAAAATTCACAATATGGAACTGGTGCAAGTGTAATCTCTGGGAAGATGAGTCGACATAAAGGCCATATGTACAATGAACCAAATCAAGTGAGGGCAAAAGGGTGTGACAAAAGACTTAAAGGAGGGAAAGAAAGGGCATTAGGAAAGGCAAAGAAGACAAACAGTAGACGTTGTCATTGTTGTGGGAAAGTTGGACAATCACATGACAAAAGGAATTGTCCAATAGTTGCACATCGGTAAGTAATATTTAAGTAATAGTAAAAAATTTAAACTATCTCAATCTTTAAATGATGAGTGTTATTTTGGCTTTTATGTAGAGATTCTCCCAACAATGAATCTGCAATATCATCTTCAAGTTCAGAGGATGATAGTCATACAATCCAAGGTTTGATCATTTGTTTTATTCAATATTATGAGTAACAAACACTAATATAATATACATATATTTTATTTTATTTACAGGTTCAGAGATGCAAGATGATGTTGGTTATGAACATTATCCCCAAAATCAAGAGCCGCAGCAACAACAGTTAGATTGATTGTAACAGATGGTACATATTTCATAATTTATTTCAACTATTTAGTTATTGGTTTTGGATTATTGATTTTGGTTTATCTTGTATTGTTGTTCGTTCAGGGGTGATAAAGCCTTTTGCAGCAGTGAATGTTGCAAACTTTAGGTAACTCAATTGGTTCTTTGGCTTGAACCACTGATTTTAATCTTTTTTATTTCTTTCTGGCAGCAATGAATGTTACAAACTTTTGATGAGACCATGATGACACTTCATGCATGTATCAAGTTAGAATAAGCCTAAAACATAGGCCTTGGTAAGTCTTATGACTCAGACCGATGAAGCACTGTTACTGAATCATCTTCAGTTACCTGGGTGGTAGATCCTTCATCTTCGGTTACCTGGGTACCAATTTCTGTTACTATTTTTTTGCATATATCTCATGATGTTTTTTTTTATAGGAGGGTAATCAACTAGAAGGTGGTGGAGAGAGCATGCCAAGGTGCAGTCCAACTAGCAGTCCATAAAGTTTTAGGGACAAGATGACCGGCTAATTTGAGCATATATATAAGGCAGCAAGGGAAGTCGACGGTTAAAGGAATGGTGGGACTCTATTCATGTCATTCCGGTTGAAGTTTTGGACAAGGTCAGAAAGCACAACATAGTAAAAAGAATTCCAGTTTCCTTTATGTGCTCTGCTAGTTTACTTAAGGATTTTAGGAAGACAGAAAAACATGTCATAGTTTATTTTAGTCTGAGCTTGCATATACTGTGAATATTTGTTTTGTTTTATTTTTTGCTAGACAAGTGATGTTAATAATATAGTATAGTGTCCTTTTTGTGCTCTGCTAGTTTACTTTGTTATTTGGTTGTTAAATTTTCAAATTTTGAGTACCCTTTGTGCTTGAACTACATGAGATATATGCAAGTGACTTGGTAGTGAGAAATGGGACCACCAAACTGATGAACTCTTACTAGTAATATATATGCGAGGCCTGTGGCTAAGACTGGGATGGTGGTGAATAGTTTGAAGAAAGAATCTGTATTGGCAATTTCTGTGTTTTGCCTTGCCATATAGCATAAATTGTCATAGATAAACTTATAGCAACAAACACCACTGCTAGGAGAATAGATACTGCTGAAGCATGTGCCAGCGATTTTGCCATAAAACTTAGACACAAGCAATTTTGACAAAGTCACTTTTAATATTGAATGCCAAACCATTCTTGGAGAATGCCCAAGTGCAATATATCTTTGCATATACTACATGTGCAATGTATCTTTGTACACGATAATTGCACAATAAAAATTATCAAAATTACAACCGATTTAATTATATTAACAACAACATCGCAAAATGAAATTATCAAAATTACAACCGATTTAATAACATTAACAACAACACCGCATACATAACATTATGTCCATTAGAAGCCCTTTTCTCTCTAACCAAATATTCTTCCAATAACTATTGTAGTTCATATATTCAGCCGTTAATAAGTTCTCAATGGTGCTTATATATGGAAGAGATGTGTATGGAGAAAACAGAGAACAAAGAGGCCCTTAAGATCACCAATACACCTACTGCAAGTGTGTCTCCTTTCCATTCAGGCAAATCGCTTTCTTTTGCCACAAATGAGATCTTCCAGGATTTCATGCACGAATAACAAATTTCAAACAATTTGGTGGGTAAAAAAATACAAGTTTAACATACAAAAACATAAAACTTAATTCCTAATAAATTCCAATGAAATTAATAGTGACATAACTACATGTAAAAATGATATGACATACTTGTTTATAAATAACAGAGAAAATCAAACAATAGAAGGATTAAAATCGTAAATGAATTCATATACAGATAGCATCACAAAATTCATAAAAGAAAAAGAAACTAAATAACCCAAAACTGAGAGAAAACATATTAATACGTAATACTAATGTCAAAAAAAGATAGTAGACCTAGAATCTAAGAACAAATAAATGCATTAACCCATAAACAAAAAGTTTATCCATTAGACAATATCAGTCGAGATCAGTGGAGTGGACTGACAACAAAACAAACCCTAGTTTATGACCCGCATGTTTTTGCTTTTCGTTTTGCTTCAAAATTAAGTAGAAACGGATTACAAAATTACAAAAGCAAACAAACCTTCGATTTGCAACAGGTTATGTTCGATCGCCTTCTTGCTTTTCGATTTACTTCAGGCTCGCTTTGAGAGAGAGAGGGAAGAGTGAGAGAGCGGATGGTTGAAACTGATTTCAAATGGGCGCGAATGGCAGAGTATGAGAGAAGGAAGGAATCTGGAAGAGTAAGAGATAAGGAGGGGTTTCCGACCCGGTTAAGTGACCCGCGTGTTTTTTTTGTTTCTATACGTTTTTTGGTTCAGTACGTTTTTGGTACGTTTCTTTAGTCCGTTTTTGAAAGGTAGCGTGTATATATATATATATATATATATATATATATATATATATATATATATATAGGGATCCTGTGACACCCCCAAATCCGGGTACTTCATTTCCACCGAATTTGGTGCTCACTTATCAAAACTATTATATCTAACTACCCATAATCAAAGGATAAAGACATAATTTAAATAACTTAAACAATAATCTCTCCCATTAAAGAGTTACATCATATTCTCAAAACAAATCCCAGGTAATACATCAGTTTGTGAAATACATTATAAAGTAAAACAAGACTTAAGACTTCAATTACTTAAATAAACTTTACACAACTGTTCATCACTTAGACATCTTGCCCTTTCCCTTGCTAGTAGATGGATCATCACCTCTTTCAACTTTAGCTGCATTGTTTAATTGCAAGAGTGAGCAAACAATTGCTCACTGACATAAAGAGAGTATAATAATAACATGAGAGTGAACAATGAATACTGAATGATAAAGAACTTGTTCTACGAATCAAAATAGAAAACAAGTTCGAACTTTGATTATCTGAGGGTTTTATGACCACAAATTATGTCCACGGTGTTTAGGTATTATTACCTTAACCTCAACAGTCGTTAGACTGTACGGACTCTTCTTAACGTACTCATGGGAATCAGCCCTTTGTACCATATATTGTGCACAAACATCTAAACGTTACATGTACAAAATCCCCTATGTTAGGGTTGTTCGTCTCAGTTTGCATTTAGAATTTCCGCAATAAAGAAAGTTTAGTTGGGAACTAGCTTATCAGTGTTTCTAGAATTTTAGAACACTTATTCAATTCCATTAATAAAGATTTAATAGAAGAATGTATAACTGAACAAGGCTGTTCAAGTCAAAGATAGAATATCGACAATATATAACTGAATAAGCATGATACATATACAAAGTATTGTATTCAAGGAATTAAAATAATCTCCTTTGAATCAATGTGTTAGAACAATATATGTTTTGAATAATAATAACAAGAAATGAGAATGTGAAATTCATTCGATGTAACGAATTAGGTTACATGAGCTTATTCAATCATTTATCAGAATAGAATCAATAGTCTTGCTCAATGACAAATATAAGATTTAGAAACTTGCGCATTTATGAAAGTAGAGTTAGAGAACTTGTATAACCATAATAAACTAACTCAATGAAAGTATGGAGTTAGAAGACTTGCCTTATTTGTAAGCTACACAAATGAAATAATCTCCAATTACCCTACACATATCATCGAAATAGCAACAACAATTAATTGTATGAATATTAGCTTTAGGGTTTAGACCATCATTTAGGTCATAACCCTAGCCTAGCACCTAACTATTTAGGTTAACAAACTTAACGTTTCTGAAATTACATAGTGATCAACATAACTCAGTCATTCAACTATATCTTTCGAAAACATCTCAGTTGATTTCATTTTATAACTTATTTAAATAATTATTTCAAATCTTTGTACTTTGCATTTCAACACATTAACATATGTTATAATAGTTTATAACATGTTTTAACATCATTAACATAGTCACTAAACTAACACAAGTTCGACAAGCTTGACCTGTAAATAAGTAGACCTTATTGTCTCAGTTCAGGGTGTGGCACAGCTGCGCTACACATAGACTTGGAACCGGCGCAGCTGCGCCGACAGACGCTGACTCGGCAGTGAATAGTTGCCATTTTTAGCCCAACAAACACAAATTTCACCCATCAAATGGTGATAACAACATGTAAAATAAATATACAACTATCCTAAACATGATTGCGAACATATTCAACCACTTAGTACGATTTAACAACAATTAGAACTATTTTAATTTTCTCAATTTTCATGTTTTTCACATAAAACTCCATTTTTTTGAACATCTTACACAAAAATCACCACTGTGACTTTGATTCTTGTCCGAATTACTTCGTTCAAATTACGCTATGTGCGTTTCTTAATAGACTAGCATAATCTAATAAGAAACCATAGTTTACCATATATATAAAGCATCAAATCTCGTACTTTCTAAAGCTATACTATATGAACATGAACACTGTGATTTTCAATTCCTTTCTGAAACCCGAATTCTCATAAATTTGGTAACAGATAACATGAACACATGATAATCAACAGAGTTTTGAAATTCTACAAGAACATGAATACATCACAATCTCGTGATTTCCAAATCATACCAAGAAGATATATATATATATATATATATATACACAACCAAAACTAAAGAATAACAATAGGAATAGTTTATACCTTAACCTTTGATGATATGATAGCCAAACTAAGAGAAATCCTTTCCCCAAAAACCCTTCTTCTCTAACCCTCCAATAACACTGTGTTTTCTTCTTCCAAGCTCTCTCTCTCAACACTCTGATATTTTGCCTTAGAAAAAAAATAGACGCGTATGAATAATATAACTGGCCTCCCACAAACGTCAGGTTGAAAAACAAAAAGGCTCGTCAGTTGAATAAGTCAAAGGCCACAAGGCCATGTTTGGTTAACCACATAGTTCCGAAACCAAATTATTTTAATAACATTTATATTATATAGTTTTCCAATTGTCACACATGTAACCATTTTAACAATTTATACTAATAATAATAAAAATCTTATTATCATTGTTGATTGATTTCGCAATCAATGAATACGTGCAAGTATACACGGTCAACAAGTAATAAAGTGAAAGTAGAGTATCGTTCCCACGAGGAATTATTTAATAAAAATCACCAAGTACTAATTCTTAACCAAATCAATTTTATTTAAACAACCAATAATTGTGATTTCTAGATTTAAGAAAACTAAATTAAATAAAACAAAAAGATTATTCTAAAAGAAAGCAAATAAACAACTAAAAATTGATGAAATTCAGATAAATAAGAATTAAGACTCCAATATCCCCAATTATGAATTATATATTAATTATTCAACTATCCCAATTATTATATCTACTGAATTGTTAACAGGAATTCTCAAATGTCAAAAGCCCTCTCTCGAGTGATCAATTGCCTTCTATTTAACCCAGATTAATTTTGCTATATCTCTATGCAAAACAATTGAATTAAACTCGCTACAAATCCAATTCCTATTATGTTACATGCGGCAAATAGATATTCTCATTCTATTCACAAACCTAATTATTCATTGTGCAAATAACTAAGTCACATGTCACCAAGCCCAGTTCTAACCCTAGAATTCCTTTCCCAATTCCTTCTAGAGTAACAAGGTAATTATTGATCAGATAATTAATCAATAAGCTCAAAGCAAGATGAACAATTCACTTCAACACAAATAATTGGAATAAATCAAATAACTAATTTATAGCCATAAAAAGTTTAATTGATATCTTAATAAAAGAGTTAGTTCATAATTAATGAATTAAAACCAAGAATCCACAATTGAATAAACATTAAAAGATAAAAGTATGATAAGAGAAGATAATAGAATCTGTTGTCAGCAAATCTGATGCTCCCCTCTTGCTCCTACTCTTGATCTTCAATGATCTCCAAGTTGTTCCAATCTCCAAAACTAATAAGAACTAGGGTTAATGTCTAATCTAATGGAGTGTATCTCTAATCTAAGCGATGTAATCTCCCTTTATTTTATGCCTCCCATCATGTATTTATAGGTTACAAGTCTAATTTTTAGGTTAGGAACAAACCCAATCCTATTTGGAGTCAAAAAGGTGTCAAATTTCGCCCAAAACGCGTCCAGGCCATCACCAAGCCCTTCCCCAGTGCCCCAGCACTGGGCACGACGCTGGTATTCTGCCTTATAGCGCCCGGGCTCTGTAAATTACCTTGAAATTAGCACCCCGGCGCTGCCACTTTTTCTAACATTTTTTGCTCCGACGTCCTTTGGGAAAATGGCTATAACTTCTTCATCCGAACTCCGATTTCGATGATTCAAGATGTTCCGGAAAGAGGTGAAGTGGATCTACAACTTTCATTCTTTAAGTGTTTCGAAATAAGGTCCGTAGAAATACTCAAATTGGCTCTGAAGTGACTACTGTGTAAATGGTAAGCCGAAAACGCGAATCTAGCCACCCCGAACGTCGATCCAAGTAACTTTTGTCCCAATTCCTACAAAACAATGTAAAACATGCATGAATGGACACAAACACTTAAAAACTATTCTAAAAGACTTGAGAACAACAATGAATTTAGCCCGAATGTATCCAATTTATGTGTATAAAACTCACTCATCAAATACCCCCAAACTTAAACCTTTGCTTGTCCTCAACCAAAAACACAAAAGAACTAAAAATAAACAAACTAACTCAACTACATGAATGCATATGCATGATCTACTTCCTAATATACATACGAACCCAGTAATAAATCAGTATGATATATAGCAACAGGCCTCAAAGATACCATTGGTACTCAAACAATATATCCAATCAAGTCAAAATCCATAACTCTAACTAATTAGTCAATCCAAACCTGTCATCACCCATGTTGTGTGTGTGTGCTTGTTAACCATTCTAACCAGCCACAATTCAAGATAATCACATAACAAACTTCTTAGAAGGAAAATTTCAGTTCCAATTCAATTACTTTTGTGAACATGACAACTCCGGTTAAAACTAAGCAATTACCAAGTCGAAGGATAAATACAAGATTTATTTATACTTTTATTCAACCACGAGGGCATTTTTGCTCTTTCTCGTGTTTTTTTTTTTCATTTTTTTTCTCATGGCTATGCAATGTCTTATTCTCTTAGGCTTTTCAGTGCTACCTTAACGAGCTTTCGACCAACGACTCCCAAGTCATTAAGACCTTAGGGCGCTAGGTGTAAAGACAATCCCCTCGGACTTACTTACTCAAGTAACAAAGGCCACAAAACTAGACAAGCATGCCACAGTGTTTATTCTTTTTTTTTTCTTTTTCTGGATTTTCTATTTTTTTTTCTTTTCATCATTTTTTTTCTTTTTTTTTTCATTTTCATTTTGTATATATATACCCCATAGATTCCCCCAAACTCAAGCTTTTACGTCATTCCAACCTTTACCGTCAGTTCACTAATTTCCTTAAATTTTAACTAAGATTTTCCCTCAGAACAAATTATGAAACCCTTGAACCAAGTGGATTAAAACAGTTAAACTTTAAGTGCTAACCAGTTACATAAGTTTCAGACAGGCTCAGATTATCATCATGATTAAAATTAGAACGCATCATCAATTATCAACACTGTTCAAGTTAACATGCAAAACCAATCTTATCATAGGCCGAGCTAAGACCACACCAACTAATCACACAGATTCATGCAAAAAATAAAAAAAATAAAATAAAAATATGCAATTATACTACATGAACACATACTAATGCAACACATATATGAATATGCAAATAACTACCATGTACTATATGCAACAAAAAAAAACACAATGCTAACACAAAAAAAAAATTTAACTTGTTGATTGATTTCGCAATCAATGAATACGTGCAAGTATACACGGTCAACAAGTAATAAAGTGAAAGTAGAGTATCGTTCCCACGAGGAATTATTTAATAAAAATCACCAAGTACTAATTCTTAACCAAATCAATTTTATTTAAACAACCAATAATTGTGATTTCTAGATTTAAGAAAACTAAATTAAATAAAACAAAAAGATTATTCTAAAAGAAAGCAAATAAACAACTAAAAATTGATGAAATTCAGATAAATAAGAATTAAGACTCCAATATCCCCAATTATGAATTATATATTAATTATTCAACTATCCCAATTATTATATCTACTGAATTGTTAACAGGAATTCTCAAATGTCAAAAGCCCTCTCTCGAGTGATCAATTGCCTTCTATTTAACCCAGATTAATTTTGCTATATCTCTATGCAAAACAATTGAATTAAACTCGCTACAAATCCAATTCCTATTATGTTACATGCGGCAAATAGATATTCTCATTCTATTCACAAACCTAATTATTCATTGTGCAAATAACTAAGTCACATGTCACCAAGCCCAGTTCTAACCCTAGAATTCCTTTCCCAATTCCTTCTAGAGTAACAAGGTAATTATTGATCAGATAATTAATCAATAAGCTCAAAGCAAGATGAACAATTCACTTCAACACAAATAATTGGAATAAATCAAATAACTAATTTATAGCCATAAAAAGTTCAATTGAAATTTTAATAAAAGAGTTAGTTCATAATTAATGAATTAAAACCAAGAATCCACAATTGAATAAACATTAAAAGATAAAAGTATGATAAGAGAAGATAATAGAATCTGTTGTCAGCAAATCTGATGCTCCCCTCTTGCTCCTGCTCTTGATCTTCAATGATCTCCAAGTTATTTCAATCTCCAAAACTAATAAGAACTAGGGTTAATGTCTAATCTAATAGAGTGTATCTCTAATCTAAGCTATGTAATCTCCCTTAATTTTATGCCTCCCATCATGTATTTATAGGTTACAAGTCTAATTTTTAGGTTAGGAACAAACCCAATCCTATTTGGAGTCAAAAAGGTGTCAAATTTCGCCCAAAACGCGCCCAGGCCATCACCAAGCCCTTCCCTAGCGCCCCAGCGCTGGGCACGACACTGGTATTCTGCCTTATAGTGCCCCGGCTCTGTAAATTACCTTGAAATTAGCGCCCCGACGCTGCCACTTTTTCTAACATTTTCTGCTCCGACGTCCTTTGGGAAAATGGCTATAACTTCTTCGCCCGAACTCTGATTTCGATGATTCAAGATGTTCCGGAAAGAGGAGAAGTGGATCTACAACTTTTATTCTTTAAGTTTTTCGAAATAAGGTCCGTAAAAATACTCAAATTGGCTCTGAAGTGACTACTGTGTAAATAGTAAGCCGAAAACGTGAATCTAGCCACCCCGAACGTCGATCCAAGTAACTTTTGTCCCAATTCCTACAAAACAATGTAAAACATGCATGAATGGACACAAACACTTCAAAACTATTCTAAAAAACTTGAGAACAACAATGAATTAAGCCCGAATGTATCCAATTTATGTGTATAAAACTCACTCATCAATCATTACACTTATAATTTTAATAAATAGTTATATATCTAATTTAATTAATAAATTAGACACACCACTTTATTTATTTCCATTAAATTAAATAATTCATTTAATTTAATTATTTTCTTAAATATTAAGCATTTGATTTAATTTAATTATCTCCTTAAATTAAATCCACAAATAAATTTATCATTATTCGATTCAATTAACATTAATTAATTTAGCTACTAAATGAATTCATGACAATTCATCAATTATTTATTTTCTCAATAAATAAATTATCATAAAAATATATATTTAATTCAATAAATATTTAAATTAAATTACAAATTTCTCGATCGTTACATCCTTCCCTCCTTAAAAGGATTCTGTCCTCAGAATCACAACTTAAAAAATTCATTCATTACATTCTTCCCTCCTTAACAAGATTCTGTCCCCAGAATAGCTATACAAAATCAAGCAAACAACTGGGGATAATTCTTCATCATAACATTTTCAAGTTCCCACGTAGCTTTCTCAGCATTGTGGTTCCTCCAGAGTACCTTAACAAAAGGTATCACCTTATTCCTCAGTACTTGCTCTTTTCTGTCAACTATTTGAACACGGACTTCTTCATATGTTAAGTCTTTGTCAAACTGTAAGGGCTCATATTCTATAACATGCCTATAATCAGGCTTATATGGTCTCAATACTGAGATGTGAAAAACATTATGGATATACATTAACTCTGGAGGTAAGGCTACCTCGTACGCCACTTCGCCAACCCGTCGAAGCACTTCGAAAGGTCCTATAAATCTACGGCTCAATTTCCCTTTCTTGCCAAATCGAATTTTCCCTTTCCAGGGAGATACTTTCAAGAAAACATAACTACCAACATCGAATTCCCAATTTTGTCGGTGCTGATCGGCATATTTCTTCTATCTATCTTGTGCAGCTATCAATCTTGCTCGAATTACTTTGATGATTGCGACAGTTTGTTACACCAACTCTGAACCCAATAGCTGATGTTCTCCTACCTCATCCCAACATAACGGAGTTCTGCACTTTCTGTCGTATAACGCTTCGTAAGGCGGCATGCCAATACTCGCGTGATAACTATTATTATATAAAAATTCAACCAATGGTAAATGGTCATCCCAATTTTCCTTGAAATCTATAATACATACTCTGAGCATATCTTCTAGTGTTTGAATGGTTCTCTCGCTTTGTCCGTCGGTTTGAGGATGATATGCTGTGCTCATTCTCAACTGTGTTCCCAAACATTCTTGTAGTCGTTTCCAGAAATTTGATGTGAAACGTGGATCTCTGTCTGACACAATGGACACAGGTACACCGTGTCTTGACACAATTTCCTTTATGTACAGTTTTACTAACCGATCTAGGGTAAATCTAATCTTGATCGGCAAAAAGTGAGCCGACTTCGTCAATCGATCAACAATTACCTAAACGACGTCATACCCTTGCTGAGTCATTTGAAGTCCTACCACAAAATCCATTGTGATATGCTCCCACTTCCATTCTGGTATCTCTAACGGTTGTAACAATCCGCTTGGCCTTTGATGTTCAGCTTTAACTTTCTGACACGTTAAGCATTTCGCCACACACTCAGCCACATCCCTCTTCATATTCGGCCACTAAAAATGATGTCTAAGATCTTGGTAAATTTTCGTACTTCCAGGGTGAATCGAATATCTTGAGTTATGAGCTTCACTCATGATTTCTTCTTTAATTTTCGGTACTTGGGGTACCCAAATTCTCCCTTCGAACCGAAGTAACCCTTTCGAATCGATTTTGAATTTGTTTTCCTCACGTTTAGCTATTTTCTGTTTTATCTTGTCGCAGTCTTCATCCTGAAGTTGTGCATTCTTCACTTTATCTACCAGCGTTGAACCATTTCCTATCTGGAATAACTTTTCATCGAATTCTGTCGGATATTTAATTTCCAATTCCATCTTAGCCATTTCCGACACTATCTTCTCTTGGGCTGTCAACAACATTAACTTCTCTCGTCCCTTCCTACTTAAGGCATCAATAACAACATTCACCTTTCCAGGATGATAGAAGATCTTGCAATCATAATCTTTGATTAGTTCCAACCATCTTCTTTGTCGCATGTTTAAGTCTTTTTGTGTAAATATATACTTCAGACTTTTATGGTCAGTATATATCTCACACCTCTCTCCGTAAAGATAATGTCTCCAAATCTTCAGGGCAAACACTACCGCAGCCAACTCTAAGTCATGAGTCGGATACCCCTTTTCATAATCTTTTAATTGACGTGATGCATACGCGATAACTCTGTCGTTCTGCATAAGCACACAACCTAATCCTTTATGCGATGCGTCACTATACACCACAAAATTTCCTGTATCATCAGGCAATGGCAACACAGGTTCTGAACTCAATCTCTTCTTCAATTCGTGAAAGCTTTCCTCACACTTCTCCGTCCAAACAAACTTAACCGCCTTCCTAGTTAAATTCGTCAACGGGGTCGCGATTTTGGAAAAATCTTGAATAAAACGCCTATAGTAACCTGCCAACCCTGAGAAACTCCTTATTTCTGACGGTGTCTTCGGCTGTTCCCAGTTTACTACAGCTTCAACTTTTGATGGATCTACCGAAATTCCGTCTTTATCAATAACATGCCTAAGAAATTGTACACGTTCTATCCAAAACTCACATTTTGAAAATTTTGCGTACAACTTCTCCTTTCTCAATGTCTCCAATGTCACTTTTAAGTGTTCAACATGTTCTTCCTTGGTCTTAGAATACACCAAGATATCGTCAATAAACACTACCACAAATTTATCTAAGAATGGTTTAAACACCATGTTCATCAAATCCATGAACGATGCAGGTGCATTGGTTAAACCAAATGATATAACCAGAAACTCGTAATGACCATACCGAGTTCTGAACGCCGTCTTCGGTACGTCTTCTGGCCTCACCTTCAACTGATGATAACCACTCCTTAAGCCTATCTTTGAAAAATATCTCGCACCCTTCAGTTGATCAAACAGGTCGTCGATTCTTGGTAACGGATACTTATTTTTAATTATAACCTTATTCAATTCTCGATAGTCAATGCAGAGCCACATCGATCCATCCTTCTTCTTCACAAATAAAACTGGCACTCCCCATGGCGATACGCTCGGCTGGATATACTTTTTATCGAGCAATTCTTGAAGTTGCACCATCAACTCTTTCATCTCTACCGGGATTCTGTATGGTGCTTTAGATATCAGGCCTGTTCCTGGTGCTAAATCAATCACGAACTCAATTTGTTGATCTGGCGGAAGACCCGGCAAATCGTCTGGAAATACGTCTGCAAAATCTCTTATGATCGGCATCTCTTCTAACTTCGCACTTTTCTTTTGTGTATCAACTATGTAGGCTAAGTATCCTATACATCCTTGTCTTAACAACTTCTTGGCTTGCATCACCGTCAAACAACTTGCTTGTCGAGGTGATTTGCTACCATAGAACATAACCTTTGACGGAGTCATAAGGTTAACACATTTTCTTTGGCAATCAATCACTGCTCCGTGATTGAATAACCAATCCATTCCCAGTATAACATTAAACTCCCCCAGTCTAATTGGTATCAAGTCTACCCTCATCTCTTGACCCTTTATAACAACTTTATAATTCTTATATACAAATCTAACAGGAATCACTTCCTTATTCACAATCTCTATACTTAAGGGAAATTCTAATTCTTCCTAGGGCAATTCTAAGTTCTGAGCAAATTCATCGGATATAAATGAACAAGTAGCACCTGAATTAAATAGTACATAAGCAATAATACCATTAATCGGAATGATACCTGATACCTCATCCTTAGACTGAATAGCATCCTGCATGGTCATATTGAAAGTTCTTGCAGTAGGTCGGCTTGACTGAGCTGGTCCAGTGATAATCAATGCACCACCACCATTGTTGTTTCCTTTTACTCCACTTGCACTCCCCGCTGGCTTTTTAGGACAATCACGAGCCATGTGATCCTTTGAACCGCAGGTAAAACATGCTCCTTTCTTCGGACTAAAACAGTTCGGTGCAATGTGTCCCTCCTGACCACAGTTGAAACACACTCGCTTTCCCTTCAAACACACCCCAATATGATTCTTTCCACACGTCGCACAAGCTTCAAATTTTTTCTTCTACTGACTTCCATGCTGTCCTCCCGTAGTCGAATTCTCGTTCCATTTCCTCTTCTGATGGTTACTTCCAACATTACTTCCACCAGCCTTATTCTCGTTATCATTCTTCCTCTTCTTCTGATCTTGGTTATACTTGGTCAAGGCATCGCTTCCACCTTCCGCGATAATTTCCTTTTCCAGTACAGCCGCAAATGTATTTAATTGGAACATTGAAACCTTGCTATACAGCCAGGGCTTCAATCCTTGTTCGAACCTTCTCGCCTTACGCTCATCCGTATTAACTTGATAAGTGGAAAACCTAGCCAACTCGTTAAACTTCGCAGCATATTCTGGCACCGTCATAGTTCCTTGCTTAAGCTCAAGAAATTGCACTTCCAACTGATTTCGAGAACTCGCTGGAAAGTACATTTCAAAGAACATCTCCTTAAATCTATCCCACGCTATCACTTCTTGTCCTCCACGAACTTTATTTGCTTGCCACCAGTAGCTAGCTTCGAACTTAAGCATAAACTTCGCGAACGTAGTCTTGTGATCTTCGCTAACTCTAGCAACATTAAACACCTTCTCCATTTCCATGATCTAGGTTTGGGCTTCCACTGGATTCATAGACCCTTGAAACTCTGGCGGTTCCACCGCTTTGAATTCCTTGAAAGTCGTAACTTGAGCTTGCGGTTGATTTGCAAGTGTTCTCGTCAACAAAGCTACCAACTGCTGAACTGGATTCACGTTAGTTTCATTGTTATTGTTAGTAAACCCCTCAGGAGGTACATGCTGATGTGGTTGTCTTCTTCTAGGAGGTATTTTCTGTTAAAATATACGCTCATTAGTTCACTACTCAACTTCTTGGGTAGTTAAATTTTAACTTAAACATTCCAAGATTAAAGGTATAACACATTACATTTCAAATAAACTCTAATATTTTATTCATTCATAATGTTTTAAACATACTAAAGATAGCATAACTGCTATAAACACCCACTTTCCTGAACTAAACCAGTTTCAGGATTACATACTCATACTATCCCTTTATTCATCTCAAAATAAGGGATTTAAAACTTTATTTAATCACATAATTAACCACATATTATTATCACTCTTATTTTCTATCTATTCATATTAAGACGTCGTATGGCCTCTCGATGCTCTTCCTACATGATATTATACGCTGTCCTACGATCCATCACAAACCATGACGAGTCTTCAAATTGAGGTGGGTAATAATGGACTCGATCCTGGGCCCTATCAATCGCCGAATTAAAAGCATAATCCATCTCCTTCATCTTGGCTTTCTTCACTTGAACCTTAGCCTCAGCACGATCCGCACATTGAGTTGCCTTCATACAAGCATCCTCTGCTCTTGCACGCTTAGTTGATTCCTCTTTGAAGTCATCTTTCATCTTCTCCATGTCAGTCTTCATCTTCTCGTTCTCTGTCAATAGGTCTTCATGCTGACCCTTGGTATGAACTAGCTCCTATCCCGTGTTCCCAAGTTTTGAGTCAAGTTCCTGAATCTCTACCTCCTTCTGTTCCAATGTAACGTGATGCATCTCTACCATCTCCTTCAGCTCCTCAATATTATCCTGTAACTCTATGTTACGGTCATACAGAGCATCATACATCTCAGCCGATACAGAGTTTGGTGGAAACTCCTCAGGATCCTCCTCATCATCTTCCTCCTCAGGACTATCCTCCTCGGGATCGGTCACAGGCTCATCCACTTGGATCAACTATTCCCGCACTACGTGAATAACCTGGGGTTCATCATCTCTAGGTACCTGAGGTATCGCCTCTCTAGCTGGACTGGACCGGACCCTCCTTCGTTAGACATCCTGTCAACAAAAAATTTTAAGTTTTACTTAACATTATAGATACTCGCGGGCACATAAGTTGTTAACACATAGCACATAATGTCTTTTATTGTTTAGTTTCAATGGATGCCTTAATCCATTCCTTAAAACCCGATAAGAGTTAATCACCTCTATGTTTTCTGACTTCTTAAAGGCTACTTCCTAAGGTTTTCCCCACCTAAGGTTCATAACCTAAAGCTTTGATACCAACCTGTGACACCCCCAAATCTGGGTACTTCATTTCCACTGAATTTGGTGCTCACTTATCAAAACTATTATATCTAAATACCCATAATCAAAGGATAAAGACATAATTTAAATAACTTAAACAATAATTTCTCCCATTAAAGAGTTACATCATAATCTCAAAACAAATCCCAGGTAATCCATCCTTAAAATTATTACATCAGTTTGCAGAATACATTATAAAGTAAAACAAGACTTAAGACTTTAATTACTTAAATAAACTTTACACAACTGTTCATCACTTAGACATCTTGCCCTTTCCCTTGCTAGTAGATGGATCATCACCTCTTTCAACTTTAGCTGCATTGTTTAATTGCAAGAGTGAGCAAACAATTGCTCACTAACATAAAGAGAGTATAATAATAATATGAGAGTGAACAACGAATACTGAATGATAAAGAACTTGTTCTACGAATCAAAATAGAAAACAAGTTCGAACTTTGATTATATGAGGGTCTTATGACCACGAACTATGTCCACGGTGTTTAGGTATTATTACCTTAACCTCAACAGTCGTTAGACTGTACGGACTCTTCTTAACGTACTCAGGGGAATCAGCCCTTTGTACCATGTATTGTGCACAAACATCTAAACGTTACACGTACAAAATCCCCTATGTTAGGGTTGTTCGTCTCAGTTTGAATTTAGAATTTCCGCACTAAAGAAAGTTTAGTTGGGAACTAGCTTATCAGTGTTTTTAGAATTTTAGAACACTTATTCAATTCCATAAATAAAGATTTAATACAAGAATGTATAACTGAACAAGGCTGTTAAAGTCAAAGATTGAATATCATCAATATATAACTGAATAAGCATGATACATATGCAAAGTATTATATTCAAGGAATTAAAATAATCTCCTTTGAATCAATGTGTTAGAACAATATATGTTTTGAATACTAATAACAAGAAATGAGAATGTGAAATTCATTCGATGTAACGAATTAGGTTACATGAGCTTATTCAATCATTTATCAGAATAGAATCAATAGTCTTGCTCAATGACAAATATAAGATTTAGAAACTTGCACATTTATGAAAGTAGAGTTAGAGAACTTGTATAACCATAACAAACTAACTCAATGAAAGTATGGAGTCAGAAGACTTTCCTTGTTTGTAAGCTACACAAATGAAATAATCTCCAATTACCCTACACATATCATCGAAATCGCAACAATAATTAATTATATGAATATTAACTTTAGGGTTTAAACCATCATTTAGGTCATAACCCTAGCCTAGCACCTAACCATTTAGGTTAACAAACTTAACGTTTCTGAAATTACACATTGATCAACATAACTCAGTAGTTCAACTCTATCTTTCGAAAACAACTCAATTGATTTCATTTTATAACTTATTTAAATAATTATTTCAAATCTTTGTACTTTGCAGTTCAAGACATTAACATCTGTTATTATAGTTTATAATATGTTTTAACATCATTAACATAGTCACTAAACTAACACAAGTCCGACAAGCTTAACCTACAAATAAGCAAACCTCACTGTCTCAGTTCAGGGTGTGGCGCAGCTGCGCCACACATAGACTTGGAACCGGTGCAACTGCGCCATTTTTTGCCTTGGCACCAGTGCAGCTGCACTGGTGCACAGACAGACGCAGACTCGACAGTGAACAGTAGCCGTTTTTAGCCCAACAAACACAAATTTCACCCATCAAATGGTGATAACAACATGTAAAATAAATATACAACTATCCTAAACATGATTGCGAACATATTCAACCACTTAGTACGATTTAATAACAATTAGAACTATTTTAATTTTCTCAATTTTCATGTTTTTCACATAAAACTCCATTTTTTTGAACATCTTACATCGAAATCATCATTGTGACTTCGATTCTTGTCCGAATTACTTCGTTCAAATTACGCTATGTGCGTTTCTTAATAGACTAGCATAATCCAATAACAAACCACATTTTACCACACATATAAAGCATCAAATCTCGTACTTTCTAAAGCTATACTATATAAGCATGAACACTGTGATTTTCAATTCCTTTCTAAAACCCGAATTCTCATAAATTTGATAACAGATAACATGTACACATGATAATCAACAGAGTTTTGAAATTCTACAAGAACATGAATACATCACAATATCGTGATTTCCAAATCATACCAAGAAGATATATATATATATATATATATATATATATATAACATATATATATAACCAAAACTAAAGAATAACAATAGGAATAGTTTATACCTTAACCTTTGATGATATGATAGCCAAACTAAGAGAAATCCTTTCCCCAAAAACCCTTCTTCTCTAACCCTCCAATAACATTGTGTTTTCTTCTTCCAAGCTCTCTCTCTCAACACTCTGATATTTTGCCTTAGAAAAAAAATAGACGCGTAGGAATAATATAACTGGCCTCCCACAAACGTCAGTTCGAAAAACAAAAAGGCTCGTCAGTTGAATAAGCCAAAGGCCACAAGGCCATGTTTGGCTAACCTCATAGTTCCCAAACCAAATTATTTTAATAACATTTATATTACATAGTTTTCCAATTGTCACACATGTAACCATTTTTACAATTTATACTAATAATAATAAAAATCTTATTGTCATTACACTTATAATTTTAATAAATAGTTATATATCTAATTTAATTAATAAATTAGACACACCACTTTATTTATTTTATTTATTTCCATTAAATTAAACAATTCATTTAATTTAATTATTTTCTTAAATATTAAGCATTTGATTTAATGTAATTATCTCCTTAAATTAAATCCACAAATAAATTTATCATTATTCGATTCAATTAACATTAATTAATTTAGTTACTAAATGAATTCATGACAATTCATCAATTATTTATTTTCTCAATAAATAAATTATCATTAAAATATATATTTAATTTAATAAATATTTAAATTAAATTACAAATTTCTCGATCATTATAGATCCAATCCATGGCAACCGGTTGCCAAAACACTATTCATAGCAACCAAGTTGCAACACCATGTAGCGGCTTAGTGATATTTTATATTAAAAAAAGACGACCGCTACACCTAGTAGCGGCTCTGTTTCTTGCATATTTGGTCATTATTAAATAAAATTGGAAGATCAAAGCTTGCTTGGAGTTCCATTTAACCGGTTGCTTGGAGTCTTATTGCTTTGCTCAAAATTATTAAATTGTCAACCGCTACTTGGTGTATGAATAGTGTTCTGGCAACCGGTTGCCATGCGCGAGCCCTAATCTGCCGTGCACGCCTGACGCTGCTCAACGCTGCTAGTCCATGTCTGATGCTGCTCTGTCGGCGCCTCCCGTGAGATCCCACACACCCTAACGCGCACCTAGCTGCCATAATCTGTCGATGGCTACGGATGTCTGCTACAACACCTCGGACGCAGATGCACGCTGTGCTCACAAAACGCCCAAATGACTTTAATTTCAATACCGAGCACCACCGAACCCTAATTTCCATAATAAAACATGTCAAACATGGATTTCCACATACGAAAACTAAGACAACACTTGGCACACGTGGACCATTTAACTTCGCAATGGCTATAAGTCATCTAAAATGCATCCATGCCCATGTGTTCGTCAAGATACCGAATAGAACAAGGTCAGGGTTGGTTCTGAAGTAGTTTGTCATATGCATGGCAAACCTAGAACTTGAACGTGACAACTCTAAATATCGATCCAAACGACATTTATTCAAATTCCTGCAAAACAAAGTTAAAACACATAAAAATCATATGAAATCATATGAAAGAAATACAAAACAACATTTACACAAATAAGATAAAATCATATAAAACAAATGAAATATCTTAGGATTTGTAAATTATCAAGGCAAAAAGTACTCAATAAATAGGTATAAAAACCACTCATCAAATACCCCCAAACTTAAATCTTTGTTTGTCGTCAAGCAAAACAAAAATAAACTAATTAATAATAAAAATTTAATTTCTACCCCAACCACGACATGAGTAATGAGATACTTGAAACTTCGATTTGGCCTCAAAGAATAAAGATCAAAGTGTCCACAAAAACAACGTGATGTTACATTTAACAAAGTTATTAGACTCACAACTACTCAAGATCCTTTCAAAGTGTGTGTGTCTTGTATACTTATGTGAGTTAGAATTTAGATACATGTACTAAAATATATGAAAGATTACACTATAAATCTTTCAACTCATCATTAGTATCAGTCACTACTAAACAAGACAAACATATAAGAAAGTTGTCCCAAGTCTATTATTGCATCAACTCACAACAAACTTCAATCTTGGCCGTGCAATGTCTAATTACATTAGGCTACAAAGTTACCAATGTAACAAGTGTTTGATCAATGACTCTTAAACCAGATGGCTTTAGGGCATTAGGTGTAGAACATCCCTAAAGATCTATTAACTCGAGTAATAATGGCCATGTAATTAAACTAAGCCAAACTAAAGTCATTTTTATTCCTTCGTTTAATTAATTATTCCATAATCTTGATCGCGCAATGTCTAATCACATTAGGCAATTTAGAGTTACCCATGTAGTGAATGTTTGATCAATGAATTCCAAGCCAGATGGCTTTAGGGCACTTGGTTTAGAACACCCCTACGAATCTAATAAATCGAGTAACAAAGGCCACATAATTAAACTTGGTCAAACATGGAGTTACTTTATTTTATTTTCATTTTTTTTCGCAATGGATTCCCCCAAACTTATATGAAAATCTAAATTTAGCACTAAAAGCTGTTTAAATAAGTTTAATACATTTCAAGGATAATCCCTCAAGCATTTAAGCAAATAAGTTTTTACAATACTAACTAGATAAGAACTTTGGAAGCATGTGCAAAGATTTGAAAGAATCAAGAATAGTGAGAATCCAGTGAAGATGTCAAAAAAGTAACTAAGTATATTTAAGACTTCCCAGTGATCAAGAATAACATAAACCCCGTCTTATGATTGGCCAGTCTTAGGTTACTAATAAGACATCACTCAACTAATACGACACACAAACATGCAAATTTTTAAAAAAATCACAATTTTAAACTACACCCCAAACATAAACTAAACATTGTCCTCAATGTTAAGATAAACAGAATTTAAACAGAGAACTCCCCAATTTGTCATCCAGCAACACAAACCCACAAAACTGAACATCTTATCTAAACTAACAAACCAATATCCATCAAATGCAAACCAATACCAAATACAATAAAATTAATGCACCTTCAAACTGGACATTGTTCTCAATGTTTGAGATAGGAAAAAGTAAAGCATATAACTTCCCTAAGAACATGTCAGCCGGCATCGGAGCGTCTTCCTCACCAATTAATGTTGGACGCATTCCATTTTTTCAAATACTTGAAACTGAAAGCAATTGACTTATTAAATTAAAACAAAATTAAAAAAACTAAAATGCAATTAACCAAAAAAACAAAAATAAAGCATTAAACTTGGGTTGCCTCCCAAGAAGCGCTCGTTTTATAGTCGCTAGCCCGACTCCTTTATTTCTTTTCAATCCGACTCAATTCCAAAATTGATCATAGCATGCCGCGTAGCTATTATTTCATTGATTTGCATGACATGCATGCATGATTGGTGTAAACACTCGAAATTTTCTGTACACCTGTCACTAACATTGCAGGAGAACAGATTCGTCTTTTAAGAGGGAACCTTGAAAGACGATCCATATCTATGTCGGATACTACCGGAAGTTCAGCATCAACCCCGGATCGCAATCTGGGAGTAACAATTCTAATCTCAGAGATAACCCCGAGGCACGCAGATCAATATCGAAACACACACCGGAGAAGACCGATTAATCTCGGAGATAACCCCAAGGTATCCAGTCTCAGTCCCAACCATGGGAATAGCCACCAACCATAGTGATAACCCCAAGGAATGCAATTTCGGCAATAACCCCGGAAATACTTGTTACAAATGCAACCAGCTTCCATCTCGGCGCTCACAACGAGATGCACTGTACCAGCCCGACGATAACATCGGGAAGACAGACACACCTTAACGATGACAATGAGGACCTTCAACAAATTGCAGCAGTCTAATCTCAGCGAAGCTGAGCAACGTCTGCTTTATCAACCCAATCCGGCGATAACACCTGTGAGGGGCAACATCGTCATCTGACCAACACGATGCCACGCCACGTTGTCTCAACGTCTCTACGCAACAGTGTCCCACAAGACTAACCAATCCCGAGTGACTATTGTACGGGGTAACGGATGAAAGTTGAAGCTTGAAGACCGGAGTGCACTGTCCCATCTTCAATGACTTCGCACAAACTCTAATCCCATGCCATCGTACAACTCTCGACAACGGCAGTCCGAAATAGGTCCTGTATACCTCAAACGGATGCCCAGATTGTAATTTTAAAAGTCCAAGTGGACATTATAGTGCCTGAGTGCACGAACTTCGAGACGACCCGACCCGAAAAACTCGGGCCAACCCGGGTTTCCTCTGGTCTACCTGCGGCTCAGCCGCAGGTACACCTGCGGCTCCACCCTCTATAAATAGAGGGCTTGGGGTGGCCATTTTGTAAGAGAAAATGGCGAGGAAGCCCTGCCCAATTTACTCTGTACTCACCCCAGACTGAGCGCTTTCTCATTTTAAACACTTGTGATATCACATATAGCTTATTTTATACCTACAAAAGCCAGTGTTTACCCACTTTAAAGATATTGAAGTCTTCTTTGGCAGCCCACTGTAAGCCTTCTTTCACACTTTAAAGTTTTTCTCTTCATCTTTGCACACACCCTTCTACACGTTGAGAGTCGTGTTGCACACTTTAACCCGGACTTCGGTCCGTGGTTTATTTTTTGTTTGTATATACATATATATTTATATATATCTAGTAACATTATCGAGTTATGCCTCGATTGAGCCTAGACTTCAGTCTGGAGCGTTTAATTGCTTTTGTATATATATATACATTTATATATATGAACTGCGTGTCGAACTCTGTTCGATGAGCCTAGACTTATGTCTGGTGCGTTTAATAGCTTTCTTATATATATATATAATTATATATATGAAATGCTATCGAATTTTGTTCGGTGAGCCTAAATTTCACATCCGGTGTGTTTACTGCTTTTATATATATATATATATATATATATATATATATATATATATATATATATATATATATATATATAGCCAAGATCTCCCACGGACCAATTTAACGGACTATCAAAAGGACCAAAGGGACACGCGGGTCAAGAGCAATTGGACGGGTCATAAAAAAGAGACCGTGTGAGATTGGTTCACCCATCCCCGATTCTCTCAAACCCATCCCCAATCTTCCGATTCTCTCACCTCAAACCCATCCCCAATCTTCCATTTTGTTTCGCTTTGGTTCTAAGATTGGTCCATCATAGAATCAATTTTAGCTGGTGAACAAGAATACCCACTCCGCATTTCTTCATCATCTCTACCTTTTCACAGGAAAAAAAAGGAAGGAAAAAGAATGTCCCAAGAAATGTGGAATGCTCCTCCTGGGTTTAGACCCACTAAATCTGCTCCTTGTTCACCAGCTAAAGCTCTTGGGGTTTCCCGAACTAGATCTGAATCTTTTCATGTGACTCACAAAGTCCCAGTTGGTGACACTCCTTACGTTAGAGCCAAAAATGTTAAAGTAAGCATCTTTGGATTTCTTAGTATCTGCATATTTGGTCGATAATCAGTCATCATTTATCCGGTTATCTTTGGTTTTGGTGTTCATTTGTTTTTAAGAAAATGGATACAATTAATTTGGATTTATTTTTTGTAGTTCCTTGATTCTGAATACTGGGTACTCCTGGTTATGAATTATTATGGTGTTGTAAATCTACATCTATTGATGGGTGTATGAATTAATATTTGCACAGTTGTCTAGATTTGGGCTCTAACAAATATAATTTTTCTGGGTATGTTTAGTTTAATTTAGTGATCTTTTTACTTTATTAAGAAATGGGTACTCTTGATTTTACTTAATTTTTGTAAATTTCCTTGTTTGAATTGATGGGGTATTCTTCTGGTTATGATGTTGTTGATCTGTAATTTTTCTTGATATCTTTGCATTTAGTGCTCTTTCTTTTTTATGAAATGGTTACTCTTGATTTTATATATTATGATACTTGTGGTTAATATGTTATTGATTGATCCTATAATTTTAATGGGTGTTTCTTGGTTTTTTATCGGTTGGTGGAAAAGGATCCAAAAAAGGCGATACCTCTATTCTTGACAGCCATAAATGCAAGAGATAGAGTGGATAGTGCTCTGAAAGATATGGCTATTGTAATGAAGCAACAGAATAGAGCAGAGGAAGCCATTGAGGCCATTAAGTCATTGCGAAATCTTGATTCAAGCTGAGGATGGGATGGGCACTTACACAGCAGAACAACTACATTGAAGCTGAGGATGCTTATAAAAGGGCACTAGTGATTGCAGCAGACAATAACAAGATGTGCAATTAGGGCATCTGTTTGATGAAAGAAGACAGAATTTCCGAGGCAAATGAGACACTGAGGAGAGTTAAGCCAGCAGTAGTAGATGGCCCAAGAGGCGTTTGAGATAGCTATTGTGCCTGATTCGTGTGTTTGCATTCAGTTTTTGCCTTTCATTTTGTCCTTGTGCAGAGCAGTGGAGTACTTTATCAGTTTGGTACAATTGAATATTTTTTATAAGTTTGTAAGGTTGTGCAGAGCAGTGGAGTACGTTTTATAAGTTTGTTACTGCTTGTAAGGTTTTATCTGAATCATTTTGTCTGACAAATACAATCTACTACTGCATTATTTTCTACTTGGTGCAAAGATCAGTAGGTAATTAAATTCTGTTTGGTTGGATGAGAATATAGCTCTTTTCGAATTGGGGTCCTATGATCATATATCTTGAGAAGCGCAATTTTTGTACACATTTGTTTTTGTCACAGATAAGCCAATATACAATAAATTGAATGCTTTTGCCTTCTTGAGAAGAGCCATACAATTCTTCAGGTTCTTTAGAGCATATCATACCATTCACAAACCAGGAAGCAAAAGTTTTGGGACACAAAAAATTTATTCACTTGTGTAAAAGGAACAAATATACAAAAATTACAATAAATAAATACATACCATGAGTTTTATGTCTAAAATAGAAATTTCTGCATAGCTAAAAGAGACTAACCAAACTCTTAACATGCTCTACTTTTTTTCTCAGGTCATAGAAATTGTGATGCACATCGAAAGCGAACGATATTAGAAAAATGACAAAAACCCAAAAATTCTTGATCTTCAATATAGAGACTAATAAAACATTGAGGATATGGAATAAGCCTTCTGGAAATCATTGAGCATTCACAGGGTCTGCTCGAGGCCTCCAAAGTCCCAGCTTGTACTTGTGTGTATGTTTTAATATCAGTTTCCTCTGTAACAGAAAAGTGAGATGATTATATTACATCATAATCACTACAAGAATAGTCAATCATCACAAACAACTACTATTGTAAGTATCACTACTCATGAGCAACTTTCAAGAAGAAATAACATTATACATCACTCACTAAGTTTTTGTTAAGTACAATTTTTGAAAATTGAAATCTCAAGGTTCCATTGTTAACTACTACTGTAAGTATTTCTATTGCTTGGTTTCTCTTGTTAATATTGTTATGCCTACATATACATGATTATTGGTTCAACTGTTTGATTTTGCTCGTCAAAATTCTTAATCCAAATGCATATGTGTGTATAGTTTATGATTTTTGAAGTGTCCACAGTCCACCATTTTGATGAACTTGAATTTTATTAGAAATAGCCTAAGAATTTGGCAGTGGCAGTTAAAGGTGCAACTTCAAAATGGATTAAATACATTACAGAAGATGATAACGATGATGACTTCAAGGTAGCTTTGTGAACCATTGTTTCCTTGTGAATCTGGTGGCAACTCTTTTCCACAAGGTCAAGCAGCTTCTCTAGGTTCATGGCCCATGAGTTTGCAGACCTGAATGCTGAGACAAAGCAGCTCTGCAAGTCTTTTCAAGGTTATCCACAAGTAGTACTTCGAAACAACTAGGATGTTCTGCACACGTAAAATTTCACAAGATGATCAAATGATTTCTTACCAAATATCTCAAAAGGCTAGAAAGAATAGCATCACCAACAAAAGCTTACATGTTCTATTACTCTCTCTTTGAAATCTTAATGAGCTAGTACAGTAGGACTCGATCTTAAAGAAGCTTAGAACCAACTACCAGTCTGTAATTGAATTGAATCGAATCACGTTTAAACTATGCCTTGACTGCTTGACAAGCCCAAAAAGTTCCATGTGTTACCAAATCTGTTACATCACTGACCCTTTGAGCAAATTTAGAAAGTTCCATCAAAACACAATTTATATCCGCTTTGAGCAAATCATAAACTGAATTCAATAAATAATAACGAGAATCCAACTTTATATTTTTATTAATAAAAATAGGCATCCAATAGAAAGAATTATTTTTAACGCGAGAACACTAA
Organism: Panax notoginseng; assembly: GCA_016801055.1. Taxonomy (NCBI): domain Eukaryota; kingdom Viridiplantae; phylum Streptophyta; class Magnoliopsida; order Apiales; family Araliaceae; genus Panax; species Panax notoginseng. The sequence goes on along the minus strand of CM029018.1, from coordinate 147,796,987 downwards.
ATTGGTCGAATCAATGGGCATGAATATGTGCACTGGAATCAGTCAATTATATTCATTCGCAAAATAATCTAGCCTAGCATGCTTGAAATTAGAACACATGATATAATTGAATAGCACATGTTTAAATAAACAGAATACTTATTTCCATGTACCAATTAATTGAATAAGAAAAATAAAATAAATTCTGAATTTCAAAACTCAAAAGTGTTATGTTCTAAATAAGAAACAGTGATATCCTTGACATTAAAAAATAATAATAAAATAAAAATAATAATGAAATTGTGCTCATCAATTGTTAAAAGAAAAGAAAATACTAACAAATTATTCGGTAGAAGCAAACATGTCGTATTAGTTCCTGCCTCTTTCCACAGCAAAAAAATAATTAAGTAAAAGTCTAAAGCTCTCACCTCTAGCAAATAGTTTCTTTAATTAATGAAATCTTCATACTCCCAAGTCAGTTGCACAAATCGTCATACCCTCCTAAAGAAAGGGCAGATTCTGTTTAGCTTTGCCTTCCGATCAGTGAGGGAGCGAGAATCGGGGAAAGAGATGGAAGACCCGGCTCTTTGTGAGTGAGGGAGAGAGAATCGGCAATTGGAAGGAAGAAGGAAAGAAGGATTGCTGTGGATCGGCAAGTGTAAGAGAGGGAGGAAAGATCCGGATTTCTTCCCCTTTTTTATTTGACCCGCGTTTCTTCCCCTTTTTTATTTGAGACCCGCGCGTATTTTTTCTCTTTTTTCATTTGGTCCGTCTTTCGGTCCGTTTAGTTGGTCCGCTTGAGATCCCTCCTGTATACTAATATATATTAACTGTTGTTGGACTTTGTCCGATGAGCCTGGATTTTATATCCGGTGCGTTTACATGCTTATATATATATATATATTTACATTTCGTCCCACCTGGAGTTTACTTCGTGGTGGTTGACCGTTTTTACACCTTTCTGTACATTTCGTCCCGTTTGGAGTTTCCTCCGTGGCGGTTGATAGCTTTTACAGCTTTATTTATATTTCTGATCCCCCATGGAGGTGCTTCGTGGTTGGTGATCATGTCTGTATATATATATATATATATATATATATATATATATATATATATATATATATATATATTTGCAGCTTTTATATATATACCTGCTTAATGCTTTCATATAAATTGCAGTATTCTGTGCGCCTAGGAATCATGTGATTACAGATTCATCCCATTGGATCTAGATTCGGTTCCCGTGATGGACATTTTTAACTGTAAGCAGCTTGTAAATTATTCTGCGGTGTCTGAATTTTCTCAGATGGTTTGCATACCCACGAAGAAGTCGGCATTATTTTGTGCATTATTTTCGTACGAATGCTTCGCATCTGTCAAATAAAATCAATCAAGCCGAGCACTTAATAAAATGGGAGTGTAAAAGGTCTCAATTACTATTGAGCATCAGGGTTTGAAAAACCTCTTTTATAAAACATCACTGCCATATCTTGCTTAAAATTAAATTTTTACATAAAATTTAAACCCTGTGTATATAGGTGCGAACGAAGCCTTGCACTACTTCCAAATAACAACACATTGACCCACACAGACACACACATTCAGATAACAGTTTCTTGAAAAGAGGCGGTCACTGTGGTAATACGGATGTCGGGGGGTGCCTAACACCTTCCCTCCGCATAACCAAGTCCCCAGACCCTAATGAATCTCGGTTTCACTGACCCGTTTAGCAGTGTCACATCACTGGGTCAATGTGCAAACCTTTTCTCGGTTGTGTTAGTACAACCAGTTAAAAAATCAACTGGCGACTCTTATAGTCCAATCGTCGACATTATACATGTCAGACCTTTTTCACTTATTTTTTGAAACAAATCTCACCTAAAATGGGAACACCAAAGAACAAGTAACGGAAAGGGACAATTAAAAATCCCAACGTCGACAGGTGGCGACTCTGCTGGGGACTCCAGTAAGAGGACTTAAGCTGATATTACAATTTTTTCAAAATTGTTATTTGTTTGTGTGTGAATGTTGCATTTACATTTTATGATGAATGTGTACGAATACATTTCCTTAGTTAGTGCTTCACACTATAAACTACTTGTGATATTAGTGCTTCGCACCATATCTGCTTGTGATATTAGTGCTTCGCAGATGTCATCATTTTTATGCGGTAAGACGCGATGTATGTGAATGTATGTTGTGTGGTCCCTCCACCAGGAGGCTATCCCGCCAGTGTTTGATTACTGGACTCGTGAGAAGACTAATTCTCCGAGGCTCGGGTAAGGCACCACCCAAATTCGCTCCAGTTGAAAGATCGGATTAACTTCCCGTCAAGTAGATTGTGATGATTTGGGAACCGTCATGCCAAAAAGCTGCGAGAGTAACCTAAGATAGGTCAGCCTCTGATAAACCCAAAACGGAGGAAAGTCTCTTCATGCTCTCATTTCAATTCCATATATATCTCAATGTAATGAGAAATATGAAGAAATGTGTGCACATACATGCTACAAACAGCTGACATCCATTTTGCAGGATAAAATTCCTAAACTGGACACGTCACATAGCATGTTATTATCCACCTTCCCTAAAGACTACACTATGCAAGTCTTTTGCAGGGAATCAATCGGACCTAGCACCCGTTCAAAGTCCAAAAAGGCAACAGGCCTACAGTCAATCATGTCGTCATCCGACCAGACCGAACTTAATCTAGTTTCTCGCAAAGAATTCGACGGATTACGCAAATAGATTACAGATTTGGTTGTTCTACTAAAAGAATTACACCAGTCTACACAGGGTCAGAAAATACCCGTACATGCTGAATCCTCCACACAAGGAGGAACCCAGGTCATTACAATACCTGAACTGCAGTTGGATTCGACCAACAAAACTCATGATGCTGCCCATCCCACTTGAGATCCAGACACTGGTGACATCAAAAAGAATGTCCTCCAAATGGAAGAGACTCTTCGCACTATCAAAGGAATTGAAACACACGGGAGTGTTTCATATGCCGATTTGTGTATTTTCCCTGGTATTCATTATCCAAAAAAATTTAAGACTCCTGACTTTGAAAAATATGACGGGTTAGGAGATCCTTACACACATCTAAGGTGTTTATTGGAGAACTGAGATCTTATGCAGAGGATGAAAAACTCAGAATGCAACTATTCCAAAAAAGTCTAACTGGAGAAGCCCGTTCGTGGTACACAAGATTAGACAATTCAAAGATCCATAGTTGGGAAGAGCTAGCACACGCTTTCCTCACCCAATACAACTTTCAATCTCAAATGGCTCCTGATCGGCATCAAATTACCAAGATCAAGAAATAGTCTAATGAGTCTTTCAGAGAGTATGCTCAGAGGTGGAGACGCTTGGCTGCCCAAGTTAGTCCTTCCATGACAGAATCAGAGATGGTCATGACTTTCATAGACATACAAGAAGCACCTTTCTATGAAAGAGTTTTAGCCGGCATCGGCAAACCATTTTTTGAAATGGTCAAACATGGGGAGATGGCTGAAATGGGATTGAAATCCGGAAAGATTCAAGACCTAGCTGCACTCAAAGCTGTTGTTGATCACATATAATCTGGAAATTATGGGAACAACCCCCGGAGGGTCCATAAAAAGAAAGAAGAGGATGTTTCCCTGATACTACAGGGTCAAAAAGGCAGTCAAAACATGCCTATCCAGACGAGAAATTACACTCTCTTTCAAGCAAAGTCTTCAAACCCTCCAGTACCAAAAGGTGGAGAAGTCAAACGACCTCGAGTATTCACACCCTTAGGGGGCACCCTCAAGAACATTCTCAATCTTATAACAACACAGAAGAAAATCACGCATCCGCTTCCACCAGCCAGCCCTAATGGACGGGGTTTTAATGCTACTCGAAAATGCGCTTATCATGCTGGGGCACCTGGACATGATACTCAGGATTGTTGGGCCTTGAAACATAAAATCCAAGACCTGATAGACAACGGTGAAATCGTGGTCACCAAACCCGATCAGCCTCACGTTCAAGACAACCCTCTTCCTCAACATAAGGAAGAAGATGTCAATATGATCAATTGGAGCAGCAGACAGAGTTCCAATTTTAGCTGTGAATCCTCCCAGACCCCCAAAGATGGTGAGGACATATGGGATTATGCTAAGTTCCAATTCATAATGGAACGAAAGATGAAAGCTCTCTGTAAACAAATTAAGCAATTGGCGGAACTGGTGACTTATCAGCATCAAGTGACTCGTCAGCTAATCAGCTAGAAGCATGCCAATCTCCTACCTATTGTCATGAATATTCCATCTTCACTTTCAGAAAATGAAATGCTGGAAGACAAAGTGACGAAGAGAGCGAATGCTAAGGCCCGTCGGGATTTTGCCAACAAAAGGGAATTCACATATTTGGGCCAACCTATGGAAGAAATCCTTCATATGTTAATCAATGAAGGAAGGATTAGTTCCCTTCTACCTCCAATCAACCCCCATTCAGGATGATACAACTCTGAGGGAGTATGTCAATATCATTCTCAATCTCGCGGTCACAGCACAGAAGAATGCTGGGTACTCCGCCACCTTATTCAAAATTTAATCGACAATGGCGTACTGCGTCTGGCAGATAACGACACTTGTCATGCCAGTAATTCAACTCAAGAGAATCAACAATCCTTTGAAAGTGGCAGCTCCCGAGCCAATCAACTTGCCGCGCAGAGCACAATATCCTATTGTTAGCTTGCGCGCAGTTCCATGGAATTATGGAGAAGGTGAAGGATCCACCTCACATATAACTGCTGTAGTGTCGAAGGAGAATCCACTGTATATTCCCCAACGGGTAATGAAGCCTGTCATCAAGTCTAAGGGGAAAGTACCCATTGAAAAGATTGAAAATTTCCTCCGCAGTATGGGTCATAACGAAGCCAAGGTGGTTTTATTGAAAGAAGCTCCACAACAGATATCAATCTTGGACTTGGTCCTGACTTCCGATAATCACCGGAAGGTCTTGTTAAAGGTTTTAGAAGAAGCCTATCTACCGACATCAGTTGATACAGAAAAGTTTCAACATCTGGTTGATCACATTTTCAACAACAATGTGATATCCTTCACTGATGATGACATACCACCCGAAGGGACCGGTCATTGCAAACCGTTACACATTGCGGTCTTGTCCTCTAGATATATGGTGGCTGGAGTTTTAATAGATGGAGGTTCTTCTCTGAATATCTTCCCATACGCTACCTTGGTGAAGATGAATATCAATCCCAATCGAATTTGGAGTAGCCATACCATCATCAAAGCTTTTGATGGAGCCCGCCGTAACTCGGTCGGAGTAGTTGAGCTGTCAATTGAGATTGGTCCTCATACATTCTGCGTATCCTTCCATGTGCTCAAGATAGATTCGGGATACAACCTGCTCTTGGGACAACCATGGATTCACATGGCAGGGGCAGTCCCCTCCACTCTTCACCAACAGTTGAAATACATCATCAACAATAGCCTGGTCACAGTCAACGCTGAACCGGAGATTCCTCAGCACGGGGACATGCCACTCATCAATGCCAATAAGGATATTGAGGCAATTAGTTTTCATACTTTGGAAATAAGCAATACCCAATACCATGCTATTGGAACGCCACTGACCGAACCCTAGATTTCTGCCGAGGTAATGTCGGCCACGCATGAAATGATGTCGTTGGGTTATAAACCGGGACAAGGGTTGGGTAAAGATTGCCAGGGTATCAAGTACCCTATTCGCTTAACCAAGTAAATTGGGACAGTTAGACTAGGCTATTCTGCCAGCTCTAGTTATAGGAATCCTCATAAGCATCATCAGATTCCTTCAGCTTCAACCATGCGATGTTTATCTTTGCCTTCAAACTCCGAGTCCGCACAACCTCCCGTAAAGGTGCCAGCCAATATAATGGCAATGTTATTTCCCAAGCCGGTACCGGTGAAGGAGAAAGAAATCTTTGTTCCAGATCCCGCAGTGGAGGAAGAGGAACTAAGAATCAAGCAAGATGTCATACGGATGATGTCCGGCATACGCATCATCGTTCATGATGAGCATACCAATAAATACACCCCAGACGATGATTGCCCAGACGTAATGGCTATCATTTGGGACAAGGAAGATGATGATAATCCCTCTATCACTGCGGTTCACCTGGAATTTGCTCTTGCCAATTGGAACAGCATTCCTTGCATTGGTCGTCAAGGGTAAAGCGGGCGAAAACTCTTTCTGCCCTGTAGATATAATAACTGCTTATTCTTATGTACAATATTAACGGTTTATTTTGCCAGTAAATGCTAACACTGTGTATGATCAACACATTTCGTATATACTAAGTGAAAGCATATTTTGTTTTCGGACTCTGAATTTAGATGTGCCAGTACTTGCTGATACGGTGCCTCTTCTCCACAAGGATTGTACCTTTGATGTAGAGATGAATTCAGCCTTGGTGGATATACAGGATGACATTGAGGTGCCTCTAAAAATTCAAGAATGGGTTAAAGACAAACCCAAACCCAACCTTGATCAAACTACTCCTCTCAATCTCGGAACCTTAGAAAACCCTAAGTTAATCCAGATTGGTTCAGACCTTACTCCAAACTGACGGAATGACATGGTTGCGCTACTAACCCAGTTCCAGGATGTGTTTACATGGTCTCATGAGGATATGGTGGGTTTGTCCACTGACATTGTCCTTCATCGCCTTCCCATTAAAGAGAGATTTAAGCCAGTCAAGCAGAAGCTCAGGCGATTGAAACCTGAATGGAGTTTAAAGGTGAAAGAAGAAATTGTGAAACAATTTCAAGCTGGCATCATAATGGTGTCTACATATCCTGAGTGGATATCCAACATCGTGCCCGTACCTAAACCTGGAGGGAAGGTGTGAGTTTGCGTGGATAGCTTTCCCGTGCCATTTATCCACATTCTAATTGACAATACTGCACAATACGACATGTACTCCTTTGCAGATTGCTTTGCGGGGTATCATCAGATCATGGTTGCCGAGGAAGATCGTGAAAAAACTACTTTCATCACTCCTTGGGAAACTTTTTGCTATAGACGGTTATCATTCGGCCTCATCAATGCTGGAGCTACCTATCAACGAGCTATGATGGCTCTTTTCCACGACTTAATGCATAAGGAGATCGAGATCTACGTGGATGACATTATTGTCAAATCTCGGAAGGAGGATGACCATGTAGACAGTAACACCCCAGTCCCACATCGAAAGATAGGGGAAAATTTGTCTACATATAAGGAAATAAGTTACTACCAATAGTACCTTCAAGTCATAACCTTTTGGGAGCCTGTGGTGGGCTAAGATGACCCAAGAAGATACTATTGGGCCAGTGGTTTGCGGCCTTATTTTGATGGATTCAATTCGATTCGGACTTGGGATTTGACCCAAGATTTGTTCCGAATTCGGGATTTAACCCAGGTTGTTTCATATGGTATCAAAGCCGACTCTCGAAAGCTCGGGTCAGGTCATCCGATCGAGTTGCCGAAGGTGGGGACACAAAGCCAGCCGGTATTATCCCACAATGACTAGAGAGGCAAAAAATCTTTGGGTCGTGTGTGTGTGATCGATTTTGACGGGGACGTCAGAAATTTAAGTGGGGGAGTTTGTAACACCCCAGTCCCACATCGAAAGATAGGGGAAAAATTTGTCTGCATATAAGGAAATAAGTTACTACCAATAGTACCTTCAAGTCCTGACCTTTTGGGAGCCTGTGGTGGGCTAAGATGACCCAAGAAGATACTATTGGGCCAGTGGTTTGAGGCCTTATTTTGATAGATTTGATTCGATTCAGACTTGGGATTTGACCCGAGATTTGTTTCGGATTCGGGATTTGACCCGAGATTTGTTCCGAATTCGAGATTTGACCCGGGTTATTTCATAGACCATCTCGGGAAGTTGTTCAACAGGTTGCGTAAGTACAACTTGAAGTTGAATCCAGCTAAGTGCGCCTTTTGCGTTAAATCAGGAAAGTTGATAGGATTTCTAGTCAGCCACAAAGGGATAGAGCTGGATCTTGCAAAAATCCAAGCCATCACGGAAATGCCCATTCCTCAGACAGAAAAGGAAATATGGGGATTTTTGGGAAGAATCAACTTCATTAGCAGATTTATCTCTCAACTCACAGCAACCTGTGAGCCTATCTTCAAGCTGTTAAGGAAGAACTCCTCTATGAAATGGAATGAGGAGTGCCAGAATGCCTTCCTTACAATCAAGAAACAGCTAATCAAAGCTCCCATATTAGTACCACCTAGGGATGATGTTCCCCTGTTTATGTATCTGTTTGTAAGTGACAATGCCATGGGCTGCCTGCTGGGACAGAAGGACGATAGAGGCCTAGAACGAGCTATCTATTACCTCAATAAAAGATTCAACAGCAGTGAACACAAGTACAATCTGATCGAAAAGACGTATTGTGCTTTAGCATGGGCTGCCATGAGGTTACAGCATTACCTCCATGGGCACACAACCCATCTCATATCCCGTGTGGATCCTCTCAAGTACGTGTTCAGTAAACCCATACTGAATTGTCGGCTGTCCAGATGGCAGTTGATCCTACAACAATTTGACATCGTATATGTGACTCAAAAGTCCATCAAAGGTCAAGGAATTGCGGATCAACTGGCCACCGCACCATCAGGGGATTTCAAACCCTTGGAAACCTACTTCCCTGATGAAGGAGTAATAATAATTTAGCAACACCATCAGTACGATACACGCCAAACGTGGAAGATGTATTTCGATGGAGCTGTCAATATGAAAGGTTCTGGAGCTGGAGCAGTTCTAGTATCTGATACGGGGGAGCAGTATCCCGTCGCCGTCAAATTACAGTTTGTCAGCACCAACAATACGGCTGAGTCTAAAGGCTGTCTTATGGGACTAAAACTTGCCCATTCAATGGGCATCAGACAGTTAACTGTCCTTGGAGATTCGGAGTTGGTAATCAGACAATCCACCGGAATCTATCAAACCAAGGAACTACATTTGCTGCCTTACCATCGGCAGGTTTTAAAGATGGCTTTGGGATTCGAAAAAATATCCTTTCTACACATTCCTCGTAATAGGAATGATTTCGCAGACGCGTTAGCAACTTTGGCGTCCTTGATTCGCATATCAGACAAGGAACACTTGCCAAGCATCACAATTTCCCTGCACAAGGCCCCAGCCTATGGGAATTATGTTGGAGAAGTATCGGATGAGCTACCTCCCATCCAACATCCTTGGTATCAGCATATCAAGGAATATCTGCGAGATGGATCTACAACCGCTGAGGCGAGCCGGACTGAGAAAAGGCGGATCCATCGATTTGCTATGAAATTCTACCTGAGTGGAGATGCGCTCTACAAAAGAGATACAGGATTAGGTCTCCTCATATGTTTAGACAAAGATCAAGCCCAAAGGCTTATGAATGAAATCCATGGCGGAGTCTGTGGCCCCCACATGAGTGGCCCCCTCCTTGTCTAGAAAGTCCTCAGGACAGGACATTATTGGCTATCTCTCAAAGCTGATTACAATGACCATGTCAGGAGATGCTGTCAGTGCCTGATTCATGGGAATGCTATACACGCTCCTCCACGGGAACTTCACAATATGAGTTCACCTTGGCCCTTCTCAATGTGGGGAATGGACGTTATCGGGCCCATTGAGCCTAAAACCAGTAATGGTCATCGATTTATCTTCACCATGATCGACTACTTCACCAAGTGGGTAGAAGCAGCCTCCTTCCCCAGGGTTACTAAAGAAGTCATCATTGCTTTCATCAGAAACAATGTCATTTGTCGATATGGATAACCAGAGGTGATTGTGTCCGATAATGCCAAGAACCTCAACAACAAAATGATGGAGGAATTATGCAGTAAATTCCACATCAAACATCTCAACTCAGTCATCTATCGTCCAAAGATGAATGGTGCTGTTGAAGCGGCTAACAAGAACATCAAGAAGATTATGCAAAAGATGTCCACCAATCACAAAAATTGGCCTGACCTATTGCCTCTGACTCTGTTAGCCTACAGAACCTCAATGCGTACCTCCACTGGGGTAACCCCCTATGCATTAACCTATGGGATGGAAGCAGTGCTCCCCATAGAAGTTGAGATGGAATCCCTCAGAGTATTGATAGACGCTCAGTTGGATGAAGACCAATGGGTACAAGATAGGTATCACCAATTGTCTCTAATAGACGAAAGGCGAACCGCGACTATCTTCCATGGTCAGTTATATCAGCAAAGGATCGCCCGATCCTACAACAAAAAAGTTCGACTACGGCAATTCAGACAACATGACTTGGTTTTGAAGAAAATCCTGGACAACCAAGATCAGGCTAAGGGAAAATTCGCTCCTAAGTGGGAAGGCCCGTTTATTGTCAAGGAAGTATTGACAGGAGGCGCTCTTAGGTTGCAAGAAATGGACGGCGATGAATTTTCGCAACTCATCAACTCAGACACCGTGAAACGGTACTATGTCTGAAGAAATTCGCAAGCACCCTGGTGTGGAACCATCATATCACCAGTCATTCTGGTTCTTTAAGCCTTTACCACAAATAACTTTTCTACACGTTGCCCCTTAGGGAAACATACCTTTCAAACCAGCAGCCTGGCTTTCTCCTTTGCGTTCCTATAACTTAGGTCATCCCACCGTGGATTGAACCTCTTGCATTTGCAGTTTGGCTACCCATACCTGGGATCAAACTTCTTATACCTACAGTTTATCCTCAACCTAGGATTAAAACTTTCTCCACCCCGCACTCTGACCTGCACATGGGATTACGCTTTTCATCTCACCCTGAGGGGTGAACTACGTCGACCTGATCTCCTCTTCAATAGGAGTACGTAGGCAACCATTTCATATGGCCCGGTCGCAATAAAACAAAAATAACAAAAACATTTCCACCCTTTTCCTTACAAAAAAAAAGCAAAAAAAATAAAAATAAAACAAAAACAACAAAAACATTCCTACACCATTCCTACCACATACATCGTTGAACCTCTTACACCAAGTTCGAACTACGCAGACCTGATCTCCTCTTCAATAGGAGTACGTAGGCAGCCATTCATGGTGCGGTCTCACCCCCTACCAAAAGATAAACCCTTGTCAGTTGGTACTGGGATCATCCTTCAATCCACTACATTTCATTCGGCTTCAGACCAAAGGGGTGGAAATACCTAAACTCCTCCCAAATAGAAAATTCGGCGACCATCTTAGCTGCGGTCATACCTTGAAGAGCAACACCAATCCATAAGAGACGGAATTAACTAGGCTTCTCCTAAATAGAAGTACTGGGAACCATTTGTGGAACGGTCAATCTCAGAGAGGAAAGCCACACTCCTCTCCTCATTTCCATACAGAAACCAGTCCCAAGACACCGAAAGATGGTAGGGATACATACAGATCGATGATCCATTCTGAACTATCTAGAGACAACTCAATGTCCATCCACCCAGGAGGAATTCAGAATACATCAAGACCATAAGCCCTACAGCAGCAGGCAAAATATCAAGCAAGTAGCAAAGCATATCTAAAAGGGAAGTGATCCAAAAATATATTTCCCTGTCATATATATAATGCTGTTTGATATACACAATGTAAACTGTACATGACAAAATGGTTAAGCTAGTCTGTGCAGGAAAATACAAGATCATCTACAAGTCAGGGTATATGCGAGCTAACAAGCCCAACATGGCGTCCCTCTCAAAAGATGGAGGTGAAGCTGTGGTCTCCTGTATGAGAATATCCACATGACCCAACAGATCTGCAGCCATCTGCATGGTGACCATATGATCATCAATACATGCGCTCATCTCTGCGGTCATGCCAGTGATAAGGGACCTCACTGCAGTACTATCTATGATGGCTACATCCCGGGTAGATATGGTGATATCCCGCTCAACTATCACTACATCTCTGGCTGATATAGCCTCATCCCGCTCAACGACGGCGACATCTCTACGAACCAATGCCTCGTCTCTCTCCAATAGAGCGGCCTCCCTCCCATCAAGAGCAGTCGACATCATAGATCGAATCTGATCTCTCTCGAAGGTCATAAGATGAAGACTCTGCTCTAAGTACTGTGCCGAGTGCTGAATCACAACAGTACTGGTACTAGGAGAATCCGGAAGAAATGCTGACAACCCAGTAGTGGGCTCCTCCTCGATGTAGGTATCAATGTCCTCCATGGGCTCTATATCATCTAACTTGCGCTCTAGTACTGTAAATATTGCTGCAGCCGATAAAATCTCTGTCTCCATCCACGCGGAATACTCTGCAGAATAACCAGGATGACTGATAGAAAAAGTCACTATCTCGCGCTGATCCTAGAAGGCGTATACCCGAGATTGGTCTTCTGCTGAGAGGTACCGAGAAGCTGAACGTTGACCTGTCGCCCCCTCAAAAGGATGAAAATCCTGGAACTGGTCGAACTGCGACATCACGGCCAATGGGTGATAAGTGGTCACTCCCCTCAAACCAGCCAGAGGGAGATAGTCCATGCCCGGAGCATGAGTAATGAAGTTGTATGGTGAGCTAAGCCCCGAACACGGCAATATGCTAAATGGATCTCTGATATCTGCCAAGAATGTGGACCAGGACAGAGCATCTATACACTCTGATGGCTAAAAAGAGTATGACATAGCTACATCATGGGTGAAGCAGTACCCATGCCATCTAAGAGTGCCAATCGGTCTCAAGTGTGACATGAACCACACATATAGCATAACTGAACTCCCAATGAACACTCCTGTCGGATAAGTGCAGCAGTAGGATGCCGACCGCAAGGTCTCTGCTACAATTATAGGTACAATGGTACGACCCTCCCTGAGAGCTCTCACAGCCATGACAACGCCTATATCTATCTCATCCATATATCGCGGCATATACACATATGCCAATACACATAGCATCAGTACGTCAACTCTGGCCAAATGCCAATGATCCTTCGATGCGGTGAAATCCCCAGAATGTCGTGAATAGCTATCCTCCGAGCCAAATCTGTCGTATAGAAAATGTTGTGATATCACGTGGCCAGATGTCAACTCATCCTGTACCACTATGCGCCTTAATCCTGTGAGAGTCATGAATCGTCTGCTCATGTCTCCCAAAGCCAGATGCACGCAAGGTCTATCTAAGGCAGCATCGTCAAACGTGCATACTCCTCCAGAGTAGGAGTCAACTCATGGGTGCCGAATCGGAATACATGCCTATCCGATAGCCAATGCTCTATCATCCCGTCCACAAATCTTGCGGGAACCTGAAAAGTCAAAAAGGTCATGGTATACTGCAATAAATGATCTATAGTCACCCTGTCTAGTGGTGACATGCTATCATACCACGATCTCATACCTGATGCCACCGCTGATGGTGGGGTATGATCTATACGGCTAACTGTCAAAGAAGACATCTGTGCGGACCGTGTCATAAGACCATCTAGGGGTCAATGCCGAATATCTCTGGACATACATATATATGCATAACATGATATATGCATAACAGATAATAGATGGCAATATGATATAGGGAATGGAAAAAAATAGTGCATACATTCCTAAGTATATCATCATCTAATACATCATCTCTGTACAGCTACAAATATAGGGAAATAGGGCACAGACGCCCTACTACTGACAGAGGCCTATCAAAAGATATAGCGAGAATGGGGCACAACCACCCAATATCTAACAGAGGCCTATCAAAAGATATAATGAGAATACACATCAGAAGAAGACAATGGTGTCGATGTCCACATCATCAATCCTGTCCACCTGATGTAACTCTTCCTGAGTCACTGGATCTCTATCAACAGGGATGTCAGGCCTATATAAAGGAGGATCCGCGCTGGCAAAACCAAATGGGTCATCTGAGGGGCCAGCGCCTGAGCTGGAAGGATCAAATAAAGCCACCTCTGCCGGATCTCTGCCCAAATGCCGGATAAATATGTGTGCCTGGTCTAACTGCCTGGTCAAACTATCAATTTGGGTCATATGAGTCGGATCTCGGACACAAGCTATCCAATCCGTCATCATCAAGGATCCTGGAACTATATCCCCCATAAACTGTGTGGCACGGGACTGAGCTCCAATAGTGCGAGGGGACCACCACCGATGGAACGTCTCTTGAGTACATGGACCCTCTAACAATGAAAAACCGTCAACCCCCAACAATGGGATATCAGTGACGGGTGACTGCGATACAGGCCAATAACGCCTGGCAGGAGGCAAAATCGGTATACGAATCTCCCCTGTGGTACTCCTAATAGCACGCTCTCCTAAATAGAGCTCCCAGCCTCCATCTGTGAATAAAGGAGGTGGAAATCACATACTCGACTCCAGTCGGGTATCCATCCTCAAAACCCACGGTCAGGTGTTCCCCAAAATAGGGAAGCCATGTGATGGTGTCGGCCGTCAGCAACTCCAGCTGCATACGGCAATGAGTGAATCCCTCAGCTACAGGGACCTCTGGTAGAATCAAATGATGCCATCGTCGTCCTCGTGGATAGGTGTCTAAACCTAACACACTCACGGGACACAAGCATGGAAGCCTCTCATAGGCCCAAAACTGCCAACACAAATGCAAACATCTGCTGCCAGTTAACACTCTTAACCTATACATGGTAAATGATAAGAGAAATACTCACTAGCAGAAATGGGTAAAATCCTAGCCAAGCCTCGGTCAAACCCTGTGAGCGCATACACATGCCCTGGAGGAAATAGGCAAAGGTGTAAGAACCCCAATCATACTCTCCAATACGGTCCACATCACGTGTAGCGCTGATCAAAGCGAAAGATACCGTGGAAGAGTTATCTGCTATGAAGCAGTCTCGAATGATCATCAGAAACAATCGCCGCAGAACGCGATCCCTGATTCTGACATTATCAGGCATAGGCTCACTCAATAGCTCGCTCATAGCATCTACGCTCAAAGGACCTGAACGGACAATCCTGCCTTTGAGCGCCGCCGCCGGAACTCCTAATAAGGATCTAACGGTAGTAGGGGTAATATTTGCCATGCAAGGTATTGGCTCCCCTCTGAACTCCATACCTGTGATAAATCGCCAATCCATAGGTGTCATCATCACCTCGCAATCCAGCAGGTAGAGTGACTGAGTCTGATAAAACCATCGCTCAGACAATGCCCTGAGATAACCCCAAGGACAACGACGGGGAAGGATGGAGAAGATTGCCCCAAATCCCCACTCATGCACTACCACTCTATAGTCAGGATGAAGCGCCTAATACATGGAGTGAATGCTGAACCAGTTCCCTCGAGGGTGTGTAAAACCAGGGACCTGCATGGAATGCAGATCAACATAAAAACCCTTTAATCCTCATCAATAGGAAAGAAGGAAGATCAAATTCTAACACCATACCTTGTTAGCATTCAAATACATCGATGGATGTCTACCCAAATCACCCAGCAACTCTAGATTCACCACCTGAATGCTCGAATGCTCCCTGCGAGGGACATGTGCAGCAGGAGCGGGATCCTCTATCGAAATATCTGCCTCCTCGTCCTCAACATCTGGAACAGCTACCTGGATAGGACGTATCACGGCCTCCACCAACCGACGAGGCTGTTTGACAGAACGGGGACGAGGCATTTCAGAAGCCCTCCGTCGTACACCAAAAGTGGTCCTATAGGAACTGTTCGGCTGATCCAGATCCATAGTATCTGGACAACAAGTCTCCAAATTATCTTAGAAAGGGTGTGGTATTTCCTTACCTGGAGCTTTCTAGAATGCATTTTATGACTATATGCATGCATGCATTTACTTTAACATATAATAGAGTTAAAATGTCTGACTACCCAATGCCTACATTTGGAAAATTTTTGCCATAGTCCTCTTTAAAAATAGGACTATCCACATGCATACAGGCATGTCTAGGTGGCCATTCAGTAGCACACTTGCCCCTAAGTTATATACATAATATATGCATTAAAAATTAAAATCATCATGCATAAGGCCAACCTTAATACTAGGAGTACTTTGCCTTGCTACCTTATGCTCATTGGACCTCAAATAAGACAAAAAAAATATAGCAGAAAAAGGTGCCAATTTGACTGTCTCAAAAATCAAATTTTTTCATATCATTATGTTCAGCATGGTTTAATACTAACATTTACTATATTGAATATTTTTTATCTAGTCATTTGTGCATACATAATCACTACTATGTGTTTAGATGCATTTCATGCGATAACTCAAAGTCCAACGGACAGAAATGAGAGAAAATACAGGCATATGTTACCAGGATAGTGTAGAACACTCGTATGGTGACAGAATTTGTAGAAAGCAGCCCGAACTCAGCAGATCTGAAGATAGCTCGCGGTTTTCTCTATGCGAAGCAAGTTAAAAGTGACTTGTGAGACCAACCTGCTGGATTATATCATCCACGGTTGGCCGCAGGCCCATCTGCGGCTGCAGTAGGTGCACCTGCGGTATGCGGGTCCCATCCCTCCGGCTGGGTCCAGTTCGAGTTGTAAAGGAGTTCTTACAAGCTGAAAAGGCCAAAACAGGGATAAAAACGCTACGCGATTGAGCAGAATAGCCTAAAACCCTGGTTTTTCTGGATCCAACAGTGGCTTTCTTTTCATCCATTGGTATTCACCTGAACACAGGGTTTATTATACCGATGATTTAAGTCTTTGCATACCACATTCGGCAATACCGTACAGAGGTCCGATTCCGTCAGCGTAAGGTTGTCACCCCAATCTTTTCACAAAAGAGGTCCCCGGCGGGGGTTACAACGCATGCTCATCCGTTGACACACAAATCAACGAAGGTCAAGCAGCGTTGATGTTGTTTCAGCCGATGGTAAGTAAACCCATCGAAGCATGGAAAGTTGTTCAATCATTGCGTACATTTATATTCATCACTCCCCAGTGGATCCTTGACGGGGGTTACAATATGAAGCCCCGACGGGGGTTACAACGCATGCTCATCCATTGACACACATATCAATAAAGGTGAAGTAGCCTTGACATTATTACAGCCGATAGCGATTAAACCTATCAGAGCTCTGAAGCTATTTGAGGTTTTCACACCCGACCGGTAGTATTCCCCAGCGAATCCCCGGCGGGGGTCACAACGTAATGTTCCAGTGATCTACACGACAGCGGAGGTCAAGCAACCTTGATAGTATATCCCACAGGATTTTTCAGCCGTTGATTCACATGTCGGTAAAATACACGACAACGAAGGTCGGGCATCCCTGACAACATTTGCTGTTGGCAGTAAATCCAACAGAATCGTGACATGTCCTGACGATACAAACTAGGAGATTGTCATCAAGGAGGATTGATGATGGAATATGTTATACACATCCTCAAGCAGATCAAGCTTCATCCCCATAGATCTCTCACACATAAGAGGTACATCTTCGGGATTAAGTCATAATCAAAGACACAGGACTTTGGTGATAACTCCAACATCAACATCCTAACAGATTCAGATTACACATCAAATCTGGTTATTGTTGCCAATCCCCAGTTAAAGCAACAGGGAGCTAGCAATCATCCCTAGTGTGTTGGGCTACAACCCCATACACATGCATCGTACATTTGCATCATGTTGCTATCCATAGTACCATGTTCGTCTTGTTACGTTTCAAGTGTCTAAGATTCTTTATCCTACCCATGCATCGCCATGCATGAGTAAGATAAAGAGGGGCATCTGTAGACACTCAAAATTTTCTGTACACCTGTCACTAACATTGCAGGAGAGTAGATTCGTCTTTTAAGAGGGAACCCTGAAAGACGATCCATATCCATGCCGGATACTACCGGAAGTTCAACATCAACCCTGGATCGTAATTTGGGAGTAACAATTCTAATCTCGGAGATAACCCGAAGGCATGCAGATCAATACCGAAGCACACACAAGAGAAGACTGATTAATCTCGGAGATAACCCCAAGGTATCCAGTCTCAGTCCCAACCATGGGAATAGCCACCAACCTTGGTGATAACCCCAAGGAATGAAATTTTGACAATAACCCAAAAAATGCTGGTTACAAATGCAACCAGCTTCAATCTCGGCGCTCACAACGAGATGCACTGTACTAGCCCGGTGATAACATCGGGAAGACAGGCACACCTCAAAGATGACAATGAGGACCTTCAACAAATTATAGCAGTCCAATCTCAGCGAAGCTGAGCAACGTTTGTTTTATCAGCCCAATCCGGCGATAACACCGGTGAGGGGAAACATCGTCATCTGACCAATACGATGCCATGCCACGTCGTCTCAACGTCTCTACGCAATAGTATCCCACAAGACTAACCAATCCCGAGTGACTATTGTGCGGGGTAACGGATGAAAGTTGAAGCTTGAAGACCGGAGGGCACCGTCCCATCTTCAATGACTTCGCACAAACTCTAATCCCATGCCATCGTACAACTCTCGACAACGGCGGTTCGAAATAGGTTTCTGTATACCTCAAACAGATGCCCAGATTGCAATTCTAAAAGTTCGAGTGGACATTACAGTGCTTGAGTGCACGTACTTCGAGACGACCCGACCCGAAAAACCCGGGCCAACCCGGGTTGCCTCTGGTTTACCTGCGGCTCAGCCGCAGGTACACCTGCGGCTCTACCCTCTATAAATAGAGGGCTTGGAGTGGCCATTTTGTAAGAAAAAATGACGAGGAAGCCCTGCCCAATTTGCTCTGTACTCACCCCAGACTGAGCGCTTTCTCATTTTAAACACTTGTGAGCTCACATGTAGTTTATTTTATACCTACAAAAGCCAGTGTTTACCCACTTTAAAGATATTGAAGTCTTCTTCGGTAGCCCACTCTAAGCCTTCTTTCACACTTTAAAGTTTTTCTCTTCATCTTTGCACACACCCTTCTACACGTTCAGAATCGTGTTACACACTTTTGCCCAGACTTCGGTCCGTGATTTATTTTTAGTTTATATATACATATATATATATATATATATATATATATATATATATATATATATGAACTGCGTGTCGAACTCTGTTCGATGAGCCTAGACTTATGTCTGGTGCATTTAATGGCTTTCTTATATATATAATTATATATATGAACTGCTATCGAACTCTGTTCGGTGAGCCTAGATTTGACATTCGGTGTGTTTACTGCTTTAATATATATATATATATATATATATATATATACTTATATATATTAACTGTTGTTGGACTTTGTCCGATGAGCCTGAATTTTATATCCGGTGCGTTTACATGCTTATATATATATATATATATATATATATATATATATATTTATATTTATATTTCGTCCCACTTGGAGTTTACTTCATGGTGGTTGACCGTTTTTACAGCTTTCTGTACATTTCGTCCCGCCTGGTGTTTCCTCCGTGGCGGTTGATAGCTTTTACAACTTTATTTATATTTCTGATCCCCCATGGAGGTGCTTCATGGTTGGTGATCATGTCTGTATATATATATTTACAGCTTTTATATATATACCTGCTTATTGCTTTCATATAAATTGCAGTATTCTGTGTGCCTAGGAATGATGTGATCACAGATTCATCCCATTGAATCTAGATTCGGTTGCCGTGATGGACATTTTTAGCTGTAAGCAGCTTGTAAATTATTTTGCGGTGTCTGAATTTCCTCAGATGGTTTCCATACCTACGAGGAAGTCGACATTATTTTGTGCATTATTTTCGTACAGATGCTTCGCATCTGTCAAATAAAATCAATCAAGCCGAGCACTTAATAAAATGGGAGTGTAAAAGGTCTCAATTACTATTGAGCATCAGAGTTTGAAAAACCTCTTTTATAAAACATCACTGCCATATCTTGCTTAAAATTGATTTTTTACATAAAATTCAAACCCTGTGTATATAGGTGCGAACGAGGTCTCACACTACTTCCAAATAACAGCACATTAACCCACACACACACACATTCAGATAATAATTTGTTGAAAAGAGGCGGTCACCGTGGTAACACGGATGTCGAGGGGTGCCTAACACCTTCCCTCCGCATAACCAAGTCCCCGGACCCTAATGAATCTCGGTTTCACCGACCCGTTTAGCAGTGTCACATCACTGGGTCAATGTGCAAATCTTTTCTCGGTTGTGTTGGTACAACCAGTTAAAAAACCAACTGGCGACTCTTATAGTCCAATCATCGACATTATACATGTCGGACCTTTTTTTACTTATTTATTCAAACAAATCTCACCTAAAATGAGAACACCAAAGAACAAATAACGGAAAGGGACAATTAAAAATCCCGACGTCGACAATTGGTGACCCTCAAACTCCACTTCAACCATTGGCAATGAGAAGCCTTCACCATCCGATTTGTCTATTAGTGCACTTTTATCAAGAGCGTCATGAAGGTACTCTTCATGAACCAATGAGTGTTAAATGATGTCAAAAACCTTTATGACTTCTTGATTTTCAATTTCCTTGGCATTCCACCCACCATGTTCCTCATCTCATCATCCTCAAAATTAACCTCAACAATAGGATGCACCAATTAAAAATTTCCGCCACTCGCCTCTTACAACACCTTACCTCATCCTTGTATATCCACAATGCCACGCTCTTCACCCTCCTCCGTAGGATTAATTTTTATGAAGTTAGGCAAAGTGCTTTGTGGTTGATTAAGGATATAATTAATGAGTTTTTCCATTTGGCTCTCAAGGTTCCGAATTGAAGCTTCTTGAATTTCCATCCTAATCTCATTTTGAGATATGAAATTAGTAAGAAGTTCCTCCACCATTCTTTCCTCTTGTTGCTCTATGTATTTGGAAAGAAATTCCTCCAACTTAGATGTATCCTCTTCTTGCGATGGAGGTTGATAACAATTTTATGAAGGGTATGATGGACATGGGTCATATAATTGATCTTGATTGTATTACCATGAAAAGTTCAGATAGTTTTGCCAAGCCGAAAGATAGTGGTTTGAGGCATATTCGGCTTGTTCCTGATGGTAGGCATTTTGATTGGCTTGACAAATACGAGCGTCAACAAGCCTTGAAAGAGTTGAAACTTGTTCTTGCAACCACTTAATCTCGTCTGACTCACATTGTTGTACCTGTAACGAATGCAAATTTTGTAATAATTAAAAATATTTATCGTATTAAATAAATATTTTAGATGGTTTAATTGTCAATAATATAAATATGATGGATGATATTGTGGAGTAATTTTATTAAAGTGTGGAGGTGGTTGTGCTAATTAAAGAACAATTAAATTAAAGGAATAATTAAATTAGAATATAGATGGATGTTAAATAATTTAATTAATTGTATTTTGTTACACTAATATTTTGGTAATGTAATGTTTTAATTTAATTTAAATAATTAATTTAAAGGATAAGTGAATTATTAAATAACGGTATTATAATGTGATGGTGATTTTCTAATTTGATTTAATAATTGAATTAGAGAATTGATACTGATTCAATGAAAATTATAATTAGTAAGATTTAATTAGATTTATTAATAAAATAATATTAATATAATTTGATTGTTTAAAAGTTGTGATTAGTTTATTTTAATTAAATTTAATATTAGAATTTGATTAAAAGGTGCGACAAGGGAACTATATAATAAGCAAAAGGTTAAAATAAATTAGGTGTTAAAAAGGGAACAAGCCAAACATGGCCTTGTGACTTTTGAAATATTTTAACTGTTAGTCTGTGTAACAAGTGAGTGGGTTAAGTGCGCGTAATGTTATGTCAGTTTTATTTTACGTGTTTTAACTTCCCTAAGCCAAAGAGTTTTGAGAAAACAGAGAAGAAACGAGAGAAATTGAGAGAGAACGAGAAGAAATTCTCTGTGTACTTGGGAAATCAGGTGAAAGAAGAAGATTAACAAGGCTATTATAAGCAAATTATCTGAGCATAAATAAGAATAAAAGGTAATTCTCTAAGTTCTTAATTTTACTTTCGTTCTCTTGAGTTCTTCATTAAAAAGTTGGATTCTATTCTTATTTTGTTGAGATAAGAGGTTATATGTGTTATTAGATGTTTATAATCTGATAATGGTTATCAAGAAATTATTTTAGTTGAGTTAATCCACGAAAAGCATGTTTTAAATTGAAGATTGAAGTTTTTGGTTGAATATATGTAAAATGGTTTACTTTGAGACCAAAATTGGTGGTTGAATCATGTAATAATATGTAAATTGATAGTATATTGTGTTAATATGTTAAGAAACAAAAAGAATGTAAGTTAAACCAACAGATTTGGAAGAGAAATGAGCTCATAGTGTATGATTATGCTAAAGATGTTAAAATATGATATTTTGGTGTAAACTTGGAATTTGGAAGTTTTAATTTGATTATTTAAGTGGTTTGAGTTGTTAGAATCATACTTGGTATGTTTAGTTTTGGTTCTATAAAGTTTATATCATGTGGGTATGTTTATTTTGCTGTTAAATTGAAGAAGTTGGAGTTTTTGGGTTTTTGGTTGTGTTCTTCGCGAAGTGCAGCAACTGTGTCTGCGTACTAGCGCTGTAACGCTTGAACCAGGCATAGTTGGGGACCTACCATGCCTAGCAGCACTACCGCGCCGAAGTAGCAGTACAAATGGAGCGCTGCCACCCCCAGCAGCGTTGCAGCGCCGAGAAGAAGGCTTAAAGCAGCGCTGCAGTGACACTTAACAGAATGACCTAGAGAAAAGTGTTTTAAGTGTAGAACTTCTAGGGGTGTTAATTTAATCTTATTTAATGATCAAGATAGAATGTTAACCATATAATGAGATGTTAAAATAAATTGTTAACAAGTGTATGATGGTTTTAAAGTTGTTAGTTAATAAATTGTATGTGAGGATTTAAACTTGTTGTCCGTAGGGTTGATAATGTGTTGGTTAATTAAGACTTGTGTTATGTGGCTAATACAATCAGATTTATAGCTAAGAGCTATAAAGATAAGTGCAAAGAGAAGACAATGATTTTAGTGGTATTATAATTAATTGATGTTATGATGGTATATGTAGGTGAACGTGAATTGGAAATTTTATAGCTTACACAAGAGGTAAGTTCCCTAACCTTTGTTACACTGTTATTGAGCAAGGTTTTCTTTTAACCATTATTTTTTTATACTTATGCAAGTCTCCTAACCCTACTTTTATGTTATGCTAGTCTTAAATCTTTTATTTAACTGAGCAAGTTCTCTTTATCCTTTTTTATGCAAGTTCCTATTACTAAGTTGTTATTGTTATACAAGTTCTTTAACCTTAATTTATTGTTGAACAAGTTAATTAATCTTTGTTTACTCATCCCGAGCAAGATTGCTTTGGTCATTCAAAGTCTGTAATTTTATTGTAAGCATTATCTTATTGCAAAGTGTTTGTTCAGCTCCGAGCAAGATTGCTTTGGTCATTCAAAGTTTGTAATTTTATTGTAAGCATTATTTTGTAGCAAAGTTTTTGTTTAGCTACGATTAATTGTTGTTTGATCTTTGATCACCAATGTCATGGTATAATCTTACATTGTTGTACCGAACTCTTAGATGACTAGCGATCCTTCTATTGATTCAACTAATCCTTAGTTGATGAATGCTCTATAAACTAAATTACCCTTGAAGTCAATCCAAACCAAACTTCCTTTGGTTTACTTATGTACGTCTACAGCTTTGAAAGTATGTACTCAATGATTAACACTTGTTCATTTATAACCCATTGAGACTTTATCTCTTATTGGTTCCTTATTATAATTTGTTCATGATGATATTGTAATCGAACACTTGAGTAGTTATTGATCCCTATTTTATTCAAACAGTACTTAGTTGATGAGTGTTCTAAAGATCTAGAATTCCTTTGAAGTTAATTCCAAACCAAACTTCCTTTGGTAAGGAATCAAATGATCTAAGCTGAGATGAACTCTCCTATATCAGGGGATTATTTTAGAGCTACGCAATAACGTTAAAATGTTTGCGCAATACATAGTATAAATGGTTGATCACCTGGAGTATGAAATGATGGTCCATATAGTCGTTTAGACTGTTAAAGGTTATAGTAGAAACACTTGTTAACCTAAGACATAGATGATGTTTATGGTCTCTTAGATCGTTAAAGGTTAAAGTATAAATACTTTATAACCTAGAACATAGTTCGTGGTCTTGTGACCCTAAGTGTATTTTCTTTGATATTGATATCTGTTGTTTAATTTAAAAGTTCATTATCCCTTTGAACTCGTAGCTCCTGAAGTGAAGCTTATTGTTTTTAGTAAGAATATATTACCAACCAAAGCCTAGTTGATTTCCATTCATAGAATTTTATTGGAAATTGTTCTTCTTGTGGGCAATTTTTTGATCACTCTTGCACAAAACAATGCAGATGAGGTCAAGAAATCTGAAGAGTCTTCTACAAGCAAGGACAAAGGCAAGATGCTTGAATAGATGATGTTTAGTCTACTATTTATTTATGAAGCTTATGTAATAGACTTGATTATATATTTGTTTTATTATTCCGCTGATGATGTAATAGTTAAGGTTAGAAAACCTGGGATTTCGTTTGATGATGTAACTCCTTTGATGGGATTATTATTTATGAAATTTTGTTATCCTTTACTTTGGGTAGATATATATGATTTTAATGAACAGTGAGCACCAGATATGTGGAAATTGGAGTACCCAGATTTGGGGATGTCACAAGTTGGTATCAAACCTATTAGGTTATGAACCTTAGGTGGTGGAAAACATAGAGATGACAGACTCTCATCGAGCTCTAAGGAATGAATTAAGGAATTCATTGAAGATGAAAAACAAAAGACTTTATGTGCTTGTGTTAGTAAATTTATGTGCTCGCGAGTATTATGTGTAATGAGTAGTGTGAGTTATGTCTAGTAATTAAAACTTAGAATATTTTGGTGTCAGGATGACAAATGTTGTATGAATTGCGTATAAGCATGAGTCTGATCGTGAGGATTAATTTGAGGAGGTAAAGATACAGGTTAAGGATGAGTAAGAGGAGAATGAGAGAATAGTTATCCCTTAACTTGATCGGAGCTGAGATGTCCGATGAAGTGTATGATCATAACATAGGGTTACAAGATAAGTTCGAGGAATTATAAGGTTAAGCAGTGGAGCACTAGGCCACGTTGGCACAAAAAGATATCGTGATTCAAGACCTTACCGCACGATTGGCAGATGTAGAGCATATATTAGCTCAGTTAGAGTATTAAAGAGGATAGTTATTAGATGTGAATGAAATTGTGCAGGAGGATTTGGGAAAGGAGTCAACAGAGCAGTCGAGAGTTGAAGACGCATGGTTGAGGGCTTCTAAACTCATAGATTATATTGAAGACAAGTCAAAGAAGGACAAGCGATTGATAAAGCTCAGAATCTAGTGTTCCACTACTTTGTGCAAGTTAAGGATTATCTTTGGTAATCAAGGAATTGAAGGACGAGGGTTCGTATCATGGAATAAGAATGCAATGAAGCTGTGAAACGTAGAATGTTCTTGTAGATTGAGAGAAAACAATAAGATGATATACAAGTCATGATGAAAGTTAATAAGATGTAAATCCTAACTTTTGAAATAAATAATGAGATATGATGAGGTAATTCTGGGATTTTGTTATCACAGGATATATGATGTAAATATCAATGAGGTTATTTTTGTTATATTTTAGAGCAATGAATGAATAAAAATATCATAGTTTATTAAGATGTATCATGTGTTGTCTAAAAGTGATTAAGATAATTTTATATGTTTTAATACGTGAATGAATGATGATATAATAGCAAAAGTTTATACAAAAAAATGCCGCCTAGGAGAAGAACACATCATCAACAGACCCCTGAGGAAAATACATATAATAATGAGGCTGATGCCAACACAGTGCCGCAATTGGTGAATTTACTGGTGGGAGCACTGGCAAATCAACTGAATTCCTGGCTATATAGTTAAATCTCGATGTTTCAACCGAATCCGTTCACAACATGGCTAGAGAATAATTCATTGACATGCAATCAAGAGCAGAAAGGAAAGAAGACTGAAAGTGAGAATGAGGCAAGAGATAGTCATACTGGCAATGCTTAGAAAAGAAAGTGGAATGATAATATTATTGTTGGAAATCAGCAAGGGAATCTGAAGAAGAAAGTGGAGAAATGTAGCACTTGCGGGAAGAAACATGTAGGTGTTTGTTTGAAGGGAAAGAGGGTATGCTTTAATTGTGGCTTGGGGGGCCACATTGCACAAAATTGTCCATGCCCGAAGAAGGGAACATGTTTCATGTGTGGATCGAGGGAGTACTTGGCTCGAGATTGCCCAAAGAAAGCGTCTAGAAAAGCAAGCAGAAGCAAAGGGGGCATCAGCAGTGGCAAGCTGTCTATTGTGGAAGCAACACCATTGAGTCGACCAATCAAACACACATTCAACATGATGGTGCAAGACGCAATGCAAGGTATTATTCTGACTAACGATCTAAATGTTTGTGTTATTCGATTCAGATGCTAATTGTTAATTTATGTCTGACGAATTTGTGAGGAAATTAGATTTGCTTCAGGAAGGGTTGGACTATTCTCTAAATATAGAAATTGCGAATAATGATTCCAGTTAGGTTTATACATAGAAATTGCTGTGTAGATGTTAAAGTTTGCGTGTTGGTGGCAGATTTAATTCCAATTTGATTTGGGAAAATATGGGGTTATCCTAGGACTGGATGGTTGTTGGACTATGGGGCAATAAGTGATTGCCAAAGAAAGTGTGTAGACCTCATGACTTCGAAGAAGTCAAAGGTAGTATTTTATTTTCGGTAACGCCTTATTTAACGATGATGCAAGATAAGAGGTAGTTAAGAAAAGATGTGTAGAATACACAAAAGTTTTCAAATGGATTGAGTGTGTACAATTTCTGGGGTACGTGCTTGATAAAAAAATGGAATTTCGGTAGATCTAACAAAGAGTTGAGGCTCTCATGCAAGGCGATCACACTGTTAAGGTGAGGAGTTCCTTAGGATTCAATATTTCTCTAAGATAGCCACTCCATTGGTTAGCTTGACGTGAAAATCGATAAAATTCAGTTGGTCTGTAGGGTATTAAGAGAGTTTTTAATAATTGAAGAAGAAGCTAAATGGGGCACTGTTGCCTCTTTAATAGTTCTTATAAAAGACCTCTAACTCATGCAAGTATACACGGGTTAACAAGTAATACAGAGTAAGTAAAGTATCGATCCCACAGAGAAAGTTGTTAACCTTAGACTACTAAGCATTAATTAACTCACTATATTTATATGCTAAGACTAATGACATCAATTGTTGATTTGAACTAATTCTGATTACCAACTAAAAATACACATATAAATGGGCTAAATATAATGTGGAAACAATGGGATCCTAACTTCATTCAATATTTCGTTTAATCGCCGTATGTCATGCAAGAAGTGTTCACATATCACAAGATAATAGCCAAGAGCACAAAGAGAGTTATAACTATTTTCCAATGCACTATAACCAACTCACATATCATCTACAGATGTTAGAATCTATGAAATCACCAATACCATCACAATTACCATATTCCTATGCACAATTGCAATCCTATTGATTTTAAGCACAACCCTTATTCTAGCTCATACGGTGAAACAGTATATTCCTTTATGATTCACAAAATATGCAAGACTTACTCTAGCCCCATATTCGCATGCTATCATGATTACAATCCATATTTTATATGTTTATTTCCAATTCCATACAATTACTAGAACGAATGATTATCAGTCATTCATACATGTAAAACAACCATGATAGATAATCCATATGATATGCAAAACAAATCTAACACTTAGATGTACAACCACACTACATATTGAAATTCGTTAGAATCCCATAATGGGGTTTAGTTCATGACTGAACCAAAAGCCATTATGGGATCAATGTTAAGCATAATCAGTAAACAAGCAATCAAATTAAGAAGGATAGAACGATCAAACCCAATCGCTGAATAGAAATCAAAGATTAACTATTAAATCCAAAAAGAAATCCAATAAACAATAATCAATATCTACGATGGTGAAGAACTCCACGAAGAAGAAGAGAATAAGACGTGGCTTCGTTCCTCGTTGGAATCTCTCCAAGGTGGAAACCTTAATTGCTACTATAAAAATTATGTAAATAAAAGTCTCGTCCTCTGTCTGACACATGTCAGAATCGTTTTATATCAAATTACGCATCATTAAGTTGAGAAATAAAAATAAAACAAATTACAGCATCAGCTTCGCCCGCGGCCGCGCGCGTCCCTAGTGTCTCTGGCTCGCGGCTGCGAGACTTACAGTAAGCTCAGACCAAACCAGGCGACCTCTCGCGCGGTCGCATGCTCATGCCTCGCGGGCGCTTGACTTGTAGAAGGTTCCCCATGTAAAGCCCTGCATTCGCGCGGGCGCGAGAGTCTTCACTTGTTCTGCCGCGCGGCCGCGCGGCCTGTGTTCTGCAGTTCCTGAGTCTGGTTTTTGGTCTGCTGCTGCTGCTACTTGTTTGTTCTTGCTTAAACCCTCTTGCTTGCTTGATTTCCATGCCTCATTGTACCCCCATGCCGTGCACATCCTCGCCTTGCGACTAGCCTTCATGCATCTGCTCACCGATACCTTAGTTTCCACCAAAATGACGCCGATTCCTGCACTTAATCACCAAAAGGAGCTTTAAGTTTATGTAATGCAGAATAACATGAAATGCAACTAAAACACAATGACATGTACTCGAGGTGGGCACAATTCGCCTGGATTAATATACAATAAGTGAGTAAAAATATCACTTATCAAATACCCCCAAACTTGAATTGTTGCTTGCCCTCAAGCAATGCATATGAATGAACACTGAAAATGTAACTACTAAACTATACACTACTCTATGATGCAAACTAGTCTCACATAATCTTAGCCATAACAGAATTTCAGCCCACATTGCCTCAGTGAATTATCCCGATTCCAGAACATAGTTTCAAACCAAACCATAGACATAGCATCATACACACAAATAATTCAAGAATGCTATAGAGATGCTGTGTGTGTGTGTGGTGTTCACAAAAACTTGATTTAAGCAAAGATTATATATCATACACTGCTCCAAACAGAAACATATAGTCTAAATCAAGATTCATGTATACTCATGCAACATAGACTGTTTAAACATATCACCGCAAACTAAAGTTCAACAATGGGTTAATTGCTTTATTTGTACTTACGAGGGCGATTTCGCACTTTCCCGTGGTGTTTATTGCTATTGTTTCTTTTCTCTTTTTTTTTCAAATGACTGTGCAATGTCTCAATCCATTAGGCACACTGCTACCCCTTAACGAGCTTTCAACCAATGACTCCCAGACCATGAAAGACCTTAGGGCGCTAGGTGTAGAGACAATCCCCTCGGGCGTACTTACTCAAGTAGCCAGGGCCCCGAATTAAGACTAGTCACGTTACTGCATATATATATATATATATATATATATATATATATATATATATATATATATATATATATATATATACAACATACCCATGTTTCCCCAAAATTTGCACTTCAATGACTCATACAATCTATAACACCTTCCTCATGTTTCTCTTTTTAACACTACATGTTCTATTGAGCAATGCATAACATACATCTTAAACTTACAAGTGAATGTGAACACAATTGTGCAAACCGAAAGCATATAAACAGCAACATGAATCGCATTGTGTAAAACATTATATCCAAGTTGTGCTATGCAACATATTCTGAAATCTTCCACAATTCACTATCCTCATTAGCTTAGGCAAAAATTTCTATTTATAACCAAAAATTTATGTGACACATTAAACTAAAACATACTAATAATGAATAAAAATAAAAATTTTATGCTAAAATTTAACTAACACATATTCATGCAAAATTAAACTAAACATGCTAAAATAAAATGCAATCTAAACTACTATGCAAGTACTCCGATACCCCCAAACTTGAAATGTTCAATGTCCTCATTGAATTAAGGTAAAGGGTACGAGAAAAACTCCCCTAATGATCGGCATGACCACCCTCCTTAGGTGGTGAATCTGGTGGTGGATACGGCACAGCGGTCCCGAACTGGGGCCATTTAAGCATGGTTCCTTGCTGCGCGAATGCTTTGGCCAAAGCCCTGGAGAGTCCTGTAGCAAATGTCCTAAGATTGTCATATAATGCGTCGACTTTGCGCTCCAACCTTCGGAGGTATCGATCGCTAGAGACAGGCTGCGCACGGGTGGATGGACCTGCTTCATCGGGCTGTGGGGGCTGCTGGGGTGGTTCAGAAAAGGTGGGTCGGAGAATGAATCCTCGTCCTCGCGGATGTGGCTCGCCACTTGCCCAGTCCTCAAATTTGGCAATTGTGGAGTGCGTGATATCTTGGCTGGGATACGACATTTGCTCATTGCCCCAACGAACCCCTTGCTGCGCACGTAACATGGCTATCACTGAAGCGTGTGGGATGCTTCTAGTAGTAGTTCCCTTCAGATACTTTACAATGTTTTGATGGATCAAATACCCTACGTCAATATATTCGCCAGTGATGATGCCCCACAGAAGTATGGCTCTCTCTACAGTGATTTCATGTTGATGCGATGATGGCAATAATTTAGCACAAATGAACAGATTCCATGCCCTGGCATACCGATTCAATGCGGCTATTGGAAAAATGCGAGGTTGGGTCGTACCGACTTTGTAAGTCCATCGTGAGCCGGGAATGCACAATTCTGCGATGACCTGTTTCAAGTCTGTTTCCTGATGAGCTCCCGTGATCCAATTGGCCGCCCCTGCTGGTGGTCGAGCGGGGAGCCTCAGCACATTTCTGATGGCGGAGGGTTGGTAGCCTACTTCGGTACTACGAACGATAGAGGTATCGTTCATGGTGACTTTGGCATTAGCGTAGAACTCTCGAACTATGCTCATTGGAATCGACGTGGGTGTAGCAGTCAGTCCACCCCATCCTCGTTCGCGGATTATGGCACATAGTTCTCCATCCTGACCTTTTGGCCTAAATCTTCTTTCCTTGATAAATGTCTTCGCGACAATGCGATACTACTCCTGCTGGGCCTCCAAACATGGAAATTTGCTATGGTCGACAATATCCTCCTCATGACCGCCGGAGGAAGATGAAGAGGAGGAAGCTGCCCGTAATCTCTTTGGACCTATTGGAAATAGAGATAGGAAATGAACTTACTAAAAGAGAGAATGTATTTGTGAATTGATAATTTCCACTCTTGCTTGTGCTATCCCAATGTAGAGCCTTAGCTTTATATTATGACTGAGATGTGGATGAGCATTGAATCGTGAAGGAACTCGTGGAGATTTGATGGAGAGAAATACGCCTAAATCTGCAACTGATAGAGAGATAGAGATGTGAGTTATGGGGAGTGAGAGATTCTCGCTTCTGTTGATATCGCAAATAAGAGTCCGAATGATTCCAACTTATGTTTCAAAATGTTTTTATCTAGCTGGATCCGGTGTCGCGCACGGTCGCGCGATGATATAATGCATTAGGCGCGCGGGCGTGAGACTTGCAGAAAGGTTCGTGGATTAACTGGCTGAACGCGCGGGCGTGCGAGTTGATACTGCTTGGGCTGCGCGGTCGCGCGACCCCAATTACTGCCATTCTGCTTTGATCTCACTCTTCCATCAGTGATGCTCTCTAATCATTGTACCTGCATAGATATTAATTCACATGAATAAGATATACAACAGTGGTTGCGTTATGCGAAATTAATGGCATGCATATACGCTCGCTTATCCCATAACTTGTTATCACTGAATTTGAACTACTAACTAAAATAATCAAGAGGAAACAACAACAATAAATGAATTCTTGGGTGAAGAAGTGATGGGTTGCCTCCCATCCAGCGCTAAGTTATAGTCAATTAGCTTGACTGTCTCGAAATTTTCACGTCACATCAATAATTGTGGAGCCTTCCTTGCTGTCCTTAGCACCCTGAAATTTGATCACTTCGACTTTCATCAACAGCTCCACCTTCAACTCTGCATTTTCACCCGTTACATATCTCTGTGATTCATCTATTCTTGGGTTGTGTATCCCGTCCTTGCAGTTTTCATCTTCCAGATTAACTAGAAAACACTCTTCTTCATCAGCTGGGAGCTTTATTGCGATGAAGACATTGAATGTGACCTCCTGATCTTGTACACGCATAGTTAATTCCCCTTTCTGAACATCTGTAGAAGTCTTGCCCGTGGCCAAGAATGGTCTTCCTAGTATGATCGGAATATTCTTGTCCTCTTCGAAATCTAGAATGATGAAATTAGCCAGAAAGAAGAACTTATCCACTTTAACCAATACATCTTCAACAATTCCCCGCGGATATGTGACAGATCGGTCTGCTAGCTGTAATGATATGTTCGTTGGTCGTGGGGTCGGTAATCCCAACTGGTTGAATACTGACAATGGCATCAAATTTATACTTGCTCCCAAATCACATAAACACTTGGTAAACTCCATCTTTCCAATGGTGCACGAAATTGTGAAGCTACCCGGATCTTTCAGCTTTGGCGGTAACTTGCGTTGGAGCACTGCACTGCATTCCTCTGTCAAGGTAACCATTTTAAACTCATCTAATCTTCTCTTCCTTGACAAGATACCTTTCATGAACTTTGCGTAGCTTGGCATTTGTTCTAATGCTTCGGCAAAAGGTATATTGATTTGCAGCTTTTTGAAGACCTCTAAAAACTTGCTGAATTGTTTGTCATCTTTCTGCTTTGCTAACCTCTGCGGATATGGTACTCGAGGATGCAGTGGTTGTAGTGGACTCTTAACCTTCTCTTCTGAACCTGCTTTATTCTTTTCTTCTTGCTGAACCTCAGAATTTTCCAAAATTTTCTCCTCCTCAGTTTCTTTCTCTGCCTCACGCGGCCGTGCGGCCTCCTTAGTGGTATCATGCGCGGGCGCGTGACTTGCAGACTCTGTCAAGTCTTTCCCAGATCGTAATGTTATTGCTTGACACTGCTCCTTCCCAACTCTTCTAGGATTTGCCTCTGTGTTACATGGCAACGCTCCTTGGGGCCTATTAGTAAGCATGTTCGCCATTTGCCCCATTTGCGTCTCTAAATTCTTGATAGCCATTGCTTGGCTTTTGATCATGACCTCGGTGTTTGCCATGTATTTCAACATCATCTCCTCCATTTCTGATTTCTTCTCTGAATGTGATGCAGCCGGAGTGGGGTGTTGTTGTTGTTGAGTAAATTCCGGAGGAAACGGTGGTTTTGGTGTAAACTGTGGCTGCGCTGACTATTGTTGAAACTGTTGATTCGGCTGGAACTGATTTTGTTGTTGTCCTTGATTGTTAGACCAAATGAAGTTTGGATGATTGCGGTTTTTTGGATGGTATGTGTTCTGGAATTGGCCTTGGTCCTTTCTGTAATTGCTTACGTACTGTACTGACTCTGAGCTGATAGCAGATTGATCCATGGAGTGTGACCCCGCACAAATCTCACAAACAAAAGCAACCGTCTTCACTTTGCTCTCTGCCAAAGTATCTATTTTCTTAGCCATGGCTGCCATTTGTGCCGACAGCTGTGTAATCGCATCCACCTCCAACACACCTGCAACTTTGGGTGGAGACATCCGAGCTGTAGGATTCTGATAGTCATTCGCGGTCATAGTCTCAATAAGTGAATAGGCTTCATCATAGCTCTTTGCCCATAATGCCCCTCCTGCGGCTGCATCTACAATCTGTCTGGATTGCCATCCCAAGCCATTGTAAAACGAATTAATTACCAGCCAGTCTGGCAACCCATGATGTGGACATTTCCTAAGCATCTCCTTATACCTTTCCCATGCTTCTTATAGGGTTTCACCATGTTGTTGCTCAAACTGAGATATCGTTGTCCTCATCTTTGCAGTTTTAGCCATTGGGAAGAACTTGGCTATGAATTTCTGTGCTAAGTCCTCCCATGTAGTGATAGATCCAGCCCGCAAGGAATGTAGCCAACTCCTTGCTTTATCCCTCAAGGAAAATGGGAATAGCCGTAGTCTGATGGCATCCTCTGTCACACCATTATATCTGAATGTGTCACAAATTTCGATGAAACTTTATAGGTGTTCGTTCGGATCATCCGTAGCAGCACCCCTGAACTGTACTGAGTTCTGCACCATCTGAATAGTGCCCATTTTTATTTCGAAGGTGTTTGCTGCTATCGCTGGCTTGACTATGCTAGATTGTAATTCATTTATGTTCGGCATGGAATATTCCCTTAGAGCCCGAGGCTCTTCTCTTTGCTCAATCCTTTGTTCTTCTGCCATATTGACTGTAATTCTTTCTAACTGCTCTTGCAGATTCCTCCGCACACTCGCTTTCCAACCCTTTCTGTTAATATTAGTTTAAGCTAGTGTTAACTCCAAGTTGGATGATCGTGTGTGCATAAAAGTTTACAAGTACCTGTAATCAAAACAAAACAAAAATAGAAATGAGAAATGAACAGATTTGTTTAAGTCATACAATACAGCTTTAAACTAATGATAATTATCTAAATTAACGCCTTTCCCCGGCAACGGCGCCAAAAACTTGTTGCCTCTTTTATAGTTCTTATAAAAGAGCTCTAACTCATGCAAGTATACACGGGTCAACAAGTAATACCGAGTAAGTAAAGTATCGACCCCATAGAGCAAGTTGTTAACCATAGACTACTATGCATTAATTAACTCACTATATTTATATGCTATGACTAATGACATCAATTGTTGATTTGAACTAATTATGATTACCAACTAAAAATACACATATAAATGGACTAAATATAATGTGGAAACAATGGGATCCTAACTTCATTCAATATTTCGTTTAATCGCCGTATGTCATGCAAGAAGTGTTCACATATCACAGGATAATAGCCAAGAGCACAAAGAGAGTTATAACTATTTTCCAATGCACTATAACCAACTCACATATCATCTACAGATGTTAGAATCTATGAAATCACCAATACCATCACAATTACCATATTCCTATGCGCAATTGCAATCCTATTAATTTTAAGCACAACCCTTATTCTAGCTCATACGGTGAAACAGTATATTCCTTTCTGATTCACAAAATATGCAAGACTTACTCTAGCCCCATATTCGCATGCTATCATGATTACAATCCATATTTTATATGTTTATTTCCAATTCCATACAAATACTAAAACAAATTATTATCAGTCATTCATACATGTAAAACAACCATGATAGATAATCCATATGATATGCAAAACAAATCTAACACTTAGATGTACAACCACACTACATATTGAAATCCGTTAGAATCCCATAATGGGGTTTAGTTCATGACTGAACCAAAAGCCATTATGGGATCAATGTTAAGCATGATCAGTATACAAGCAATCAAACTAAGAAGGATAGAACGATCAAACCCAATCGCTGAATAGAAATCAAAGATTAACTATTAAATCCACAAAGAAATCTAATAAGCAATAATCAATATCTACGATGGTGAAGAACTCCACGAAGAAGAAGAGCATAAGATGTTGTGGCTTCGTTCTCCGTTGGAATCTCTCCAAGGTGGAAACCTTAATTGCTACTATGAAAATTATGTAAATAAAAGTCTCGTCCCCTGTCTGACACACGTCAGAATCGTTTTATATCAAATTACACATCATTAAGTTGAGAAATAAAAATAAAACAAATTACAGCATCAGCTTCGCGCGTGGCCGCGCGCGTCCCTGGTGTCTCTGGCTCGCGGCCGCGAGACTTACAGTAAGCTCAGACCAAACCAGGCGACCTCTCGCGCGGTCGCATGCTCATGCCTCGCGGGCGCTTGACTTGTAGAAGGTTCCCCATGTAAAGCCCTGCATTCGCGCGGGAGCGCGAGTCTTCACTTGTTCTGCCGCACGGCCTGTGTTCTGCAGTTCCTGAGTCTGGTTTTTGGTCTGCTGCTGCTGCTACTTGTTTATTCTTGCTTAAACCCTCTTGCTTGCTTGATTTCCATGCCTCATTGTACCCCCATGCCGTGAACATCCTCGCCTTGCGACTAGCCTTTATGCATCTGCTCACCGATACCTCAGTTTCCACCAAAATGACGCCGATTCCTGCACTTATTCACCAAAAGGAGTTTTAAGTTTATGCAATGCAGAATAACATGAAATGCAACTAAAACACAATGAAATGTACTCGAGGTGGGCACAATTCGCCTGGTTTAATATACAATAAGTGAGTAAAAATATCACTTATCAGGCACTTATATTATCTTTTCTAGATGATACAGAGAATCTTGTGGGCTAAGTGGGCAACTTATATCGTCTTTTCCAGATGATACAGAGAATCTTGTGGTGTATAGCGACATATAGTACAGTGGACTAGGCCGTGCGTTTAGTTAAAAAAATATATACGACAAATGGTATCCGACTCACGATTCAGGGTTAGCTATAGTAGTGTTTGCCTTGAAGATTTGGAGGCATTATTTCTACGGGAAGAAATGTGGGATATATACGGACCATAAGAGTCTGAAGTGTATCTTCACACATAAAGATTTAAGTATGTTTTAAAGGTGATAGTTGAAGTTGATTAAAGATTATGACTGTAGAATCCTAAATAGATGTGGTTGTCGACTACTTAAGCAGAAAAGGGTTCGGAGAAGTTACTTTGTTAACTATTCAAGAGGGGTTTGTAATAAAAATGGTTAAGTTGTAGTTGGAGGTAAGATGCACGAAGAAGTCGGAGGGGAAACTGTTCAAATGGAAACCGTTCAACTTTATTGGATAGAGTAAAGGAACCGTAACTCCAAGATGAGGAGTGTGAGAAGATACAGAAGAGAATGTTTGAAGGGAGGATGTCAAATTCAATATCGATACCGAAAGGTGGTTGAGAGTGAATGAAGGTGTAAAACCCCAACTTTTTGAATAAAGATAAATTTTCTATAAATATTATTTTTGAATATTATGGAGTAAAATTGATATTGTGACAAACCGAAAATTTGGACAATTCTATAAAATCTTAAAAGATTGAATAAATCTTAAATAATAGACCTAGACAGAAAATGAGTGTATAGATTTGACGTTTCTGTAAAGGAATTTTAAGGATTTCAAAATTTTTGGATAAGAACTTGAATGATTTGGTAGACTCTAAGCGATAGTCTGATAATGAGGTATATGTTTAGTGTATGAGTCATAAGATTATATGTACACGGTTCTAGTATTTTAATTATATACTAGTGACCTAATCTAGGAATTGTGGACCATGTCTCAATTTAATAATTTATTTTGTATGAATATGTGAGTAAGTGAATTAAGAATTAAGTTATGTGAACTAATATATATATATATATATATATATATATATATATATATATATATATATATATATTAGGTGTGAAAAGTAAATAATCTAAGATGTTATAATATGAGAGAATATTAGTATATAAATATATATACTAACATTAAAAGATTTATTTTATACATCTCAATTAATTAATTTTATAACCTAATTATAGCAAGTCTAATTGGGTTAAGGAAATAAGTGTGTATGAGTAAGAAATTAACTTACTAATGTGTGTAAGGGAACCCTAATTAAATAATGGAGAATGGATAAAAAGTTAATAAGTATAGAACTAAGTTGATTTTTAGGCTCAAAGAATTAATTTGTAGCCCAAGTGCTTATTTAAGAATGTGATTTGTAGTTAATTAATTTAAGAACAATTAAATTATTGAGCTAGCTCAATATTTAATATAAAGGGCAAGTTTAGTGATGACTCAATTTATTTGGTGGAGGAGTTCAAGCTCATTTTAATTAGTAGACAATGGAATAAGAAAGTGCAAGCCCAAAAAAAAATAAAAAGGGAGCCCAAGCTTGGCCCAATTAAAGTCCACTTAAGGGGGGGCATTATGATCATTAATTAAGCTAGCTAATAAAAATAAAATGGGTGAATGAAGAGGACATGTGGCCAAAATTGGTGGAGTGGGAAAAGGAGTGGTATGAAATGATGAGATAACTTTAGTAGGTGAACAACTTCATGAGTTGCCAACTTTTTATTTGGACAACACTTTAGATGTTGCTTGCAAGTTACATCTTGAATAATGAGAGAGAGAAAAACAAGATATGGATGGATATGTTAGGTAATCTAATCACTTTAATTTTCCTAGCAAACTTGGTAATGCATGTGAGGTAAAGATGATAACTTATTTTAGTTTATAAAGTAATTCACCAACAATGCTAGGTGTCTTCTTATTTTTGGAGCCACCACATTTGGCTAAGCTTGCAAGAAACAACTAAATGATTGAGAAAGAGAGAGTAAAGGGGAGATGTGATGGGAATTTCTATAGATACATATAATATATCTATATACATTTACCAAACAAATAAAAATCTATCTTATTTTTCTCTTTCATCTCTTTTATTATTCTAACAAGAGTTAAAGAGAGAGAGTGTGTGAGAGAAGGGAGGATTCGACAGCTCCAAGAGGAGAAAGAGAGGAGATTTTGATCTTCCATGCCATCCAAGATCCATCACATAGTTTGAAAGAAAAAAATATGTCAAGAAATCAAAGGTATAAAACCAAACCTAAGTTATCCTTTTTAAGTTATTTTGATGAAATAAAGATCTAAGGTTTCAAAACTCAAAAATATTAGGTCTATATGATTTAGAGTATTTTATGTGTGGATCTATCCATTTTAAGTGTCAAAAGTTAGATCAAAAGCAAGAAAAGTGAAGCTAGGTTTTCAAAGTGTAGAAAATCCTAATTTTCTTAGCCTTGATTGTATTTTATTTTGTGTTTGATGATTGTTTGATGGAATAGATCATTCATCATGATAGATCCATGGGTGTATGAGGTATTATTAAGTATTATGATGAGTTATGTTGATATTATGTGAAAACATGAAAGTTTTCTTAGAACTCACCAAGAGTTAAAAATCGGATTTTTGTGAAAACGGAACATGAAATTCAAATGACCATATCTCCTAGTATATTTCGAATTTTTGAGTGTTGTCAAGTCCTAGAGTTAGATCTATATGTTATCTAACATCTCCAAGTAGAATCACTGAAAAAGGAGTTGTAGATTTCCGTATGGACTATTTTTAGCAAATGACGAAAAACTGCAAAATGGCAATTTAGCTTCTGCCCAAAACATTAAAAGGGCTATTTTGGCAACTTATTTATCGAGATAAAATCCGGCCTTTTGGGGGATAAAAATATATGGGATAAAGTAGGTTGTGTCCAAAAATGAGCTCATTCTGACTTAAATTGAGCAAGTTATGACCATTTCAATTTCTATGATTTTCCGACGAAAATCGCTATAACCGGAGTTCTATAACTCCGATGGTCACGAAATTTAAACTGGAGGGTCACGTTAACATGTATAACATTATGCCAAGAGATGGGAATTTATGGAGTTAAGCACGAGGTAGCTAATTTCTTAAGGAATTAACTAGAAATTGATTTTTGAAAAATACTTAAGGGAGTTGAAAAATTATGAAAAAATACTTTTTGTGTATGGAATACATGTGTATATGATTGGCCAAAAGATAGAAAAATAATAAGTTGATTTGTTATTTTCGTGTAAAAGAATAGTGAATTCAGGTTGCTGAAATTGAAGATTTTGAATTCAGGTTGCTGAAATTGAATTTAGTCTGCTAATCTGATTTTGGTCTGCTAAAATAGTGATTTCAGGATGCTGAAATGTAATTCATTTTACTGAAATGATATCTCAGTTTACTGAAAGGTTATCTCGCTTACTAAGATAACATCTAAAGGGGAAAACTTATAGAGTATATGTTGTAAGATTATCAAAGTATAATGATACTACTAAGACTAAGGTGTGATGTCTAATACTTAACTTTGTGAGTAAACATTAGACAAATTAATATAAGGTGATGAGATTATAAGTAAGTAAATGAATAGGGTGTTAAGATTATCTAATATTTGACTATGTGATTAAGTGTTAGATAGTATTATGAAATAAAGTATGATATGCTAATTGAAAGGTCAATCTTATACCTGATAGGTCTTTTCAATAAAGAGAATAAATTAAATTGCGTAGTGATAATCGACTATGCAGGCAAGTTTCCTTAACTCAAACTCGAGTTATATTTCAAAAGCATATTAGTGAATAATTATTGTGGATTATTCACTTCTATACTGATTATTGATTCGCACTTAGTGCATGTTACATATGTTCATCAGGTATGAAAGGTTGATCACCTTCATTACCATCTGCTCCAGTTGAATTATTCATATTCATTATTGACATTTATTCATGTTGTCATGATCATTCAATTATAAAATTTGATTCCTACTAGTTCACAATTATATTGTTGGACGTAGCTAGCCTTTTATTCATATTCTTTCAATCATGATATATCCTCAAATAAATTTAACTTGCTGGGCAAATTTGATGCTCACCCTTGCTATATCATGATAAAAAATTTTAGATTAAGATGAAAGCTCGAGTAAAGATAGAAGCAAAGACAAAGTGCAAAATTAATTTTTGATGCAGTTAGAACTATTAAATTTTCTGATACAAATGATATTGTAAACCTTTAAGATATTGAAGGTATGTATTAAGTTAAGGTTGTAGACCTTGGGATTTATGTTGTAAAAGTTTAATGTATAAATAATTTATGTTTATATCTTCCGCAATAATTATGGATTTAGTATACCAGATTCTTGGTAAAAGGGTACCCGAATTTGGGGATGCCACATATATAATGTTATAGTTGGGGGTAATATTTATAAATTTTGCAAAGTAAGAAAGTTGTTATAAAATATTCGTTTGGTCGGGGAATATTCTTTTTGTCAGAAAACATCCGTACGACGGTACAATCATTGGTGGACCCCACAACGGAATTATTGTCGGGTTGAGAAAACGATAAAAATATTTTATTAAAAATAACGGCGGAAGTTTTACCGTTGATACTGTTGAACTAATCTGTAGTAAAAGTACAGTAATACGTGTGGTTGCATAGTAGCACACGATATTGATTATTAATGCTTATGTGAGAAGTCACTCAGTTTGATTCAATTATTGTCAATTAATAATATGAATTATTTAGCGATAATGAAGTTTTGTTTTATTCGTATTATTAACGTAATAAAACAGAAACATATTTTTATATAAAACA
This sequence comes from Panax notoginseng, assembly GCA_016801055.1. Classification (NCBI taxonomy): domain Eukaryota; kingdom Viridiplantae; phylum Streptophyta; class Magnoliopsida; order Apiales; family Araliaceae; genus Panax; species Panax notoginseng. The sequence goes on along the minus strand of CM029018.1, from coordinate 147,755,981 downwards.
GAATACTTTATTAAAGTTATTCTATAAATAAAATATATTATATTTTATTTAAAAGATTTTTTTTAAATATGGACCGTCAGATTAAAGTAAATCAATCTGGACCGTTCATGGATTAGTTACTATGCATTCCATTTTCCTATAAATAAAAACTCATTCCTTCATTATTTTCTTACGAATTCACTGAACTCTAGAGAGAGAAACTATAGAGAGAAACTATAGAGAGAAAGAAGAAAAGTATTCTGCTACTTAACTACTTCTTTATTTTAGTTCTTCTTTAAAACGGTAAGGGGTATTATTTCTTTTATATTCATGAAGAGAATTTCTGTTATTCCATTATTTATTATTCTGTTGGAATAACCTGTATACGCGGTCTACCCTATACTTGGTGACATTCTTCTATTATTCTATTGGAACATCCTGTCTGTGTGTTTTACACCGGACCTGGTTCTGTCTTTATTATTATTCTGTTCGAACATCCTGTCTGTGTTTTTTACACCGGACCTGGTTCCGTCTTTATTATTATTCTGTTGGAACATCCCGTCTGTGTGTTTTATACCGGACCTGGTTCCGTCTTTATTATTATTCTGTTGGAATATCATGTCTGTGCGTTTTACGCCGGACCTGGTTCCATTATTTATTATTCTGTTAGAATAACCTGTCTGTGCGGTCTATCACATGCATGGTGATTTCTTTTGTTATTCCATTCTTTATTATACTCAGTTGGTTAAAACTTTGACTTCTATACTCCATGAAATTAGTGGAATATCTTTGATATTTGCGCTTCATCTAGTATCTTTTCATGAAAATATTCTTCTAAGAATTCTTGAATTTTACTCCACAAAGCGGTATCATATTGGCAATTTGGACGTTGTTAATTCTTGGATAAATTAATTCTTGAACTTATTTTATTGAATTCTTATATCATTGTCGTCATCCTCATGTTTATAAAATGTTGAAAGTCATCTGTGGCCTGTAGTGCATAGATGGGCTTGGTATGATTATGACCCGGGATTATTCGGTATAATCATGACCGCAAAGTTACAAATGATGTGGTAAAAGTCCTCATTGGCCTGTAGTGCATTGATGGACAGTTGTTGGCATGATCATGACCATTAATGAATACACAAATATTCTTGGCCCGTAGTGCATGGATAATTGCGGTCGTGATACTAAAGAATATCCTTGGCCGTAGTACATGGGTGATTCGATGATGTGGATTATTTTATTAAGATGAGTCCCAGCGATAACAGTGTTGAAAAACCTTTTAAATTATAGAAGATAGTAGATTTTATTCTCTACTTGACTCTTCTAATGGATTGCTTGTTCCGCTGCAGTTAAACTTGATGTTTATTATATTTTATCAGTTTAGCACTGTTGAAGGCTAATGATAATTTATTTTGCATTATCTTTGTCATAATATTTCTTACTTGGCTAGTTGAGCTCACCCTTTTTTTCACTGTTCTCTTCAGGAAATGAGAATATAGCTTGGACGAGTCGGAGAACGGGGTGATGGTCCAGAGGATAGCATTAGTAGTCTTCACTATTCTGTAAAATAGTGTGATAATAATTGTAATGAGGACTCCTTTTGAGTTTGTATACTCTCTAGTAGACAATATTTGTATTCAAAATCACAGTTTATGTTTTATTGTATTGTACACGACAGTTGTATTAATAAGTTATATTTGAATTCAGTACCATATATCTGGGTGATGTATACCTAATTTTGGGGGCGTCACAGTTGGTATCAGAGCTTAGGGATATGATCCCTGGCTAAGATGTGAGACTAGAACTAGGAGGGGAGAGACGGGGAATTACTTCGCTAGTATGACTTACCTAAGTTTATTTGGTATTTAATTGGTCGGTCAAAGTATACGGATAATATGTTATGTGTTAATGAACCTTTATTTTGTGGCAGTATCTGAAAATGACATCCGAGAATGTTAAAAATAGCAATGGAGCACAAGAGACCGTTGAGTCTCCACATATCAATAATCAGGAGAATGTGCATCAGGAAGGCGACAATCCTCATGTAAACAGCAACACTGACCAAACGATGAATGATGGACTGTTCAGAGGCTTTATGCAATTCATCCAACATCAGGCGAGAGCGGCTCCTGTCCAAAATATAGGTGGAAACACTGAAAACTCTCGGACGGTCACTGCTAAATAGTTCAAGGAGCTGGGACCACCGGAGTTTATAGGAGAGCTAAAACCACTTAAGGAGGAAGCATGGATAAAGCAGATCACCAAGATATTTGATGTCTTGGGATGCTCCGAGGAACAAAAGGTTCCCTTCGCCACCTTCACGTTGCGTGAAGAGGCAGATTACTGGTGGGAATCTGTAAAACGTACCCAGCCTGACGCACTCAAGATGTCTTGGGAGAAGTTCCAAGAGCTATTCAACGACAAGTACTTTCCCAAGAGTATTCATCATATGAAGGAGGTGGAGTTTATCAAGCTGGAGCAAAATAATATGACCGTGTCGAAGTATGAGGCTAAATTTGCTGAGTTGTCCCGGTTTGCGTCCCACTTGGTGGATAATGAAGAGCGAATGACGCGAATATTTTTATGAGGTTTGAAACCTGAGATACGTCAACATCTTATTTCTCATAAACTGTGTTTGTATTCAGATGTTGTAAATAGGGCTCAGTTAGTAGAGCGCGATAATGAGTCAACGCAATCAAAGGAGAACAGCCGGCAAAATGATAATAATAGTGAGAGCAGTCATCGAAGCGGTGACAACAAGCGTGGAGGGAATCAACAGGCCAGAAATGGTAACCACTTCGGTGGTAATCAGGGCCAAAATAATAAGAATGGACATTTCAAGAAGAGGAGATTCAACAATGATGGAAAGACGTCAGCACCAGCACCCATTGTTTAGGAAGGAGAATGACTACCTATCATATGCTTCAAATGCGGAGGAGAGGGACACATCAGTCCAAACTGCGCGATGCCGTCCAAAGCATGTTATAATTGTGGAAGAGAAGGTCACCTAGCCCGATTTTGTCGTTCACCGAAGACAAGTTCAGCTAGGATGGAGGCACCAAAGGTCGTCCCAGAAAAGTCAAAGCAAGTAGTGCAAGGGAAAGCTTTTGTAGTGACCTCCCAGAAAGCAAAGATCCCGAATGAGGTCATCACTGGTAAGCTTATCATAAACTCTAGCGAAGTCTATACCTTATTTGATACCGGTTCTACCCATTCTTTTATTTCTCCTACTTGTGCTCAACGATTAAATTTGACTCCAGAGAAAATAGACTTTGACTTATCTGTGGAAACTCCATTGGGAGAAACCTTCATTACATCCACTGTTTATAAGTCTTGTTTGGTTCAAATCAGTACCCTCATATTACCTGTCGATCTTATTTTATTGAAAATACTTGCATTTGACGTGATTCTAGGGATTGATTGGTTAACTACTCATCATGCAAAAATTGATTGTTTTCGTAAGGTTGTTAGCTTTCATATTCCTAACCAATCTATAATGCGAATTCAAGCCACTAAACCATTAAAATCAATCCCTGTTATCTCAAGCCATAAACCTATTCGTTTATTGAAAAATGGATGTCAAGCTTTCTTAGCTCATGTCACAGATCTAAACAAAAATACGTCAGTTTTGAATAATATTTCTATTGTTAATGAATTTCCTGACGTATTCCCTGAAGAACTTCCTGGCCTATCCCCAGAGTGTGAGATTGAATTTTGTATCGAACTTGAACCCGGTACAAAACCCATTTCTAAAGCCCCATATCGAATGGCTCCTATTGAACTTCAGGAGTTAAAGACCCAACTGCAGGAATTGTTAGACATTGGCTTTATTCATCCTAGTACTTCTCCTTGGGGTGCTCCTGTTCTATTCGTGAAGAAGAAAGATGGGAGTATGCGACTTTGTATTGATTATCAGGAGTTGAATCATGTCACCATCAAAAATAGGTACCCGTTGCCACGTATTGATAACCTGTTTGACCAGTTGCAAGGAGTCAAATTCTTTTCAAAGATTGATCTTCGTTTCGGATATCACCAATTGAAGATTAGAACCGATGACATTCCAAAGACGGCTTTTAGAACTCAGTACGGGCATTATGAATTCCTAGTCATGTCCTTTGGATTGACTAATGCTCCTGCTGCCTTTATGAATATGATAAGCCGAGTATTCAAGGAATTTTTGGATCACTTTGTGGTCGTCTTTATTGATGACATCCTTATTTATTCCAAAAGCCGTGAAGATCATGAGCAACATTTGAGGCTGATACTCCAAAAGCTTCGTGAATATAAGCTTTATGCCAAGTTAAAGAAATGCGAGTTCTGACTTGAGAAAGTAGCATTCCTTGGGCACGTGGTATCAAATCATGGAATATCTGTTGACCCAGCAAAGGTTGAAGCTATTCAAAGCTGGGAACAACCTAAATCAGTGACCGAAGTACGTAGCTTTCTCGGCTTAGCTGGTTATTATCGGAGATTCGTAGAAGGGTTTTCTCGAATCGCTACTCCACTAATTCAGCTGACTCGGAAAGATATAAAGTTCGTTTGGAGCGAGGAATGTGAGAAGAGTTTTCAAGAACTCAAGAGGAGACTCATTTCAGCACCTGTTCTGAAAATACCATCTGGTTCGGAGGGATTTGTCATCTACAGTGATGCTTCAGGCAAAAGGTTAGGATGTGTTCTCATGCAACATGGGAAAGTCATAGCCTATGCCTCACGACAACTCAAAGAATATGAGGGGAATTATCCTACTCATGACCTAGAGTTAGCAGTTGTGGTCTTCGCACTTAAAATTTGGAGGCATTACTTGTATGGGGAGAAGGTGGAGATCTTTACGGATCATAAAAGCCTCAAATATTTCTTCACTCAAAAGGAACTCAACATGCGATAACGATGTTGGCTTGAACTGTTGAAAGATTATGATCATACCATCCAATACCATCCTGGAAAAGCGAACGTGGTAGCTGACACATTGAATAGAAGATCATATGCAGGTACGAGTGCAATATTGACAACACAAAAGCCCATTTTGTGTGACTTGTAAAGGATGGAGATATAGTTAAAAACTCTAGGGTCCCATGTGATGATGGCAGATATACGAGTAGAACCGACTTTAATTGATAAAGTTAAAGCTGCTCAAGCTACAGACCTGGAGCTGATGCGTATGAGGAAGAAAGTGCAAGAAGGTGCTATGCCGGAAGTAAGAATCGATGATGAAGGAATACTTCAAGTCAACTCCAGACTTTGTGTTCCTAACGACTCTGATTTAAAGTATAAAATCATGATGGAGGCGCATAACACACCGTTTACAATCCATCCTGGGAGTACCAAAATGTATCATGATATTCGTCATACATTTTGGTGGAGCAATATGAAGAGAGAGATAGCGCTGTTTGTCTCAAGGTGTCTAATGTGTCAACGAGTCAAGGCGGAGCATCAAGTACCAAAAGGTCCATTGCAACCACTTAGAATTTTAGAATGGAAGTGGAAGCACATTACCATGGATTTCGTTACCGGCCTTCCCAAAGTTTCTCAAGGCATAGATGAAATTTGGGTCATTGTTGATAGATTGACCAAGTATGCTCATTTCTTACCGATACGAGAAACTTATACACTTGAACGCCTTACTCATACGTACATAAACGAGATTGTAAGACTATATGGTATGCCAGTATCCATAGTTTCTGATCAAGACCCAAGATTCACTTCACGATTTTGGGATAGTTTACAAAAAGCTATGGGCACGAATTTACGATTTAGTTCGGCATATCATCCTTAGACGGACGAACTATCAGAGAGGACTATTCAAACTCTTGAAGATCTATTAAGGCTATGTGTCCTTGATTTCAAGGGAAGTTGGGACAAGTTCTTACCATTGGTGGAGTTTTCCTACAACAACAATTATCAAGCAAGTATTGGCATGGCTCCATTCGAAGCGCTGTATGGAAGAAAATGTCGTTCTCCAGTATGCTGGGATGAGGTGGGTTAAGCAACGTTGTTGGGACCGGAGTTAGTACGTATGACTACGAAAAATATTCAAACGATCCGACAACGTATAAAAACCTCGCAAGATCGACAAAAGTGTTATACTGATCTTCATCGAAAGGACGTGGAATTCGATATAGGAGATCATATGTTGTTACGTGTTGCTCCATGGAAAGGAGTTATGAGATTTAGAAAGAGAGGAAAGCTCAATCCTCGATTCATCGGCCCATTTTTAATCCTCGATCGAGTAGGAACTGTGGCCTATAGACTCGTTTTACCGCCAAGTATGTCTCGTGTTCGTAACGTTTTTCACATATCCATGCTACGTAAATATGTGAAAGACCCGAACCACATTATTGAGTTAGAACCGAATGAAATAGTAGAAGATTTGACGTATGAAGAGGTTCCTGTTCAAATCTTGGATAAGAAGGAACATATTCTATGCACCAAGGTTATACCTCAAGTCAAAGTTTTGTGGAGAAACCACGATGTTGAGAAAATGACTAGGGAGTTAGAATCTGAAATGAAATCAAGGTATCCTTACCTCTTCGACATACCAGGCACATACACTAATTTCGAGGGCAAAATTTCATAAGAAGGGGAGATTGTAAAACCCCAACTTTTTGAATAAAGATGAATTTTCTATAAATATTATATTTGAATATTATGGAGTAAAATTGATATAATGTTATAGTTGGGATAATATTTATAAATTTTGCAAAGTAAGAAGTTGTTATAAAATATTCGTTTGGTCGAGAAATATTCTTTTTGTCAGAAAATATCCGTACGAAGGTACAATCATTGGTGGACCCCACAACGGAATTATTGTCGGATTGAGAAAACGACAAAAATATTTTATTAAAAATAACGGCAGAAGTTTTACCGTTGATACTGTTGAACTACTCGATAGTAAAAGTACAGTAATACGTGTGGTTGCATAGTAGCACACGGTATTGATTATTAATGCTTATGTGAGAAGTCACTCAGTTTGATTCAATTATTATCAATTAATAATATGAATTATTTAGCGATAATGAAGTTTTGTTTTATTCGTATTATTAACGTAATAAAACAGAAACATCTTTTTATATAAAACAGAATACTTTATTAAAGTTATTCTATAAATAGAATATATTATATTTTATTTAAAAGAGTTTTCTTTAAATATGGACCGTCAGATTAAAGTAAATCAATCTGGACCGTTCATGGATTAGTTACTATGCATTCCATTTTTCTATAAATAGAAGCTCATTCCTTCATTGTTTTCTTACGAATTCACTGAACTCTAAAGAGTGAAACTATAGAGGGAAACTATAGAGAGAAAGAAGAAAAGTATTCTGCTACTTAACTACTTCTTTATTTCAGTTCTTCTTTATTTCAGTTCTTCTTTAAAACGGTAAGGGGTATTATTTCTTTTGTATTCATGAGGAAAACTTCTGTTATTTTATTATTTATTATTCTGTTGGAATAACCTGTATACGCGGTCTACCCTATACTTGGTGACATTCTTCTATTATTCTGTTGGAACATCCTGTCTGTGTGTTTTACACCGGACCTGGTTCCGTCTTTATTATTATTTTGTTGGAACATCCTGTCTGTGTGTTTTATACCAGACCTGGTTCCGTCTTTATTATTATTCTGTTGGAACATCCTGTCTGTGTATTTTACACCGGACCTGGTTCCGTCTTTATTATTATTCTGTTAGAATATCCTGTCTGTGCGTTTTACGCTTGACTTGGTTCCATTATTTATTATTCTGTTGGAATAACCTGTCTGTGCGGTCTATCGCATGCATGGTGATTTCTTTTGTTATTCCATTCTTTATTATACTCAGTTGGTTAAAACCTTGACTTCTATACTCCATGAAATTAGTGGAATATCTTTGATATTTGCGCTTCATCTAGTATCTTTACATGGAAATATTCTTCTGAGAATTCTTGAATTTTACTCCACAAAGCATGTATCATATTGACAATTTGGACGTTGTTAATTCTTGGATAAATTAATTCTTGAACTTATTTTATTGAATTCTTATATCATTGTCGTCATCCTCATGCTTATAAAATGTTGAAAGTCATCTGTGGCCTGTAGTGCATATATGGGCTTGGTATGATTATGACCAGGGATTATTCGGTATAATCATGACCGCAAAGTTACAAATGATGTGGTAAAAGTCCTCATTGGCCTGTAGTGCGTTGATGGACAGTTGTTGGCATGATCATGACCATTAATGAATACACAAATATTCTTGGCCCGTAGTGCATGGATAATTGTGGTCGTGATACTAAAGAATATCCTTGGCCGTAGTACATGGGTGATTCGATGATGTGGATTATTTTATTAAGATGAGTCCCAGCGATAACAGTGTTGAAAAACCTTTTAAATTATAGAAGATAGTAGATTTTATTCTCTACTTGACTCTTCTAATGGATTGCTTGTTTCGCTGCAGTTAAACTTGATGTTTATTATATTTTGTCAGTTTAACATTGTTGAAGGCTAATGATAATTTATTTTGCATTATCTTAGTCATAATATTTCTTACTGGGCTAGTTAAGCTCACCCTTTCTTTCACTGTTCTCTTCAGGAAATGAGAATATAGCTGGGACGAGTCGGGGAACGGAGTGATGGTCCAGAGGATAGCATTAGTAGTTCTCACTATTCTGTGAAATAGTGTGATAATAATTGTAATGAGGACTCCTTTTAAGTTTGTATACTCTCTAGTAGACAATATTTGTATTCAAACTCATAGTTTATGTTTTGTTGTATTGTACACGACAGTTGTATTAGTAAGTTATATTTGAATTCAATACCATGTATCTGGCGACCCAAGATGGGTGATGTATACCTAATTTTGGGGGCGTCATAGATGGAATTAGGTTCCACTAGTGTAGGAAATTGGGGATATAGTTTTGCATAAAATTCATATTTCGATATGTTCAATTTAACTAGGGAGTACGGACACGTATCAAGACCTTCGATAATACTTTTGGTGGCAAAATATGAAGCAAGAGGTTGCGGAGTGTGTTGCAAAGAGCTTAATATGTCAAAAGTCAAAGCAGAACGTTAGAAGCTAATTGGTTATTACAACTATTAAAAATACCAAAATAGATATGGGAGCATGTATCGATAGGTTTTGTGGTACGTCAGAATCAACATATTTCTTGTTGATCAAAATTTAATTTAATTTGGATTAGTTGGCAAAGTTATATGTCAAACAAATTGTTTCAAGCCACAATGCTTTAGTATAAATCGTGTCAGACTGAGGTCAGCGATTCACATCGAATAACTGTGAAAGTTTACAGGAACGCATAGGAACGCAGCTGAATTTGTAGTAATAAGTTTTGTTTTCTTGAAGGGAAAGCTAAATTCGAGGATCTTAGTTTTTATTTATGCGATGGGTAGATGTAGTTGTGTATGAGGTAGCCTTACCTCTAAAGTTAGAGTAAATTCGAAATGTTTTTCATATTTTAGTGTCACGGCTGTGCAAGTCCGACTGCAAACATGCCACAGAGTGTGAGCCGTTGCAATTTAAGAATATTTAACTTGCGAAAAAGTTCCTGTTAAGATAGTTAACAGGAAGGAAAAAGTACTCAGAAGTAAGTAATACCTTCTTTTAAGGTAATCTGTTGGAACCATAACGCTGAAAAAGCTATGTGGGAACTCGTGGACGAGAACTCGTGAACAAGATGAAAAAAAATTATAATAATAAAGAATAAATAAATGAATAAATAATAATAATAATATGTCCTCAATTATTTGTTTCAAATTTGTATAGTGATTTTGGGGACATAATCTATTTTAAGGGGGGAAGAGTGTAACAGGGTGAAATAATTGCGTTGTGATTCTAGAGACAGAATCCTTTTAAGGAGGGAAAGATGTAACGAATGAGAATTTTGTATTAATTAAAAATATTTATCTTATTAAATAAATATTTTAGATGGTTTATTTGTCAATAGAATAAATCTGATGGATGTTTTTGTGGAGTAATTTTATTAAAGTGTGGAGGTGGTTGTGCTAATTAAAGAATAATTAAATTAGAATATAGATGGATGTTAAATAATTTAATTTAGCGTATTTTATTACGCTAATATGTTGGTAATGTAATGTTTTAATTTAATTTAAATAATTAAATTAAAGGATAAGTGAATTGTTAAATAACAATATTATAGTGTGATGGTGATTTTTTAATTTGATTTAAAAATTGAATTAGAGAATTGATACTGATTAAATGAAAATTATAATTAGTAAGATTTAATTAGATTTATTAATAAAATAATATTAATATAATTTGATTGTTTAAAAGGCGTGATTAGTTTAATTTAATTAAATTTAATATTAAAATTTGATTAAAAGGTGTGACAAGTGAACTATATAATAAGCAAAAGGTTAAAATAATTTAGAAGGTGTTAAAAAGGGAGCAAACTAAACATGGCCTTGTGACTTTTGAAATATTGTAACTGTTAGTCTGTGTAACTGGTGAGTGGGTTAAGTGTGCGTAATGTAATGTTAAATTTATTTTACGTGTTTTAACTTCCCTAAGCCTAAGAGATTTGAGAAAATAGAGAAGAAAAGAGAGAAATTAAGAGAGAAAGAGAAGAAATTCTTTGTGTATTTGGGAAATCAGGTGAAAGAAGAAGATTAACAAGACTATTCTATGCAAATTATTTGAGCATAAACAAGAATCAAAGGTAATTCTCTAAGTTCTTAATTTTAATTCAGTTCTATTGAGTTCTTCACTGAAAAGTTAGATTCTATGCTTGTTTTGTTGAGATAAGAGGTTATATGTGTTATTAGATGTTTATAATCTGATAATGGTCATCTAGAAATGATTTTAGTTGAGTTAATCAACGAAACACATGTTTTAAATTGAAGATTAAATTTTTTGGTTGAATATATATAAAATGGTTTACTTTGAGACCAAATTTGGTGGTTGAATCATATAATAATTTGTAAATTGATAGTAAATTGTGTTAATAAGTTAAGAAACGAAAAGAATGTAAGTTAAACCAACTGATTTGGTTGAGAAACGTGCCCGTAGTGTATGATTAAACTAAAGATGTCAAAATATGTTATTTTGGTGTAAACTTGGAATTTGGAAGTTTTAATTTGATTATCTAAGTGGTTTGAGTTGTTAGAATCATACTTGGTATGTTTAGTTTTGGTTCTATAAAGTTTATATCATGTGGGTATGTTTATCTTGCTGTTAAATTGAAGAAATTGGAGTTTTTGGGTTTTTAGTTCTGTTCTTTGTTAAGTGCAGCAACTGTGTCTGCGTATTGGCACTGCATTGCCTATACCAGGCATAGTTGGGGCCCTGCCACACCTAGCAGCGCTGTCGCATTGAAGTAACAGTACAAATAGAGCGCTACAACGCCGAGAAGAAGGCTTAACGCTGCGCTGCAGCGCCACTTAGCAGAAAGACCCAGAGAAAAGTGTTTAATTGTACAACTTGTAGAGGTGTTAATTTAATCTCATTTAATGATCAAGATAGAATGCTAACCATATAATGAGATGTTAAAACAGATTGTTAACAAGTGTGTGATGGTTTTAAAGTTGTGAGTTAATAAAATGTATGTGAGGATTTAAACTTGTTATCCGTAGGGTTGATAATGTGTTGGTTAATTAAGACTTGTGTTATGTGGCTAATACAATCAGATTTATAGGTAAGAGCTATAAAGATAAGTGAAAAGAGAAGACAATGATGTTAGTGGTATTGTGATTAATTGATGTTATGATGGTATATGTAGGTGAACATGAATTGTAAATTTTATAGCTTACGCAAGAGACAAGTTCTCTAACCGATATTTTGTTATACTTATGCAAGTCTCCTAACCCTACTTTTATGTTATGCTAGTCTTAAATCTATTATTCAACTGAGCAAGTTCTCTAACCCTAATCCTTCTTTATGTAAGTTCCTATTCCTAAGTTGTTATTGTTATGCAAGTTCTTTAACCTTAATTTATTGTTAAACAAGTTAATTAATCTTTGCCTACTCATTCCAAGCATGATTGCTTTGGTCATTCAAAGTTTGTAATTTTATTGTAAGCATTATCTTGTTGCAAAGTATTTGTTCAGCTCCGATCAAGATTGCTTTGGTTATTCAAAGTCTGTAATTTTATTGTAAGCATTATCTTGTACCAAAGTGTTTGTTCAGGTACGATTAATAGTTGTTTGATCTTTGATCACCAATGTTATGGTACAATCTTACATTGTTGTACCAAACTCTTAGATGACACCTTTAATAGGGTGGACAATAAATGTGATTATTGGGTACATCATGAATCGTGTGAGGAACATGAGTGATCTAGATATAATTTAACCCTCCTATATATTATGGGTGATATCCATAGGCCTCTTGACTAAGTAGGATTATGAAATGCATGGCCATGCTCAAATAGTGATTTGTTTCACATAGTCTACTCATTGATCAATAAAACTCAGATTAAATTATGAAGAGTATAACACATTCCATGACTCGAGTTTAATCTAGGATGTCAAGGTTAAAAGGATTAAATTAGATTGAAACATTGGCCACGAAAAGGTTGCATCAAATCATCGATCTTATTATTACTTGGATAGCAGTGATGCATTACTAGATGCCGCTCACTGTTTATAATTTTATAATATGATTTTAAAATTATTGCCAACGTAATAATAACTTATAAGGTCACACACATAGAACGTAATTAAAAAGGGAATTAATTTAAATTGTAAGAATTTAAATATATCAATATGATTGATAGTATTTAAATCACGAATTTAAATTAAAAGGATAGTTTTTATATATATGTATATTAATTAAGATATAATATATACATAAATTAGGATTTTATTTTAATTAGATTAGGTTTTTGATTAATTCCTTTTAACTGCTATATATATATATATATATATATATATATATATATATATATATATATATATATATATATATATATATATGATAAATCAGCGATTTAGGGAAATAATCATTAACCTAAGAAACCCTAGCCGCTCTTAGAGGGAGACTAGAGAGAAAAAGTTTTGAAAATCTTGATCCTTGGAGGCTTGTACTGCGGCTTTCTCTTTACTGCAGATCGTGTGGCGATGCACGGAGCATTCGTGTGGATACCATAGAGACGTAGTTCCGTTGGATTGCGTTGGAGATTCGAAGTCGTTACAGAATTCTCTATAATCGGTATAAAATCTTAACACTAAATTAATATGTTTTCGCGAGAATTGCCTTTAAAATTTTAATTTTCGCTGCTCTTATGTATCGAAATCCCTACAGACTAGCGGTCCTTCTATTGATTCAACTAATCCTTAGTTGATGAATGATCTATAAACTAAATTACCCTTGAAGTCAATCCAAACCAAACTTCCTTTAGTTAGCTTATGCACCTCTACAGTTTTGAATGTTTGTACTCAATGATTAACACTTGTTCATTTATAACCCATTGAGACTTTATCTCTTATTGGTTCGTTATTATACTTTATTCATGATGATATTGTAATCGAACTCTTGATTAGTTATTGATCCCTATTTGATTCAACCAGTACTTAGTTGATGAGCGTTATAAAGATCTAGAATTCCTTTGAAGTTAATTCCAAACCAAACTTTCTTTGGTACGGAACCTAATAATCTAACCTGAGATGAACTACCCTATATCAGGGGATTATTTTAGAGCTACGCAATAGCGTTAAAATATTTGCGCAATACATAGTAAAAAGGGATGATCACCTGGAGTACGAGATAATGGCCCATATAGTCGTTTAGACTGTTAAAGGTTATAGTAGAAACACTTGTTAACCTATGACATAGATGATGTTTTTGGTCTCTTAGACCATTAAAGGTTAAAGTATAAATACTTGATAACCTAGAACATAGTTCGTGGTCTTGTGACCCTCAGTGTATTTTCTTTGATATTGATATCCGTTGTTTAATTTAAAAGTTCGTTATCCTTTTGAACTCATAGCTCCTGAAGTAAAGCTTATTGTAAGACCCCAACTTTTATGAATAAATATTTAATTTTTCCTAAATATTATTTTGAATAATAAGGTGTGGATTTGATATAATGTTATAGTTGTGGGTAATATTTATAAATTTTGCTAAATAAGCAAGTTGTCATAAAATATTCGTTTGGTCGGGGAATATTCATTTTATCAGGGAATATCCGTACGACGACACAATCATTGGTGGACCCCACAACAGAATTACTGTCAGATGATATAGAAAGCGACAAAAATAACCTTTCTATAAAAATAACGACAAAACTTTTACCGTTAACTGTTGAAATACACGGTGATAAAAGTACAGTAATACGCGTGGTTGCACAGTAGCACATGGTATTGTACAATATCTTTGATTATTGATGCTTACGTGAGAAGTCACTCAGTTTTATTCAATTATTGCAACAGTAGTTGATGCATAATATCTCACATTATTGATTCAATTATTATCACAGTATCATCTGCACAATATTTTTATTATTAAATTAATAAATGAGATGACACAATTATTCATATTATTATTTGTATTATTGACAATGTTGAAAAAGTTCTGTCGAGAAAAGGGGTTTGGTCATCTAATTGCGCGCCAATAAGGAGAAGTCCTTATCGGAAAGCCCCCTATTTCTTGGGAATGATCTAGTTGTTAATATTGTGAGTTATAATATTAATGATGAATAATTAAAAATGTGTTTATTGAAGACAAGTGATTTGTGATAAATATAGGGGTTTTCTATGAAGTATTTGTTGTAAGTTTGGCTTATTACATGGGCCCCCACTTACTCATTATTCAAAATCGTCAGGAGAAAGTTATCTCAGTTTTTGTTTTATTATTATTATTATAGTAATAAATTAGAAAATTTTATATATAAAACATAATACTTTTTATAAATAGAATATATTATACTTTATTATATTGCATAGTGTTTTTATAGTACTGTATAGTGTTTGCATAGTACTGCATTGTATTTGCATAGTGCTGCATAGTAAAAATTAGAAAAAAATTAGATTTTTCTCGCTTGCACCTGTGACATTTTCCTATGCAGTCCATGCTTTTTCTCTTTAAATAGTATCATGTCATTCTCCTATAACTAGGATGCTTAGTTTAGAAATGAAAATCACACCAGAATCAGAGAATTTTTCTTCTATAATATTGAGCATATTTATTTTGAGTTTAAGGAAACTTTGAGTGTAGCAAATAGTGCAAATTTTCTTCAAGAATATCCCTACTATACCAGTCAGATTTACACTCCTTTTAAGGTAAGAAATATTATTTTGTTCAATATTCACAAGAAATAATATTTTTTTCCATACTTTGTAGTATGTAAGTAATATTATTTTATTTCATATTCCTAAATCTACACTTATTTTGATAAGTATTACTTCTATACTCCTTGAAATTTGTGCTTCATCTAGTATCGTTTTTGAGAAATATTTTTCTAGACATTCTTGTTAAATTTTAATATTTTCATGCCGGACTACTATTCATACATATGGTACTATTCACGGAGTACTATCCATGAAAAGGGGTACTATTCACCTGGGTACTATTCATGACAAAAAATAATTTTTTTATATCTAAATTATTTTTGATACATGAATATTATTCTTAAATTTTACTCCGCAAAATAGTTATCATGTTGATAATTTGGACATTCTTAAACTCTGGATAAATTAAATTATAGATCTTTAATATTTATTCTTGATCTCACTTAATTGAATTCTTATATCATTGTCATCATCCTCATGCTTATATTGTGATGAAATTCATATTTGGCCCGTAGTGCATAAATGGACTGTTGATTGGTAAGATTATGACTAAGAATTATGTATCGATATAATAATGACCTATAATATTACAGATGATGTGATAAAAGTCTTCATTGGCCCGTAGTGCACTGATGGACAGTTGTTTGGCATGATCATGACCATTGGTGATAATAACGAATATCCTTAGCCCGTAGTGCATGGATAATTCGTGGATGTGATACTAACGAATATCCTTGGGCCGTGGTGTATGGATAATTCGGTGATGTGGATAATTTATTAAGATGTGTTATAGAGATAAAATATTGATGATAAACTTTTAAATCATAGAAGATAGTAGACATCATCCTCTACTTGACTCTTCTAATGGATTGCTTGTTCCGCTACAGTTAAACTTGTTGTCTATTGTATTCTATCAGTTTTTATACTGTTGAAGGCTAAGGATAAATTATTCTGCATTATCTTTGTCATAATATTCTTTACTGGGCTAGTTGAGCTCACCCTTTTCTTTCATTGCCCTCTTTAGGAAATAAGAATATAGCTGAGACTAGTTGGGGAATAGAGTGACGGTCCGAGATGGTTGCTATAGTACTCCTCACTATTCTATAAAATAGTGTGTAATAATTGTAATGAAGACTCCATTTGAGTTTGGATATTGTCTATGAGACAATATTCGTGTTAAAACTCTCAGCTTATGTTTTGTCGTATTTTACACGACAGTTGTATAAGTTAAGTTTGTATTTAAATTTTGTACCATGTATTTGGCAACTCAAAATGGGTTATGTATACCTATTTTGGGGGCGTCACACTTATTGTTTCCGGTAAGAATATATTACCAACTAAAGCTTAGTCGATTGTCATTCATAAACTTTTATTGGAAACTGTTCTTCTTGTAGGCAATTGTTTGCTCACTCTTACACAAAACAATGTAGATGAGGTCAAGAATTCTGAAGAGTCTTCTACAAGTAAGGGAAAAAGCAAGATGCTTGTATAGATGATGTTTAGTCTACTGTTTATTTATGAAGCTTATGTAATACACTTGATTATATTTTTGTTTTATTATTCCACTGATGATGTAATAGTTAAGGTTAGAAAACCTGAGATTTCGTTTGATGATGAAACTCCTTTGATGGGATTATTATTTATGAAATTTTGTTATCCTTTATTTTGGGTAAATAGATATGATTTTAATGGACAGTGAACACCAGATCTGTAGAAATTAGAGTACCAGGATTTGGAGGTGTCACAGTACCATCCCCTCATAAGGCAATTGATAGTTATGCCCATCCATAATTTGAAAAAGAAAAATAAAAGCAAATAAAAAGAAATACAAATATATACAATTTAAATTAAGACTAATTTGATAGAAATTAATATTGATGAAATATTAGAAAACAATTCCCCTGCAATGACGCCAAAAACTTATTGGTAAAAATCTAGTTAAGCTCAACACACACACGCAAGTATACGCAGTCAACAAGTAATACAATGATAAGAGAGTTTTCGAACCCACATGGAATTGATTCTAATACACACCAAGCACCAACTATGTATCCAATCAATCTTAGTTAAACAAACGATAATTTGGATTTTTGTTAATTAAAGATAAATGACATAAAAAGAAAAATAATGAAGAACTAATATTAACAAGTCTAAGAATACAATTTCTGTAACAACTGAGAAAATCGGATTATAATGTAAATTAATTTTATTTGAATATATAATGAATAAAATTATATTATATGTTATTTATAACGAATAAGCGTGATGAAGGTTATTCTATAACCTAAAAGAGAGGTATGATAGTAGTATTCTAGCTAAGTGCTAGAAATAAGGTGTTTGAATTTCTAAGATGAAAATAAAAATTTTCTGAGAAATTCTCTGAAAAACACTATTTATCCATTTTTGCTCAGGAATTTTTTATTAACTTCCGGAAAATACTTAACGATAGAATGTAAAGGAAGGATGGATTATCTAATAATAATTCAGTTATGACAAACACAGTTTTCACCTACGTACTAAGTTCAGGAATGTTAGGGAAAGTGAAGATTTGAATAATTGATGGTTACATAATAAGAAAGTTATTATACGATGGAATGAATACGAGTATAATACAAGGTATTGTACAATTATATACAAAAGATAATATAATGTATAAGATGAATGTTATACAAACGAGTATACGAGAAGAATACGAGGATTATACGTTAAAAGCTTAAACCATTAGTAATGGACTAGAAGGATTTGAATGAGAATTTGGCAAGCCCAAGTAAAAGATGAGTGAGACCCAAAGATAATTTAATTTAAGCCCAAGGTTAAGCCCAAATTGAATTAAATTTAAGCTCGAACCAAGAACCGAACCCGTGGGTCGAACCATTGGGTCATCAGATAAGTAAAACCCATGGGGCAACCCATGTGGGCCCCCTATGATGAGTCATGGCCGACCACTTGGTAGCCAAGCAAGAGGAGTGGATAGTAAGGAGGTGGAATAGTAAGGAGGTTGGGTGACCTTTTTACCATTATACCCCACCTTGCAAAGTCTATAAATAGAAAGCTTAGGTTTCATTTGTTGGTTGTTTGAATTATCCAATACTTAAAGCCTTATATTGAGAGAGAGAGAAGAGAAAGCTATAAACAAGGAATCAAAGAAGAAGAAAGCTAGAACATTAAATGTTAGAGTTTATGCCCTAGTGGCCAATTATTTGATATAATTACTTAACATTTTGATATTATATTTGATTGAATAAATGAATGATTTTATTATGGTTTTATTTACTGCGTTATATAAATGTTAACATAATAAAATTCCTTAGAATAGTGATACAAATTATATAGTTTCAAGTATGTGACTTGAACATGAGATTATATAATTACAATTAGTATCATTGCTCTTAAATGTCCCTAGTCGAGTATCATTGTTGATGGGACAACAATGATACATTGAGACCAGTATGTGGATTGACTAATGACCAAATCTCATTGGTTATAAATATATGAGATATTAAATCAATGCATAGGAACATGTTAGAGAACGATGTATTGGACAGACCCACTATGAGAATTCTACGTGGAGCATTATGCAAAGTGTCATTAGCAATTCTCATAGTGGCAATGATGTAATGATCCTTCAACCTGAAATCACTGTATTACTACACGAGAATTTATGTACTTTGATATCATCAAAGGTCACCTTTAATAGGGTGGACAATAAAGGTGATTATTGGGTACATCATTAATCGTGTGAGGAATATGATTGATGTAGATGGAATTTAACCTTCCTATATATTAGGGGTGATATCCATAGGCCTCTTGATTGAGTAGGACTATGAAATGCATGGTCATGCTCAAATAGTGATTTGTTTCATATAGTATGCTCATTGATCAAGAAAACTCAGATTAAATTATGAAGAGTATGACACATTCCATGACTCGAGTTTAATCTAGGATGTCAAAATTAAAAGGATTAAATTACATTGAAACATTAGTCATGAAAAGGTTGCATCGAATCATCGATCTTATTATTACTTGGGTAGCAGTGATGCATTACTAGATGCCGCTCACTGTTTATAATTTTATAATAAGATATTAAAATTATTGTCAACGTAATAATAACCATATGCTTGGTGGCTAGTACCGCATCTCCTTGTACTGCAGATCGTGTGACGATTCGCGGGACGTTCGTGTGGATACCGTAGAGACACAGTTTTGTTGGATTGCGTTGGAGATTCGAAGTCATTTAAGAATTTTCTCTAATCGATATAATATCTAACCACTGAATTATTTTCTGTTTTGCATGGATCCTATTTTGGGTTTTAGAGATTGTTTTGTAAAATTTTTATATTCTGTTGTACGTTTTTTTGTGCCGAAAACCCTACATCAAAAAGGTAATGAAACTTTAACCTTTAATTTTCATCTCTTCGATTGAAACCTTAATAGAGAAATGATTATTGGTGGAGCATGTATCTTAAGAAGTAATAAGGATAGCTATTAGTGGACTTTAAACATTAATATTCATGTTACAAGTGGAATCATAATCAATTAAGTAAGGAATAATGAAGAAAACATGAAAAGTTATCACATCTTGTTGATGGACAAGTTTAAAATCATTGTGTATAGGATGAGATGCTATATGCTTGGTTAGGGTGATAGATGTATGAATAATAGAATGAATCCATTTTGAACGGAATAAAAATCTCAAGTAACGAAGTTATGAAGAAATTTACGAGATTAGATGATAATCGTCGAGATCGTAAAATTCTCGGAATGATAGTCAAAAGTCACAGTTTAACTCGGAAACCTTAGTTTTCGATGGCGTATCATAGAACTTATCATTTAAGAGTTGTGGACTCAAGAATGGTCGAGTTTCGACTTAAAACGTAGAAACTAGCTATGAACGTTCACGAACGTTTAACAAACGCGTAGTAGAAAATTTAAATAGTGAATTTAATGTAAACGGATTTGGAAACCTAAATTGTCCTAATGAAATCAAAGTATGCAAGATATGTGAGATAACGACTTTTGAAAGAGCCAATTTCGACTTATAACGAGTAAGTTACGAGCTCGAAAGGATTTGAAAAGAAAATTTCAAATTTTTGTAAAGGCTCAGGGTCGGCGCCGCAGCTCAACCCAAGCCTATGAAAGTGGTGCCGCAGCGCCAGAACGGGGGACAAGTCACTAGAGAGATGCGCTGCAGCGCAGCATATAATGAAGGACACGGCGCCGCAGCGCTGGTCCTAGACCAAAGGCAGAGAAGAATGCCAATGAATACAAAAGACAGATAAGTTGATTGAAGGTGAATTATGACCTTAATTAAACTTAAAGTAACATCATAAAGGATGATTAAAACCTTAAGTTTAAATTTAAAAGTTAACAAAAGGTTACAAAACATAAACACAAAGCAAGTTTAATAAGACTTTAATTGTACTCACGTTGAATGGATGTTTAAGATTGCTTGAAATGTAATTACTTAAACATTGAATAAGTAAGGTAGCTTATAAAAGTGATAAAACAGTAATAAACACTAACTAAAACAACGAATGTTAATAATTTAAACAAGAGGATAGCTAGAAAGAGAAGAAGAAGAAGACATGTTAATGACAATACATATTGATTATTTATGACCTAATATGGTATGCTATGTAATTATGTTATGTAGAATCTTTAAAGACTCACCAGTAAAGTGAATTAACAGTGGCAGACGCTAAAGGCAAGTGTTCTAAACCCTTGTCTATACTTATTTCGGACAAGCTTTATGATTCATGTATCATACACATGAATTGATGTAGTAAAGAAGTCGAAACCATTTCCTTCAGCTAGACTAAACTTAGAGTATTTTGTGGATTTCACTATAATCTATCAAAATATTATTGATATTGCTACCTTATACCAAATGTTTTGATATGGATTTCAAAGAAAGACTGAGTATGAACAAACAAATGTTTTGTCGTAAAGCGACTGACACGTGAGGTTGCCAAACCTTAAACGTAGCTACGTTTAATGTAGTAGTGTTGTAAACACATAGAGTACTATAGGTTGATAACGTGCTTGTAAGAAATGTCGGACTTGTGGACTTAGTGCCGGGTTGTCCTTTTCAAAGAAAGAAAGAATGAAATGCTCAAGGTCTTTGACCAAACTCAAGGTTTAACTGATGATGTTCATCATTAAACATTTTAAAGAAAAGAGAAGTGCTATTTTGAATTATCTATAGTACTTCATAACTATTGATTCAGTTATAGAAGGTATATATTCATATGATTCAGACATATTGCTCGATTATAACTGTTATATTTGCTAAGCTAGTTATGCTCACCTTTGCTTGAACCATATGAATGTAGCTAAAAATAAACGGACCGAAGGATCTAATAAGGATAAAGGGAAGGCTAAGGTAGACAAGTAGTTATCTTTGTAATAGAACAATATTACTTTTGTATTAATTTGATACTATGACGAAGAACATATGTAATGGTTACAAAGAATGTGGGAAGGGAATTATTATTATGTACTCCCTACGTCCCTTGATAAAAGTTCTTATTACTATTTTGGGTAGTCCCATGTTAAATGTCCATTTTTCTTTAATAACCAAACTTTTACACATATTTTCCTATTATACCCGTAGCATTAAATATCTCATACTTTTCTTATTCTAATTCTCTCTCCATATTTAATGACATTATTATGGAAAATTTTGTCATTTCATTCATCTTCTTAATATGCGTGAAAAGTCCACTAAGATTTTTATCCTGGGACGGAAGGAGTAATATATAGAAGACATATTCACTCTATTGAGGTATTTTAATTGAATATATGTCTGAACAGTAGCACCGTGTAGCACCATCTATCAGGTTGGAAGATACTCGGATTTGGGGGCGTCACAGGTTGGTATCAGAAATGTAGGTTGTGAAACCCAAAAACCCTAATAAGACTCATATATGTAAATTTAGTTATATTAATAAAATCTCTCCGTTCTGAAAGTGTTATGTGTTAATATATACTATGTTTAACAAATTAGGTCAAATAAATTTTTACCCAAAAATTAACGTGCTTGACACCTCGTGCTTGAAAATTTTCTTCCAAAGATAAACTTTTTGGTATATTTGTTTTGACAAGTTGCTTTGTTGTGCTTACACTGACAAAACGCTTTGTCGTGCTTGTTAGGATTTGTGGAAAAATATAAGTTAAAAACCCTAGATTACAAACCCTAACCCTAAATTGTAAACCCTAACCTTAATTAGCTAGACCAAACCCTAATTAGGTTTTCCTACCACCTAATCATGATTGCTAAACTTCAATTAGGTACTAATAAACATCATTATGTAACCCTAATCATAAAAAAATAAAACCTTAATCAAGATTAGTGAGGATTAGGGCAAAATTAAGCTACTAATTTGGTCAACTAGCTCACAAGTAGGTTAGGAGTCGTCCACACAAGTTCCAAAACATCACATGACATGCTTCCAAACTCCCAAGCACCACCATAGTCACAGATTAGATCTTTTAGGAGGCAAGTAGGTGGAAAAATAACCAAAAAGCCAAGTTGGAAAATTATATAAAAGGAAACCCTAGCTCAAAGCAAACCCACAAAAATTATTAGCCTATACACTCATATAACATGCCTATACAAGCCCTGGTGATAGAAACAACAGATTCAATAGCCAAAAATCAAAAATTAAGCAAGAAAGGTGCAAACCCTAATTGGTAGCTAGATCTTTGATGCTATGTTTAAATTATTGTTTAGATGTTTAGATATATGTTATAACATGTTAGAAAGTATGCTGCGTTGATAGAACAAGTTTTCATAACATCTAGATGCATCAAATTAGTGTTTTAAGAAATCTGGAAATTTTGGAAAAACAGGTCTGACAGTCGAATGTCAGAGCCTGTAGATCCGCGTATGTTAATAGTTAGGTCTATTAATTATATGCTAGTTGTAGTATGACATGAGCTCTTTAATCTAGAAAAGAAAACAGGTTCATTAGAACCATATATTGCAAGATATAGGTGGTGAAAAGTGGTTGACCGATCATGAAGTTCTATTTTCTAGGTTACCCAGAAAACTCAAGAACATGTTGAACCGACTACTTTGACCAGCCTTTTAATCGCTTTCTGTTTGATATTATAATAACTTATTGTAATGAATTAATACCTTGACATACATATTACATATCTATGACATTCTTTTACTTAAACAATTTATAGGATTACTAGAATTATTGGTCAAAAGTCGTTGACCGAGCATGACTAAGTTTTCTGGGTTACCCAGAAAATTGATGAACATGAAGAACAACCTTTGGTTGTACTTTGACCAATATAGATTAAGACCTTAGAATCATGGTTTGTCCAAATCAGTGTTATATATAAGTACCTTGACATATAGACTACCTATTACAACAAACAAAACACGAATCTATCACACAAATTGAATGATATAGAAGCTACAAAATCGTTGACCGACCATGACCACTGTTCTGGGTTACCCAGAAACTCAAAAATAGCTCTGATAGTGTCTTTGAGCCTTTATAACTTCTTGTTATATGTAGGTTAAAGCATGAAATTGGTCTGATGTTGTACTATTGTATGAGTACTATAACATCTATACTTGTCCAAACCCAGAATCATCAATAGTAACAAAATGGATCAAGGTCAAAGTGGTCCCTAGGCCATGACCAACTGATTCCCAGAAACTCAAGAACACCTATATCGACATTTCCTGTCACAATAAAGCTTTAGTGACAGACATAAAATGTTTTCTAAGAAATTAATTAATAAAAATTAGAATTAATTAATAAATAAATATAAAAACAGTTTTAAAAATTATTTTAAGTTATAATAATTAACTTTTAATATTTTTTAAATAAATTTAATAAATATTTTATTTTATTTAGATATTATTAATAATTAAGTTAATAATAAAGTAATTAGGATAATTATTTATAAATAATAAATAATTATTTAAAAATAATATTTATGATATAAAAATCATAATAAATGATTATAAATGATTTAAAAATAGTAAACAAAGTTTTTATAATATTCTAAGTAAAAATTAAATTATTTAGAAATGGAAATAAATGATTTAAAAATCATTTAAGGGATAAATAAATACTTAAAAAAATTATTATAAGCTTCTAGAAATTATTATAAAGGATATTTAAATTATCTAAAAATATAATAAAGCTTATAAATAAATTTTACTCGAATTATCAACTTATTAAGTACTCGGTAAAGTCATTGGACACCGAAACCGTATCAAACTTAAACCGAACATATGTAGTTTATGTATTTAAGTATTGTTATCAATACTAATGTGTTAGATTTATATGAATGAATATCTTAGGTGTTTATTAACGAATCGAATATGTAACAATCCAGAATTTTATTTGTAATTTAAAATATTTATTAAATTAAATAAATATTTTATTTATGTGGTTGTTGTTAGTATATATTTTTAAATTAAATTTATTTGATAATACTCTAATTTAATTTAACAGTTAGAGAGTTGTTAAAGATTGCATGAGTTACTATATTGCTGTCGTAATTTAATAATTAAAGTGATATATTGTGACACCCCCAAAAATAGGTATACATCACCCATCTTGGGTCGTCAGATACATGGTACAGACTACAAATATAACTTACTAATACAACTATCGTGTACAATATGACAAAATATAAATGTGAGTTTGAATATAATTATTGTCTACTAGAGACTATACAAACTCAAAAGGAGTCCTCATTACAATTATTGTCACACTATTTAATAGAATAGTGAGGACTACTAATACTATCATCTGATCCATCACTCCGTTCCCCGACTCGTCCCAGCTATATTCTCATTTCCTGAATAGAACAGTGAAAGAAAGGGTGAGCTCAACTAGCCCAGTAAGAAATATTACGACTAAGATAATGCAGAATAAATTATCATTAGCTTCAACAGTGTTAAACTGATAAAATATAACGAACATCAAGTTTAACTGGGGCGGAACAAGCAATCCATTAAAAGATTCAAGTAGAAAATAAAATCTACTATCTTCTATGATTTAAAA
Source organism: Panax notoginseng (assembly GCA_016801055.1). Lineage (NCBI taxonomy): Eukaryota > Viridiplantae > Streptophyta > Magnoliopsida > Apiales > Araliaceae > Panax > Panax notoginseng. The sequence continues at coordinate 147,730,722 of CM029018.1, read as the reverse complement.
GGTTTTTCAACATTGTTATCATTGGGACTCAATTTAATAAAATAATTCACATCATTGAATCACCCCTGCACTACGGCCAAGGATATTCGTGTATTCATTAATGGTCATGATCATGCCAACAACTGTCCATCAATGCACTACGGGCCAATGAGGACTTTTACCACATCATTTGTAACATTACGGTCATGATTATACCAAATAATCCCTGGTCATAATCATACCAAGTCCATCTATGCACTACAGGCCACATATGACTTTCAACATTTTATAAACATGATGATGATGACAATAATATAAGAATTCAATAAAACAATTTCAAGAATTAATTTATCCAAGAATTAACAACGTCCAAATTGTCAACATGATACTGCTTTGTGGAGTAAAATTCAAGAATGCTTTGAAGAATATTTTCATAAAAAGATACTGGATGAAACACAATTATCAAGGATATTCCATAAATTTCATGGAGTATAGAAGTCAAAACTTAACCAACTGAGTATAATAAAGAATGGAATAACAAAAGAAATCACCATGCATGCGATAGACCGCACAGACAGGTTATTCCAACAGAATAATAAATAATGGAACCAGGTCCGGCGTAAAACGCACAGACAGGATATTCCAACAGAATAATAATAAAGACGGAACCAGGTCCTGTGTAAAACACACAGACAAGATGTTCCAACAGAATAATAAAGACGGAACCAGGTTCGGTGTAAAACACACAGACATGATGTTCCAACAAAATAATAATAAAGACGGAACCAGGTCCGGTGTAAAACACACAGATAGGATGTTCCAACAGAATAATAATAAAGACGGAACCAGGTCTGGTCTGGTGTAAAACACACAGACAGGATGTTCCAACAGAATAATAAAGAAAGAAATAACAGAAGAATTTCACCAAGTATAGGGTAGCCCGCGTATACAGGTTATTCCAACATAATAATAAAGAATGGAATAACAGAAGTTCTCTTCATGAATAAGAAAGAATAACACCCCTTACCGTTTTAAAGAAGAACTGAAATAAGGAAGTAGTTAAGTAGCAGAATACTTTTCTTCTCTCTCTCTATAGTTTCTCTCTATAAGTTCTCTCTCTAGAGTTCAGTGAATTGGTAAGAAATAATGAAGGAATGAGCTGCTATTTATAGAAAAATAGAATGCATAGTAACTAATCCATGAACGGTCCAGATTGATTACTTTAATCTGACGGTCCATATTTAAAGAAATTTTTTTTAAATAAAATATAATATATTCTATTTATAGAATAACTTTAATAAAGTATTCTGTTTTATATAAAAAGATGTTTCTGTTTTATTACGTTAATAATACGAATAAAACAAAACTTCATTATCGCTAAATAATTCATATTATTAACTGACAATAATTGAATCAAAACTGAGTGACTTCTAACATAAGCATTAATAATCAATACCGTGTGCTACTATGCAACCACACGTATTACTGTACTTTTACTACCGAGTAGTTCAACAGTATCAATGGTAAAACTTCCGCTATTATTTTTAATAAAATATTTTTGTCGTGTTTTCAATCCGACAATAATTCCGTTGTGGGGTTCACCAATGATTGTGCCGTTGTACGAATATTTCCTGTTAAAACGAATATTCCCCGATCAATCGAATATTATATAACAACTTGCGTACTTTGTAAAATTTATAAATATTACCCACAACTATAACATTATATCAAATTAACTCCATAATATTCAAAAATAATATTTATAGAAAATTCATCTTTATTTATAAAAGTTGGGGTCTTACATATATTAATTATTAAATAAAATTATAATGAGATTATAATTTTGTGATATTTGGTTTAGTGGAAAATTTATTTAGCCTGTGGTAATTAGTTTATTTAATTAAGATTTGATATGGATATCCAAGTAAACAATGCTGGATAATAAACTATATTATAAATGACTTATGAAAATAAATTAAAAGAGTTTTAATTTGGTTTTACCAAACAAAGCCTTAGAGCTTTTAAAATTCTTGTTTTAATCTTGTTTTGCCAAACAAGGTTTAATAAATGATTAAGTCATTATTTTAAGTGATTTTACCAAACAAGGCATAAGGGAAGTTATTATTTTTTAAAGTGGTTTAGCCAAACAAGCCTTATGGCTTTTGGTTTTCAAATAATATAACTGACATCAGTTATATATGCAATTATGTTGTATATTAATAGGTATTATAAGTATACGTATATTATATTATCATATATCAGTTTATATTACGTATTAGTAAAAGAGAAAGGAAGAACAAGAGAAGAAGAGAGAATACAGAGAAGAAGAAGAAGAAGAAGAATGGGAAATCATTATCTAAAATTTTTCTCCTAATTCAACTTCGAAAGGTATCAAACTAATCCTTATACTAAATTAAGATGTTATGTATTTAGTCTTTGTAAAATTAGGTTTTCATGATTATGTATTTATATGTATATATGGTGTTCATATGTGATTGTATGCCATGAAAGGATTTTCACAATACAAGTGTTGTAAAAAAAAGTTTTTAAATCATATTCTTCTATGTTTTCATAGTTTTAGAGTTTTATAGTTGTTCAAAAGTTTTAATTCACAAAGATATGATGAACATGATGAATTATGAGTCAAATGGTTATTCTAGCAATTCAATCCATGTAATTTTGATAAACAAGAGGAACTTTGTTTATAATGATTTTCTGTGAATTAATTTCTTAAAAATGGCCTTTTAAAACTAACAAATTGATGTTTGGTTATGGTTTATTGTTGAAATTGATTATTTATTATGTTAATATGCTAAGAATATGAGTTATCACAATTAGAATTACTTGAATTGGTTTAAAAACGAATTCACAGCGAAGAATTTTACTACAAATGTCAAAAGAAGAAGAAAGAAGAGAAATAGTGAAATTTAAGATTGTAATCTTTGATGTTTATGTTGTTTATATGGTTAGAAACGTGTTAGAAACATTAGTTTATGTTTCTATAAATATATTACACCTTGGATAAGTTGGTATGGTTGTTAGAAAGGAGTTTGTAGGCCTAATTTGGCTTTCCATAGTGTGTGGGATGAAAAATCGCAAATTAGCAGAAGGGACGCCCGCCCTAGTGGCCCCCCTAGTACAAAAACCCCCACCCCAGAGGTGATTCAAGATGATCTAGAACGAGGATGAGTAAACCTACAACTTTTGTTCTCTAAGTGTTTAATTTGAGGTCGGGAACATTGGTTTAAATGGTCATCTTTTGGACTGTTGTGTTTTCGGAGGCAATCAGAGGGCGTCGGGCATGCACGTATGCATGTGTAGTGCTTCTGACGATAAAAGATATTATTCTAACTTATAAAACATGAATGTTAGTAAACATAATGATGCTTAAAATTAATAAATAATGTATTAAATAAGTTATATAAGCATAGTAAACATACACAAGAGAGGCAAATCGGGCGTGTGATGAATAAACGTCGAAACGTCGTGATAAGTGTTAATGAACGTAAAAAGTATTTTAAGTCAAATAAAATGGATATTATAAAATATGAAATGGGTTTAATATAAAATCAATAATGATTCATAGCAAGATTTAAACACTTGAATGAATTTCGAATATTACATAAGTCAAAAAGCTAACACAATCTAATTAAACATTGTGTGCTAATTAATAGGAAAGATTATGTGATGTGGAGTAGAGTTTACATTACAATTATCATGTGTTGTTATGTGACTAATAGTTGATGTGTATGATTATATAATTGTGTAGGGCACGTGAAGTGCATATAACTGTAAGCTGTTAAACTGTTATTGGTAAACAACGATCAAGGTAAGTCTTTCAGTTTCTATTTGTTATGTGAACTTGATGATGAACTATTTTAAATATTTATTGCAAAGAGCATGATGTGTTCTATATATATTGAAAGTATGAAATGTTAAAGTCAATTTATGACTACGTTGATTGAATAATGAATGTTGATTGAGTTAGGAACTCAATCTTTATACTTGTTATATGAAATGCAACATGTATGTTGTGTTAGTCCAATGTTTATGAGATATATGTTGAGTATGTTATTATGTGCTATGTGATGCATGAAAACTGTTAGATTTTGCTGGGCTGTCGAGCTTAACCTTGCAAATAACCATTTTTGCAGGTTACAGATTTAAAGTACGGATATGTGCTACATGAATTATAGAGATCCATATTCACGAAGATTACTTATGTTTTATGGAAATTGTATTTAATATTTTGAATGTAACATGTTGTTGAATTGTAAGTTGAGCTATCCGGTGTATATGGATATCTACTTATGATGTAAGACTTTGTATAGTCATTTTGTTGTAACAATTCATGATATAAATTTGAATCAAAGAGATGTAATGTAAAGGTTGAGATTTAGGTCAATAAAGAAGGAAATGTATAAAAGTTTTAAATATTCCGCATTTTTAGTGATTTTAATATCGAATAATGATGTAAAGATAGATTAAAGTTATATTGTTAACGATTGAGAAGGAGAATATTATTGTACGAATTTTGGGGTTGTCAACATCACCCTCGCCGATACAAAGTGAAACAGGGAGTAGTTAGGCTGAACGACTTAAAATCAAGCGCTAATTGGGAGGCAACCCAATGTTTCGTTATTTTTTCATAGTTTCATGTATAATTTTTAGAATGTAGTTTCTATTACATATTAGGTAGGTATTATAGTGTAAAAGTTTTGTTGAATCTCTCAATCATAGTCCAAATCATCAATAATCTAACATTTAGCATGTTTATGGTTGTAGGAGGAGTCAAAATTGAGTAATAGCAATAACATGCAAGAAAAGAAGAAAAAAAAGCAATTTTTGATATGCACATTTTGGAGCCACAAATCAGGAGTCAGGGGCATGCCCGCCGGGGCAGGCTATATTAGCTGTGCATCCCCCGCCGGGGAGGGGGTCTTGGATCCTGGGCGCATACTAATTCGGCAACTGCCTCCCATTTGGTCCAAATTCCTTCTTCTACAACAGAACACTTTCTGCGCCACTAAACCCTAACTCTCGGCCACTATTTTGCCACCATCAAAACCTCATCCCCACTACTAATTCCCACGATCTCCACTACCCGCCTTCTCAATCACTCATTACTCCCAATCACACCACCCCTATATATATATATCGCTCCATCTCATCTCAACTGCTTCACATAATCTATTTTCGAATTAGGGTATTCTGAGAGGTCATAAGAGAGCAAATTCGAGTGCTTACTTGGGGCTCCAACTCATCCATTCCAAGTACACCAATTTGCAAGTTCAGGTTTCAATTTGGGGAACCTACCCCAACTGCACACCAAGTGTTTGAGAAATTGAGTAAACCAAGTGTAAGGGGAAGGTAGTTGTGATAGGAAGTTCAAACATCCAGAGATCAATGGCTTCACAACCGACATCCAAACGCCAAAGGGGAGAGAGTTTAAGATCCGCTCAACCGACACGCACATATGATCGACAAAAATTTGTGAGTGCCGCCGTCGACCGGTATGATTACATGCTAACCAAAACCCTTACGCCGAAACTGGGATTGGCCCCCGAGGGAAATGATAGGGAGATGATGTCTCAAAGTTATCAAAAGGGGTGGCTCAAACTTACCGAACATCCGGTACCCGCCGTTGTCAACATTGTTAAGGAATTTTATGCAAACGCCGAAGACAAAGCCCCATTCAATGCGTTTGTGCAGGGTCGCATAGTCCCGTTCAGTGATGATGCCATTAATGCCTATTATCAGTTACGGGTGCCACGACAGTGTTAGTATGCATAATTGAGGGATTTTGACCCTGACTACGAGGTAGTTATTACGAACATGACAAAGTCGGGAACATCTTGAATCAAATGTCGAAAGGGAGGTATAGTGTTCCATAGCAAGGACCTTAGCCGGTATGGAAAAATATGATACACCTTCTTATGCGCTAAATTGCTTCCGTCCTAACACACTTCGGACGTCACCAAAGAGAAGGCGTTACTGTTATACGCAGTTGTGCAAGATTTCATTATTAACGTCGGGGTAATTATCAGTTTCTCCATCCGCTGGTGTTTACGTGGAAATTTTTCTAGCGGCTTGCCACACCCATCACTCATCTGTGCATTGTGTCGCAATGCAGGGGTGAGATGGTCCGATGATGAGCCTACTCAAATTCCGTTCACTTTGCTCGACTCTAAAATGATAGCGCGATATTCTGTATGGGCAAGAGGCGAGTCACATCCACGAGGTCTGGGTTTTATTTTTCCATCGGCGTCGAAAGATGAAGTCAATGCAGAAGATACCTCGGGGGATGAGGATGAAGCTATTGGAGATCAAGGAACCGAGCAGGTACCGCAGATCGAGGCAATATCCAGTCCTCAGTTCCTTGAGTTCCAAAATCAGATGACTGCGCACAATAGGGCAGCACGCCGGGAAATGCGGCGATTGGCGATGCGACAAGATCACATGTTTGATGCTATTTACGCATCTTTCGCCTCACTCAACACAACATTCCAAAGCTTCAACCCGACGGCTTAATATCCATATCAACAACCCGGACCACTGCCTCAATTTCCTCCAAGTGATTCAAATGATGAAGAGCACCAACCACCTCCCCAGACTTAGGCGATTGCAGGGAAGTCCTCATGCACTTAATTTAATTTTTATCCAATGAGGGCATTGTGTTACTTAAGTTTGGGGGATTTAATTGTTTATTTGCATGCATTTGTTATTTTTGTTTTCATTTCTAGTTTGCATGGTAGATTAGGTGTTTGCATAGTAGTCTAGGATTTTGCATTGTTTTCATTTATGTTATTATCATATAAAAAAAGAAAGAAAAAACAGAAAAAAAAAGAAAAAAGAAAAATATTAGTTTAATATTTTGTTTGCATATGTCCAACAGTGCTGCAGTTCATGTTATTTTTGGGCTAATGATGAGATTGTGAACAAGTTAACCAGTACAATATTGATTATTAGAATTGTGATACAATTTCTGATATGAATCGACTCTTGAACTTGTTTGAAACTGTTATAAAAAGGTTAGCACTAATAACATCTTTGTTGACCGGTCAGTTCAAATTGATACATAAATAGTTTCTAAAGGATAATGCTAGGGTGAATGAGAAAATGACAAGGATAGGCAATAAAGGCTAAAATTAGGCAAGAACCTAAGTTTGGGGGAGTATATGTGGGGTATATAAGCTTTAAAAAAAATAGAAAAAAAATATGAAACATGTTGAGTCTTGTGGTGGGTTGAGGAGAAACACTCCCCATAAACACATGCGTGAGATGGAGCGTAAAACACACTCACCAACTATCTATCTAAAAAAAAGGGAATAATGACGGGAAAAGAGCAAAAAGCCCCCGTGTAAAAAAAAAGAAGAAAGTATAAGTATCCTGCATGTACTCTTAAATTTGGTATTATTTAAATTTTAGTTGGGTTGTGCCTATCTTTGAAATTTTTAATATTGCACTGTATGATTCCTTCTAAGAAGTTGCTTATGTATTAAATTTGGGTCCGTATCAGTTATCTTAGATGTTGATCACACACGCACGCTATACCAGTGATAATTGTTCAAGATTTGAGAATTAATATGAAATTGTGGATTAGTTTTGGTAATTCACACTGTAGAGTTGCTTGTTTTCTCTGAGGCCGACAAGATAATTTAGTTTCTGCGATATTGTTGGATTCTTAGGCATTTAGATTTTAATTATTTCATTTCATTGCATTGCATAGCATGTAGTTTGTTTTGTGCTTGAGGACTAGCACGGTTTAAGTTTGGAGGATTTTGATAAGTGGATTTAATATACACGAATCGATGTTCATTTCAAGTTTAAATTCGTAGTTATCTTCTTGTTTTGTGTTCGTTTTCCATCGTTTCTTGTTATTTTATGTGTAGGGTGGTCATGGATGCAAGTGGTGAAGAACGGAGAACTTTTGGAGCGAAAGTGGAAAAAGGCATGAAGTCGCAAAATTCTTTTAGCAGTAACCATGCTCGCCGGGGCGGGCCTTTTTAAGCTTGTACCCCCCGCCGGGGCGGGGGTCTCGATTATTGAAGTGTCCTGCTGCTGTTTGAACTCTGTTGGGGCTTGGTTTATGGGATTTTTGTGAGGCGCCTGGACTCTATATTAGGCAGACTTCGAGCAGAACATAAGGAGAGCGAGATTATTACGTTGCAAACAACAATTCACACAACACAAGGAGCATAATACAAAGATAAATTCCTAGATTCAAGTGCGAGCTTTGGAGGAATAATTTGAAGAGATTATCGTGACGGTTACAATTCTAGGCTACGTGAAGGGGTTTTCAGTATTCTTCTTCTCTTTAGTCTTTTATTTGTAATTGAAAGGATGTTTCCATTAGATTATTCAGTTTTTAATTCATTCGTTATGAACTAATTCGCTTATTAGACTTGTGATAGATCCTTGGGTGAAACGATGATTCTATAACTTTGATTTCCAATTCAATAAAATATTTTTAGTTTATCTATGTTAATTCGAGCGTGAATTTATGAATTGCTTGATCAACAATTCCTCGTGGATTTGAATGGAATCGAGAGAGGATATTCAAATCTAGACCTAGTTAATGTAGCATGTGTCATGAATTTTGTGAATAGCAGATTTTTGATTATTGTTAAGGTAGAGATATGATTGACATCACATGTAATCGGATAGAAAACTTAAGTTTAAACCTTCTTTAATTGCAGTTCACAAAGAGATATAGTGAGTTGGTTGATTTAGGTGTTTAACTTGTTTCTATCTTAATTATGGATTTAAGTTAATATGGTATTAGTGCATCGAGAGGTGGCTAGTATTACATTCGTGTTCTTGGTTAATAAACTTGAATATTAAATTGAGTTGGAATAAAGGTTTGAAAATCAGAGTGAAACTTAGGGTGAAATCATAAGTCTAATTCTCCATTAATTATTTGAAATTCTGGAATTTGATATTAGTGATTGTTTTGTGATAGTTTATTTGTTTATTAATTTAGTTTCTATAATTTTAAACCATTGATTCGAATAGTTTAATAGAATTAGGATTAATAGAAAATTGATAATTGTGAAGTTAAAATTCTTGCTAATTTTTCCTCGTGGGAACGATACTTTATTCACTACTATATTACTTGTTGACCACGTACACTTGCGTGTTTTGCGCGTATCGATTTTACCCAACATTACGCAGAGGCATTTAGATGTTTGTGCACAATACATCGTACGAAAGGTTGATCACCCTAAGTACGAGGAGTCCCTATAGTCTTATGACTATTAAAGTTTAAGTTGAAAGATTACTTATAACTATGGACATAGTGAACAACCCTGTTCTAGGGGATAATTTACGCATATCGTTTAAATGTTTGTGCACAATACATCGTACGAAGGGCTTAACACCCTAAGTACGTGAGTCCCTATAGTATGATGACTGTTAAGATTTAAGTTGAAAGAGTACTTATAACCGTGGATGTAGTTCAAGGTCTTATGACCCCTCAACATGATTTGGAATCTTTTAAATTCCTGAGTTATTCATACTGCTTCCCAATTATTGAGCAATTGTGGAAGATTCTTGCTATTCTAAAAGGCGAATGTGGTAAGGATGATATTCCTTAGAAAGAAGTAAGTCGTAGAATGCAACACTGAATGATGAATATATTGAATAAGTGAGAAAAAAATTTTTGAAATGAGAAGGAGATGAGTTATCAAAGAATAATGTAAATCTTTTAATAGAAAATTTTAATAATTGTAGAAAGATCTTTGTAGAAAGAATGAATAAAGTATTAACGTAAAATTTATTTTGATAGATTGAATGAATAAAGATTAATAAATAAAATTTCGAGGACGAAATTCTTAGAAGAATGGGTGAATGTAATATCCCAGGTGTTTATGATAATGATATTTAGAAAAGGAAATGAATGGGTTAAAGAATATATAATACACAGAATATAATTGAGTTCAAGTGAAAGTTATGAAATAAAACCTAGAATTTGTTGAAGGAATGAATGTTGTAGGAAATATAAAACCTATATTAAGGTCATGTGTTGAAGTTATTCAACGAAGAGATTTGATGAAAACCTGAGTAAGGTAGGGTTTCGGTGATTCCGAGGATGGAATCCTTATAAGGAGGGAAGAATGTGACAAATGAATTGTTTGAGTTGTGATTCTGGGGACATAATCTTTGGAAGGAGGGAATGATGTAAAAATCCAGAATTTTATTTGTAATTTAAAATATTTATTAAATTAAATAAATATTTTATTTATGTGGTTGTTGTTAGTATATATTTGTGAATTAAATTTATTAGATAATACTCTAATTAATTTAACAGTTAGAGAGTTGTTAAAGATTACATGAGTTACAATATTGCTGTCTTAATTTAATAATTAAAGTGATATATTAATTATTAAATAAAATTATAATGAGATTATAATTTTGTGATATTTGGTTAAGTGGGAAATTTATTTACTATGTGGTAATTAGTTTATTTAATTAAGATTCGATATGAAAATCCAAGTAAACAATGCGGGACAATAAACTATATTATAAATGACTTATGAAAATAAATTAAAAGAGTTTTAATTTGGTTTTACCAAACAAAGCCTTAGAGCTTTTAAAATTCTTGTTTTAATCTTGTTTTGCCAAACAAGGTTTAATGAATGATTAAGTCATTATTTTAAGTGGTTTTACCAAACAAGGCATAAGGGTTGTATGATATTAATTTTTAAAGTTGTTTAGCCAAACAAGTCTTACGGCTTTTGGTTTTCAAATAATATAACTGGCATCAGTTATATATGTAATTATGTTGTATATTAATAGGTATTATAAGTATACGTATATTATATTATCATATATTAGTTTATATTACGTATTAGTAAAAGAGAAAGGAAGAACAAAGAGAAGAAGAGAGAATACAGAGAAGAAGAAGAAGAAGAGGAAGAAGAAGGGGAAATCATTATCTCCATCTTTTCTCCTAATTCAACCTAGAGAGGTATCAAACTAACCTTTATACTAAATTAAGATGTTATGTATTTATTCTTTGTAAAATTAGGTTTTCATGATTATGTATTTATATGTATATATGGTGTTCATATGTTTTCATATGTGATTGTATGCCATGAAAGGATTTTCACAATACAAGTGTTGTAAACACAAGTTTTAAAATCATGTTCTTCTATGTTTACATAGTTTTAGAGTTTTATAGTTGTTCAAAAGTTTCAATTCACAAAGATATGATGAACATGATGAATTATGAGTTATATGGTTGTTCTAGCAATTCAATCCATATAATTTTGATAAACAAGAGGAATTTTGTTCATAATGATTTTCTGTGAATTCATTTCTAAAAAATGGCTTTTTAAAACTATCAAATTGATGTTTGGTTATGATTTATTGTTGAAATTGATCATGTATTATGTTAATATGCAAAGAATATGAGTTATCACAATTGGAATTACCTGAATTGGTTTAAAAACGAATTCACAACGAAGAATTTCGCTATGAATGTCAAAAGAAGAATAAAGAAGAGAAATAGTAAAATTAAAGGTTGTAATCTTTGATGTTTATGTTGTTTATGTGGTTAGAAACGTGTTAGAAACATTAGTTTATGTTTTTGTAAATATATTACACCTTGGGTAGGTTGGCATGTTTATTAGAAAAGAGTTTGTAGGCCTAATTTGGCTTTTTTTAGTGTTTGGGATGAAAAATCGCGAATTAGCAGAAGGGACGCCCACCCCGGTGGCCCCCCTAGTACAAAAACCCCCGCCCCGACGTGGGGTAGTCTGCCTAGCCGAATTTTGGGAAAAAAAAACTAGCGGACATATTTTACTAAAATGAGCATAACGGTTTCATATGAACTCCGATTGAGGTGATTCACGATGATCCAGAACGAGGACGAGTAGACCTACAACTTTTGTTATTTAAGTTTTTCAATTTGATGTCAGGCACAGTGGTAAAAATGATCAGCTTTAGGACTGTTGTGTTTTTAGAGGCAATCGGAGGGCGTCGGGCATGCACGTATGCATATGTAGTGCTTCTGACGATAAAAGATGTTATTCTAAGTTATAAAACAAGAATGTTAGTAAACATATTGATGCTAAAAATAAATTAATAATGTATTAAATAAGTTATATAAGCATACACAAGAGAGGCAAATTGGGCATGTGACGAATAAACGTCGAAACGCCGTGATAAATGTTAATGAACGTAAAAAGAGTTTTAAGTCAAATGAAATGGATATTATAAAATATGAAATGGGTTTAATATAAATTCAATAATGATTCATAGCAAGATTTAAACACTTGAATGAATTTCGAATATTGCATAAGTCAAAAAGTTAACACAATCTAATTGAACATTGTGAGCTAATTAATAAGAAAGATTATGAGATGTGGAGTAGAGTTTACATTACAACTACCATGTGTTGTTATGTGACTAATAGTTTATGTGTATTGTGACGCCCCCAAAATTAGGTATACATCACCCATCTTGGGTCGTCAGATACATAGTATAGAATACAAATATAACTTACTAATACAACTGTCGTGTACAATACGACAAAACATAAACTATGAGTTTGAATACAAATATTATCTTCTAGAGAGTATTCATACTCAAAAGGAGTCCTCATTACATTTGTTAACACACTATTACATAGAATAGTGAGGACTACTAACTAATACTATCATTCGGACTATCACTCCGTTCCCCGACTTGCCCCAGCTACGTTCTCATTTCCTGAAGAGAACAGTGAAAGAAAGGGTGAGCTCAACTAGCCTAGTAAGAAATATTATGACTAAGATAATGCAGAATAAATTATCATTAGCCTTCAACAATGTTAAACTGATAAAATATAATAGACATCAAGTTTAACTGCAGTGGAACAAGTAATCCATTAAAAGAGTCAAGTAGAAAATAAACTCTACTATATTTTATGATTTAAAAGGTTTTTCAACATTGTGATCGCTGGGACTCAGCTTAATAAAATAATCCACATCATCGAATCACCCCTTCACTACGGCCAAGGATATTCGTGTATTCATTAATGGTCATGATCATGCCAACAACTGTCCATCAATGCACTACGGCCAATGAGGACTTTTACCACATCATTTGTAACATTACGGTCATGATTATACCGAATAATCCCTGGTCATAATCATACCAAGTCCATCTATGCACTACAGGCCACATATGACTTTCAACATTTTATAAACATGAGGATGATGACAATGATATAAGAATTCAATAAAACAAGTTTAAGAATTAATTTATCCAAGAATTAACAACGTCCAAATTGTCAACATGATACTGCTTTGTGAAGTAAAATTGAAGAATACTTAGAAGAATATTTTTTATGAAAAGATACTGGATGAACCGCAATTATCAAAGATATTTCACTAATTTCATGGAGTATAAAAGTTAAAACTTAACCAACTGAGTATAATAACGAATGGAATAACAAAAGAAATCACCATGCATGCGATAGACCGCACAGACAGATTATTCTAACAGAATAATAAATAATGGAACCAGGTCCGGCAGAAATGCACAGACAGGATATTCTGACAGAATAATAAACAATGGAACCAGGTCCGGCGTAAACGCACAGACATGATATTCCTACAGAATAATAATCAATAATGGAACCAGGTCCGGCGGAAACGCACAGACAGGATATTCCGACAGAATAATAAACAATGGAACCAGGTCCGGCGTAAACGCACAGACAGGATATTCCGACAGAATAATAATCAATAATGGAACCAGGTCCGGTGTAAAATACACAGACAAGATGTTCCAACAGAATAATAACAAGACGAAACCAGGTCCGGTGTAAAACACACAGACAGGATGTTCCAACAGAATAATAACAAGACGGAACCAGGTCCGATGTAAAACACACAGACAGGATGTTCCAACAGAATAACAGAAGAATGTCACCAAGTATAGGGTAGACCGCGTATACAGGTTATTCCAACAGAATAATAAGAAATGGAATAACAATAGTTCTCTTCATGAATAAGAAAGAATAACACCCCTTACCATTTTAAAGAAGAGCTGAAATAAGGAAGTAGTTAAGTAGCAGAATACTCTTCCTCTCTCACTCTATAGTTTCTCTCTATAGTTTCTCTCTCTAGAGTTCAGTGAATTCGTAAGAAATAATGAAGGAATGAGCTGCTATTTATAGAAAAATAGAATGCATACTAACTAATCCTTGAACGGTCCAGATTGATTACTTTAATCTGACGGTCCATATTTAAAGAAAAATCTTTTAAATAAAATATAATATATTCTATTTATAGAATAACTTTAATAAAGTATTTTGTTTTATATAAAAAGATGTTTCTGTTTTATTACGTTAATAATACGAATAAAACAAAATGTCGTTATCGCTAAATAATTCATATTATTAATTGACAATAATTGAATCAAACTGAGTGACTTCTCACATAAGCATTAATAATCAATACCGTGTGCTACTATGCAACCACACGTATTACTGTACTTTTACTACCGAGTAGTTCAACAGTATCAATGGTAAAACTTCCGCCGTTATTTTTAATAAAATATTTTTGTCATTTTCTCAATCCGACAATAATTCTGTTGTGGAGTCCACCAATGATTGTGCCGTTGTACGAATATTTCCTATTAAAACGAATATTTCCCGACCAATCGAATATTATATAACAACTTGCGTACTTTGCAAAATTTATAAATATTACCCACAACTATAACATTATATCAAATTAACTCCATAATATTCAAAAATGATATTTTTAGAAAATTCATCTTTATTTATAAAAGTTGGGGTCTTACAACCTCCCCTTCTTATGAAATTTCACCCTCGAAATTAGGGTACGTACCTGGTATATTGAAGAGGTAAGGATATCTCGATTTCATTTCAGATTCTAACTCCCAAGTCATTTTCTCAACATCGTGGTTTCTCCACAAAACTTTGACTTGAGATATAACCTTGGAGCGTAGAATATGTTCCTTCTTATCCAAGATTTGAACAGGAACTTCTTCATACGTCAAATCCTCCGCTATTTCGTCCGGTTCTAACTCAATAATGTGGTTCGGGTCTTCCACATATTTGCGTAACATGGATATGTGAAAAACGTTATGAACACGAGACATACTTGGCGGTAAAGCGAGTCTATAAGCCACAGTTCCTACTCGATCGAGGATTAAAAATGGACCGATGAATCGAGGATTGAGCTTTCCTCTATTTCCAAATCTCGTAACTCCTTTCTATGGAGCAACACGTAAGAACACATGATCTCCTACATCAAATTCCACGTCCTTTCGATGAAGATCAGCATAACTCTTTTGTCGATCTTGTGAGGTTTTTATACGTTGTCGGATCGTTTGAATCTTTTCTGTAGTCATACGTACCAACTCCGGTCCCAACAATGTTGCTTCACCCACCTCATCCCAGCATACTGGAGAATGACATTTTCTTCCATACAATGCTTCGAATGGAGCCATGCCAATATTTGCTTGATAACTGTTGTTGTAGGAAAACTCCACCAATGGTAAGAACTTGTCCCAACTTCTCTTGAAGTCAAGGACACAGAGTCTTAATAAATCTTTTAGAGTTTGAATAGTCCTCTCTGATTGTCCGTCCGTCTGAGGATGATATACCAAACTAAATCTCAAATCTATGCCCATAGCTTTTTGAAAACTAACCCAAAATCGTGAAGTGAATCTTGGGTCTTGATCATAAACTATGGATACTGGCATACCATGCAGTTTTATAATCTCGTTTATGTACATACGAGCAAGACGTTCAAGTGTATAAGTTTCTCGTATCGGTAAAAAATGAGCAGACTTGGTCAATCTATCAACAATGACCCAAATCGCATCAATACCTTGAGAAACCCTAGGAAGACCGGTAACGAAATCCATAGTAATGTGCTCCCACTTCCATTTTGGAATTTCAAGTGGTTGCAATGGACCTTTTGGTACTTGATGCTCCGCTTTGACTCGTTGACAATTTAAACACCTCGAGATAAACAGCGCTATCTCTCTCTTCATATTGCTCCACCAAAATGTATGTCGAAGATCATGATACATTTTGGTACTTCCAGGATGGATTACAAACGGTGTGTTGTGCGCCTCCATCATGATTTCATACTTTAAATTAGGGTTGTTAGGAACACAAAGTCTAGAGTTGACTCGAAGTATTCCTTCTTCATCGATTCTTGCTTTTGGCATAGCACCTTCTTGCACTTTCTTCCTCATACGCATCAGCTCCAGGTCTGTAGCTTGAGTAACTTTAACTCTATCGATTAAAGTTGGTTCTACTCGTATATTCACCATCATCACATGGGTCCCTGGAGTCTTTAACTCTATCATCATCCTTTGCAAGTCACACAAAGTGGGCCTTTGTGTTGACAATATCCCACTCGTACTTGCATATGATCTTCTACTCAATGCGTCAGCTACCACGTTCGCTTTTTCAGGATAGTATTGAATGGTATGATCATAATCTTTCAACAGTTCAAGCCAACGTCGTTGTCGCATGTTGAGTTCCTTTTGAGTGAAGAAATATTTGAGGCTTTTATGATCCGTAAAGATCTCCACCTTCTCCCCATACAAGTAATGCCTCCAAATTTTAAGTGCAAAGACAACAACTACCAACTCTAGATCATGAGTAGGATAATTCCTCTCATATTCCTTGAGTTGTCTTGATGCATAGGCTATGACTTTTCCATGTTGCATGAGAATGCATCCCAACCCTTTGCTCGAAGCATCACTGTAGATGACAAATCCCTCCGAGCCAGATGGTATTGTTAGAACAGGTGCTGAAATGAGTCTCCTCTTGAGTTCTTGAAAACTCTTCTCACATTCTTTGCTCCAACTGAACTTTGTATCTTTCCGAGTCAGCTGAGTTAATGGAGTAGCGATTCGAGAAAATCCTTCCACGAATCTCCGATAATAACCAGCTAAATCAAGAAAGCTACGTACTTCGGTCACTGATTTAGGTTGCTCCCAGCTTTGAATAGCTTCAATCTTTGTCGGGTCAACCGATATTCCACGACTTGATACTACGTGCCCAAGAAATGCTACCTCCTCCAACCAGAACTCGTATTTATTCAACTTGGCATAAAGCTTGTATTCACGAAGCTTTTGGAGTACCAGCCTCAAGTGTTGCTCATGATCTTCACGAATTTTGGAATAAATAAGGATGTCATCAATAAAGACGACCACAAAGTGATCCAAATATTCCTTGAATACCCGGTTCATCATATCCATGAAGGCAGCAGGAGCATTAGTCAATCCAAAGGACATGACTAGGAATTCATAATTCCCGTACCGAGTTCTGAAAGCCGTCTTTGGAATATCCTCAGTTCTAACCTTCAGCTGATGATATCCAGAACGAAGATCGATCTTTGAAAAGAATTGTGCTCCTTCCAACTGGTCAAACAGGTCATCAATACGTGGCAATGGGTACTTGTTTTTGATGGTGACATGATTCAACTCCCGATAATCAATACAAAGTCGCATACTTCCATCTTTCTTCTTCACGAATAGCACAGGAGCACCCCAAAGAGAAGTACTAGGATGAATAAAGCCAATGTCTAACAATTCCTGCAGTTGGATCTTTAACTCCTGAAGTTCAATAGGAGCCATTCGATATGGGGCTTTGGAAATGGGTTTGTACCTGGTTCAAGGTCGATACAAAATTCAATTTCACGCTCTGGGGGTAAGCCAGGAAGTTCTTTAGGGAATACATCAGGGAATTTATTAACAATAGAAATATCATTCAAAACTGACGTATTTTTGTTTAGATCCGTGACATGAGCTAAAAAAGCTTGACATCCGTTTTTCAATAAATGAATAGCTTTATGGCTTGAGATGATAGCGATTGATTTTAATGGTTTGGTTGCTTGAATTCGCATAATAGGTTAATTAGGAATATAAAAGATAACAACCTTACGAAAACAATCAATTTTTGCATGATGAGTAGTTAACGATCAATCCCTAAAATCACGTCAAATGCAAGTATTTTTAATGAAATAAGATCGACATGTAATGTGTGGGTACCAACTTGAACCAAACAAGACTTATAAATCGTGGATGTAATGAAGGTTTCTCCCAATGGAGTTTCAACAGATAAGTCAAAGTCTAATTTCTCCGGAATCAAATTTAATCGATGAGCGCAACTAGGAGAAATAAAAGAATGGGTAGAACTGGTATCAAATAAAGTATTGACTTCGTTAGAATTTATGATAAGCTTACCCGTGATGACCTCATTCGGGTTCCTTGCTTTCTGGGAGGTCACAACAAATGCTTTCTCTTGCACTACCAGTTTTGACTTTTTTGGGACGGCCTTTGGTGTCTCCATCTTGGCTGAACTTATTTTTGGTAAATGAAAAAATCGATCTAAATGACCCTCTCTTCCACAATTATAACATGCTTTAGACGGCATCGCGCAGTTTGGACTGATGTGCCCCTCCCCTTCGCATTTGAAACATATGATAGGTGGTCGTTCTCCTTCCTTAACAACGGGTGCTGGTGCTGACGTCTTTCCATCATTGTTGAATCTCCTCTTCTTGAAATGACCATTCTTATTGTTTTGGCCCTGATTACCACCGAAGTGGTTACCATTTCTGGCCTGTTGATTCCCTCCACGCTTGTTGTCACCGCTTCGATGACTGCTCTCACTGGTATTATCATTTTGCCGAGTGCTCTCTTTTGGTTGCGTTGACTCGTTATCGTGCTCCACTAACTGAGCCCTATTCACAACATCTGAATACAAACACAGTTTATGAGAAATAAGATGTTGACGTATCTCAGGTTTCAAACCTCGCAAAAACATTCGCTCTTCATTATCCACCAAGTGGGACGCAAACCGGGACAACTCAGCAAATTTAGCCTCATACTGCGACACGGTCATATTATTCTGCTCCAGTTTGATGAACTCCACCTCCTTCATGTGACGAACACTTTCGGGAAAGTATTTGTCATTGAACAGCTCTTGGAACTTCTCCCAAGACATCTTCAGTGCGGCAGGTTGAGTACGCTTAATCGATTCCCACTAGTAATCTGTCTCTCCTCGCAACATAAAGGCGGCAAAGGGAACCTTTTGCTCCTCGGAGCATCCCAAGACATCAAATATCTTGGTAATCTACTTTATCCATGTTTTCGCTATAAGTGGTTTTAGCTCTCCCTTAAACTCTGGTGGTCCCAGCTCCTTGAACTGTTTAGCGGTGATCGTCCGAGAGTATTCAGTGTTTCCACCTATATTTTGGATAGGAGCCGCTCTCGCCTGCTGTTGCATGAACTGCATAAAGTTTCTGAACATTCCATCATTCATCATCTGGTCAGTGTTGTTGTTTGCATGAGGATTGTCACCTTCCTGATGCACATTATCCTGATTATTGATATGTGGTGAATCAACAGTCGCCTGTGCTCCATTGCGATTCTCAACATTCTCAGATGCCATTTTCAGATACTGCCACAAAATAAAAGTTAATTGATATGTCATATATTATCCTTATATTATGACTGACCAATTAAATACCATGCAAATAAACTTAGGTAGGTCATACTAGCGAAGGAATTCCCCGTCTCTCCCCTCCTAGTTCTATTCTCACATCTTAGCCAGGGATCATATCCCTAAGCTTTGATACCAACTGTGATGCCCCCAAAATTAGGTATACATCACTCATCTTGGGTCGTCACATACATAGTATAGAATACAAATACAACTTACTAATACAACTGTCGTGTACAATACGACAAAACATAAACTATGAGTTTGAATACAAATATTATCTTCTAGAGAGTATTCATACTCAAAAGGAGTCCTCATTACATTTATTAACACACTATTACATAGAATAGTGAGGACTACTAACTAATACTATCATTCGGACTATCACTCCGTTCTCCGACTTTCCCCAGCTACGTTCTCATTTCCTGAAGAGAGCAGTGAAAGAAAGGGTGAGCTCAACTAGTCTAGTAAGAAATATTATGACTAAGATAATGCAGAATAAATTATCATTAGCCTTCAACAATGTTAAACTGATAAAATATAATAGACATCAAGTTTAACTGCAGTGGAACAAGCAATCCATTAAAAGAGTTAAGTAGAAAATAAACTCTACTATCTTTTTTGATTTAAAAGGTTTTTCAACATTGTGATCGCTGGGACTCAGCTTAATAAAATAATCCACATCATCGAATCACCCCTGCACTACGGCCAAGGATATTCGTGTATTCATTTATGGTCATGATCATGCCAACAACTGTCCATCAATGCACTACGACCAATGAGGACTTTTACCATATCATTTGTAACATTACGGTCATGATTATACCGAATAATCCCTGGTCATAATCATACCAAGTCCATCTATGCACTACAGGCCACAGATGACTTTCAACATTTTATAAATATGAGGATGGTGACAATGATATAAGAATTCAATAAAACAAGTTCAAGAATTAATTTATCCAAGAATTAACAACGTCCAAATTGTCAACATGATACTGCTTTGTGGAGTAAAATTGAAGAATACTTAGAAGAATATTTTTTATGAAAAGATACTGGATGAACCGCAATTATCAAGGATATTTCACTAATTTCATGGAGTATAGAAGTTAAAACTTAACCAACTGAGTATAATAACGAATGGAATAACAAAAGAAATCACCATGCATGCGATAGACCACACAGACATGTTATTCTAACAGAATAATAAATAATGGAACTAGGTCCGGCGGAAACGCACAGACAGGATATTCCGACAGAATAATAAACAATGGAACCAGGTCCGGTGTAAACGCATAGACAGGATATCCCGACAGAATAATAATCAATAATGGAACCAGGTCCGGCGGAAACGCACAGACAAGATATTCCGACAGAATAATAAACAATGGAACCAGGTCCGGCGTAAACGCACAGACAGGATATTCCGACAGAATAATAATCAATAATGGAACCAGGTCCGGTGTAAAACACACAGACAGGATGTTCCAACAGAATAATAACAAGACGGATGTAACGGGTCGAAATTATTGAGTCGTGATTCTGGGGACAGAATCCTTTTAAGGGGGGAAAGATGTGACGAACGAGAATTTTGTAAATTAATTTTAATATTTATTGAGTTAAATAAATATTTTCGATAATTTAATTATTAGATTTAATAATTAAGTGATGCAATTGTGGTAGATTAATCTAGTTATATGTGTTGCATTTATTAAATTAATGTAGAGAATTTTTATTATTCAAGTATGAAATTATGTGAGCTTATTTAATTAAATAAATTATTCAATTAAGCATGATGTTATTTAATTAATTTAATTATTAATTAGAAATTTAATAAATTGACATTATTTATTAATGATATAATTAATTATGTGATTATGTGAATTTATGAGAAATTATTATTAAATTAAATAAGATATATGAGTTTATTGTATAAGTGGGTGTGACATGATTAAACTATACGATAAAAAAGTTTTATTAAAATAAAGAGTTTTGGAATTAGTGGCTAAACAAACAAGGCTTTAGTGGGAGTTACCACCAGTTACCCATGACTGGGACAACTGGCCATGATGCGCACCAGTCTTTATTATACGACGTCTTCTCTTTCATTTTGTTCTAAGTCTGATAAAAATACCAGAGAGAATTAGAGAGAAAATC
This sequence comes from Panax notoginseng, assembly GCA_016801055.1. NCBI lineage: Eukaryota > Viridiplantae > Streptophyta > Magnoliopsida > Apiales > Araliaceae > Panax > Panax notoginseng. The sequence goes on along the minus strand of CM029018.1, from coordinate 147,709,103 downwards.
AGAGAGTTTTGCTAAGAGGCTGGGTGAGTTCAGGAAGAATCAGAAGGAATTCATCCCCGATTACTTTATCTACTCTGGGTAATTCTCCTTCCAAATTTATAATATACGTCTTTTAAGTTTTCATAAAATGGCTTTCACAGTTTTCTAAAAATCTCTGTGTTTGGTATATGAGATGAGTATAACTTTATATATGTGTGTTATGTTATACCAAATAGTGTTTAATTATATATACCATGTAAGCCATGTGATTAGTTTCATGAAATCATGTCGTACATATGTTATTTCAAAATAAACAGAGTACGTGATATGGCCATATGGCCATATATGTGATAATTGATGTATTGATTATATATTATCCCTAAATTTTACACCCTTATATTATTGAGCATGTTAATACGAAGTGATCAAGCTTTAAACGAACGGATTTGGCCTTATAACGAATCCGTAGTGTTAAATTATAAGTTTTGTTCAAAATCCTCAAGAACTTCAAGAACAATCCATTTTTTTATGATTTAAATATGTGATTATATGTTTTAATGGGTTAAAATCACTTTATATATGTTGGGTTATGATTATACATGAATTATAACATGTGGGTATATGTAATTTGGTTAAATTAGTGTTAAAAATGTGTTGATTTCGCTGTACTCTGTGTTCTTCGCGAACTGGGAATCAGTTTCTGGGGTCTCGCGCCGCGGCGCCAGCTCTAGAACTGATGTCTCGCGCCGCAGCGCCGCAGCGCTCGCAGCGCTCGCAGCGCTCGCAGCGCCGCAGCGCTCGCAGCGCTCGCAGCGCCGCAGCGCTCGCAGCGCCCGCAGCGCCAAGACTCGAGCCACGACGCCACAGCGCCGCAGCGCCAATGGACCGGCCACAGCGCCACCGCGCCGCAGCGCGGCTCCTTAGCACATTAGTGGCGCCACAGCGCCACTCTCCAGAAAATTCAAAAATGTATTTTTAAAAAATATTTAAGTCTAACAATGTGTTAATGGATTATTGTAATGAACTTGCAAACATGTTAGAAGAATAATGTGTTGATAAAATAGTTGTTTAACATGTAATAAAATATTATATGTGAATTGAATTATTAAATACATAATTAGTTTGATAATTCACGAAGTACAAATGATGTGATAAAGTGGAAATTTGACTAAGTTTAGTCGAATAATTAAAGTAGTCAAAGAGAAAGAGTTTATAATGATTAGTTAAGTTATAATTAACTGGTATTGTGTATGTGAATGGTATGTAGGATTTTTAATTTAAAGAACGAGTTAGTTAAAGTGTAATCTACGCACGAGGCAAGTATCCTATCCCTAACTCTATTCTATTGAGCAAGTTTATTTAAACTTAAACGTTACTTTTATGTCGAGCAAGTTTCTTAACCCTACTTTTTAATATCTTTCAAGATTATTAATTACATTGAATAAGTTATCATTTCTATTATTCAAGTTCAAGTATGATATTACAGATTATTTATATTGTCAAAGCATGATTCAGTTATACAATAATTGTTCTATTGTATACGTTTGAGATTATTATTCAAATTGAATATCAATTATTGTTGAACCTTATTAGACTAGTGAACCTTATTGATTCAACTAGTCCATAGTTGATGAGCGTTCTAAATTTCAGAATCCTTGTTGAATTTATCCAAACCAAACTTCCTTTGGTGCAGACTCGAATGTCAAACTGAGATGAACAACCTTGTATAGGGGATTATTTACGCTTTAGCGTTAAGATATTGTGCACAGTATGGTACTAAGGGCTGATCCCCCTAAGTATGAGAAGAAGGTCCATAGTCTTATGACTGTTAAAGGTTTCAAGTATATTTCCTGTTAACCTAGGACATAGTTCAAGGTCTTATGACCCTCAGAATTCTTTTGATTCTTGTTATTCATTCTCGATTCAAAGCTTTTATTCATATGTCTTTGATTTATTCGCATGTTATTATAATGTTATTTCATTATTATACTTGTGGGCATTGTGCTCACTCTTGATTAATAATAACATTGCAGTTAAGAATGAAAGAAGCGATGAACCCTCCACTAGTAAAGGCAAGGGCAAAGTTAGCAGGTGATGAAGACTTGTTATTTTAATTGATGATGTATTTACGTTTAAGACTTATGATGTTGTTTAAGACTTATTTGTTTAGAATTCCGCACAGATGTTTTAAGGTTAGAGTAACCTGGGATTTATTTATGATTCTGTTGATGAAACCCTTAAGGGAAGAGATTTATTTATGATTTCTATCTATTGTATGGTTTGATATTATTTATGGGTAGATAAATAGATAATGCTTGTACAGTGAACACCAAATCCCGTGGAATCGAAGTACTTGGATTTGGGGGTGTCACAAGTTTGGATCAAAGCTGTATGTTATGAACCTTAGGTGGGGGAACAACCTTAGGTAGTAACCTTATAGAAAGAAGATAGTAAAGGAAAACTCTTATCGAGTTTTAAGAAATGAATTTTTGGTAATTCATTGAAGATAATAAAATATATTATGTGTCTATGTGTTAATTTATGTGCTCGTTAGTACGACTTAGTAACTAAAACTTAAAATTTTGTTGTCAGGATGACGAATGATGGAGAAGATAGTCAAGCTGAGGAGGGATCTCATGTACTTGTAGGACCGACTGAGGAGGAGCTCCGAGACATTCATGTCGTTAGGGAGCAGCTGGTGCAGAGGGTTTCATCTCCATTGATCACCGTTGTTGGTCAGGAGCATGAACCTGAGATTGATCCTGAGGAGGATTCTGAGGAGGAGTTTGATGAGGAGTAAGAAGAAGAGGAGCTACCACGGTACACTATTGATGCTGAGATGTATGACACACTATATGATCGTAACGTGGAGTTACAAGATGATGTTCAGGAATTGACTGAGCGAGCGACTGTTCAGCAGTCTACTTTAGAGGAGAAGGATAGAGAGATTGTGACCCTTCATACACGTTTAGGAAACGTGGAGTGGGATCTGGTTCATGAGAAGGGTCAAACCGAAGATAAGACCGAGGAGATAGAGAAGCTGAAGAAGGAACTGAAGGAAACCTCCGGAAGACTGAAAATAGCAGAGGAAGGATGGGTAAGAGAATCATATCGAGCAGATCGTGCAGAAAATGATAGTCGTGCAAAGAAGGCAAAGCTTGAAGACACGTACGCCACACTTAATCATGCGATGGATGAGGTTCAAGAGCGAGTGTTAAGGTACCCCATCTAGTTTGAAGGACTTCCATCGTATATGTTGGATCGCAGGACGATGTCTCGTATCATGAATGAGGAGCGTGGCAAGGCTATTGAGCACCTTGAAAGACAGGAATAGAATCTGTTTATTCATGTGAAAGACTTATATAGTTTTATGTAAATTCCGATGTGTTTATGAACTAAGGAATATGTTAATTTTTGAATGTTTTAAATCATGTGGATTCTTTATTCCAGGATAGATGATGTAAATAGCAGTATGCTATAGTTTAATGTTAAAACTTTTTATTTGAATGAAAAGATATCAAGTTATTTGAGATGATGTGTTAAGTGATATGTTAAATTGTTGAGTAATGTCTTAACTATGTAGAGAAATAAATAAAGTTCTAATAAACGTTTATTTAACAGAAAAATGCCGCCAAGGAGAAGACAACAACGTCAACCGGCTCAGGAAGAGTCAACCAATAATGACATTAACGCCAACGCTAATCCTGTTCAGCAGTTGGTGAATCTACTGGCTGGAGCAATGAATAACCAACCGCATGCTCCACCTAGCGCAACGTTTAAGGACTTCAAGGCGGTGGGACCGCCAGAGTTCAAAGGTTCCAGAAACCCGATCGAGGCTCAAACGTGGGTGATGGAAATGGAGAAGGTTTTCGACGTTGCTAGGGTTCGAGAAGATTAGAAGACCGCTTTTGCGACATTTATGCTGAAGTCTGAGGCTAGCTACTGGTGACAGGCAAACAAGATGCGAGGAGGTGAAGGTGTAATTACGTGGGAGAGATTCAAAGAGATGTTTTTCGAAATATATTTCCCAGCTAGTTCGCAGAATCAGATGGAGGTGCAATTTCTGGAACTGAAACAGGGAAACATGAGCGTGCCTGAATACGCGGCTAAATTCGATGAGTTGGCAAGGTTTGCCCCGTATCAAGTACACACTGACGAGAGGAAAGTCAGACGATTCGAACAAGGACTGAAGCCTTGGGTATACAGCAAGGTATCAATGTTTCAACTTAACACGTTTGCGGGAGTTTTGGAAAAGGCCATTCTCGCGGAAGGAGGAAGTGATGCAGTGACTAAGTACAACCAAGAACAGAAAAAGAAAAAGAGTGAGAATGAAGGTAATAACAAGACTGGTGGAAGTAATACTGGGAATAATAATAATCAGAAGAGGAAGTGGACGGATAACTCGACAACTGGAAGTCAACACGGAGGGCAGAAAAAGAAGATAGAAGCATGTCCGACTTGCGGCAAGGCACATCTAGGAGCTTGTTTGAAGGGAAAGAGAGTGTGCTACAATTGTGTTCAGGAAGGCCACATAGCACCAAATTGTCCAAATCCAAAGAAGGGTGCTTGTTTCAACTGTGGTTCGAAAGATCATTTAGCAAGAGACTGTCCCAAGAAGGGATCGGGAGGATTAGGACAAGGAGGAAACCAGAGAAATAGCAGTAGAAATACCTTAACCATCACCGGACCACCTGCAACAAACCGACCAACCGCCAGAACTTTCAATATGACGGTGCAGGATGCAATTCAGTCTCGTGAGGTGGTGTCAGGTATCATTACGATCAATGAAATTAATGTTTATGTTTTGTTTGATTCGGGTGCTACTTGTTCCTTTATATCCGAAGACTTTGCTAATAGTTTAGATTTGCTTATGGATGAATTGGATTACCCCATGAACATAGAAATTGCGAATAGAGAAATAATCCCTGTTAAGTACGTGTTTAAGAACTGTAGGGTGGATATTAAGGGTAATATCATGAATGTAGATCTTATCCCTATTCGATTGGGGGAATTCGACGTTATATTGGGTATGGATTGGCTATCCAATTATGGGACTGTAATTGACTGCCAAAAGAAGCGTATTAACCTTATGACTCCGTCAAAGGTTGTGTTTTATGGTAGCAAGTCGCCTAGACAAGCGAGTTGTCTGACGATGTTACAGGCCAGGAAGTTATTAAGACAAGGCTGTGTAGGATATTTAGCTTACATAGTCGACAGTCGAAAAGAGAACCCAAAGGTAGGGGAGATACCGATTGTGAGGGACTTCGTCGATGTATTTCCAGACGATTTGCCAGGACTTCCACCAGATAGAGAAGTAGACTTTGTGATTGATTTGGCACCCGGAACTGCTCCAATATCGAAGGCACCATACCGAATGGCGCCAGTAGAGATGAAGGAATTAATGGTACAACTACAAGAATTATTGGACAAAAAGTACATTCAACCGAGCGTATCGCCGTGGGGAGCGCCGGTGTTGTTCGTGAAAAAGAAAGACGGATCGATGAGGCTCTGCATTGACTACAGAGAATTAAATAAGGTCACGATTAAGAACAGATATCCATTACCAAGGATCGATGATCTGTTTGATCAATTAAAGGGACAAAAATACTTTTCCAAGATTGACTTGAGGAGTGGTTATCACCAACTCAAGGTGAGGCCAGAGGATGTACCGAAGACAGCGTTCCAAACGCGATACGGTCATTATGAGTTTTTAGTAATGTCGTTTGGTCTTACGAATGCTCCTGCAGCATTTATGGGACTAATGAATGGTGTATTCAAGCCGATTTTGGACAAATTCGTGGTGGTATTTATAGACGACATTTTGGTATATTCCAAAACCAAAGAGGAACATAAAGAACACTTGAGGTTAACATTGGAAGTATTGAGAAGGGAGAAGTTGTATGCTAAATTTTCGAAATCCGAATTCTGGATCGAGAGAGTACAATTTCTTGGTCACGTAATCGATAAAGATGGAATTTCAGTAGATCCATCCAAAGTAGGAGCTGTGATTAACTGGGATCAACCGAGAACGCCGTCAAAAGTAAGAAGTTTTCTTGGATTAGCAGGATATTATAGAAGATTCATACAAGATTTTTCTAAGATCGCAACTCCGTTAACGAATTTAACTCGAAAAGCTGTGAAATTTGTTTGGACGGAGAAGTGTGAGGAGAGTTTTCAAGAATTAAAGAAGAGGTTGAGTACAGCGCCTGTGTTATCTCTTCCGGATGATACATGAAATTTTGTTGTTTTTAGCGATGCGTCGCATAAAGGACTTGGCTGTGTGCTGATGCAAAACGGCAAAGTCATTGCGTATGCATCACGGCAGTTGAAGGATTACGAGAAGGGTTACCCAACTCATGATTTGGAGTTAGCTGCAGTTGTTTTTGCTTTGAAAATTTGGAGGCACTATCTATACGGGGAGAAGTGTGAAATATATACGGACCACAAGAGTCTGAAATATATTTTTACACAGAAAGATTTGAATATGCGTCAAAGAAGATGGTTGGAATTAATCAAGGATTATGACTGTGAGATTTTATACCATCCGGGTAAGGCTAATGTGGTTGTCGACACCTTAAGTAGAAAGGGTCGTGAGAAATTGATGATGTTGACTGCTCAGCAGGAGCTAATTACAGATATGGAGAAACTGGAGTTAGAAGTGAAGTATCCTATGGAGATTGATGAGAAGCTATTTCAGTTGCAATCTGGTACTACTCTACTAGATAGAGTGAAGGAGGCTCAGCTTCAGGATGATGAATGCAAAAAGGTAACATCGAAGATATCTAAAGGAACCGAACCAAGATTTAAAATGGATAAGGAAGGAATATTGAGATTTGAAAGCAGAATTTGGGTTCCGCCAGTACAAGAAATTTAGGAAGAAATTTTGAGTGAGGCTCATAGTTCAAGATATTCGATTCACCCTGGTAGTACAAAAATGTACCAAGATCTTCGACAACATTTCTGGTGGCCGAATTTGAAACGTGATGTTGCAAAATGTGTTGCCAAATGCCTGACATGTCAGAAAGTTAAAGCAGAACATCAGAGACCGAGTGGATTGCTACAACCGTTGGAGATCCCAGAATGGAAATGGGAACATATTACGATGGACTTCGTGGTTGGCCTTCCGATGACTCAGAAAGGCTACGACGCAGTATGGGTTATCGTTGACCGACTGATGAAATCCGTGTACTTCCTTCCTATCAAAATCAGATTTAACTTAGATCAGTTGGCAAGATTATATGTGAAAGAGATTGTTTCGAGGCACGGAGTGCCGGTGTCTATTGTTTTTGATAGGGATCCGGGCTTCACATCAAATTTCTGGAAACGTCTTCAGGAATGCATGGGTACACAACTGCGAATGAGTACAGCTTACCACCCTCAAACAGACGGACAGAGCGAACGAATGATTCAACCACTGGAAGATATGTTACGAGCCTGTGTAATGGACTTCAAAGGAAATTGGGATGATCACCTACCGTTGGTAGAGTTCGGCTATAACAACAGTTACCACGCTAGTATTGGTATGCCGCCTTACGAAGCGTTATACGGTAGAAAGTGCAGAACTCCGCTTTATTGGGATGAAGTTGGTGAAAGACAATTGCTAGGGCTAGAATTGGTACAGCAGACGACAGAAATAGTCAAAGTGATCCGAGCACGACTGGTAGCAGCTCAAGATCGATAGAAGAAATACGCTGATCCACATCATAAAAATATCGAGTTTGAACCAGGTAGTTATATTTTCTTGAAGGTCTCTCCCTGGAAGGGAAAGATCAGGTTCAGAAAGAAAGGAAAATTGAGCTCAAGATTTATTGGACCCTTTGAGGTACTGCGAAGAATTGGAGAAGTTGCGTACGAGGTAGCCTTACCTCCAGCACTCGAGAATATCCACAACGTCTTTCATGTTTCTGTGTTACGACCTTACAAACCTGATTACAAGCATGTAATTGAATATGAACCCCTACATTTTGAAAAAGACTTATCTTACGAAGAAATTCATGTCCAAATTGTCGACCGAAAAGAACAAGTTCTAAGAAATAAAGTTATACCTTCTGTTGAGGTAATTTGGAGGAACCACAACGCTGAAGAAGCTACGTGGGAACTCGAAGAGAATATGATGAAGAATTACCCTCATTTATTTACTTAATTATGTGTATGCGATTCTGGGGACAGAATCTTTGTAAGGGGGGAGAATGTAACGGGTCAAAATTATTGAGTCGTGATTCTGGGGATAGAATCCTTTTAAGGGGGGAAAGATGTGACGAACGAGAATTTTGTAAATTAATTTTAATATTTATTGAGTTAAATAAATATTTTCGATGATTTAATTATTAGATTTAATAATTAAGTGATGCAATTGTGGTAGATTAATCTAGTTATATGTGTTGCATTTATTAAATTAATGTAGAGAATTTTTATTATTCAAGTATGAAATTATGTGAGCTTATTTAATTAAATAAATTATTTAATTAAGCATGATGTTATTTAATTAATTTAATTATTAATTAGAAATTTAATAAATTGACATTATTTATTAATGATATAATTAATTATGTGATTATGTGAATTTATGAGAAATTATTATTAAATTAAATAAGATATATGAGTTTATTGTATAAGTGGGTGTGACATGATTAAACTATATGATAAAAAGGTTTTATTAAAATAAAGAGTTTTGGAATTAGTGGCTAAACAAACAAGGCTTTAGTGGGAGTTACCACCAGTTACCCATGACTGGGACAACTGGCCATGATGCGCACCAGTCTTTATTATACGACGTCTTCTCTTTCATTTTGTTCTAAGTCTGATAAAAATACCAGAGAGAATTAGAGAGAAAATCAGAGAGTTTTGCTAAGAGGCTGGGTGAGTTCAGGAAGAATCAGAAGGAATTCATCCCCGATTACTTTATCTACTCTGGGTAATTCTCCTTCCAAATTTATAATATACGTCTTTTAAGTTTTCATAAAATGGCTTTCACAGTTTTCTAAAAATCTCTGTGTTTGGTATATGAGATGAGTATAACTTTATATATGTGTGTTATGTTATACCAAATAGTGTTTAATTATATATACCATGTAAGCCATGTGATTAGTTTCATGAAATCATGTCGTACATATGTTATTTCAAAATAAACAGAGTACGTGATATGGCCATATGGCCATATATGTGATAATTGATGTATTGATTATATATTATCCCTAAATTTTACACCCTTATATTATTGAGCATGTTAATACGAAGTGATCAAGCTTTAAACGAACGGATTTGGCCTTATAACGAATCCGTAGTGTTAAATTATAAGTTTTGTTCAAAATCCTCAAGAACTTCAAGAACAATCCATTTTTTTATGATTTAAATATGTGATTATATGTTTTAATGGGTTAAAATCACTTTATATATGTTGGGTTATGATTATACATGAATTATAACATGTGGGTATATATAATTTGGTGAAATTAGTGTTAAAAATGTGTTGATTTCGCTGTACTCTGTGTTCTTCGCGAACTGGGAATCAGTTTCTGGGGTCTCGCGCCGCGGCGCCAGCTCTAGAACTGATGTTTCGCGCCGCAGCGCCGCAGCGCTCGCAGCGCCAAGACTCGAGCCACGGCGCCACAGCGCCGCAGCGCCAATGGCCCGGCCACAGCGCCACCGCGCCGCAGCGCGGCTCCTTAGCACATTAGTGGCGCCGCAGCGCCACTCTCCAGAAAATTCAGAAATGTATTTTTAAAAAATGTTTAAGTCTAACAATGTGTTAGTGGATTATTGTAATGAACATGTAAACATGTTAGAAAAATAATGCGATGATAAAATAGTTGTTTAACATGTAATAAAATATTATATGTGAATTGAATTATTAAATACATAATTAGTTTGATAATTCACGAAGTACAAATGATGTGACAAAGTGGAAATTTGACTAAGTTTAGTTGAATAATTAAAGTAGTCAAAGAGAAAGAGTTTATAATGATTAGTTAAGTTATAATTAACTGGTATTGTGTATGTGAATGGTATGTAGGATTTTTAATTCAAAGAACGAGTTAGTTAAAGTGTAATCTACGCACGAGGCAAGTATCCTATCCCTAACTCTATTCTATTGAGCAAGTTTATTTAAACTTAAACGTTACTTTTATGTCGAGCAAGTTTCTTAACCCTCCTTTTTAATATCTTTCAAGATTATTAATTACCTTGAATAAGTTATCATTTCTATTATTCAAGTTCAAGTATGATATTATAGATTATTTATATTGTCAAAGCATGATTCAGTTATACAATAATTGTTCTATTGTATACGTTTGAGATTATTATTCAAATTGAATATCAATTATTGTTGAACCTTATTAGACTAGTGAACCTTATTGATTCAACTAGTCCATAGTTGATGAGCGTTCTAAATTTCAGAACCCTTGATGAATTTATCCAAACCAAGCTTCCTTTGGTGCGCACTCGAATGTCAAACTGAGATGAACAACCCTGTATAGGGGATTATTTACGCTTTAGCGTTAAGATATTGTGCACAGTATGGTACTAATGACTGATCCCCCTAAGTACGAGAAGAAGGTTCATAGTCTTATGACTGTTAAAGGTTTCAAGTATATTTCTTGTTAACCTAGGACATAGTTCAAGGTCTTATGACCCTCAGAATTCTTTTGATTCTTGTTATTCATTCTCGATTCAATAGTTGAGCTTTTATTCAGATGTCTTTGATTTATTCGCATGTTATTATAATGTTATTTCATTATTATACTTGTGGGCATTGTGCTCACTCTTGCTTAATAATAACATTGCAGTTAAGAATGAAAGAAGCGATGAACCCTCCACTAGTAAAGGCAAGGGCAAAGTCAGCAAGTGATGAAGACTTGTTATTTTAATTGATGATGTATTTACGTTTAAGACTTATGATGTTGTTTAAGACTTATTTGTTTAGAATTCCGCATAGATGTTTTAAGGTTAGAGTAACCTGGGATTTATTTATGATTATGTTGATGTAACCCTTAAGGGAAGAGATTTATTTATGATTTCTATCTATTGTATGGTTTGATATTATTTATGGGTAGATAGATAGATGATGCTTGTATAGTGAACACCAAATCCCGTGGAATCGAAGTACTTGGATTTGGGGGTGTCACAACGGAACCAGGTCCGGTGTAAAACACACAGACAGGATGTTCCAACAGAATAACAGAAGAATGTCACCAAGTATAGGGTAGACCGCGTATACAGGTTATTCCAACAGAATAATAAGAAATGGAATAACAACAGTTCTCTTCATGAATAAGAAAAAAAAACACCCCTTACCGTTTTAAAGAAGAGCTGAAATAAGGAAGTAGTTAAGTAGCAGAATACTCTTCTTCTCTCTCTCTCTATAGTTTCTCTCTATAGTTTCTCTCTCTAGAGTTCAGTGAATTCGTAAGAAATAATGAAGGAATGAGCTGCTATTTATAGAAAAATAGAATGCATAGTAACTAATCCATGAACGGTCCAGATTGATTACTTTAATCTGACGGTCCATATTTAAAGAAAAATCTTTTAAATAAAAGATAATATATTCTATTTATAGAATAACTTTAATAAAGTATTTTGTTTTATATAAAAAGATGTTTCTGTTTTATTACGTTAATAATACGAATAAAACAAAACGTCGTTATCGCTAAATAATTCATATTATTAACTGACAATAATTGAATCAAACAGAGTGACTTCTCACATAAGTATTAATAATCAATACCGTGTGCTACTATGCAACCACACGTATTACTGTACTTTTACTACCGAGTAGTTCAACAGTATCAATGGTAAAACTTCTGCCGTTATTTTTAATAAAATATTTTTATCGTTTTCTCAATCCGACAATAATTCCGTTGTGGGGTCCACCAATGATTGTGCCGTTGTACGAATATTCCCTGTTAAAACGAATATTTCCCGACCAATCGAATATTATATAACAACTTGCGTACTTTACAAAATTTATAAATATTACCCACAACTATAACATTATATCAAATTAACTCCATAATATTCAAAAATGATATTTATAGAAAATTCATCTTTATTTATAAAAGTTGGGGTCTTACATGTATGATTATATAATTGTGTAGGGCACGTGAAGTGCAGATAACTGTAAGCTGTTAAACTGTTATTGGTAAACAACGATCAAGGCAAGTCTTTCAGTTTCTATTTGTTATGTGAACTTGATGATGAACTATTTTAAATATTTGTTGCAAAGAGCATGATGTGTTCTATATATATTGAAAGTATGAAACGTTAAAGTCAATTTATGACTACGTTGATTGAATAATGAATGTTGATTGAGTAAGGAACTCAATCTTTATACTTGTTATATGAAATGCAACATGTATGTTGTGTTAGTCCAATGTTTATGAGATATATGTTGAGTATGTTATTATGTGCTATGTGATGCATGAAAACTGTTAGATTTTGCTGGGCTGTCGAGCTTAACCTTACAAATAACCATTTTTGCAGGTTACAGATTTAAAGTACGGATATGTGCTACGTGAATTATAGAGATCCATATTCACGAAGATTACTTATGTTTTATGGAAAATGTATTTAATATTTTGAATGTAACATGTTGTTGAATTGTAAGTTGAGCTATCTGGTGTATATGGATATCTACTTATGATGTAAGACTTTGTATAGTCATTTTGTTGTAACGATTCATGATATAAATTTGAATCGAAGAGATGTAATGTAAAGGTTGCGCTTTAGGGCAATAAAGAAGGAAATGTATAAAAATTTTAAATATTCCGCATTTTTAGTGATTTTAATATCGAATAATGATGTAAAGATAGATTAAAGTTATATTGTTAACGATCGAGAAGGAGAATATTATTGTATGAATTTTGGGGTTGTTACAGAATAGCATTGCTTGACTAATCTTCGCTCAGACAAGTTTACTAAACCCAAATTATTAATTAATTACACAAATATCTCAAACCCTATTTATTTGTTGAACAAGATTCCTATCTTGAATTTCTTTTGATATGTTATACCAAACCTAAACTTAAATTGCCAATTATTGCAAAGTTATTGCTATAGCTTCAGCATAACTAAGAAATGAATTGTTTATTTATATGCTATTGTTTATTGAGCATAAACTGTTGTGTCAAACCAAATTGCTTTGGTAAGACATCGTATACTGAAGTTGTGTATCCCAAAAAGGGATCGATGTTTGGTCAATTAAAATATTTACATTTAGTACATGTGAGCACTAATAGGATGAGATGCATTCTCCTAGGATATTGAATAGGCTAATCCCCTATCTCATATCTAAATAAAATTTCTAAGTCTGTGTGACTGATAGAAATAAAAAGTCCAAAAATGGTTGAAAAAGAAGTTCTAGAAATGGTAGCAACAATCAGTTAAATTTTGAACTGTTATACTTCTTGTGACGCCCCCAAATTCGGGTATCTTTCAACCCGACAGATGGTGCTACACGGTGCTACAGTTCACATAAACATTCAATTGAAATGCCTCAAAAGAACGAATGTCTTATATATATATATATATATATATATATATATATATATATATATATATATATATATATATATATATATCAAAAGAATATTTACATTCCCCAGGTTCTTTACAACCAATACATTGTCTTTGTCATAATATCAATATTATTCCTTACAAAACCTATACTATTACATATGTAATCTACGGGTTCGCCTTCGCCTTCCCTTTATCCTTGTCGGATCCATCGGTACGTTCGGTCTTAGCTGAATTCATATGGTTCAAGAAAGAATGAGCCTAACTAGCTCAGCAAATACAACAATTCTATGAAAATAGCATGGTTGAAACATAGGAATCGTATATCTTCAATAACTGAACAATAGTTATGAAGTACTATCGATAATTCAAAATAGCACTTCTTTTCATTCAAAACGTTTTACAACAACAATATTCAGTAAAACATCAATTCCGGTTCAAGACCGTAAGCATTTCATAAGTACTTTGAAAAGGATATCCCGACACAAAGTCCGTAAGTCCGGCATAGCTTACGAGCACGTCTAGGTGATCAGCCTATAGTACACTATGTTGATCAACACTACATTCATTAAACGTGTATATGTTTAAGTTGTGGCAACATCACGTGCATGTCATTTGACGACAAAACAATTTAGCATATTCAGTCTACTTTTGAAACCCATAACAATAGTAGTTTGGTAAATCCTTATCAACACTTGATAGAATAACATAGCATATGTCTAGCCGAAAGGATTGGCTTTGACTTCCTCAGATATTAACTCATGCGAAGAATACATGAATCACAAAGACTTATCCAGATCGAACTGGAACAAGGGTTAGAGTACTTGACTTTAGTGTCTGCTTATAGATATAACACGTGCACTTTACGTCTTTAAGGTCTCTACATTTGATAATATCATCACATAGTACATTAGGTCATGAATGATCACACATGGTTCCTAAAGAATCTTACCCTTCTTCTCAATCTAAATACGTATTAGATTTGTTATTATAGGTTCCGACTTTTCATTACGTCATTCTTACGTTCATAAGTAATTGACATAATTTTAACCCTAAGGGTGCATACTTAAGGTTTAATATATCTTAACAATGTTTCTTTAATTAAGTGTTCATTCATTACCATCCTTGCTCATCCTGTAAACATTTTTTGTTGTCTAAGTCTTGAGTCTGGCGCTGTGGCGCCGACTATTACACTTGGTGCCGCGTTGCGGCGTCACCTATTGTTGCCCAGAAACTGAACTCGGCGCTGCGGCGCGAGTCCCTTTGTTATTGGTCGGGCTGTGGTGCAAGTTAGCAGGGGACTAAGGTCACTTTGGCGCTGCGGTGCCCGCTAAATGACTTGGTGTCGCGCCGCGGCGCGGAATCTGTGTCACAGAAACTTTAGACAGAAAAGTTGAGATTCTCGGACTCGTAACTTCTTCGTTATAAGTCCGAATTGACTCTTTCAAGAGCCTACGGGTCACAAATTATGTACTCTATGCGTTTATGTAAGAATTTCATCTATTTCACTTCGTTTGCTAAAATTTCACCTATTACTTCATTTTAACAAAAACGATAAACGTTCGTGAACGTTCAACGCTCATTTCTTCGTTCTAAGTTGAAATCTGGCCATTTTCGAGTCCACAACTCTATAATGCCAAATATGACTTATCTCCATCAAAAACCAACGTTTAAGACTTCAAACATAAAATATGACTTCTATTCCGAGAATTTCACGAATTCGACGATTGTCATCTAATCGTGTAAATTCCAGTGAAACCCCATTACTAATCATTCTAGGTGGATTTTAATCAACATATATACATTTCAAGGTACTTATTACAACAACTTATTATCAAAGTAGGTTTTGACTTATTCTCACAAGTCAATGACTTATTCATCTTATTAACTATAAATTCTCATGCTTATGACTTACAATGAACTTAAGTTCATCAACTTAATTAGATTCAAGTTACTTATTCAACTTATTCGGCTTAAGTTCATTCATCAATGACTTATTACATGTTATCATCAAACCATCCCACTTCTCTATCAATTCTATCATAGAAGAGATGAAGATAATAGATACGAGTCTTACCCTTGAAGACTATTACTTCACTTCACTTTGGAAAATCTAGCAAAAGTTGAAATGACTTATAAGTGCTTATGTGGCTTATTCTCTCTACCAAGTAAGTTGTTTATCTTGAGAAGAGTTGGATGAAATTTGAACAACCAACTTATGAAATGAAGCTTGGTATTTATAGGCAACTCAAAGTGAGGGTACTATGGACATTTAGGCCATCCCACCTATTTAGCTAACCTCCTCAACTTCCACCTCATTACTATTCACAACCTAGCAACCAAGTAAATTGCTAGCCACAACACTTGCTCATCACATACTTTGTTTGCCCATCAAGTCTACCAACTTACACTTGGATTGCTCCATGGATCATGTCCCATTCATTGGGCTTGCTAATTAATCTAGCTAATTTCTTATTGGGCTTATGCTACAATAATTTGGACTCATGACTTATCAAACACTTGGGCTTGAATATTACTTTCTATTGGACTTCTACCATTAAGCTAATAATCCTACAAGTCCATTCCCTTTAAGCTTATGGGCTTATATTTTATACCAAGTTACATTAATTCATTTCTTTAGGTTTTAATACATACATTCTCAATTTAAGGCCGCATGCGAAGTATTGCATTTTTCATACTTAGATTATTATTACATAATCCATCTTGCTTCGATATTCTAACGTTACATATTTCTCAGAAGTTCAAAAATGATTCCCGAGCGATAAACGGTGAATAGTGTTTTCCGTAAACTTTCTCGAAAAACTTTTATTTTCGTCTTGAAAATTCAAATGCTTTAATTCATTCACGTGGTTCAAATACTACGATATTCTGGCATTTCTAGGTTATAGAACGACATACATCTTATTAACACATATAATAACAAATAATATTATTTTATTCATTATTTAATTCTTTCAAGTATTTTACAAAGGATCCGAATTTCTCGGTCATTACATTCTTCCCCCCTTATAAAGATTCTGTCCTCAAAATCTCGCCCTACATTACTCAAACAAAATTGGATAATCCTTCTTTATCTTCTCTTCCAATTCCCACGTTGCTTTCTCGACATCGTGGTTCTTCCATAATACCTTTACCGACGATAATACCTTGTTTCGCAGAACTTGTTCTTTTCTATCGATGATTTGAATCGGCATCTCTTCATATGTTAAATCCTTCTCGATTTGAATAGGCTCAAATTCTATCACGTGCTTGTAATCCGATTTGTAAGGACGTAGCACTGAAACGTGAAATACATTATGTATTTGCTCTAAGTCTAGAGGTAACGCTACCCTATAAGCTACCTCACCTACCCATTCTAATACCTCAAAAGGTCCTATAAACCTTGGTCTTAGTTTTTCCTTTTTTCCAAAGCATATCTTTCCTTTCCAGGGAGATACCTTTAGAAATATGTACGAGCCTACCTCAAACTCTCTATTCTCTCGATGTAAGTCTGCGTATTTCTTCTGTCTGTCTTGAGCTGCTACGAGATGCATACGTATCAACTTCACGACATCCGCTGTTTGCTGCACCAATTCTGGTCCTAGCATTCGGTGTTTTCCAACTTCATCCCAATACAATGGTGTTCGACACTTTCTCCCATATAAAGCTTCATAAGGCGGCATACCTATGCTTGCATGATAACTGTTGTTATACGCAAATTCTATTAATGGTAGATGATCATCCCAACTACCCTTGAAATCCATGACGCAAGATCTCAACATATCTTCTAGCGTCTGAATTATCCTCTCGCTCTGTCCATCGGTTTATGGATGATATGCCGTACTCAACTTCAACTGCGTCCCCAACTGCTCTTGAAGACTTCTCCAAAAGTTCGATGTGAATCGTGGGTCACGATTTGACACTATCGAAACAGGTGCTCCATGTCTAGAAATAATTTCCTTAACATAGAGTGTAGCCAACTGATCTAAGTTATACTTAATTCAAATTGGCAAAAAGTGAGCCGACTTCGTCAACCGGTCCACTATTACCCAAATTACATCATATCCCTTCTGAGTCATCGAAAGTCCCACCATAAAGTCCATCGTGATATGCTCCTATTTCCACTCCGGAATCTCCAATGACTGCAACAAGCCACTTGGTCATTGATGTTCGGCTTTAACTCTTTGACAAGTCAAGCACCTACTCACATACTCGGCTATTTCTCTCTTCATGTTCGGCCACCAAAAACAATGTCGAAGGTCTAGATATATCTTAGCACTACCAGGATGAATCGAGTACCTCGAACTATGAGCCTCTTGTAAAACTTGCTCCCTTAATTTCGTCTCATTCGGAACCCACATTCTTCCCTCAAATCTTAATAATCCCTCATTATCAAGACTAAACTTAATATCTTTTTCATTGGTCAACCGCTTCTTCATCTGGTCACACTTATCGATTTTGAGCTGCACCTCCTTGACTTTCTCTACGATGGTAGACTGAATCTCCGTTGCAAACAGTCTCTGATCCACCTCAATTGACCACTTCACCTCTAACTCCATCCTAGTCATCTCTGTTATTAACTCAGTTTGAGCTGTTAACATAGACAACTTTTCCCGACCTTTTCTACTTAAGGCGTCGGCCACTACATTAGCTTTTCCAAGGTGATACAAGATTTCACAGCCGTAATCCTTTATTAACTCTAGCCACCTCCTTTGTATCATATTCAACTCCTTCAGTGTGAAGATATATTTTAGACTCTTGTGGTCCGTGTATATCTCACACTTTTCCCCATAAAGATAATGTCGCCATATCTTTAAGGCAAACAACACCGTGACCAGTTCCATATCATGAGTAGGGTAAACTTTCTCATAATCCTTCAGCTGCCTAGATGCATACGCAATGACCTTCCCATGCTGCATGAGCATGCAACCAAGTCCTCTATGCGAAGCATCGCTATAAACTACGAAATTTCCTGTGTCATCCGGTAATGACAAAACAGGCGCTTCACTCAATCTCTTCTTCAGTTCTTGAAAACTATCTTCGCATTTCTCAGTCCATACGTACTTCACCGTCTTCCTCGTCAAGTTAGTCAGCGGAGTAGCTATCTTCGAAAATTCCTGAATGAACCTCCGATAATAACCCGTTAACCCTAAGAAACTCTGTACCTCGGTCGGCATTTTTGGTTGTTCCCAATCCATCACGGCTTCTACCTTTGCTGGATCTACTGAAATCCCCTCATGGTCAATAACATTACCTAAAAATAGCACCCTCTCTAACCAAAATTCACACTTAGTGAACTTCGCATATAACTTCTCCTTCCTTAATGTCTCCAACACTATTCTTAGGTGTTCAACATGATCTTCTGGCGTCTTATAGTAGACTAGAATATCATCAATAAACACCACAACGAATTTGTCCAAATATTGTTTGAACACTCTGTTCATTATATCCATAAATTCAGCAGGTACATTAGTTAACCCAAAGACATCATCAGAAACTCGTAATTACCATAACGAGTCCGGAATGCTGTCTTTGGCACGTCTTCATTTCTAAGCGTCAGCTGATGATACCCCGTCCTTAAATCTATTTTGGAAATTTTTTTTGCCCCTTTCAACTGATCAAAAAGATTATCGATCCTGGGCAATGGATACTTATTCTTTATCGTTAACTTGTTTAACTCTCGGTAGTCGATACAAAGTCTTAACGATCCGTCCTTCTTCTTAACAAACAGTACCGGTGATCCCCATGTCGAAACACTCGGTTGAATGTACTTCCTGTCCAACAATTCCTGCAACTCTACCATCAACTCCTTCATCTCCACTGGCGCCATACGATACGGTGCCCTAGAAACTGGTGCCGCTCTTGGCACAATATCTATTTCGAACTCGCTCTCTCTACCCCGCGGAAGACCCGATAACTCACTTGGAAATACATCCATGAACTCACTCACTATAGGTATTTGTCCAATGGTCGCTCCCACTCTCTGGGTATCAACCACATGACACAAATAGCCTACACACCCCTTCCTCAATAATTTCCTAGTTTGTGTCATGGTAAGACAACACGAACGTCCCGACGATTTATTCCCGTAAAATATTACATGAGATTGTTTTAATGTTTTAATATTTACTCATTTCTTTTGACAATCTATAATTGCCTCGTGATTAATCAACCAATCCATTCTGAGGATTACGTCTAATTCTCCTAACTTTATCGGTATCAGATCTACCGATAATTTACAACCTCGAATGTCTACGCAACAACTCCTATGAATATCCTCAACAGGAATTATCTCTTCGTTTGCTACCTTAATATTTAAAGGTATAGGTAATTTTTTAGGAAGTAATCCTAATCGTTTAGCAAAATCACATGCTATAAATGAACAAGTAGCACCCGAGTCAAACAACACGTATGCATTTAAGTCGTTGATCGGAATAATACCTGCGACTACATCCCCCGAGGCCATTGCGTCTTGGACTGTCATATTAAAGGTATGGGCCATCAGCCTACCCGGCTGAACTGGACCCCCAATAGTTAACTTACCACTATTTGTGCCCCTATTCCCATCTATCCCCTTCTTTGCCATGTGGTCAGTTGATCCATATACAAAGCATCCATGATTCTTCTTCGAGCTTGGACAGTTTGGCACAATATGCCCCTCCTGTCCGCAGTTATAACACACGACCTTACCTTTGAGACAGACTCCTAAATGAGTCTTCCCACAGGTCTTGCAGGCCTCCATCCTCCTCTTAGGGTCTCCTTATTTCACTCCGGTATTCCCAGAGCTAACTATCTTCCTTTTATAACCCTCGCCACTCCCGCTGACACCTTCAACTTTTATTCCCCCATCCACCTTCCCCTTGATTTTCTTGTCCTTGTGGTATTGGCTCAACGCCTCGCTACCACCTTCGACAATTATTGCCTTCTCTAAAACGATTCCAAAGGAAGTACTTTGGAACACAGAGATACGGTTATAGAGCCAGGGTTTCAAGCCCTGCTCGAACCGTCGAGCTTTCCTCACCTCGGTATCCACTTGGTGTGGAGCGAACCTTGCCAGTTCATTAAACTTGGTGGCATATTGGGGAACCATCATGTCCCCTTGCTTCAACTCTAAAAATCACATCTCCATCCTTCCCTGCATGCTCGTGGGAAAATAATTCTCATAAAATATTTCTTTAAACCTCACCCATGTTATCACATCTATTCCGGCCCTAGCCTGATTGGCCTCCCATCAAAAGTTGGCCTCTCCATTCATTATGTAGGTTGCAAAGGCAACCTTTTGGGCCTCGTCGACATTTGCTATTACAAATGCCTTCTCTATCTCCTTCACCCACGTTTGGGCTTCGATAGGGTCCGTAGTTCCTTTGAACTCTGGCAGACCCACACTCTTAAAGTTCTTGAATGTAGTAGCTCGTACTACACCAGGATTTAAGGGGACATTAGCCCCAGTTTGATTAAACGCTGCGGTAAAAAGGTTTAAAAATTCCTACATGGGGTTAACCGAACCTCCCTCCGGTTGATTCGTGTTCGTACCTTGGTTACGTGGTACTCTTCTTAGCGTCATTTTGCTATTACAATGAACACATATTTCGTTATTATTCATTTCCTGCCAGTTAGTTATTATTCAATGTTAAACAATAACTTAAACATTCGTTACTCAACATTTTTCGGAAAAAGAAACTTATATTAATTCATTGTAGTATAATACTACATCGGTTACATAACACAACCTAAGCCTAATACATTACTTTCCCGCCATTGCTTTCCAAAAATTGGGATTTAAAAAAGACTACCCTTGATTATACAAAAGAGGATTTTACTTCACTACTAGATACAAAAATATGTACATATCTAACTACTCTAGCCACTACTAGATTACATTTGCCTTAAGGCATTTTCAAAATCCGCCTTGGCAAGATCGGCAATAATATCACGGCTGATAGTATGTCGCGTCTGCCCTGTCTCTACGGGGTAACCAGCTACCTGCAACTAGAAATCCTCATGAGAATTCCTATGGATATAGGACATTCTCCCTATCTTCTGCTTCTTGGTCTTTAGCTCCTCCTTGAGCTCAAAGACCTCATGTTTCAACCCATGGACCTTATCCTTGGCCAAAACACTTTCATCATGTTCCTGCTCCCACACGGACTCCACGTCCGTCCTATCCTCTATAACAGCTTGGAGCTCTGCCTTCAGCTCCTTAACCTCCTAGCAGTAGTGGATGTTCCTATCTATCACTGACATGAATAAGGACATCATTGACTCCCTTGGGGCCATCTCCACTGCTATAGCTACTGGGTTGAAGGACACTGCTTCCACTTCTTCTTCTAACATGCCATCCAACACTGACATGAGATCTAAACTTTCTGAGTCTCCAGACTCAACCACCACAATCTCGAGATCTGTCGCTATGGGACTCGGTATAATCTCTACCTGATTAACCGATTCTTCACTGACTACCTGTACGTCTCTATTTTCTCCTGACATCTACAACAACATAAAAGTTTGATTAGTACACGTTAGTAGAAAAAACACATAACACATATAATGCATTTTTATAAGGTTAACTTCCATCTTTTATTCTTTGACTTTTCTTAAGGTTATGACTTAAGGTTTTATTTCCCCCCTTAAGTTTTATAACCTAATACTTTGATACCAACCTGTGACGCCTCCAAATTCGGGTATCTTCTAACCCGACAGATGGTACTACACGGTGCTACAGTTCACATAAACATTCAATTGAAACGCCTCAAAAAAATGGATATGTCTTATATATATATATATCAAAAGAATATTTACGTTCCCCAGGTTCTTTACAACCAATACATTATCTTTGTCATAATATCAATATTATTCCTTACAAAACCTATACTATTACATATGTAATCTACGGGTTCGCCTTCGCCTTTTCTTTATCCTTGTCGAATCCATCGGTACGCTCGGTCTTAGCTGCATTCATATGGTTCAAGCAAGAATGAGCCTAACTATCTCAGCAAGTACAACAATTTTAGGAAACTAGCATGCTTGAAATATAGGAATCGTATATCTTCGATAACTGAACAATAGTTACGAAGTACTATCGATAAATCAAAATAGCACTTCTTTTCATTCAAAATGTTTTACAATAACAATATTAAGTAAAGCATCAATTCCGGTTCAAGACCGTAAGCATTTCATAAGTACTTTGAAATGGACATCCCGGCACAAAGTCCATAAGTCCGGCATAGCTTACAAGCACGTCTAGGTGATCAACATATAGTACTCTATGTTGATCAATACTACATTAATTAAACGTGTATACGTTTAAGTTGTGGCAACCTCACGTGCCTGTCGTTTGACGACAAAACAGTTTAGCATATTCAGTCTACTTTTGAAAAACATAACAATATTAGTTTGGTAAATCCTTATCAACACTGGATAGAATAACATAGCATATGTCTAGCCAAAAGGATTAGCTTTGACTTCCTCAGATATTAACTCATGCGAAGAATACATGAATCACAAAGAATTTTCCAGATCGAACTGGAACAAGGGTTAGAGTACTTGACTTTAGTGTCTGCTTATAGATATAACACGTGCACTTTACGTCTTTAAGGTCTCTACATTAGATAATATCATCACATAGTACATTAGGTCATGAATGATCACACATGGTTCCTAAAGAATCTTACCCTTCTTCTCAATCTAAATACGTATTAGATTTGTTATTATAGGTTCCGACTTTTCATTACGTCATTCTTACGTTCATAAGTAGTTGACTTAATCTTATCCCTAAGGGTGCATACTTAAGGTTTAATATATCTTAACAATGTTTCTTTAATTAAGTGTTCATTCATTACCATCCATGCTCATCTTGTAAACATTTTTTGTTGTCTAAGTCTTGAGTCTGGCGCTGCGGCGCCGACTATTACACTTGGTGCCGCGCTGCGGCGTCACCTATTGTTGCCCAGAAACCGGACTTGGCACTGCGGCGTGAGTCCCATTGTTACTAGTCACGCTGCGGTTCTAGTTTGCAGGGGACTAAGGTCACTTTAGCGCTGCGACGCCGGCTAAATGACTTGGAGTCGCGTCGCGGAGTGGACTTTGTGTCTCAGAAACTTTAGATAGTTTTTTCAAAAGTTGAGATTCCCGGACTCGTAACTTCTTTGTTATAAGTCCGAATTGACTCGTTCACGAGCCTACGGGTCACAAATTCCGTGCTCTATGCGTTCATGCAAGAATTTCATCTATTTTACTTCGTTTGCTAAAATTTCACCTATTAGTTCATTTTAACGAAAACGATAAATGTTCGTGAACGTTCAACGCTCATTTTTTCGTTCTAAGTCGGAATCCGGCCATTTTTTAGTCCGCAACTCTATAATGCCAAATATGACTTATCTCCATCAAAAACTAACGTTTACGACTTCAAACACAAAATAGGACTTCCATTCCAAGAATTTCACGAATTCGACGATTGTCGTCCAATCGTGTAAATTCCGGCGAAACCTCATTACTAATCATTCTAGGTGGATTTTAATCAACATATATACATTTCAAGTTACTTACACCAACTTATTATTAGAGTAGGTTTTGACTTATTCTCACAAGTCAATGACTTATTCATCTTATTAACTACAAATTCTCATGCTTATGACTTACTATGAACTTGAGTCCGTCAACTTAATTAGATTCAAGTTGCTTATTCAACTTATTCGGCTTAAGTTCATTCATCAATGACTTATTACATGTTATCATCAAACCATCCCACTTCTCTATCAATTCTATCATAGAAGAGATGAAGATAATAGATATGAGTCTTACCCTTTAAGACTATTATTTCACTTCACTTTGGAAAATCTAGCAAAAGTTGAAATGGCGTATAAGTGCTTATGCGGCTTATTCTCTCTACCAAGTAAGTTGTTTATCTTGAGAAGAGTTGGATGAAATTTGAACAACCAACTTATGAAATGAAGCTTGGTATTTATAGGCAACTCAAAGTGAGGGCACTATGGACATTTAGGCCATCCCACCTCCTTAGCTAATATCCTCAACTTCCACCTCCTTACTATTCATAACCTAGCAACCAAGTAACTTGCTAGCCACAACTGTAAGACCCCAACTTATTAATAAATGAAATTAAATTTCCTCTATTTATTATTTTGAAATAGAAAGGGTTGATTTGATTAATGTGGTTAGTTATGGATAAAATGCGCAAATATTTCAAATAAGCAAGTGGTTATAAAATATTCATTTTTGGTCGGTGAATATCCGTGTGGTTGTGGAATATTCTTTCTGTCGGAGAATATTCGTACGACGACGCAGCTATTTGTGGGCCCTATAACAGAAAATGATTGGATGAAGATAACGACAAAAATTGAGTTTTTATAAATAACAGCGTAGTTGTTACCGTTAACACTGTTGGAATACCCGGTGGTTAAAATACAGAAATACGCGTGGTTGCACAGTAGTACACGGATTGCACAATATTTTTGAATTATTGATTCTTACGAAAGAAGGCACTACTCAATAATTGTTACAGTAGTTACTGTTCAATATTTTATTTTATTGATTCAATAATTGCTGCATTGATATTTTATATTATTGTTGTTTCAATAATTGTCACTGCACAATATTTTTCTTTATCAGATCAATAATTCATATTATTTAAATAATATTATTAGATAGCATTATTGGCAATGTCTAGAAAGTTCTGTCTAAGGAGAGGTTTGGTCATCTAATTGCGCGCTAGTAAGGAGAAATCCTTATTGGAAAGCCCCCTCTTTCCTGGGAACGGCCTGGTTGTCATAAATGTGATTCTGTAATATTATTTGTGAATAATTAATTATTGATTCATATGATAAGGAAATATTTATTTTATGTGAATATAAATGAGGGATATATTTTTGTGGTTAAAAATGAAGGAGTTAATGTTGAGGTTTTTATCAGTATTTTTATCGGAATGGAGGTATTAAAAATCAGGGTTTTAGAGATATTTTGCGGGGGTTATAATTTTTAATCCGACTGTTGGATCGTGGTAATTTTTGGATATGTTATACATATATAAGTTGAGTATATGTCCACAAATTTTGAACCTTTAAAAATGAACGTATGATTTATTATGAATTTTACGAGATGACTGGTTCAGAAATTGTAGAAGTTGCGGAATTTGTCATTTTTGTGGAAAATTCTAGAATTGGTGGGCCCCACTCTTGATTGGTGAGGAAATGTGCTGAGATTTTTATTCAAATATGATGGGTGGAAATAGTAGCAGGTAAAGCCATCAGGTTGCAGGTTAAGTCTGCTTCGGCGTGCAAACATTTTCCTATAAATAGAGGACTAAGTTAGAATTGAAAATCACACCAGAATTCATAAGTTTTCTCTCTTTCTCTCTCTAGATTATTGAGTGTATTTTGTGAGTATTTAGATACTTTGAGAGTTGCTATTCAACACAAGTTTCATTCAGTCTCATATCCGATATTCAGTCAGAAGTACGGTTATTTTGAGGTAAGGGATATTATTTTATTCTTAAATGATATTATTTTCTTCAATATCATTATGCTAAAATATTGATATGAGTTTTTTTTATCAAATTTAGAACTTTTTGTGTCGGAGTTACTATTCACGTATACGGCACTATTCACGTATACGGTACTATTCACGAATACGACACTATTCACCGAAAAATAAAATTTTCCCTTTTTGTCTAAGATGTCTATTATGGTTACTATCTTTGATTGTATCCATATTTTGATCTTTATTTTTGAATTCTGCTTCAAAATTGGTTATTATGGGGTATTATTGAACTTGGATAAACTGTAATACGAATCCCTAATATTTGTTCTTTTATCTCACTGGATTCGTTTTTTTTAAAATATTTTTCATCATCCTCAGTCCTAAATGATGATACTACTGAATATCTTTGGCCTGTAGTGCAAAGATGTATGATTACCTGATGAATATCTTTGGCCCGTAGTGCAAAGATGAACAGGTGTTGAGATGAACATAATTGACTGGTGATACAAATGAATATCTTTGGACTGTAGTGCAAAGATGAATATTTGGTTAAAGATGATTATTAATTGATGTTACAGGGATAAAATATTGATGATGGACTTTTAAATCTTAGAAGATAGTAGAATTCATTCTCTACTTGACTCTTCTAATGGTTTGCTGTTTCTGCTGCAGTTGTTGATCTAAAACTTGTTGTCGATTATATTCTATCAGATTTTTCCCTGTTGAATACTAATGATAATTTTTGTATATTATCTTAGTCATAATATTCTTTACTGGGCTAGTTGAGCTCACCATTTTCCTTTTTGTTGAATTTTTTTTCTTAGGAGGTGAGAACATAGTAGGATCTAGTCGGGGTATGGAGTGATGGTTCTAGAAAGATGTTTTAGCAGTCCTCACTATTTCTGTAAAATAGTGTTTGAATAATTGTAATGAGTACTTATTTGAGTGTGGATATTATCTAGCAGACAATATTTGTATTTAAACTCACAGTATGTGTTGTCGTATTTTGCACGACAATTATATTATTGAAGTTGTAGTTTACTTTTTGTACCATGTATTTGGCGACTCAGAATGGGTGTTGTATACCTATTTTGGGGGCGTCACAGTTGGTATCAGAGCTTAGGGATATGATCCCTGGCTGAGATGTGAGACAAGAATTAGGAGGGGGGAGACGGGGAATTCCTTCGCTAGTATGACCTGAATAAGTTTATTTGATAATTATTTCGTCGATCAGATATAGGGATAATATGTGACATGTCAATTAACCTTTGTTTTGTGGCAGTATTTGAGAATGGCAGCAGAGAACATTTACAATGGAGTGAATGAGACTGTGGAGACACCTTTGATCACCACCCAGGGGAACGTGCAACAGGAAGGCAATATTCCTCCTGTAAACAATGTTACCGAGCAAACGATGAATGATGGAATGTTTAGGAGCTTTTTGCAGTTCATGCAAAATCAAAACGAGGGAGACTCGTGTGCAGAATACAGGTGGAAATGATAACAATGCGCGGTTTGTCACAGCCAAGCAGTTCAAAGAATTGGGACCACCAGAATTTAAGGGAAAGCCGGATCCGATCGTGGCGGAAACGTGGGTCAAGCAAATTACCAAGATATTCGATGTCTTGGGATGTACGGAGGAACAGAAGGTTCCATTCGCCAGCTTTATATTCCGCGGTAAGGCAGACTACTGGTGGGAGTATGTGAAGCGTACCCAGCATGACGCACTCAACATGTCCTGGGAAATGTTTCAAAAACTGTTTAATGACAAGTACTTTCTTGAAAGTATTCGTCATATGAAGGTGGTAGAGTTTATTAGACTGGAACAAAACCGCATGACGGTGTCCCAGTATGAGACGAAGTTTGTAGAGTTATCCAGGTTTGCACCTCATTTGGTCGAGAATGAGGAACGAATGACAAGGATGTTTCTGAGAGGTTTAAAACCCGAGATTTGGCAATATCTTATCTCTCATAAATTTTCTTTATATTCAGATATTATAAACAGGGCTCAATTATTAGAGCGAGATAATGAGTATGTTCAACCGAGGGACCACAACCAGGGTCATACTGGTGACAGCAGTCATCGGAGCGATGAGAACCAGTGAGGAGGGA
The DNA here is from genome assembly GCA_016801055.1 of Panax notoginseng. Taxonomy (NCBI): domain Eukaryota; kingdom Viridiplantae; phylum Streptophyta; class Magnoliopsida; order Apiales; family Araliaceae; genus Panax; species Panax notoginseng. Next base: position 147,681,011 of record CM029018.1, on the reverse strand, counting down.
AAAATACAGACAAAAGTGGTAACCACTCAGGTGGTCATCGTGGCCATGATAATAGGAGAGGTGAGTCAAGTGGAAATTTTAAGAAGAGAAGATTTAACGATGACAGGAAGACGTCGACAGCAGCACCAGCACCAGGAACAAATTATAGGGGAGGAGAACGACCGCCAGTTAGATGTTACAGATGCGGAGAGGAGGGACATATAAGTCCAAACTGCCCATAACAGTTCAAGGTATGTTATAATTATGGAAAGGAAGGACATATCACTCGAGATTGTACTATAGTGAAACCAAGTCCAGCTGGGACGGTGACACCAAAAGCGGATTCAGACAAAATAAAGTCGACGATTTTTGGAAGTGCGTTTGTCGTGACTGCCCAAAACGCGAGGAACTCGAACGAAGATATAACGGGTTAGTTAATTATAAATTCTTTTGAAGTGTATACCTTACTAGATTCCAGTTCTACCCATTCTTTTATCTCTCCTGCTTGTGCTCAACGTTTAAACTTGACTCCGGAGAAATTAGACTTTGACCTATCTGTGGAGACTCCGTTAGGAGAAACTTTCATTACATCTATAGTTTATAAATCTTGCTTAATCCAAGTTGGCACAATCACATTACCTGTTGACCTTGTCTCTTTAAAGATACTTGCTTTTGATGTGATTTTAGGAATTAATTGGTTAACTACTCATCATGCCAAAATTGATTGTTTTCGTAAGGTTGTTAGTTTTCATATTCCTAACCAACCTGTTATGCGAATTAAAGCAACCAAACTACTAAAATCAATTGCTGTCATACCAAGCCATAAAGCCATTCGTTTATTGAAAAACGGATGTCAAGCTTTCTTAGCCCATGTCATGGACTTGAACAAAAATACGTCAGATTTGAATGATATTTCTGTTGTTGGTGAATTTCTTGACGTATTTCTTGAAGAATTTCCTGGCCTAACCCAGAGCGTGATATTGAATTTTTGTATTGATCTTCAACCCGATACAAAACCCATTTCTAAAATCTCATATTGAATAGCTTTTATTGAACTTCAGAAGTTAAAAACCCAACTATAGAAGTTGGTACCCGAGCCTCTATCTGGTGACTTCTTTTATGGAATGCACCAAAGCCAGACTCTCCGTAAGGGACTCTATATTTGTGTAGTGGTAAAACAATAGGTGCCATTGTGACGTGTTATCCAAGATTAGGATATGAATCACAATTGAGAGCAACCGAAGTCGGTGACCAAAGTACGTAGCTTTCTGGGCTTAGCTGGTAACTATCGGAGATTCGTGAAAGGATTTTCTCGAATCGCTACTCTGTTAACTTAGCTGACTCAGAAAGATACAAAATTCGTATGAAGCGAGGAATGCGAGAAGATTTTCCAATAGCTCAAGAGGCGACTCATTCGAAACCTGTTCTGACCATACCATCTTGGAAAAGCGAACGTGGTAGCTGACGCGTTGAGTAGAAGATTGTACGCGAGTATGAGTGCGATATTGTTGAACACAAAGACCTATTTTGTATAATTTATAAATGATAGAGATATAGTTAATGACTCTAGGGACCCACGTGATGATATACGAGTAAAATCGACTTTAATCAATAACGTTAAAGCTGCTCAAGCTATAGACCTGGAGCTAATGAATATAAAGAAGAAGGTGCAAGAATGTGTTATTCTAGAAGTAAGAGTCGATGAAGAGAAGAAAGCTCAAGCCTTCGATTTATTTGAAAACCTCGATCGAGTAGGAACTGTGGCCTATAGACTCGCCTTAATGCTAAGTATGTAGCGTGTTCATAACGTTTTTCACGTATCGATGTTACGTAAATATGTGGACGACCCGAATCATATTATTGCGTTAGAACCAGACGAGATAGCCGAAGATTTAACGTACGAAGAGGTACCTGTTAAGATATTGGATAGGAAAGAACATGTCCTATGCACGAAGGTTATACCACAAGTTAAGGTTTTGTGGAGAAACCATGCTATTGAATAAATGACTTGGGAGTTCGAATTAGAAATAAAAGCGAGGTATCCTCACCTTTTCGAAACACCAGGTACGTACGTCAATTTCGAGGACAAAATTCATAAGGAGGGGAGGTTGTAAGACCCCAACTTATTAATAAATGAAATTAAATTTCCTCTATTTATTATTTTGAAATAGAAAGGGTTGATTTGATTAATGTGGTTAGTTATGGGTAAAATGCACAAATATTTCAAATAAGCAAGTGGTTATAAAATATTCATTTTTGGTCGGTGAATATTCGTGTGGTCGTGGAATATTCTTTTTGTCGGGAAATATTCGTACAACGACGCAGCTATTTGTGGGCCCCATAACAGAAAATGATTGGATGAAGATAATGACCAAAATTGAGTTTTTATAAATAACGACGTAGTTGTTACCGTTAACACTATTAGAATACCCGGTGGTTAAAATACAGAAATACGCGTGGTTGCACAGTAGTACACGGATTGCACAATATTTTTGAATTATTGATTCTTACGAAAGAAGGCACTACTCAATAATTGTTACAGTAGTTACTGTTCAATATTTTATTTTATTGATTCAATAATTGCTGCATTGATATTTTATATTATTGTTGTTTCAATAATTGTCACTGCACAATATTTTTCTTTATCAGATCAATAATTCATATTATTTAAATAATATTATTAGATAGCATTATTGGCAATGTCTAGAAAGTTCTGTCTAAGGAGAGGTTTGGTCATCTAATTGCGCGCTAGTAAGGAAAAATCCTTATTGGAAAGCCCCCTCTTTCCTGGGAACGGCCTAGTTGTCATAAATGTGATTCTGTAATATTATTTGTGAATAATTAATTATTGATTCATATGATAAGGAAATATTTATTTTATGTGGATATAAATGAAGGATATATTTTTGTGGTTAAAAATGAAGGAGTTAATGTTAAGGTTTTTATCAGTATTTTTGTCGGATTGGAGGTATTAAAAATCAGGGTTTTTGAGGTATTTTGCGGGGGTTATAATTTTTAATCCGACCGTTGGATCGTGGTAATTTTTGGATATGTTATACATATATAAGTTGAGTATATGTCCACAAATTTTTAACCGTTAAAAATGAACGTATGATTTATTATGAATTTTACGAGATGACTGGTTCAAAAATTATAGAAGTTGCGGAATTTGTCATTTTGGTGGAAAATTCTTCAATTGGTGGGCCCCACTCTTGGTTGGTGAAGAAATATGCTGAGATTTTTATTCAAATGTGGTGGGTGGAAATAGTAGCTGGTAAAGCCATCAGGTTGCAGGTTAAGTCTGCTTCGGTGTGCTAACATTTTCCTATAAATAGAGGGCTAAGTTAGAATTGAAAATCACACCAGAATTCATAAGTTTTCTCTCTTTCTCTCTCTAGATTATTGAGTGTATTTTGTGAGTATTTAGATACTTTGAGAGTTTCTATTCAGCACAAGTTTCATTCAGCCTCATATCCGATATTCAATCAGAAGTACGGTTATTTTGAGGTAAGAGATATTATTTTATTCTTAAATGATATTATTTTCTTCAATATCATTATGCTAAAATATTGATATGAGTTTTTTTATCAAATTTGAAACTTTTTGTGTCGGGGTTACTATTCACGTATACGGTACTATTCACGTATACGGCACTATTCACGAATACGATACTATTCACCGAAAAATAAAATTTTCTCTTTTTGTCCAAGATATCTATTATGGTTACTTTCTTTGATTGTATCCATGTTTTGATCTTTATTTTTGAATTCTGCTTCAAAATTGGTTATTATGGGGTATTATTGAACTTGGATAAACTGTAATACGAATTCCTAATATTTGTTCTTTTATCTCACTAGATTCATTTTTTTATAATATTTTTCATCATCCTTAGTCCTAAATGATGATGCTACTGAATATCTTTGGCATGTAGTGCAAAGATGTATGATTACCTGATGAATATCTTTGGCCTGTAGTGCAAAGATGAACAGGTGTTGAGATGAACATGATTTACTGGTGATACAAATGAATATCTTTGGCCTGTAGTGCAAAGATGAATATTTGGTTAAAGATGATTATTAATTGATGTTACAGGGATAAAATATTGATGATGGACTATTAAATCTTAGAAGATAGTGGAATTCATTCTCTACTTGACTCTTTTAATGGTTTGCTGTTTCCGCTGCAGTTGTTGATCTAAAACTTGTTGTCGATTATATTCTATCAGATTTTTCCCTGTTGAATACTAATGATAATTTGTTGTATATTATCTTAGTCATAATATTCTTTACTGGGCTAGTTGAGCTCACCATTTTCCTTTTTGTTGAATTTTTTTTCTTAGGAGGTGAGAACATAGTAGGATCTAGTCGGGGTATGGAGTGATGGTTCTAGAAAGATGTTTTAGCAGTCCTCACTATTTTTGTAAAATAGTGTTTGAATAATTGTAATGAGTACTTATTTGAGTGTGGATATTATCTAGCAGACAATATTTGTATTTAAACTCACAGTATGTGTTGTCGTATTTTGCACGACAATTATATTATTGAAGTTGTAGTTTGCTTTTTGTACCATGTATTTGGTGACTCAGAATGGGTGTTGTATACCTATTTTGGGGGCGTTACAACAACACTTGCTCATCACATAATTTGTTTGCCAATCAAGTCTACCCACTTACACTTGGATTGCCCCATAGATCATGTCCAATTCGTTGGGCTTGCTAATTAATCTAGCTAATTTCTTATTAGGCTTATGCTACAATAATTTGGACTCATGACTTATCAAACACTTGGTCTTGAATATTACTTTCTATTGGACTTCTACCATTAAGCTAATAATCCTACAAGTCCATTACCTTTAAGCTTATGGACTTATATTTTATACCAAGTTACATTAATTCATTTCATTAGGTTTTAATACATACATTCTCAATTTAAGGCCGCATGTGAATTATTGCGTTTTGCATACTTAGATTATTATTACATAATCTATCTCGCTTCGATATTCTAATGTTACGTATTTCTCGGAAGTTCAAAAATAATTCTCGAGCGATAAACGGTGAATAATTTTATTTTTGTAAACTTTCTCGAAAAACTTTTATTTTCGTCTTAGAAATTCAAATGCTTTAATTCATTCACATGGTTCAAATACTACGATATTCTGGCGTTTCTAGGTTATAGAAAGACATACATCTTATTAACACACATAATAACAAATAATATTATTTTATTCATTATTTAATTCTTTCAAGTATTTTACAAAAGATCCAAATTTCTCGGTCGTTACACTTCTTCAAATCATATATTGTTATAAAATATAAAACCTATTGAGCATGTCGTAGCTCACCCGTGCAAATTATTCCCTTTGCAGTATTACATGGTAACCCTGGCACTTCTGGAGTTAATAAAGGGAAGCATCCCTTCTTAGATTAGTTTATATTACAGTCTAGTTGAATGTAATACTTTGTAATAAGAAATTCTTTACGAAGAATCATGTAATCGAACCTTAATGATATATATATAACATCTTTATTTTCGCAATCGTGTTATCTTACATATATAGATGTAATTAGAATTTCCAATTTAGTTTGAGATCCTTGGGAACTATTTATCTGAGTGAGGGTATTGACGACATGGACTGTTCATGTTGTTGTTGATACTCTGGATTTCGGATAGATAGGTACTATCGATATGATAGTGAAATTCGCATGGCATATACTATACATCTGAGTGAGGGTATTGGTAATATGGACTGTTCATGTTATTACTAGTACTCTAAATTTTGGATAGATAGATACTATTCACAGATACAGTTCATACATCTAAGTGAGGGTATTCAAACACAACAATAATTCTCCTGAGAATTGTTATCTGTTATGGAATACTGTGAATCTTGGAACTATAGGAATTGCATCTGGTTATAAATTGTATAGTCACTCAATTAGATATACACATATAATCAAATATCATGGGCGTATAGATTTAAATGCGTTATATACATTGGCTTATAGTAAGCACCATATCGGATACCATGAGAGTATAGATATGGGGGTGTTACATAGGTTATAAAACTTTAGGGGAAAGAAACTTAGGCCATAACCTTAAGAAGAATTGAAGAAGCTAGTAGTAATTAAACTCATGATGGGTTTTAAGTGGTGAATTGAGGAAATTCATTACAAGATGAATTAAAGGATGAAGTTAACCTTAAAATGCATTAAATGTGATATGTGTTTATAATATTCTAATGTTGTGTACTAATCAAGATAATTTGTTTTGGTTGTAGATGTCAGGAGATAACATGATGTATAGAGATATACATGTGGTTAGTGAAGAGTTCGTTGAACCAGATAGAGATTTTACCGACACCCGTAGCTGAGATGCCAATGGTGGTAGTGGTTGAGTTAGAAGATTCTGAGAACTTAGGGTTTACATCCTTATTCGATGGAATATCTAAGGAGGAGGTGGAGGTAGTATCGTTTAACACGATAATACCTACAGAGGAGATGACTCTGGGGAAGTCAATGAAGGCGTTGTTCATGACTGTGTTGGATAGGAATATCCAATTAGGTAAAGAGACAAAAGAATTGAAGGAAGAGATCCATGACATCTTGGAGAACAAGAGGGACATGGAGACGTTTTGAGAGGCGGAACATGATTATAAAGTTTTGGCAAAGGAAAAAATCCACGAGCTAAAACATGAGGCTTTTGAGCTTAAAGAGAAGCTAAAGGACAAGAAGTAGAAGATTTGTAAGATATCCTATATTCATAGGAGTTCTCATGAGTATTATCAGCGACAAGTTGCTGAGTATCATGTGGAAGCAGGGAAAACTAGACATATAATCAGTCAAGATGTGGTAGCCAGTCTCGCCGATGCAGATTATACGAATGCCATTAGGCAAATGTAATCTAGTTAATAACTATATTAGGTTTAGATATGTAAATATTGTGTACCTATGTAGTAACGTAAAACCCTCTTTTGTATAATCAAAGGGTAGTCTTTTGTAAATCCCAATTCCTGGAAAGTAATTGCGGGAAAGTAATGTAATTAGCTAAGGCTATGTAATGGTAAACGATGTAGTATTATACTACAAAGAAAGAAGCATATCAATATAAGTACTTTATTGAACATGTTTTGTGATGAGTTTGGGTTATTGTTTAAAATGAATAATGACTAATTAAGAAGAAAGAAGCAATAATGAACTGTTATTCATTTTAACAGAAAGATGTCGTGTAACAATCCAAAATTTGAAGTTATAATTTTAAATATTTATTGAGTTATATAAATATTTAATGGATGTGTTTATTATTGAATAAACATTTGTTTATTTTTGATTTGATTTGATTGGTTAACTATTTGTTAAATAAATAATTAAGGAGTTAAAGAAATTAATTATTATGAGATAATATTCTAATTTAATTAATAAATTAAGTTAGAGAGTTGATAGGGATTAAATGGATTATTATAATATTTTTATTTAATTTGGTAATAAAAGTGTGACAAATAACTATGCTATAAATGGTTTATTAAAATAAATTAAAGGAGTTTAATTTAGTTTTGCCAAATAAGGCTTAAATATATGAAGTCTTTAATTTTAATGAGCTTTGCCAAATAGAGCCTCATGGCTTTTGGATTTTTGAATTTTGGAGTTTTAATAATATAAATTAAATAAACAAAATATAAATAATATATAATAATTTTTTGTAACCGCTGATTTAATAAGGTAATTAGTAGAACATCGGTTTTTAGACGTTTAAAAATCGTGCGTTGGTTTTGTTTTGATATTTACGTATAGTGTATTTGGCCTATATTGATAACTAAGAAAAGAAAAGGATTTCAGAAGTTTGAGAGAGTCTGAGAGAGAGAATCAAGAGAGAGTTCCTAAGTCTTTCAAACAATTAGTTGTGGTGAGCAAGGAGTTAACAGAAGGTATGTTACATAAGTTTAATATTATATTATATATACATATATGTGTTAATATGTTTTATGACATAGTTTAAAGTCTTTGTGTTCTTGGCAGTAGTATAAAGTTTTTACAAATTTTTTGTAATCCCAAATGTTATAATTGGTGATGAAAATGATGTGCATATGTAATTGTAATGTTATAACTAGTATATATATATATATATATATATATATATATATATATATATATATGTGTGTGTGTGTGTGTGTGTGTGTGTGTGTGTGTGTGTGTGTGTGTGTGTGTGTGTAATTTTATGTTAGTTACGTTTAAAAGAAAGAGAATGTTTTTATAGTGAACATATGTATGAACGTAGTTTATAGGGGTACCAAAATTAGTAATTTATTGTGAGCCAATTATGAAATTGAACCTTGTATATGTTAATTGGGTAAGAATTAAAGAGAATGTAGTTCAAAGAAATGAATTTGGTGTATAGCTATGGTTACCGTGTTCACTGTGTCAAACAAATGTCAAAAATAGAGTTTTGGTTTAAAAACATGGCATTCAAGGATTTAAGCTTTCTAAAATTGTTGTTTAGTTATTTTAAATTGGTATATGTGTGATGGGTAAGGGTTATGTGTAATTTACATAAGTTACATGTGTATTAATTTAGCTACTAGAAGCTATTACACAGACAGAAGTTAGCTTTGTTCTGTTCTTCGTGCTCGGTACTGTAAGTTCGGCGCCTCAGTGCAAAAATCAGTGCCGCAACCTCAACTTCACGCCGTAGCGCTAAAGTCAGTGTAGCAGCCCCGACTTTCGTGCCGCAGCGCCAGCCCATGGCCTGGACTTCACGCCCCAGCGCCACTACAGCGTCGCAGCGCCGCCAACAGTACAAACTGTGGCGCCGCAGCGCCGGTTATCAGTTGGGCCAAGAATGAGTTTTCTTTTACACAAATTCTGTAGATGCTGATATAATGCAATATCTTAAAAATGTAATTTTGTTATTGTGGTATTATAGTGCTATGAATGAGCATATTATTAACACTTAACGAATGTTATTGATGTAACTTGGTTATGTGATTAAAAATCTAGACATACATGAAATAGGTACTTATTTGTATATAGAGTATTGGTAATGACTAATTGTATCCTAATGATATGTGATTAGGATATTGTGAATCAAACTATTACAGTTTAGCTTACACGCAAGACAAGTTTCTTACTCTACCTTGTTTACAATTATGCAAGTTTCTTAACTTCTTTCAATTCGTGTATTGAACGCAAGTATCTTATCCTTAATTTTTTACTTTTAAGAAAATTCCTTTATCTCTATCTTAATTGTAAATATTACAAGTTTCCTAAACCTTATTCTTATATTGAGCAAGTTTCTCTAAATTTTAACTTGTGATTTAGCATGCAAGTTTCTACATTCTGATATACTAGTGTTGAACAATTTTATCGTTCACTTTACTATTTGGTATGCATGCTTGGTACTCAATTCTAAATAACCTTGACTTAATATGGTTCAAGCAAGGTATGTCATGATTATTCAATATTTATGCTCTTAGATTATTCCTAAAGCATGACCTTAGTATACAATGTTGATTCACTTATGGTTTATTCTACAACATAACGTTATTACTTTTTATTCAACTACTCCTTAGTTGATGTTCGTTGAATTCCAAATTACCTTAAAACGTATCCAAACCAAACTTACTTTGGTGCAGACTTAGATTCTAAATGCTGAGATGAACAACCTTATTATTAGGGGATAATTTACGCATAGCGTTGAAATATTTGTGCACAATACATTGTACGAATGGCTGATCCCCCTAAGTACAAGGAGTCCCTATAGTCTTATGACCGTTAAAGTTTAAGTTGAAAGTTTACTTATAACTATGGACATAGTTCGTGGTCTTATGACCCTCATATATGTATTTCAGAATTTTGATTATCATTAATAGAGCATATTGTTCAGTTCAATTGATCCTATTATTTGGCAAATGTTGTAAAGTTTTATTCATTTTTATTTCAAGTGAGCCTTGTTTGCTCACTCTTGCTTATATAATTATACATCTAAAGTTGAGAAGGTCGATGTACCTAGCACCAGTAAAGGAAAGGAAAAGATGAACAAGTATTGAAAACTTGTAAACATGTTGATATTTTATTGTCAGACTTTATTTTAATTATTGCAATGAACTTATTTAATTTTCCACATATGATGTTTTTATTTAAAGGTTAGATAACCTGAGAGATTTTTATTAATGTAATCCTTTAATACGAAGGTTTATTATTCAATTTTATTATGATTGGGTAGTTAGACATGAATGTTTTTATTAAGTGAACACCAAATCTTTAGGTAATGAAGTACCCGGATTTAGGGGTGTCACAAGTTGGTATCAAAGCTTTAGGTTATGAACTTTAGGTGGGGGAAAAGCCTTAGGAAGTAACCTTTGAAAAGATAGTGGTGATAAACTCTTATCGAGTTTTAAGGGAAAAGTAATAAAACACTTATGTGCTTATATGATTTTAAACTATGTGCTCGTGAGTGTCGGGTAGAAATGATTAGTAATTAAAACTTAAAAAAACATTTGTTGTCAAGATGGCTAATGTAGGAGAATCCAGTCAGGTTAGGGAGGAAGGACCTCAGATGCCTAGAGAGGAGGAGCTTCGTGACATTCAGGTGGTTTGGGAACAACTACTTCCATGGGAGTCAGTCATGTTGGTCATAGTGGTTGAGCATGAGGGTTTACCTGATGAGGATGATGATGTAGAAACGCATGAGGAGTATCCCATTTAGCTGCCACAGTCGAATGAGGATAACGAGGACGAGGAGGAAGAGATTCCACTGAACTCGATCGTTGCTCGTATGTACGACCGCAATGTGGAACTGTAGGATACTGTCAAGGAGTTGGAAGATATAGTAGCTAAACAACAGACCTCGATGGCACAGAAGGACGACGAGATCCAAGATCGAGAGGAATGTCTGAATAATGTCAAAGAGAAGCCGGTCCACACTGAAGAAGAGAATGAACAAATGACAACAGAGATTGCAGAGCTGAAGAACAAGTTAAAAGAAGAGTCTACTAAGAGGGCAAGAGCCGAAAACACATACGAGGAAGCATATCAACGAGCCGGGATAGCAGAGAGAGACGCACGAGCAAAGACGTTCAAGATGGAAGGGATGAAGAACGTATTCAACACCGTGATTAATCTAGCTCAAGATCAGGTCATGGGTTATCCAATTCAGTTTGAGACACTACCGCCGTATATATTAGATTGCAGAAAAATGTTCCGGAGTATGGAGGAAGAGCGTCGTAAGGCTACATAACATCTTAGTAGGACATCGTAGAGAATGTACCTGATATACGATTAATAAAATGTTAAATAATATGTAAATCCCTAATGATATGTAATCAATGGGATATGATGTTGATGTTATCCTAAAAGTTTATTAGTTCAGGAAAGTATTGTAATTAGCAGTGATGCTATTGTTCTTATGTTTTCAAACAGATTATGAATGGATAAAAGTTATTATTTTATTTTATTCAAAGTGTTATGTGTTATGTGATGATTTCTTTTATGGGGTGCAAGTTAAGTAAAAAATATTTAAATGAGTTGAGTAATAATCTAATTAGTATATTTTAACAGAAAATGCCTCCAAGACGTCAACCACGACAAAGAACCACTGAGGGAACTACCAATAACGACAACGTTGAAGTTAACCCCGTTCAGCAGCTAGTGACGTTACTGACGGGCGCATTGCAGAATCAACCGCAGAATCAAGCTACAATATTTAAGGATTTCAAGGCGGTTGGACCACTAGAATTCTGTGGATCCATGAATCCAGTTGAGGCATAAACCTGAATCATAGAGATAGAGAAAGTGTTCGATGTTGAAAGAGTAGGGGAGAATCAGAAGAATGCTTTTGCAACATTCATGTTAAAAGTATAGGCTAGTTATTAGTGGCAAGCCAATAAAACTCGAGGAGGACAAGCAGTTATGACTTGGGATATGTTTAAGGAGATATTCTTCGAGACTTATTTCCCAGAGAGTTCGAAGAATTAGATGGAGGTGCAGTTTTAAGAACTGAAGCAAGGATCATTGACGGTATCGGAGTGTGCCATATCAAGTTAGCACAGATGAACGCAAGGCTAAGAGGTTTGCGCCATATCAAGTCAGCAAAGATGAACACAAGGCTAAGTGGTTTGAACAGGGACTAAAACCCTGGTTGTACAGTAGGGTCTCCCTGTTCCAGCTGAAGACATTTACAGCAGTAATGAAGAAGGCAATTCTCACTGAAGGTGGAGGCGAGGCAGTAACGAAGTTTAATCAAGAACAGAAAAAGGAGAATAATGAAGTGGAGGTTAAGAATGGTGGTGGTGGTAGTAAAAATGGTAACAATAACTTGAAGAGAAAAAGGAATGGAAATATGGGTGCTGGAAATCAGCAGGGTAACCAGCAGAATAAGAAGTTCGAAGCATGTGCTACCTGCAGGAAGTTTCACAAGGGTGTGTGCTTAATGGGGCAACGTGTATGCTTTAAATGTGGCCAGGAAGGTCACATCGCCCCAAATTGCAATCAACCCAAGAAGAACGTTTGCTTCACGTGTGGGTCAAAGGATCATTTTTCTCGTGAGTGCCCTAAGAAGAAAGCTGGGGAAACAACATGAAGCAAGGGAGGTAGCAGTGGAGGTACGTGGACCATTGTTGGACCAACAAAATAAAACAAACCCACAGCCAGAACCTTCAACATGACTGTGCAAGATGCTGTACAATCAAAGGATGTTGTGTCAGGTATTATCCCTGTGACACCCCCAAATCCGGGTACTTCATTTCCACCGAATTTGGTGCTAACTATCAAAATAATTACATCTAACTACCCATGATAAAGGATAAAACATTAAATAACTTAAACAATAATCTTCCCCATTAAAGGGTTACATCTTCCCATAAACAATCCCACGTACTCTAACTTTGAATTATTACATTAGTTTGCAGAATACATTATAAAATAAAACAAGTCTTATAACATCACGCCTTTAAATAAACTTTAAATATTTTTTCAACACTTGGACATCTTGCCCTTTCCCTTGCTAGTAGATGGCTCATCACCTCTTTTGACTTTAGCTGCATTGTTTAATTACAAGAGTGAGCAAACAATTGCTCACTGATATAAAGAGTAATAATAATAACCATATGAAAATGAACAACGAATGATGTACAATAATGAACTTGTTCTATGAATAGAAATAGAAACAAGTTCGAACTTTAATATCTGAGGATCTTATGTCCACGAACTATGTCCACGGTGATTAGGTATTACTATTCTAACCTTAACAGTTAATTAGACTGTACAGACTCTTATTAATGTACTTAGGGGGATCAGCCCTTTGTACCATGTATTGTGCACAAACATCTAAACGTTACACGTACAAAATCCCCTATGTTAGGGTTGTTCATCTCAGTTTGAATTTAGAATTTCCGCAGTAAAGAAAGTTTAGTTTGGAACTAGCTTATCAGTATTTCTAGAATTTTAGAACACTATTCAATTTTCATTAATAAAGGTTTAATTCAATAATGTATAACTGAACAAGGCTATCAAAGTCAAAGATCGGATATCAACAATATATAATTGAATAAACGTGATATATAGGCAAAGTACTATATTCAAAGAATTAGAAAAATCTCCTTTGAATCAATGTGTTAGAACAATATACATTTTGAATAATAATAAAAAGAAATAAGAATGTGAAACTCATTTGATGTAACGAATTAGATTACAAGAGCTTCTTCAATCGTACACAAAAATAGAATCAATAGTCTTGCTCAATGAAAGTTTAGGCTAAGAAACATGTATTCATAAACAAAAGAATGAAGTTTGAAAGCTTGCTCAATGTAAAGAGTTAAGGTTTAGAAACTTGCTCAATGTAAAGAGTTAAGGTTTAGAAACTTGCCTTGAATGTAAGCTACACAAATGTAATATTCGCCAATTACTCGGCATATATCATTGAAATCGCAACAACAATTAGTTGTATGAATATTAGCTTTAGGGGTTTAAACCATCATTTAGGTCATAACCCTAATCTAGCACCTAACCACGTAGGTTAACATACTTAACGAATCTGAAATCTCATTACGATCCAACATAACTTAATCGTTCACCTCTAACTTTGAAAACACCACATTTGATTTCATTTTATAACTTATTTAAATAATTATTTAAAATCTTTACAGTTAGCATTACAACACATTACAATCTGTTATTATAGTTTATATTATGTCTTAACATCATTAACATGCTTGCTTAGCTAACAAAAGTCCATTACACATGACCTGCAAATAGGCAGAAGTCACTGCCTGGGCTCAGGGCACGGCGCAGTTGCGCTGCCTCAAGGCGCAACTGTGCCAGCGCAGCTGCGCCGTTTCTGCCTGTGGTACCGGCACAGCTGCGCCATGCACAGATAGAAACTACAGCAGTAGCTCTGTTACTCGGCAGTCACCCATCACAACCCAATTCCTACATAAATTATGAAACCTAGCAACTAAAACTTTGTGATAACAACCATAAACATGCAATACCACATAATAACAACATAAACACTCTATACCTACAATTTTGAAGGATCAAAATCCCAATTTTCCCAAATTTCATCATTTTTCACACTATTAGCGAATTCGGTCACCACGAATTCGTTTCTTGACCAATTGACACGATTCCAACTACGCCACTTTCGTATCTTAACATACTAACATAATCCACAACCAAATTACAGATTATAACAAGTATTGATCATGAAAATTTGTACTTTCTAAGCCATATCCAATAACATAAACACCGATATATATATATATATATATATATATATATATGTATAAAACCTTCTACTACAACCCTATTCCATGCCTTTAATCATTAAATAACACCCATAAATGAGGATTAACAGATTATAGATCATATATATACATGTATTTGTATCAATTCCACAAAATTATCAAAAAAATTAGAATTGAAGTAAGTTATACATTCTCTTTGATTGTGTGCTACAAAAGATGGTGACTAGGTTTAGTAATTCCCCTTCTTTCTCTTGCCAATCTCCAAAAACTCAGTGTTTTCTTCTCTCTTGCACACCCTCTGTAATTCTTCTTCTCGCCCAACTCACCACTAGCCTTAGGAAAAATAAGATGCGTAAATAATATAGACTGCCATTCACCCACGTATTCTTCCGTTAGAAAAATAAAAAGTTTGCGTCAGTTGAATAAGTCAAAGGCCACAAGACCTTGTTTGGCTAGCATATAACTTCATAAACTAAATTATTTTTATATTATTCTTATTATATAGTTTTCATGTCACACCATTAATTTAGTTAATTAAGTAACTTTAGTTTAGCTAATTTAAATAACTTATAATAATAATAAAATTCTTATTATCATTATACCTTAGAATTAATAAATAATTATATCTCTAATTTAATTAATAAATTAGACACATCACCTTATTTAATTTATTTACTTCCTTTAAATTAAACAATTCATTTAATTTAATTATTTTCTTAAATATTAAGCATTTGATTTAATTATAATTACTTCCTTAAATTAAATCCTTTAAATAAAGTTAACATTAACATTATTCAATTTAATTAACATTATTCAATTTAGTTAATAAATTAATTCACCACAATTATCAATTATTTATTTTTCTCAATAAATAAATTATTTAAAATATTTATTTAATTCAATAAATATTTAAATTAAATTACAAATTTCTCGATCGTTACATCCTTCCCTCCTTAAAAGGATTCTTTCCACAGAATCACAACTCGAAAAATTTATTTATTACATCTTCCCCTCCTTAACAAGATTCTGTCCCCAGAATCGCTATACAAAATCAAGCAAACAACTGAGGATAATTTCTCATCATAACATCTTCAAGTTCCCACGTAGCTTCCTCAGCATTGTGGTTCCTCGAGATTACCTTAACAGAAGGTATCACCTTATTCCTCAATACTTGCTCTTTTCTATCAACAATTTGAATAGGGACTTCTTCATATGTTAAGTTTTTCTTAAACTGTAAAGGCTCATATTCTATAACATGTGTATAGTCAGGCTTATATGGTCCCAACACCGAGACGTGGAAAATATTATGGATATGCACCAATTCTAGAGGTAAAGCTACCTCGTATACCACTTCACCCACACGC
The DNA here is from genome assembly GCA_016801055.1 of Panax notoginseng. Taxonomy (NCBI): domain Eukaryota; kingdom Viridiplantae; phylum Streptophyta; class Magnoliopsida; order Apiales; family Araliaceae; genus Panax; species Panax notoginseng. Next base: position 147,664,935 of record CM029018.1, on the reverse strand, counting down.
CAAAGCACTTCAAAAGGACCTATAAATGTAGGGCTTAATTCCCCTTTCTTGCCAAATTGAATTTTCCCCTTCTAGGGAGATACTTTCAAGAATACATAACTACCAACATCAAATTCCCGATTTTGTCAGTGTTGATCGGCATATTTCTTCTGTCTATTTTGTGCAGATATCAATCTTGCTCGAATCACCTTGATGATTTTGACAATTTTTAATTTACACCAACTCTGGACCCAAAAGTTGACGTTCACCTACCTCATCCCAACATAACGGAGTTCTGCATTTTCTACCGTATAACGCTTCATAAGGCGGCATGCCAATACTCGCGTGATAACTATTATTATAGGAAAATTCAACCAACGATAAATGATCGTCCCAATTTTCCTTGAAATCCATAATACATGCTCTGAGCATATCCTCTAGTGTCTGGATGGTTCTCTCACTCTGTCCATCTGTTTGAGGATGGTACGTTGTGCTCATTCTTAGCTGTTTTCCCAAACATTCTTGTAATCACTTCCAAAAATTTGATGTGAAACGTGGATCTCTGTCTGATACAATGGACACAGGTACACCATGTCGTGAAACAATTTCCTTCACGTATACTTTTGCCAACCGATCCAGGTTAAATCTAATCTTGATTTGTAAGAAGTGTGCCGACTTCGTCTGTCGATCAACAATCACCCAAACGACGTCATAACCTTGCTGAGTCGTTGGAAGACCTACCATAAAATCCATTGTGATATGCTCCCACTTCCCTTCCGGTATCTCCAACGATTGCAATAATCTGCTTGGCCTTTGGTGTTCAGCTTTTACTTTCTAACACGTTAACCATTTTGCCACACACTCAGCTACATCCTTTTTCATATTCGGCCACCAAAAATGATGTCTAAGATCTTGGTACATTTTCGTACTTCCAGGGTGATTCAAATATCTTGATTTGTGAGCTTCACTCAGAACTTCCTCTTTAACTTCTGGTACTGGCAGAACCCAAATTCTCCCTTCGAATCGAAGTAACCCTTCCGAATCGATTTTTAATTTACTTTCCCCCCTTCAGATACTTTTTGTTTTATCTTTTTCGCATTCTTCATCCTGAAGTTGTGCATTCTTCACTTTATCTACCAACGTTGAATCGTTTCTTATCTGGAATAACTTCTCGTCAGATTTTGTTGGATATTTAATTTCCAATTCCAACTTAGCCATTTCCGACACTAACTTCTCCTGAGCTGTCAACATCATTAAATTCTCTCGTCCCTTCCTGCTTAAAGCTTCAGCAACAACATTCGCCTTTCCGGGATGATAGAAAATCTCGCAGTCATAGTCTTTGATCAGCTCCAACCATCTTCTTTGCCTCATATTCAAATCTTTTTGTGTAAAGATATACTTCAGACTTTTATGGTCAGTATATATCTCACACCTTTCTCCATAAAGATAATATCTCCAAATCTTCAGGGCAAACACCACCGTAGCCAACTCTAAGTCATGAGTCGGATACCCTTTTTCATAATCTTTTAATTGACGTGATGCATATGCAATAACTCTGTCATTCTGCATAAGCACACAGCCTAGTCCTTTATGCGATGCATCACTATACACCACAAAATTCCCTATATCAGCAGGCAATGATAACACAGGTGCTGTACTTAACCTCTTCTTCAATTCATGAAAATTTTCCTCACACTTCTCCGTCCAAACAAACTTAACTGCCTTCCTGGTTAAATTCGTCAGTGGGGTCGCGATTTTGGAAAAATCTTGAATGAAACGCCTATAGTAACCTGCCAACCCTAAGAAACTCCTCGTCTCTGACGGTGTTTTCGGCTGATCCCAGTTTACTACAGCTTCAACTTTTGATGGATCTGCCAAAATTCCATCTTTATCAATAACATGCCTGAGAAACTGTACACGTTCTAACCAAAACTCATATTTTAAAAATTTTGCGTACAACTTCTCTTTCCTCAATGTCTCCAACGTCACTCTTAAGTGTTCTACATATTCTTCCTTGGTTTTAGAATACACCAGGATATCATCAATAAACACCACCACAAATGTATCTAAGAATGGTTTAAACACCCTGTTCATCAAATCCATGAACGATGCAGATGCATTGGTTAAACGAAATGACATAACCAGAAACTTGTAATGACCATATCGAGTTCTGAATGCTGTCTTCGGTACGTCTTCTGGCCTCACCTTCAGCTGATGATAACCACTCCTAAAGTCTATCTTTGAAAAATACCTCGCACCCTTCAGTTGATCAAACATGTCGTCGATTCTTGGTAACAGATACTTATTTTTAATCGTAACCTTATTCAATTCTTTGTAATTAATGCAGAGCCGCATCAATCCATCATTCTTCTTAACAAATAACACTGGCGCTCCCCATGGCGATACGCTCGGCTAGATATACTTCTTGTTGAGCAATTCTTGCAATTGCACCATCAACTCCTTCATCTCTATCGGGGCCATTCTGTATGGTGCCTTAGATATCGGACCCGTTCCTGGTACTAAATCAATCACGAACTCGATTTGTCAATCTGGCGGAAGACCCGGCAAATCGTCTGGAAATACATCTGCAAAATCTCTTATGATCGGTATCTCTTCTAACTTCCCACTTTTATTCTGTGTATTAACTATGTAGGCTATGTATCCTACACATCCTTGTCTTAACAACTTCTTGGCTTGCATCACCATCAGATAACTTGCTTGTCGAGGTGACTTGCTACCATAGAACACAACCTTTGACGGAGTCATAAGGTTAACACACTTTCTTTGGCAATCAATTACTGCTTCGTGATTGAATAACCAATCCATTCCTAGGATAACATCAAACTCACCCAGTCTAATTGGTATCAAGTCTACCCTCATCTCTTAACTCTTTATAACCACTCTACAATTCTTATATATGAATCTAACATGAATCACTTTCCTATTTGCAATCTCTATGCTCAAAGGATAATCTAATTCTTCCTGAGGCGAATCTAAATTCTGAGCAAATTTATTGGATACAAATGAACAAGTAGCACCCGAATCAAATAGTAAATAAGCATTAATACCATTAATCGGAATGATACCTGACACCATATCCTTAGACTGAACAGCATCCTGCACGGTCATATTGAAAGTTCTCATAGTAGGTCAACTTGACTGTGCTAGTCCAGTGATATTTAATGCACCACCACTGTTGTTGTATCCCTTTCCTCCACTTGCACTTCCCGCTGGCTTTTTAGGAAAATCACGAGCCATGTGATCCTTTGAACCACAGGTAAAACATACTCCTTTATTTGGGCTAAAACAGTTCGGTGCAATGTGTCCCTCCTGCCAATAGTTGAAACACACCCGCTTTCCCTTCAAACATACCCCAGTATGGTTCTTTCCACAAGTAGCGCAAGCTTCAAACCTTTTTTTTTGCTGACTTCCCTGCTGTCCTCCCGTAGTCGAATTCTCGTTCCACTTCCTCTTCTGATTGTTACTTCCAACATTACTCCCACCAGCCTTATTTTCACTATCATTCTTCCTCTTATTTTGTTCTTGGTTGTACTTGGTCAAGGCATCACTTCCACCTTCTGTGATAATTGCCTTTTCCAGTACAGCCGCACATGTATTTAACTGGAACATTGAAACCTTGCTATACATCCAGGGTTTCAATCCTTGTTCGAACCTTCTCGCCTTACGCTCATCCGTATTGACTTGATAAGTGGCAAACCTTGCCACCTCGTTAAACTTCGCAGCATATTCTGGCACCGTCACAGTTCCTTGTTTAACCTCCAGAAATTGCACCTCCAACTGATTCCGAGAACTCGCTGGAAAGTACATTTCGAAAAACATTTCCTTAAATCTATCCCACATTATCACTCCTTGTACCCCACAAACCTTATTTACTTGCCACCAGTAGCTAGCTTCAGACTTCAGCATGAACGTTGCAAATGCGGTCTTCTGATCTTCATTAACTCTAGCAACGTCAAACACTTTTTCCATTTCCATGATCCAGGTTTGGGCTTCCACTGGATTCATAGACCCTTGAAACTCTGGCGGTCCAACTACTTTGAATTCCTTGAAAGTCGTAACTTAAGCTTGCGGTTGATTCGCAAGTGCTCCCGTCAACAGAGTTACCAACTGCAGAACCGGATTAGCGTTGGCCTCATCGTTATTGTTAGTAGACCCCTCAGGAGGTGGTTATTGACGTGGTTGTCTTCTTCTAGGAGGTATTTTATGTTAGAATATACGCTTATTAGTTCCTCACTCAACTTCTTGAGTATTTGAAGTTTAACTTAAACATTCTAAGATTAAAGCTATAACACATAACATCTCAAATTAACTTTGATATTTATTCATTCATAATGCTTTAAAATATATAAAAGATAGCATATATGCTATAAACATCCACTTTCCTGAACTAAACCAGTTTCAGGATTGCATACTCATACTACCCGTTTATTCATCTCAAAATAAGGGATTTAAAACTTTATTTATTGACATAATAACCACATATTATCATCATTCTTATTTTCTATCTATGCATATTAAGACGTCGATAGGATTCTATGCGCTCCTCCTCCATGATGCGATATGTCGTCCTACGATCCATCACGAACCACGGCGAGTCTTCAAATTGAGGTGGGTAATAAAAGACTCGATCCTGGGACCTATCAATCACAGAATTAAATGCACGATCCATTTCATTCATTTTGGCCTTCTTCACTTAGACATTAGCCTAAGCACGATCTGCACGTTGAGTCGCCTTCATCCAAGCATCCTCTGCTCTTGTACGCTTAGCTGATTCCTCTTTGAAGTCATCTTTCAAATTCTCCATGTCAGTCTTCATCTTCTCCTTCACTGCCAACAGATCTTCATCCTGACCCTTGGTATGAACTAAATCCCATTCCATGTTTTTGAGTTTTGAGTCAATTTACTGAATCTCTACATCCTTCTACTCCATCGCAACGTGATGCATATCAACCATCTCCTTCAGTTCCTCTACATTATCATGTAACTCTATGTTACGGTCGTACAAAGCATCATACATCTTAGCCGATACGGAGTTTGGTGGAAACTCCACAGGATCCTCATCTATCTCCTCAGAATTATCCTCCTCGGGATCGGTCACAGGCTCATACTCCTGAATCAACTGTTCCCGCACAATGTGAATATCCCGGGGTTCATCCTCTCTAGGTATCTAAGGTATCACCTCCCTAGCTGGACTGGATCCTCCTTCGCCAGATATCCTGACAACAAAATGATTTAAGTTTTACTTAACATTATCGATACTCTCGATCACATAAGTTATTAACACATGGCACATAATGTCTTTTATTGTTTAGTTTCAATGGATGCCTTAATCCATTCCTTAAAACCCGATAAGAGTTAAACACCTCTATGTTTTCTGTTTTCTTAAAGGCTACTTCCTAAGGTTTTCTCCAGCTAAGGTTCATAACCTAAGGCTTTGATACCAACCTGTGACACCGCCAACTTCGGGTACTTCATTTCCCCCGATTTTGGTGCTCACTATCAAAATAATTACATCTAACTACCCATGATAAAGGATAAAACATTAAATAACTTAAACAATAATCTTTCCCATTAAAGGGTTACATCATCTCATAAATAATCTCAGGTACTCTAACCTAACATTATTACATCAGTTTGCGGAATACATTATAAAATAAAACAAGTATTATAACATCATGCATTTAAATAAACTTTAAATAATTCTTCAACACTTGGACATCTTACCCTTTCCCATGCTAGTAGATGGCTCATCACCTCTTTTTACTTTAGCTACATTGTTTAATTGCAAGAGTGAGCAAACATTTGCTCACTTATATAAAGAGTAGTAATAATAACCATATGAAAATGAACAACGAATGTTGTACAATAATGAACTTGTTCTATGAATAGAAACATAAACAAGTTCGAACTTTAATATCTGAGGGTCTTATGACCACGAACTATGTCCACGGTGATTAGGTATTACTACCCCAACCTTAATAGTTAATTAGACTGTACATACTCTTCTTAACGTACTTAGTGGGACGAACCCTTTATACCATGTATTGTGCACAAACATCTAAACATTACACGTACAAAATCCCCTATGTTAGCGTTGTTCGTCTCAGTTTGAATTTAGAATTTCCGCACTAAAGAAAGTTTAGTTTGGAACTAGCTTATCAGTGTTTCTAGAATTTTAGAACACTATTCAATTTCCATCAATAAAGGTTTAATACAATAATGTATAACTGAACAAGGCTATCAAAGTCAAATATCAGATATCAACAATATATAATTGAATAAACGTGATATACATGCAAAGTACTATATTCTAAGAATTAAAACAATCTCCTTTGAATCAATGTGTTAGAAAAATATACGCTTTGAATAATAATAACAAGAAATAAGAATGTGAAACTCATTCGATGTAACGAATTAGGTAACAAGAGGTTATTCAATCATACACAATAATAGAATCAATAGTCTTGCTCAATGAAAGTTTAGGCTAAGAAACTTGCATTCATAAACAAAAGAATGAAGTTAGAAAGCTTGCTCAATATAAAGAGTTAAGGTTTAGAAACTTGCTCAATGTAAAGAGTTAAGGTTTAGAAACTTGCCTTGAATGTAAGCTACACAAATGTAATATTTGCCAATTACCCTATATATATCATTGAAATCGCAACAACAATTAGTTGTATGAATATTAGCTTTAGGGGTTTAAACCATCATTTAGGTCATAACCCTAATCTAGCACCTAACCACGTAGGTTAACATACTAAACGAATCTGAAATCTTATTACGATCCAACATAGCTTAATCGTTCACTTCTCACTTTGAAAACACCACATTTGGTTTCATTTTATAACTTATTTAAATAATTATTTAAAATCTTTACACTTAACATTACAACACATTACAATCTGTTATTATAGTTTATATTATGTCTTAACATCATTAACATGCTTGCTTAGCTAACATAAGTCCATTACATATGACCTGCAAATAAGCAGAAGTCACTGCCTGGGCTCAGGGCACAGCGCAGCTGCGCTGTCCTAGGGCCCAACTGCTCCAGCGCAGCTGCACAGTTTCTACCTGTGGTACCGGCGCAGCTGCGCCACGCACAGATAAAAACTGCAGTAGCAGCTCTGTTACTCGGCAGTCACCCATCACAACCCAATTCCTACAGAAATTATGAAACCTAACAACTAAAACTTTGTGATAACATCCATAAACATGCAATACCACATAATAACAACATAAACACTCTATACCTACAATTTTGAAGGATCAAAATCCCAATTTTCATCATTTATACTATTAGCGAATTCGATCACCACGAATTCGTTTCTTAACCAATTGACACGATTCCAACTACGCCGTTTTCGTTTCATAACATACTAACATAATCCACAACCAAATTATTGATTATAACAAGTATTGCTCATGAAAATTTGTACTTTTTAAGCCATATCCAATAACATAAACACTCATATATATAAAACATTCTACTACAACCCTATTCCATGCCTTTAATCATCAAATAACACCCACAAACGAGGATTAACGGATTATAAATCATATATATACATGTATTTGTATCAATTCCACAAAATTATCAAAAAATTAGAATTGAAGTAAGTTATACATTCTCTTTGATTGTATGCTACAAAAGATGGTGACTAGGTTTAGTAATTCCCCTTCTTCCTCTTGCCAATCTCCAAAAACTCAGTGTTTTCTTCTCTCTTGCACACCCTCTGTAATTCTTCTTCTCACCCAACTCACCACTAGCCTTAGGAAAAATAAGATGCGTAGATAATGTAAACTTCCATTCACCCATGTATTCTTCCGTTAGAAAAATAAAAAGTTTGCGTCAATTGAATAAGCCAAAGGCCACAAGGCCTTGTTTGGCTACCATATAACTTCATAAACTAAATTATTTTTATATTATTCTTATTATATAGTTTTCATGTCACACCATTAATTTAGTTAATTAAATAACTTTAGTTTAGCTAATTTAAATAACTTATAATAATAATAAAATTCTTATTATCATTATACCTTATAATTAATAAATAATTATATCTCTACTTTAATTAATAAATTAGACACATCACCTTATTTAATTTATTTATTTCCTTTAAATTAACCAATTCATTTAATTTAATTATTTTCTTAAATATTAAGCAATTGATTTAATTTAATTATTTCCTTAAATTAAATCCTTTAGTTAAAATTAACATTAACATTATTCAATTTAATTAACATTAATCAATTTAGTTACTAAATTAATTCACCACAGTTATCAATTATTTATTTTCCTTAATAAATAAATTATTTAAAATATTTATTTAATTCAATAAATATTTAAATTAAATTACAATTTTCTCGATCGTTACAATCCCAATCAATGATATAGATGCTTATGTATTATTTGATTCGGGTGCTACTTGCTCATTTATATCTGATGAATTTACTAAGAGGTTAGGATTGCCTAGTGAAGAATTGAATTTCCCTTTAAACATAGAAATTATGAATAAGGAAGTGATTCTTGTTAGGTTCATACACAAGAATTGTAGGGTGAATATTAAGGGGAATATCATGATGGTAGATTTAATCCCGATTAAATTTGGAGAGTTTGATGTTATATTGGGAATGGATTGGCTATTTAATTATGGAGCGATAATTGATTGCCAAAAGAAATGTGTAAATCGTATGACTCCGTCAAAGGTAGTTTTATATGGCAGTAAATCGCCAAGACATGCAAAATGTTTGACGATTATGCAGGCCAATAAGTTGTTGAGTCAAGGCTGTGTGGGTTATTTAGCTTACATAGTCGATACTCAGAAGAAGGGTGTGAAACTAAAAGAAATACCAATGGTTAGGGAATTTGTAGATATGTTTCCGGAAGAGTTGCCAGGACTTCCGCCTGACAGAGAGATTGAATTCGTGATCGACTTAGTTCCAGGAACTACTCCGATATCAAAGGCCCCGTACAAAATGGCTCTGGTAGAGATGAAGGAACTGATGGTACAACTGCAGGAGCTGTTAGACAAGAAATGCATTCAGTCGAGTGTGTCACCGTGGGGGAGCACCGGTGTTATTTGTGAAGAAGAAGGATGGGTCAATGTGTCTTTGCATTGATTATAAAGAAGTAAACAAAGTCACTAATAAGAATAAATATTCGTTGCCAAGAATAGATGACTTGTTTGATCAATTGAAGGGTGCTAAATACTTCTCGAAAATAGATTTGAGAAGTGGGTATCACCAATTAAAAGTAAGAAAGGAGGATGTACCTAGAACGGCATTGTCGACGTCAGAATTTTTAGTTGTCCCTTTCCGTTACTTTTTCTTTGGTGATCTCATTTTAGGTGAGATTTGTTTAAAAAAACAAGTGAAAAAGGTCCGACATGTATAATGTCGACGATGGACTGTTAAGAGTCGTCAGTTGGTTTTTTTAAATGGTTGTACCAACACAATTGAAAAAAGGTTTGCACATTGACCCAGTGATGTGCCATTATTTAAACGGATCGGTGAAACCAAGATTCATTAGGGTCCGGGGACTTGATTATGCGGAGAGAATGTTTTAGGCACCCCCCGACATCCGTGCTACCACGGTGAACGCCTCTTCTCAAGAAACTGTTATCTGAATGTCTGTGTGTGTGTGGGTCAATGTGCTGTTTATTTGGAAGTAGTGTGAGGTCTCGTTCGCACCTATATACACATGGCATGAATTTATGTAAAAATTCAATTTTTAGAAGGATATGGCAGTGATGTTTTATAAAGGAGGGTTTTTCAAACTCTTGTGCTCAATAGTAATTGAGACCTTTTACACTTCCATTTTATTAAGTGTTCAGCTTGATTGATTTTATTTTCGAGATGCAAAGCATCTATAAGAAAATAATGTACAAAATAATGCTGATTTCCTCGTGGGCATAAAAACCATCTGAGGAAATTCAGACACCGCAAAATAATTTACAAGCTATTTACAGCTGAAAATGTCCATCACGAGAACCGAATCTAGATCCAATAGGCTGAATCTGTGATCTCGTGATTCCTAGGCTCACACGATACCGCAATTTGTATGGAAGCAGTAAGCATGTATATATATAAAAGCTGTATATATATATATATATATATATATATATATATATATATATATATATATATATATATATATATATACAGACATGATCAGCCACCACGAAGGACCTTCACGGGGGATCAGAAAATATAAATAAAGCTGTAAAAGCTATCAATCGCCACGGATGAAACTCCAGGCGGGACGAAACATAAATAAAGTTTTACAAAGCAATCAACTGCCACGAAGTGAACTCCAGGCAGGACGAAAATATATATATATATATATATATATATATATATATATATATATATATATATATATATATATATATATATATATATATGCATATATAAAAGGGATAAACGCACCAGATGTAAAATCCAGGCTCATCGAGCAGAGTTCGACAACAGTTCATATATATATATATATATAAGCAAATAAACGCTCCAGACCGAAGTCTAGGCTCAATCGAGGCATAACTCGATAGTGTTAGTCCATATATATATATATATATATATATATATATATATATATATATATATATATATATATATATATATATATATATATATATATATATATATACAAACTGAAATAAAACCACGGACCGAAGTTCGGGCAAATACACGCAACACGACTCTCAACGTGAAGAATAGTGTGTGCAAAGATGATGAGAAATACTTTAAAGTGTGTGAGAAGGCTTATAGTGGGCTACCAAAGAAGACTTCTATATCTTTAAAGTGGATGAAACTCGGCTCTCGCCGGTACAAGAGTAGCTATATGTGAGCTCACAAGTGTTTAAAATGAGAAAGCACTCATTATATTGAAATTACGGGGCAAATTTGACAGGGCTTTCTCGCCTCTATTTTTTTAAAATGGCCACCCCAAGCCCTCTATTTATAGAGGGGGGACCTGCGGCTAGCCGCAGGTGTACCTGAGACTTCTCGGGTTGTCCCGGGTTTCTCGGGTCGCGTTGTCTCGCAGTACGTGCACGTAGGCACTGTAATGTCCGCTCGAACTTTTAAAATTGCAATCTGGGCATCTAATTGAGGTATATAGGACCTATTTCGGACCGCCGTTGTCGAGAGTTGTACAATGGCATGGGATTAGAGGTTGTACGAAGTCATGAAGATGGGACGGTACCCTCTGGTCTTCAAGCTTCAAATTCTATCCGTTAACCTACACAATAGTCACTCAGGATTGGTTTTCCTCGATTCTTGTGGGACATCGTTGTGTAAAAATGTATGTATGAGATGTTGAGACGACTTGATGTGGACTTGAGTTGGCGAGATGATAAATTTTGCCCCTCACCAGAGTTATTGCCGGTTTGGGCTCGTAAAGTAGACGTTGCTCAGGGTTATTATCTCTAAGATTGGAATGCTGCAAGTGTTGAAGGTCCTCAGTATCATCTCTGAGGTGTACCTGTCCTCCCGGTATTATCTCTGGGTATGGTCTTGAGTTCCTCGGTGTGCGTGCTGAGGTTGAAGCTGATTGCATGTATTTGAAACAAGCATTTTTGGGGTTATCGTCGGAATTACATTCCTTGGGGTTATCACCAAGGTTGGTAGCTGCTATTCCAAGTGTTGGGACTTAGACTGGATACCTCGGGGTTATCTATAAGATTAATCGATCTTCTCCGGTGGAGTTTTCGGTATTGGAACTGCCTGTCTCGGGGTTATCTCTGAGGTTGGAACATTTACTCCTGGTGTGTGTTCCGAGGTTGAGACTGAACTTCTGGTAGTATCCGGACTGGATGTGAGTTGTCTTCCAGGGTTATCTCTGAAAGATGAATCTACAATCCTGCAAAGTTGGTGACAGGTGTGCAGAAAATTTTGAGTGTCTATAGATGCCCCTCTTTATCGTATTCATGCAATGCGATGCATGGGTATGATAAATAATCCTAGACTTGAAATGAAACATGATGCAAATGTATGATGCATGTGTGCGGGGTTATTGCCTAACATGCTAGGGATGATCGCCAGATCCTTGTAATATTTATCGAGGATTGGCAACTATGACCTGATTGGATGTGTGATCCGAATCTATTAGGATGTTGATGTTGGGGATATCACCAAAGTCTTTAATCCTTGATACAGACTTAATTCCGAAGAGGTGCCTCTTATGTATAAGAGATCTGTGGGGATAAATCTTTAACTGTTTGAGGATGTGTATAACATATTCCATCATCGATCCTCTTTGACGATGCTGACTTTTTCCTGGTTTGTATCGCCGGGATATGTCAATGTTCTGCTGGATTTACTACCAACAGCATATGTTGTCAGAGTTACTTGACCTTCGTTGACGTGTACTTCACGGACGTGTGAATCAACGGATGAAAACCCTGTGGGGTATACTATCAAGGTTGCTTAACCTTCATTAATGTTTGTGTCAACGGATGACATATAGTGTAACCCCCGCCGGGGATCCGCTGGGGAATATGAATACCATAGTACGCAATCATCGAACAACTTTCGATGCCTCAATAGGTTTACTTACCATCAGTTGAAATACCGTCAAGGTTTCTTGACCTTCATTAATACGTACATCAATGGAAGATAACGTGTGGAGACCCCCGCCGGGGATCCTTTTTGATACTGCGTTGTGACCCCCGTCGGGGAATGTTAGAGAATTAGGGTGAATTGGCGGCATTGGACCTGCGCAAGGTATTTCCGAGCGTGGCTGGTAACATTTAAGATCATCGGTATAGTGTACCCTGTGTTTGGGTGAATACCAATGAATGATGGACAAACCCAAGGTTCCATATGGGAAGACCAGGATTTGTCTACTATTCTGCTCAATCGCGTAGCGTTTTTATCCCTGATCTGACCTTCTCAGTCTATAAGAATTCCTTTCCCACTCGAACTGGACCGAGCCGAAGGGGTGGGACCCATATAAGGGTGTTGCAGGTACACTTACTCCAGCCACAGATGGACCTACGGCCAACCGTGGATACTAATATCCTGCAGGTTGATCTCATAAGTCACTTTCAACTTGTGTCGCGAAGAAAATCCAAGAGCTCTCCTTCAGATCTGCTGAGTTCGGGTGACTTTCTGCAAATTCTGTCACCGTACAAGTGTTCTACACTATCCTGGTAACGTATGCATGCATTTTTTGGAGTTTTTATCCGTTGGAAAATGACTTATCATATGAAATGCATCTAAACACATAGTAGTGATTATGTATGCTGAAATGACTTGATAAAAAATATTCAACATAGTAAATGTTAGTATTAAACCATGCTGAATACAATGATGTAAAAAATTTTAACTTTTGAGACAGTCAAATTGGCACCCTTTTTCTGCTATTTTTGTCCTACTTGAGGCCAAATGAGCAAAAGGTAAAAAGGCAAAATACTCCTGGTATTCAGGTTAACCTTATGTATTGATGATTTTGATTTTTAATTCATATATTATGTATATTACTTTGGGCAGGTGTGCTATTGAATGGCCACCTAGTCATGCCTATGTGCATGTGGATAGTCCTATTTACAAAGGGGACTATGGCAAATTTTTTCCAAAATATAGGCATTTAATTAGTCATGCATTTTTAACTCTACTGTAGTTGTATGTTAAAGTAATGCATGCGTGCATGTAGTCATAAAAATGCATTTTAAAAAGCTCCAGGTCAGGAAATACCACACCCTTTCTGAGGTGATTTGGAGACTTGTTGTCCAGATATTATAGATTCGAATCAGCCCAGTAGTTCCCATAGGACCACTTCTGGTGTACGGAGGAGGGTTTCTGATGTGCCTCGACCCCTTTCTATTAGACAGCCTCGTCGGTTGGTGGAGGTGGTGATACGTCCAGTCCGGGTTGACGTGCCAGACGTTGAGGACGAGGAGGAGGATGTTCTAGTTGCTGACCCTACTACTACTACACATGTTCCCTATAGGGACCTCCCGAGTATTCAGGTGGCAAACCCAGAGCTTCTGGACGACTTGAGTCGACATCCCTTGATGTATTTGCATGCTAATGAGGTATGACGTTAGATCATGATTTTCCTTCTTCTCTATTGATGAGGAGCAAAGGATTTTGATGTTGATCTACATTTCATGCTGGTTCCCGACTTCACACAGCCTCGAGGGAACTGGTTTAGCATACACTCCATGTACCAGGCTCTTCATCCTGACTACAGAGCAATTGTGCATGACTGGGGATTTGGAGCATTCTTTTCCATCCTTCCCCGTCGTTGTCCTTGGGGTTATCTCAGGGCATTATCTGAGCGATAGTTTCATCAGACTCAATCACTCCATCTGTTGGACTGTGAGGTGATGATGACGCTGATGGATTGGCAGTTCATCACATGTATGGAGTTTGGAGGGACGTCAGTGCCTTACCTGGCGAATATTACCGCTACTGCCGTCAAATCCTTGTTAGGAGTTCCGACGGAGGTGCTCAAAGGTAGGACTGTGCGTACGGGTCCTTTGAGTGTGGATGGTATGCGCGGGCTATTGAGCGAGCCCATGCTTGATGATGTCAAAGTCAGGGATCGCATTCTTCGGTGATTGTTCCTGATGATCATTAGAGGCTGCTTCATAGCAGAAAACTCTTCTACGTTGTCATTCGCTTTGGTCAGCGCCACGCGTCATGTGGACCGTATTAGAGAGTACGATTGGGGTTCCTATACCTTTTCCTATTTTCTCAGGGGCATACGTATGCGCTCGCATGGTTTGACTGAGGCGTGGTTAGGATTCTACCCATTTCTACTGGTGAGTATTTCTCTTGTCGTTTCCCCTGTATAGGTTAAGATTGTTTACTGACCATAGATGTTTTTTCATTGTGTTGGCAGTTTTTGGCCTATGAGAGGCTCCCATGCTTGCGTCTTGTGAGTATGTTAGGTTTAGATACCTATCCATGAGGACGACGCTGGCATCATTCCATACTTGCGGAGGTCCCTATAGCTGAGGGTTTCACTCATTACCGCTTGTAGTCGGAGTTGTTGACAGCTGATATTATCACATGGATTCCCTATTCTGGGGAATATTTGTCCATCAGATTTGAGGATGGGTACCCGACTATCGTCGATTATGTGATTTCCACCCGGAGAGTTCCTCTCTTTACAGATGGAGGATGAGAGATCTATTTAGGAGAGCTTGCTATTAGGAGCACTATAGGGGAGATTCGCATGCCGATCTTTCCTCCTGCCAGGCATTATTGGCCCCTATTGCAGTCACCCGTCACTAATATCCCATTGTTGGGGGTTGACGGTTTTGTAATGTCGAAGGGTCCTTGCACTCAGGAGATATTCCAGCGTTGGTGGTTCCCTCGCACTATTGGAGCCCAGACCCATGCCACTCAGTTCATGGTGGATATGGTTCCAAGATCCATGATGATGACGGATTGGCTAACCTGTGTCTGAGATCCGACTCATGTGACACAGATTGACAGTTTGACCCAGCGGTTGGACCGGGCATATTTCTTTATCTGGCATTTGGGCAGAGACCCGGCAGAGGCAGATTCGTTTGATCATTCCAGCTCAGGCGCAGGCCCCTCAGATGACCCATTTGGCTTTGCCGGCGTAGATCCTCCTTTGTATAGGCCTAACATCCCTATTGATAGAGATCCAGTGACCCAGGAGGAGTTACATCAGGTGGACATGATTGATGATGTAGATATTGACACTATTGTCTTCTTCTGATGTGTATTCTCGATATATCTTTTGATAGGCCTCTGTTAGCTATTGGGTGGATGTGCCCCATTCTCGCTATATCTTTTGATAGGCCTCTGTTAGTAGTAGGGCATTTGTGCCACATTTCCCTGTATTTGTAGCTGTACAGAGATGATGTATTTAGATATTGATATACTTAGGAATGTATGCATAGTTTTTCATTCCCTATATCATGTTGCCATCTATTATCTACAATGCATGTATCATGTTATGCATATATATATGTATTTCCAGAGATATTCAGTATTGACCCCTGGATGGTCTTATGACACGGCCCGTACAGATGTCTTCTTCGAAAGTTAGCCGTATTGATCATACCTCACCATTATTGGCGGTGTCTGGTATGCGATCATGGTATGATAGCATGTCACCATCAGACAGGGTGACCGTAGATCATTTGTTACAGCATACTATGACCCTGTTGATGTTTCAAGTTCCCACAGGATTCGTGGATGGCATGCTAGAGCACTGGGTATCGGAGAGGCAGGTTTTCCGATTCGGGACCCAAGAGTTGACTCCCACTCTGGAGGAATATGAACGGTTGGCGATGTTGCTACTGGACAGACCTTGCGTGTATATGGCTTTGGGGGACATGAGTAGACGGTTCATGACCCTCACTGGATTGAGGCGTAGGGTGGTGCAGGATGAGCTTACCTCTGGCTACGTTATATCCCAGCGTTTTCTATTTGACAGATTTGGCTCTGAGGATAACTATACACGACATTTCAGGGATTTCACCGCACTGGAGGATCATTGACGTCTAGCTAGGGTGTATGTACTGCTATTGTGTGTACTGTCGTATGTCTATATGCCACGGTACATGGATGAGATAGGCATTGGAGTCATCAGGGCAGTGAGAGATCTCAGGGAGGTTTGTACCATCATTCCTATGATTATAGCAGAGACTCTAAGGTCAGCTACATACTACTGCACTTATCCGACATGAGTGTTTATAGGCAGCTCGGTCATGCTATACGTGTGGTTTATGTCATACTTGAGACCGATCAGCACCTTTAGACGACATGGGTATTGTTTCACCCATGATATAGCCATGTCATACTCCTTTCAGCCATCGGAGTGTACGGACTCTATGTCTTGGTCAATGTTTTTGGCAAATATCAGTGATCCGTTTATCATATTGTCGTGCTCAGGGCTTATCTCACCCTACAGCTTTATTACTCATGCTCCGGGCATGGATTATCTCCCTCTGGCTAGTTTGAGGGGTATGACTACCTATCACCTGATGGTCGTGATGTCGCAGTTTGACCAGTTTCAAGATTTTCATCCTTTTGAGGGGGCGCTAGGTCAGTGTTTAGCTTCTCGCTATCTCTTAGCAGAGGATCGATCCTATGTGTACGCTTGTTGGGATCAGCGTGAGGTAGCGATTTTCTCTATTAGCCATCCGGGATGTTCGCCAGAGTATTATGTGTGGATGGAGATAGAGATTTCATCAGCTGGGGCAGTATCCACAGTACTGGATAGTGATTCAGACGATGGAGAGCCCATGGATGACATTGATCCCCACATCGAGGAGGAGCTACTTGCTGGGTTGCCAACATTTCCTTTAGAATCTCCTAGTACCTGCACTATCGTGATACAACATTCGGTGCAGTACTTCGAGCAGAGTCTTCATCTGATGATCTTCAAGAGAGACCAGGCCAGAGCCTTGATGTTGACTACCCTTGATGGGAGAGACGCAGGCTCTATTAGAGAGAGAAGATGCATTGGCTCGCAGAGATGCCTCTATTATCAAGTGGGATGAGGCTATATCAGCCAGAGATATAGTGATAGTTGAGCAGGATAGTGCCGTATCTGCCCGGGATGTAGCCATCACAGATAGTACTGCAGTGAGGTCCCTTACCACTGGAATGATTGCAGAGATGAGCACTTACATTGATGAGCATATGGTCACCATGCAGATGGCTACAAATCTATTGGGTAGCGTGGATACTCCCGTACAGGAGACCACAGCTTCACCTCCTTCTTCTGAGAGGGATACCATGTTGGGCTTGTTAGCTCACATATATCCTGAGTTGTATCTGGGCTTTGATATTTTCTTGCACATACTAGCATAGCTATTTTGTCCTGTACAGTTTTACATTGTGTATATCAAACATCATTATATATAGCAGGGAAATATATTTTTGATCCCTTCCCTTTTAGATATGTCTGTTGCTTGCTTTATATTTGCCTGCTTCTTCAGGGTTTGTGATCTTGATGTATTCTGAATTCCTCCTTGACGGATGGACATTGAGTTGTCACTGGATAGTTCAGAATGGATCATTGATCTGTGTGTATCCCTACCATCTTTGGTGTCTTGGGATTGGTTTCTGTAGGGATATATGGAGAGGAGTGTGGCTTTCCTCTCTGAGATTGACCACACCACAGATGGTCGCCAGTACTTCTATTTAGGAGAGCCTAGTTAATTCCATCTTTTATGGGTCGGTGTTGCTCTTTGAGCCACAATCACCGCTTAGATGGTCGCTGAATCTCCTATTTAGGAGGAGTTCAGGTAATTCCATCCCTTTGGTCTGAAGCCGAATGAAATGTGATGAATTGAAGGACGATCCCAGTACCAGTTGACAAAGGTTTGTGTTTTGGTAGGGAGTGAGAATGTTTTTGTTGTTTTTTGTTTTATTGCGACTGGGCCATATGAAATGGTTGCCTACGTACTCCTATTGAAGAGGAGATCAGGTCGACGTAGTTCACCCCCCAGGACGAGTTGAAAAGCGTGATCCCATGTGTAGGTCAGACTGCCGGGAAGAGAAAGTTTGATCCTAGGTTGAGGATAAACTGCAGGTACGAAAACTTTGATCCCATGTATGGGTAGCCAAACTACAAATGTGAGAGGTTCAATCCTTAAAGGGATGACCGAAGTAGTATGAACGCAGAAAAGTCAGGTTGCTAGCTTGAAAAGTATGTTTCCCTGAGGGGCAAAGTGTGGAAGAGTTATTTGTGGTAAAGGGTTAAAGAACCGGAATGACTGGTGATCTGATGATCCAACACCAGGATGTTTGCTTGATGGTAACTTCAGACATAGTACCGCTTCACGGTGTCTGAGTTGATGAGTTGTGGAAATTCATCGATGTCCATTTCTTGCAATCTGAGAGCACCTCCTGTCAATATTTCCTTGACAGCAAATGGGCCTTCCCAGTTAGGAGTGAATTTTCCCTTAGATTGATCTTGGTTGTCGATGATCTTCTTTAACACCAAGTCATGTTGTTTAAACTGTCGTAGCCGGACTTTTTTGTTGTAGGATCTGGCAATTTTTTGTTGATATAACTGACCATAGAAGATAGCCGTGGTTCTCCTTTCGTCTATTAGAGACAATTGGTGAAACCTATCTTGTACCCATTGGTCTTCATCCAGCTGAGTGTCTATCATTAGTCTGAGGGACTCTATTTCAACTTCTATGGGGAGCACTGCTTCCATCCCATAGGTTAATGCGTAGGGGGTTGCCCAGTGGAAGTGCGCATTGATGTTCTGTAGGCTAACAGAGTAAGAGGGAATAAGTTAGGCCAATCTTTGTGATTGGCGGACATCTTTTGCATGATCATCTTGATATTTTTGTTAGCCGCATCAACATCACCATTCATCTTTGGACGGTAGATGACGAAGTTAAGATGTTTGATGTGGAATTTAATAGATAATTCATCCATCATCTTATTGTTGATGTTCTTAGCATTGTCTGATACAATCACCTCTAGTTGTCCATATCGATAAATGACATTGTTTCTGATAAAATCAATGATGACTTCTTTGGTAACCCTGGGGAAGGAGGCCGCTTCTACCCACTTGGTGAAGTAGTCGATCATGGTGAAGATAAATCGATGTCCATTACTGGCTTTAGGCTCAGTGGGCCCAATAACGTCCATTCCCCACATTGAGAAGGGCCAAGGTGAAGTCATAGTGTGGAGTTCCCGTGGAGGGGCGTGTATAGCATTCCCATGAACCTGGCACTGATAACATCTCCTGACGTGGTCATTGTAGTCAACTTTGAGAGATAGCCAGTAATGTCCTGTCCTAAAGACTTTCTTGACAAGGAGGGGGCCACTCATGTGGGGGCCACAGACTCCACTATGGATTTCATCCATAAGCCTTTGAGATTGATATTTGTCTAAACATCTAAGGAGACCTAGTCCTACATCACTTTTGTAGAGCGCATCTCCACTCAGGTAGAATTTCATAGCAAGTCAATGGTTCTTCCTTTTCTCAGTCGAGCTCGCCTCAGCGGGTGTAGATCTATCTCATAGGTATTCCTTGATATGTTGATACCAAGGATGCTGGATGGGAGGTAGCTCATCCGATACTTCTCCAACGTAGTTCCCATAGGTCGGGGTCTTGTGCAGGGAAATTGTGACGCTTAGCAAGTGTCACTTGTCAGATATGAGAATAAAGGAGGCCAAAGTTGCTAATGTGTTTGCAAAGTCATTCCTATTTCGAGGAACGTGTAGAAAGGAGATTTCTTTGAACTCCAAAGCCATCTGTAAAACTTGCTGATGGTAAGGCAGCAAATGTAGCTCTTTGGTTTGATAGATTCCCGTAGATTGTCTGATTACCAACTCTGAATCCCCAAAGACAGTTAACCGCCTGATGCCCATTGAACGGACAAGTTTTAGCCCCATGAGACATCCTTCATACTCAGCTGTGTTGTTCGTGCTGACAAACTGCAATTTGACGGCGACGGGATACTGCTCCCCCGTGCCAGATACTAGAACTACTCCAGCTCCAGCACCTTCTGTGACGCCCCCAAAATTAGGTATAAATCACCCATCTTGAGTCGCCAGATACATGGTACAGAATTTAAATACAACTTTATAATACAACTATCGTGTACAATACGACAAAACATAAACTGTGAGTTTGAATACAAATATTGTCTTCTAGAGAGTATTCATACTCAAAAGGAGTCCTCATTACAATTATTATCACACTATGACATAGAATAGTGAGGACTATTAATGCTATCATCTGGTCCGTCACTCCGTTTCCCGACTCGTCCCAACTATATTCTCATTTCTTGAAGAGAACAGTGAAAGAAAGGGTGAGCTCAACTAGCCCAGTAAGAAATATTTTGACTAAGATAATGCAGAATAAATTATCATTAGTCTTCAACAATGTTAAACTGATAAAATATAATAGACATCAAGTTTAACTGCAGCGGAACCAACACTCCATTAAAAGGGTCAAGTAGAGAATAAAATCTACTATCTTCTATGATTTAAAAGGTTTTTCATGACTTTTATCGCTGAGACTCAGCTTAATAAATAATCCACATCATCAAATCACCCCTGCACTACGGCCAAGGATATTCTTTAGTATCATGACCACGAATTATCCATGCACTACGGGCCAAAGATAATCGTGTTTTCATCAACGGTCCTGATCATGCCATAAAATAATTCATCTTTGCACTACGGCTAAAGAGAATCCATAGCCATAATCATACCAAAAACTGCCCATCAATGCACTACGGGCCAATGAGGACTTTTTCCACATCATTTGTAACAGTACAGTCATGATTACACCGAATAATCCCTGGTCATAATCATACCAAGTCCATCTATGCACTATAGGCCAAAGATGACTTTCAACATAATATAAACATGAGGATGATGAAAATGATATAAGAATTTAATAAAACAAGTTTAAGAATTAATTTGTCCAAGAACCAATAACGTCCAAGTTGTCAACATGATACTTTTGTGTAGAGTAAAATTCAAGAATGCTCAGAAGAATATTTTCATGAAAAGATACTGGATGAAGCGCAAATATCAAGGATATTCTACTAATTTCATGGAGTATAGAAGTCAAAACTTTAACCAACTGAGTATAATAAAGAATGGAATAACAAAAGAAATCACCATGCATGCGGTACTTCGCATAGACAGGTTATTCTAACAGAATAATAATAACGGAACCAGGTCAGGTGAAATTTACACCGATAGGATGTTCCAACAGAATAATAAAGACGGAACCATGTCAGGTAAAATTCACACCGACAAGATGTTCCAACAGAATAATAAAGACAGAACCAGGTCCGGCGTAAAACGCACAGACAGGATATTCCGACAGAATAATAAATAGTGGAACCAGGTCCGGCGTGAAACACACAGGCAGGATATTCCGACAGAATAATAAATAATGGAACCAGGTCCGGCATAAACGTACGGACAAGATATTCCGACAGAATAATAGAAGAATTTCACCATGTATGCGGTACTTCGCATAAACAGGTTATTCCAACAGAATAATAAAGAATAGAATAACAGAAGTTCTCTTCATGAATAAGAAAGAAATAATACCCCTTACACAATAATAATATCCCTTACCTTAGAATGAAGAGTACTTGATATAGAAGTAGTGAAGTAGCAGAACACTTTTCTTCTTTCTCTCTATAGTTTCTCTCTCTAGAGTTCAGTGAATTCGTAAGAAAATAATGAAGGAATGAACTTCTATTTATAGGAAAATAGAATGCATAGTAACTAATCCATGAACGGTCCAGATTGATTTACTTTAATCTGACGGTCCATATTTAAAGAAAAATATTTTAAATAAAATATAATATATTCTATTTATAGAATAACTTTAATAAAGTATTCTGTTTTATATAAAAAGATGTTTCTGTTTTATTACGTTAATAATACGAATAAAACAAAACTTCATTATCGCTAAATAATTCATATTATTAATTGACAATAATTGAATCAAACTGAGTGACTTCTCACATAAGTATTAATAATCAATACCGTGTGCTACTATACAACCACACGTATTACTGTACTTTTACTACCGAGTAGTTCAACAGTATCAACGGTAAAACTTCCGCCATTAGTTTTAATAAAATATTTTTGTCGTTTTCTCAATTCGACAATAATTCCGTTGTGGAGTCCACCAATAATTGTGTCGTCGTACGAAAATTTCCCGACAAAAATAATATTCTCCGACCAATCGAATATAATACAACAACTTGCATACTTTGCAAAATTTATAAATACTACCCACAACTATAACATTATCTCAAATTCACACCATAATATTTAAAAAAATATTTTGAAAAAATTAAATCTTTATTCATAAAATCTGGGGTTTCACAATCTCCCCTCCTTATGAAATTTCGCCCTCAAAATTTTTGTACGTACCTGGTATGCCGAACAGATGAGGACACTTCGTCAGATTCTAACTCTTGAGGTATAACCTTTGAATGTTGAATACATTCCAGGATTTTAACAAGTACATCTTCATACGTTAAATTATCCGCTATCTCGTCCGGTTCTAAGTCAATAATGTGGTTCGGGTCGTCCACATATTTACGTAACATCAATACGTTAAAAAATGTTATGAACACGCGACATACTTGGCGGTAAAACGAGTCTATAAGCCATAGTTCCTACTTGATCGAGGATTTCAAATGGGCCAATTAAATCGAGGGTTGAGATTTTCTCTCTTCTTCAATTCTTGCTTCTAGAATAACGCCCTCTTGAACCTTCTTCTTAGTATTCATCAGCTCCGGGTCTGTAGCTTGCACGACTTTAACTTTATCGATCAAAGTCGATTCTAATCGTATATTCGTTATCTTCACGTGGGTCCCTAGAGTCTTTAACTCTATCTTCATCATTTGTAGGTTATACGAAATGGGTCTTTGTGTTAACAACATCTCACTCGCATACGGTCTTCTACTCAACGTGTCAGCTACCACTTTCGCTCTTCCATGATGATATTGAATGGTACGATCATAATCTTCAACAGCTCGAGCCAACGTCTGTGGCGCATAATACGTTCATTTTAGTTGAAAAAATATTTGAGGGTTTAAGAAATGGGTTTTGTACTGGGGTCAATACAAAATTCGATTTCACGCTCTGGGGTAGGCTAAGAAGTCTTCAAGAAAACATCAGGAAATTTATTAACAATAGAAATATCATTCAAAAACTGTGACCTTCATCCAAGACTTGGATAACACGTCACATTGATACCTATCAACTTGCCATCGTCATTCACAACGTCTCCTACGGAAAGTCTAGCTTCGGTGCATTCCACATAAGAAAGTCAACAGCGAAAGACTCGGGGCTCTTTACTTATGGCTTGATATGACAATGATTGACTTTAGTGGTTTGGTTACTTGAATTCACATAATAGGTTGGTTAGGAATATGAAAGCTAACAACCTTACGAAAAGCAGGATGAGTAGTTAACCAATCGTTTCCAAAAATCACATCAATGCAAGTATTTTCAAAGAGATAAGATCGACAGGTAACGTGAAAGTGTTGATTTGAACTAGATTTATAAATAGTGCAGGTAACGAAGGTTTCTCCCAACTGAGTTTAAACAGATATATCAAAGTCTAACTTCTCCGGAGTTAAGTTCAAACATTGAACACAACTAGGTGAAATAAAAGAGTGAGTAGAACTGGTATCTAACACGGTATAGACTTCACAAGAGTTTATGACTAACATATCCGTGATAATTTTATTCAGGTTCCTCGTCACGAAAAAAAATGCTCTCTCTTAAACTACTGGCTTTGGCTTGTCTGGGACATCCTTTGGCATCACTATCCCAGCTGGACTTGACTTCACCACACGACAAAATTGAGCTAGGTGACCTTCTCTTCCGCAATTAAAACACGCTTTGGATTGCTGCGTACAGTTTGGATGGATGTGTCCCTCCTGTCCGCATTTGAAACATACGACCGGTGGTCGTTCTTCTTCCTTTGAAACGGGTGCTGGTACCGACGTCTTCACGTCATTGTTCAACCTTCTCTTCTTGAAATGTCTATTCTTATTATTTTGGCCATGATTACCACCGAAGTGGTTACCATTTCTGGCATGTTGATTCCCTTCATGCTTATTATCACCGCTTTGATGACTGTTATCACCAGTATTATCATTTTGTCGATTGCTCTCTTTTGGTTGCGTTGACTCGTTATCGCGCTCCACTAACTGAGCCCTATTTACAATATCTAAATACAAACACAGTTTATGAGAAATAAGATATTGACGTATCTCCGGCATCAACCCTCTTAAAAACATCCGCGTCATTCTTTCTTCATTATCAACCAAGTGGGACGCAAATCGGGACAACTCGGCAAACTTAGCTTCGTACTGCGACACGGTCATGTTGGTTTGCTCCAACTTGATAAATTCCACCTCCTTCATGTGACGAATGCTTTCGGGAAAGTACTTGTCGTTGAACAGCTCTTGGAATTTCTCCCAAAATATCTTGAGTGCGTCAGGCTGGGTACGTTTTACAGATTTCCATCAGTGATCTGCCTCTTCACGCAACATGAAGGTGGTAAAGGGAACCTTTTTCTTCTCGAAGCATCCCAAGACATAAAATATCTTGGTGATTTCCTTTAACCACGTCTCCGCCTTAAGTGGTTCTGGCTTTCCCAAAAACTCTGGTGGTCCCAGCTCCTTGAATTGTTTAGCGGTAACCAACCGTGGGTTGCTATTGTTTCCTCCTGCGTTATGAACAGGAGTCACCTTCGCCTGATGTTGCATGAATTCTAAAAAGCTCTTAAACGTACCGTCGTTCGTCAATTGATCAGTGTTGTTGTTTACAGGAGGATTATCGCCATGCTATCGCACATTATCCTGATTATTGATCTGTGGAGACTCAACGGTCTCCTGTGCTCCATTGCTTATCTCAACATTTTTAGATGCCATTTTTAAATACTGCAACAAAATAAGGGTTAATTAACATATTACATATTATCCCTATACTCTGACTGACCAATTAAATACCAAATAAACTTAGGTAGGTCATACTAGCGAAGGAATTCCCCGTCTCTCCCCTCCTAGTTCTATTCTCACATCCTAGCCAGGGATCATATCCCTAAGCTTTGATACCAACTGTGATGCCCCCAAAATTAGGTATACATCACCCATCTTGGGTCGCCAGATACATGGTACATAATTTAAATACAACTTTATAATACAACTATCGTGTACAATACGACAAAACATAAACTGTGAGTTTGAATACAAATATTGTCTTCTAGAGAGTATTCATACTCAAAAGGAGTCCTCATTACAATTATTATCACACTATGACATAGAATAGTGAGGACTATTAATGCTATCATCTGGTCCGTCACTCCGTTTCCCGACTCGTCCCAACTATATTCTCATTTCCTGAAGAGAACAGTGAAAGAAAGGGTGAGCTCAACTAGCCCAGTAAGAAATATTATGACTAAGATAATGCAGAATAAATTATCATTAGTCTTCAACAATGTTAAACTGATAAAATATAATAGACATCAAGTTTAACTGCAGCGGAACCAACAATCCATTAAAAGGGTCAAGTAGAGAATAAAATCTACTATCTTCTATGATTTAAAAGGTTTTTCATGACTTTTATCGCTGAGACTCAGCTTAATAAATAATCCACATCATCGAATCACCCCTGCACTACGGCCAAGGATATTCTTTAGTATCACGACCACGAATTATCCATGCACTACGGGCCAAAGATAATCGTGTTTTCATCAACGGTCCTGATCATGCCATAAAATAATTCATCTTTGCACTACGGCTAAAGAGAATCCATAGCCATAATCATACCAAAAACTGTCCATCAATGCACTACGGGCCAATGAGGACTTTTTCCACATCATTTGTAACAGTACAGTCATGATTACACCGAATAATCCCTGGTCATAATCATACCAAGTCCATCTATGCACTATAGGCCAAAGATGACTTTCAACATAATATAAACATGAGGATGATGAAAATGATATAAGAATTTAATAAAACAAGTTTAAGAATTAATTTGTCCAAGAACCAATAACGTCCAAGTTGTCAACATGATACTTTTGTGTAGAGTAAAATTCAAGAATGCTCAGAAGAATATTTTCATGAAAAGATACTGGATGAAGCGCAAATATCAAGGATATTCTACTAATTTCATGGAGTATAGAATTCAAAACTTTAACCAACTGAGTATAATAAAGAATGGAATAACAAAAGAAATCATCATGCGTGCGGTACTTCGCATAGATAGGTTATTCCAACAGAATAATAATAATGGAACCAGGTCAGGTGAAATTCACACCGACAGGATGTTCCAACAGAATAATAAAGATGGAACCAGGTCAGGTGAAATTCACACCGACAGGATGTTCCAACAGAATAATAAAGACGGAACCAGGTTCGGCGTAAAACGCACAGACAGAATATTCCGACAGAATAATAAATAATGGAACTAGGTTCGGCGTAAAACACATAAACAGGATATTCCGACAGAATAATAAATAATGGAACCAGGTCCGGCGTAAAACACACAGACAGGATATTTCGACAGAATAATAAATAATGGAACCAGGTCCGGTGTAAATGCATGGACATGATATTCTGACAGAATAATAAAGAATAGAATAATAGAAGAAGTTCACCATGTATGCGGTACTTTGCATAAACAGGTTATTCCAACAGAATAATAAAGAATGGAATAATAGAAGTTCTCTCCATGAATAAGAATGAAATAATACCCCTTACACAATAATGATATCCCTTACCTTAGAATGAAGAGTACTGGATATAGAAGTAGTGAAGTAGCTGAACACTTTTCTTCTTTCTCTCTATAGTTTCTCTCTCTAGAGTTCAGTGAATTCGTAAGAAAATAATGAAGGAATGAGCTTCTATTTATAGGAAAATGAAATGCATAGTAACTAATCCATGAACGGTCCAGATTGATTTACTTTAATCTGACGGTCCATATTTAAAAAAAAATCTTTTAAATAAAATATAATATATTATATTTATAAAATAACTTTAATAAAGTATTCTGTTTTATATAAAAAGATGTTTCTGTTTTATTACGTTAATAATACGAATAAAACAAAACTTCATTATCGCTAAATAATTCATATTATTAATTGACAATAATTGAATCAAAATGAGTGACTTCTCACATAAGCATTAATAATCAATACCGTGTGCTACTATGCAACCACACGTATTACTATACTTTTACTACCGAGTAGTTCAACAGTATCAACGGTAAAACTTCCGCTATTATTTTTAATAAAATATTTTTGTCATTTTCTCAATCCGACAATAATTCCGTTGTGGGGTCCACTAATAATTGTGTCGTCGTACGAAAATTTCCCGACAAAAATAATATTCCCCGACCAATCGAATATAATACAACAACTTGCATACTTTGCAAAATTTATAAATACTACCCACAACTATAACATTATCTCAAATTCACACCATAATATTTAAAAAAATATTTTTAAAAAATTAAATCTTTATTCATAAAATCTGGGGTTTCACACCTTCCATATTAACAGCTCCATCAAAATACATCTTCCATGTATGGCGTGTATCATACTAATGGTATTGCTGAACTATCATTACTCCTTCATCGGGGAAGTATGTTTCCAAGGGTTTGAAGTCTCCTGAAGGTGTAGCGGCCAGTTGATCCGCAATTTCCTGACCTTTGATGGACTTTTGAGTCACGTAGACGATGTCAAATTATTGTAGGATCAAATGTCATTTGGACAGCTGACAATTTAACATGGGTTGTGTGACCATGGAGGTAATGTTGTAACCTCATGGACACCCATGCTAAAGCGCAACAAGTCTTCTCAATCAGAGTGTATTTATGTTCACTGCTGCTGAATCTTTTGCTGAGGTAATAGATAGCTCATTCTTGGCCTCTATCGTCTTTCTGTCCTAGCATGCAACCCATGGTGTTGTCACTTATGGATAGGTACATGAACAGGGGAACATTATCCCTGGGTGGTACCAAAATGGGAGCTTTGACTAGCTGTTCTTTAATTGTGAGGAAGGCATTTTGGCACTCATCATTTCATTTTATGGAGGAGTTCTTCCTTAATAGCTTGAAGATTGGCTCACAGGTTGCTGTGAGTTGAGAGATAAACCTGCTAATGAAGTTGATTCTTCCGAAAAATCCCCGTATTTTCTTCTCTGTCTAAGGAATGGGCATTTCCGTAATTGCCGGGATTTTGGTAGGATCCAACTAAATCCCTTTGTGGCTGACTAAAAATCCTAGCAACTTGCATGATTTAACGCCAAAGGTGCATTTGGCTGGATTCAACTTCAAGTTGTAGTTACGCAACCTGTTGAATAGCTTCTTGAGAGATGGTCTAAGTGGTCTTCCTCCTTCCGAGATTTGACAATGATGTCATCCACGTAGATCTCTATCTCTCTGTGCATTAAGTCGTGGAAGAGAGCCATCATAGCTCGCTGATAGGTGGCTCCGACATTGATGAGGCCGAATGATAACCGTCTATAGCAAAAAATTCTCCAAGGCATGATGAAAGCAGTTTTCTCACGATCTTCCTCAGCAACCATGATTTGATGGTACTCCGCAAAGCAATCAGTAAAGGAGTACATGTAGTATTGAGCAGTAATGTCAATGAGAATGTGGATACAGGGTACGGGAAAGCTATCTTTAAGGCAAGCTTTGTTCAAGTCTCGATAATCCACAGAAACTCGCACCTTTCCTCCAGGTTTAGGCACGAGAACAATATTGGATATCCACTCAGGATATGTGGACACCATGATGATGCCAGTTTGAAACTTTTTCATAATTTCTTCTTTCACCTTTAAACTCCACTCATTTTTCAATCGCCTGAGCTTCTGCTTTACTGGCTTGAATCCCTCTTTAATGGGAACGCGATAAAGAACAATGTCAGGGGACAAGCCCACCATGTCTTCATGAGACCATGCAAACACATCCTGGAATTGGGTTAGTAGCGTAACCATGTCATTCCTTTGGTTTGGGTAAGGTCTGAACCAATCTGGATTAACTTAGGATTTTTTAAGGTTCTGAGATTGAATGAAGTGGTTTGATCAAGGCTGTGATTAGGTTTGTCTTTAACCTATTCTTGAATTTTCGGAGGCACCTCAATGTCCTCATATATTTTCATCAAGGCTGAATTCATCTCTACATCAAAGTTACAATCTTTGTGTAGAAGAGGCACCATATCAGCAAGTACAGGCACATCTAAATTCAGGGTCTTGAAACAAAATATGCTTTCACTTAGTATATACGAAAAAGTTTGATCATACAAAGTGTAAGCATATACTGGCAAAACGACTGCTAATACTGTACAGAAAAGTAAGCAGTTATGATATTTACAGGGCAGAAATAGTTTATGCTCATTTTACCCTTGTCGACCAAGGCAAGGAGTGTTGCTCCAATTAACAAGGGCAAAGTTCGGGTGGACTGCAATGATGGAGGGATTGTCATCATCCTCCTTCTCCCGAATGATGGCCATTACATCTGGGTAATCATCGTCTTGGGTGTATCTATTTGTATGTTCATCATGGATAATGATGCGTATGCCTGACATCATTCGGATGACGTTTTGCATGATTCTTCGTTCCTCCTTTTCCACAGCGGGATTTGGAACAAAGACTTCTTTCACCTTCACTGGTACCGACTTAGGAAATAATATAGCCATTACGTTGGCTGGCACCTTTACAGGAGGTTGTGCGGACTCAGCAGTTGTAAGTGTAGACAAACATTGTGTAACTAAAGCTGGAGGAATCTTAGGACGTTTGTGTGGATTCCTGTTACTAGAACTGGCAGAATAGCCTAGCCCAGCTGTCTCAATTTGACTGATAACTTGGATGGGGTACTTGATACCCTGATGATCTTTACCTAGCCCTTGTCCTGGCTGATGACCCTGGGATATCATTTCTTGAGTAGCCGACATCACTTCAGCAGAAATCTTGGGTATGAGAGGTGGCATTCCAATAGTATGGTATTGAGTGTTGCTCACTTCCAAGACATAAAAACTGACCAGTTCAACATCTGAATTGGCGTTGATGTATGGTATGTCACTATATGGAGGACACTTCGGCTCAGCGTTGACTGTGACTAGGTTATTGTTGATAATGTATTTTAACTATTGATGAAGGGTGGAGGGGACTGCCCCAGCCATATGAATCCATGGTCGTCCCAAGAGCAGGTTGTATCCCGAATCTATCTTGAGTACGTGGAAAGATACGCAGAATGTATGGGGACCAATTTTGATTGGCAATTCAATTACTCCGGCAGAATTCTGGAGGGCTCCATCAAAAGCTTTGATGACCGTATAACTGCTCCGAATTTGGTTGAGATTGATATTCATCATCACCAAGGTAGCGTATGGACAGATATTTAGAGATGAGCCACCATCTATTAAGACTTTAGTTAGTATGTATCCGGAGGACAAGACCACAATGTGCAACGGCTTGCAATGACTGGTCCCTTCGGGCGGGATGTCGTCATCAGTGAATGATATCACATTGTTGTTGAAAATGTGATCAACCAAATGTTAAAAATTTTCCGCATCCACTGATTTTGGTAGATATGCTTCTTCTAGAACCTTCAGTAAGATCGTCTGGTGATCCTCGGAAGTTAGGACCAAGTCCAAAATTGAGATTTGGTGTGGAGTTTCTTTTAAGCTTAAAACCACTTTGGCTTCATTATGACCCATAGTGCGGAGGAATTTTTCAATCTTCTCCATGGGTATTTTCCCCTTTGATTTGATGGTAGACTTCATCACCCGTTGGGGAAGATACAGTGGATTTTCCTTTGACACTGCAGCAGTTGTATGTGAGGTGGATCCTTCACCTTCTCCATAATTCCATGGCACTTTGTGTAAGCTAACAATATGATATTATGCATTGCATGGTAAGTTGATTGGTTGTGGAGCGGCCACTTTCAAAGGATTGTTGCTTCCCTTGAGTTGAATTGTTGGTATTGTGAGTGATTTGTTAGTCACATCAGTCTAAGTGGATATGACTGCTACCAAACTCTTCCACTTAGTAGGATAAGTATTCTCACTCTCACGTAGCACAGTATCATCGTCTGCTAGTTGAAGGACACCACTCTAAATTAGATTCTGGATAAGGTGGTGGAGTGCCCAACATTCTTATGTGCTATGACCACGAGAATGGGAGTGATATTGACATACTCCATCAGAATTGAACCGTCCAAAACGGGGATTAACCAGAGGAAGAAGGGAAGTGATTCTTCCTTCAATGATTAGCATCTGTAGGATTTCCTCCATAGGTTAACCCAGGTATGTAAATTCCCTTTTATTGGCAAAATCCCGACGGGCTTTGGCATTTGCTCTCCTTATCACTTTGTCTTCCAGCATTTCATTTTCTGAAGGTGACGAGAGTATATTAGTGACAAGAGGGAGAACACTAGCATGCTCCTGGCTGACTAACTGGCGTGTCTCTTAATGCTGATAGGTTACCAGTTCTGCCAATTGTTCAATCTTCTTGCATAGATCTTTCATCTTACGTTCCATTGTAAACTGGAATTTGGCATAATCCCATTTGTCAACACCATCTATGCCGATCTGAGATGAATTACCGTTGAAGTCAGAATTCTGTCCATTGGTCCAATTAATCATGTTGACCTCTTCTTCTTTGTGTCGAGGAAGAGGATTGTCTTGTACGTGAGATTGATCTAGTTTGGTGACCATGATCTCAACGTTGTCTATCAGGTCCTGGATCTTGTGTTTCAAGGCCCAACAATCCTGAGTGTCATGTCCAGGTGCCCCGACATGATAAACACATTTTCGAGCAGCATTGAAACCCCGTCCATTAGGGCTGGCTGGTGGAAGAAGATGCGTGATTTTCTTCTGCGTTGTTAGAAGGGTGAGAATATTCTCGAGTGAGTCCCCTAAGGGTGTGAACACTCGAGGGCATTTGACTTCTTCACCCTTTGGTATTAGAGGCTTCGAAGACTGTGCTTGAAAGGGATTGTAACTTCTCCTTTGAATAGGCATGCTCTGATTGCCTTTTTGACCCTGTAGTATCAGGGAAACATCTTCCTCTTTCTTTTTATGGACCCTTCAGGGGTTGTTTCCATAATTTCCGGATTGGATGTGCTCCGCAACAGTTTTAAGGGTGGCTAGGTCTTGAATTTTTTTGGATTTCAATCCCATCTCAGCCATCTCCCCATGTTTGACCATTTCAAAAAATGGTTTACCAATGCCTGCTAAAACTCTTTCATAGAAAGGAGCTTCTTGTATGTCTATGAAAGTCATGACCATTTCTGATTCTTTCATGGAAGGAATAACTTGGGCAGCCAGGAGTCTCCTCCTTTGAGCATACTCTCTAAAAGACTCATTGGACTGTTTCTTGACCTTGGTAATTTGATATCGATCAGGAGCCATCTGAGACTGAAAGCTATATTGTGTGAGGAAGGCGTGTGCTAGCTCTTCCCAGCTATGGATCTTTGAGTTGTCTACTCTGTTGTACCACGAACGGGCTTCTCCAGTCAGACTTTTCTAGAACAGCTGTATTCTGAGCTTCTCATCCTCTGCATAAGATCCGAGTTCTCCAATAAACACTTTCAAATATGTGTAAGGATCTCCTAACCAGTCATATTTTTCGAAGTCAGGAGTCTTAAACTTTTCTGGATAATGAACACCAGGCAAAATGCAAAGGTCAGCATATTAAATACTTATGTGCATTCCAATTCCTTTGATAGCACGAAGGGTCTCTTCCATTTGGAGGACTTTCTTTTTGATGTCACCGGTGCATGGGTCTCATGTGAGATGGGTAGCATCATGAATTTTGGTTGTCGTATCCAACTACAGTTCAGGTATTGTAATGACCTGGGTTCCCTCTTGTATAGATGATTCAACATGTACGGGTATCTTTGGACCCTGAATAGACTGGTGTAGTTCTTTAAGCAGAACAACCAAATCTATAATTTGTTTGCTTAATCCATCGAATTCTTTGTGAGAAATTGGATTAAGGTCAGTCTGGTCGGATGACGACATAATTGATTGTAGGCTTGCAGTCTTTTTGGATTTGGACCGGGTAGTAGGCCCAATTGGTTCCCTGCGAAAAAACTTGCATAGTTTAGTCTTTAAGGAATGTGTAAAACATAATATGTTATGGGATGTTTCGGTTTTAGGAATTTTATTCTGCAACAGGGACGTCAGCTGTTTGTAATAGCATGTTAAATTAAATATGTATGTATACACATTTCTTCATATTTCTCATTACATGGAGATAGATATGGAATGAAATTATAAGTAATTGTGTTTACAAGTAATTAAAAATGAGAAATCATGAAGAGACTTTCCTCCGTTTTGGGTTTATTAGAGGCTGACCTATCTTAGGTTACTCTCGTGGCATTTTGGCATGAAGGTTCCCAAATCATTGTAATTTACTCAACGAGAAATTAATTCGGTCTTTCAACTGGAGCGAATTTGGGTGATGCCTTTCCTGAGCCTCGCGGGAATTAGTCTTCCTACGAGTCCAGTAATCAAACACCAACAGGATAGCCTCCTGGTGGAGGGACCACACAACATACATTCACATACAACGTGTGTCACCGTATGGAAATGATGACATGTGCGAAGCACTAATATCACAAGCAGATATAGTGCGAAGCACTAAGTACAATAAGGGTAAGCATTCATACACATTCATCATAAATGTAAATGCAACATCCATACACAAGCAGATAACAATTTTGAAAAGATTGTAATAGCGGCTTAAGTCCTCTTACTGGAAATCCCCAGCAGAGTCGCCACCTGTCGACGTCGGGATTTTTAGTTGTCCCTTTCCGTTACTTGTTCTTTGGTGTTCTCATTTTAGGTGAGATTTGTTTAAAAAAATAAGTGAAAAAGGTTCGACATGTATAATGTCGACGATGTACTGTTAAGAGTCGCCAACTGGTTTTTTTAAATAGTTGTACCAACATAACCAGAAAAAGGTTTGCACATTGACCTAGTGATGTGACATTGTTTAAACGGGTCGGTGAAACCGAGATTTATTAAGGTCCGGGGACTTGATTATGTGGAGGGAAGGTGTTAGGCACCCCCCGACATCCGTGTTATCACGGTGACCGCCTCTTCTCAAGAAACTGTTATCTGAATATGTGTGTGTGTGTGTGTGTGGGTCAATGTGCTGTTTATTTGGAAGTAGTACGAGGCCTCGTTCACACCTATATACACAGGGTTTGAATTTATGTAAAAATTCAATTTTTAGCAGGATATGGCAGTGATGTTTTATAAAGGAGGTTTTTTCAAACCCTTGTGCTCAATAGTAATTGAGACCTTTTACACTTCCATTTTATTAATTGTTCGGCTTGATTGATTTTATTTTCGATATGTGAAGCATCTACAAGAAAAAAATGTATAAAATAATGTCAATTTCCTCGTGGGTACGAAAATCATCTGAGGAAAATCAGATACCGCAGAATAATTTACAAGCATCTTACAACTAAAAAAGTCCATCACGGGAACCGAATCTAGATCTAAATAGGTTGAATCTGTGATCTCGTGATTCCTAGGCTCACACGATAATGCAATTTGTATGAAAGCAGTAAGCAGGTATATATATAAAAGTTGTAAATATATATATACAGACATGATCAGCCACCACGAAGCACCTCCATGTGGGATCAGAAAATGTAAATAAAGATGTAAAAGCTATCAACCGCCACGAAGAAAACTCTAGGCGGGACGAAACGTAAATAAAGATGTACAAAGCAATCAACTGCCACGAAGTGAACTCCACGCAGGACGAAACATAAAGAAAGCTGTGAAAGTGATCAACCACCACGAAGTAAACTCTAGGTGGGACGAAAAAAATATATATATGTATATATAAAAGCGATAAACGCACCGAATGTAAAATCCAGGCTCATCGAGAAGAGTTCGACAACAGTTTTATATATATATATATATATATATATATATATATATATATATATATATATATATATATATTAACTGTGTGTCGAACTTTATTCGATGAGCCAGGATTTTACATCCGGAGCATGCTCCTCGTTTATATATATATATATATATATATATATATATATATATATATATATATAAAGGGAAATAAAACCACGGACCGAAGTTCAGGAAAACACACGCAACACGACTCTCAACGTGAAGAAGGGTGTGTGCAAAGATGAAGAAAAATACTTTAAAGTGTGTGAGAAGGCTAACAGTGGCTGCCAAAGAAGACTTCTATATCTTTAAAGTAGATGAAACTCGGCTCCCGCCGGTACAAAAGTAGCTATATGTGAGCTCACAAGTGTTTAAAATGAGAAAGCACTCATTATATTGCAAGTACGGGGAAAATTTGCCAGGACTTCATCGCCTCTCTTTTTTTAAAATGACCACCCCAAGCCCTCTATTTATAGAGGGGGGAGCTGCAGGTGTACCTGCGGCCAGCCGTAGGTGTACCTGAGGCTGCCCAGGTTGCCCCGGGTTTCTCGGGTCGTGTCGTCTCGCAGTACGTGCACGTAAGCACTACAATGTCCGCTCGAACTTTCAGAATTATAATTCAGGCATCCGACTAAGGTATGTAGGACCTATTTCAGACCGCCATTGTCGAGAGTTGTACAATGGCATGGGATTAGAGGTTGTACGAAGCTATAAAGATGGGACGGTGCCCTCCGGTATTTAAGCTTCAAATTATATCTGTTACCCTGCACAATAGTCACTCGGGATTGGTTTTCCTTGATTCTTGTGGGGCATCATTGTGTAGAAATGTATGTATAAGATGTTGAGACGACGTGATGTGGCCTTGAGTTGGCAAGATGATAACTTTTTGCCCTCACCGGAGTTATTGTCGGTTTGGGCTGGTAAAGCAGACATTGCTTAGGGTTATCTTTGAGATTGGACTGCTGCAAGTGTTGAAGGTCCTCAGTATCATCTCTGAGGTGTGCCTGTCCTCCCGGTATTATCTCTGGGTCTGGTCTTGAGTGCCTCGATGTGAGTGCTGAGGTTGAAGCTGATTGTATGTATTTGAAACAAGCATTTCTGGGGTTATCGCCGGAATTACATTCCTTGCGGTTATCACCAAGGTTGGTAGCTGCTATTCCCAGTGTTGGGACTGAGACTGGATACCTCGGGGTTATCTCCGAGATTAATCGGTCTTCTTCGATGGAGTTTTTGGTATTGGAACAGCCTGCCTCCGAGTTATCTTCGAGGTCAAAACTGTTACTCCCGGTGTGCGTTTTGGGGTTGAGACTAAACTTCCGGTAGCATCTGAATTAGATGTGAGCTGTCTTCCAAGGTTATCTCTGAAAGATGAATCTGTAATCCTGCAAAGTTAGTGACAGGTGTGCAGAAATTCTCGAGTGTCTACAAGCATTCATAACTCGGTATGGACATTACAAGTTTCTGGTGATGTCTTTTGGTTTGACCAATGCCCTTGCTGCATTCATGGATTTGATGAACATGTTGTTTAAACCATTTTTAGACAAGTTTGTGGTGGTATTTATCGACGAAATTCTGGTGTACTCTAAATCTCAAGAAGAACACGTGGAACATTTACGTTTGACGTTGGAGACACTAAGAAAGGAGAAGTTGTACGTGAAATTCTCTAAGTGTGAATTTTAGCTAGATCGTGTACAATTTTTGGGACATGTGATTGACAAAGACAGAATTTCAGTGGATCCATCAAAAGTTAAAGCTGTAATCAATGGGAACAACCAAGAACACCTTCAGAGGTGAGGAGTTTCTTGGGACTGGCCGGTTATTATAGACGATTTATTCAAGATTTTTCCAAGATAGCCACTCCGTTAACAAATTTGACAAGGAAAGCTGTAAAATTTGTTTGGACGAAAAAGTGTGAAGAAAGTTTTCAAGATTTGAAGAAGAAGTTAAGTGTGGCACCTGTTGTAAGATCCTAACTTTTATAAATAAAGATGAATTTTTTATAAATATCATTTTTGAATATTATGGAGTAACTTTGATATAATGCTATAGTTATGGGTAATATTTATAAATTTTACAAAGTACGCAAGTTGTTATATAATATTCGATTGGTCGGAAAATATTCGTTTTAACAGGGAATATTCGTACAACGACACAATCATTGGTGGACCCCACAACAGAATTATTGTTGGATTGAGAAAACGACAAAAATACTTTATGAAAATAACGGCAGAAGTTTTACCGTTAACTATTGAAATACCCAGTGTTAAAAGTACAGTAATACGCATGGTTACATAGTAGCACACGGTATTGATTATTGATGCTTACGTGAGAAGTCACTAAGTTTTGCTTATTTTATAGACCCCCCATTTACCCATTTTTCAAAATAATCGGTAGAAAATTGTGGAGCAACATGTGGGGGCCACATGTGGGGCCCGTGTGTGGAAAAATTAGTCAAAAGGGAAATAGGGAGATGGTTTTGTCGTGTATGGTAAGGAATATATATATATATATATATATATATATATATATATATATATATATATATATATATATATATATAAAGGTTATGTTTACAGGATGGTGGAAGGGAGTAACATTATTATATATTTAGTGTGTGTGAGAAGGAAATTTGATGGATGATGGAAATCTCATGGTGTAGTATTATATATATATTGTGAGACCCCATATTTTATGAATAAAGATTTAATTTTCTCGAAATAATTTTTTAAATATTATGGTGTGGATTTGATATAATGTTATAATTGTGGGTAGTATTTATAAATTTTTCAAAGTATGCAAGTTGTTGTATAAGATTCGATTGGTCGGGGAATATCCGTACGACGGTACAATCATTGGTGGACCCCGCAACAGAATTATTGTCGGATTGAGAAAACGACAAAATACTTTATGAAAATAATGGCGGAAGTTTTACCGTTAACTGTTGAAACACCCAGTGTTAAAAGTACAGTAATACGCGTGGTTGCATAGTAGTACACGGTATTGATTATTGATGCTTATGTGAGAAGTCACTCAGTATTGTTCAATTGGGTATTCGGAACACTTTTAGTGTCGGAGTACAATTCATGAGTTACTATTCACGAGTTACTATTCACGAGTTACTATTCATGAGTTACTACTCAGGAGTTATTATTCACGAGTTACTGTTCACGAGTTACTATTCACGAGTTACTTTTCATGAGTTACTATTCACGGAGTACTATTGATCACCCGTAAAATATATTTCTTTTCGGTCCAAATCATTTTTGGGTACAATATTATTCTATGAGGAGATGTGCTAATTTTTCAGACCATTGGTTGTAGATATAATAGTAAATCAATATGGACCGCTAGTGCAAAGTTATAATAGTGAATCAATATGGATCGCTAGTTTAAAGTTTTAATAGTAAATCAGTATGGACCGTTGCTTTAAGTTTTAATAGTAAACCAATATGGACCGTCCGTTTAAAAGTAAATCAATATGGACCGTTCATGAATTAGTTACTATTCAGTCCATTTTTCTATAAATAGAAGCTCATTCCTTCATTATTCCTTACGCATTCACTGAAACTCTAGAGAGAAAAGTTATAGAGAAACTATAGAAAAGTATTCTGCTACTTCCCTACTCTTATATTCAGTTTCTTTTACGGTAATGGGTATTATTTCTTTTGTATTCGTGAAGAGAACTTCTGTTATTCCATTATTTATTATTCTGTTGGAATAACCTGTATACATGGGCTACCCTATACATGGTGAAATTCTTCTGTTATTTCATTATTTATTATTCTGTCGGAATATCCTGTCTGTGCGTTTTACGCTGAACCTGATTCCATTATTTATTATTTTGTCAGAATATCCTGTCTGTGCATTTTCTGCCGAATCTGGTTCCATTCTTTAATATTTTGTTTGAATATCCTCTCTATGTAATTTACGTCGGACCTGGTTCCGTTATTTATTATTATGTTGGAATAACCTGCCTGTGCGGTCTATCGCATGCATGGTGATTTCTTTTGTTATTCAATTCTTTATTATACTCAGTTGGTTAAAACGTTGACTTCTATACTCCATGAAATTAGTGGAATATCCTTGATATTTGCGCTTCATCCAGTATCTTTTCATGGAAATAATCTTCTGAGCATTCTTGAATTTTACTCTACAAAGCAGTATCATGTTGACAATTTGGATGTTATCAGTTCTTAGATAAATTAATTCTTGAACTTGTTTTATTGAATTCTTATATCATTGTCATCATCCTCATGTTTATATTTTGTTGAAAGTCATCTGTAGCTGGTAGTGCATAGATGGACTTGGTATGATTATGACCAGGGATTATTCGGTGTAATCATGACCATAATGTTACAAATGATGTGGAAAAAGTCTTCATTGGCCCGTAGTGCACTGATGGACAGTTTTTGGTATGATTATGGTTATGGATTCTCTTTGGCCGTAGTACAAAGATGAATTGTTTTATGGCATGATCAGGACCGTTGATGAAAACATGATTATCTTTAGCCGTAGTGCATGGATAATTCTTGGTCGTAATACTAAAGAATATCATTGGCCGTAGTGCAGGGGTGATTCGATGATGTGGATTATTCATTAAGCTGAGTCCCAGCGATAAAAGTGATGAAAAACCTTTTAAATCATAAAAGATAGTAGATTTTATTTCCTACTTGACTCTCTTAATGGATTGCTTGTTCCGCTGCAATTAAACTTGATAGTTATTATATTTTATCAGTTTAACACTGTTGAAGGCTAACGATAAATTATTCTGCAATATCTTAGTCATAATATTTCTTACTGGGCTAGTTGAGCTCACCCTTTCTTTCACTGTTCTCTTCAGGAAATGAGAACGTAGCTGGGACTAGTCGGGGAACAGAGTGATGATCCTAGATGTTTGTATTAGTAGTCCTCACTATTCTATGAAATAGTGTGATAATAATTGTAATGAGGACTCCTTTTGAGTTTGTATACTCTCTAGTAGATAATATTTGTATTCAAACTCACAGTTTATGTTTTGTCGTATTGTACACGACAGTTGTATTATTAAGTTGTATTTGAATTCTATGCCATGTATCTGGCGACTCAAGATGGGTGATGTATACCTAATTTTGGGGGCGTCACAGTTGATATCAAAGCTTAAGGATATGATCCCTTGCTGAGATGTGAGACAAGAACTAGGAGGGGAGAGACGGGGAATTCCTTCGCTAGTATGACCTACCTAAGTTTATTTGGTATTTAATTGGTCGGTCAGATTATAGGGAAAATATTTGACATGTTAATTAACGCTTGTTTTATGGCAGTATTTGAAAATGGCATCCGAAAATATTGTGATAAGCAATGAAGTACATGAGACCGTTGAGTTAGCTCAACCAAAAGGTAACGAGCAACAACACGATAAAAATCATACCGGTGGCAACGACCATCAGAACAATGATAACCATCGTGGGGGAAATTATCGTGCCAAGAATGGTAACCACTTCGGTGGTAATCATGGCCAAGATAATAGAAGTGGAAATTTCAAGAAGAGAATGTCATTTAGCTCAATTTTGTCGTATAGTGAAGTCAAGTCCAGCTGGAACGGTGGCACCAAAGGCGGATACGGACAAAACAAAGTCGGTAGTTTCAGGAATAGCATTTTTTGTGACTTCTCAAAAATACGAGTAACCCGAATGAAGTTAGCACGGGTTAGTTAATTATAAATTCTTGCGAAGTCTATATCTTATTAGATACCGGTTCTACCCATTCTTTTATCTCTCTTGCTTGCGTTTAACGTTTAAATTTGACTTCGAAGAAATTAGACTTTGACTTATTGGTTGAAACTTCGATAGTAGAAACCTTCGTTACCTCCACTATTTATAAATCTTGTTGATTCAAATCGACACTTTCACGTTACCTATCAATCTTATCTCTTTGAAAATACTTGCCTTCGACGCAATTTTTAGAAATCGATTGGTTAACTACTCATCATGCTTTTTGTAAGGTTGTTAGCTTTCATATTCCTAACCAACCTGTTATGCGAATTTAAGCAACCAACCCACTAAAGTCAATCATTATCATATCAAGCCATAAGTAAAGAGCCCCGGTCCTATCGTTGTTGACTTCCTTGTGTGGAATGCACTGAAGCCGAACTTTTCATAGGCGACATCGTGAATAACGATGGTGAGTTGATAGGTATCAATGTGACGTACTATCCAAGTCTTTGATGAGGGTCACAGCTTTGAATGATATTTCTGTTGTTAATAAATTTCCTGACGTATTGTTGAAGACTTCTTAGCCTACCCCTAGAGCGTGAAATCGAATTTTGTATTGACCCAGTACAAAACTCATTTCTAAAACCCTCAAATATTTTCTTCACCAAAAACGAACGTGTAATGTGCCAAAGACGTTGGCTCGAGCTGTTAAAGATTACAAATCGTACCATTCAATATCATCGTGGAAAAAATGAACGTGGTAGCTGACGCGTTGAGTAGAAGATCGTATGCGTTTACGAGTGCGATGTTGTTAACACAAAGACTCATTTCGTATAACTTACAAGTGATGAAGATAGAGTTAAAAACTCTAGGGACCCATGTGAAGATAACGAATATATGAGTAGAATCGACTTTAATCGATAAAGTTAAAGTCGCTCAAGCTACACACCCGGAGCTGATGAATGTGAAGAAGAAGGTTCAAGATGGCGTTATTCTAGAAGCAAAAATCGACGAAGAGAGGAAATCTCAACCCTCGATTTAATTAGCCCATTTGAAATCCTCGATGAAGTAGGAACTGTGGCCTATACACTCGTTTTACCGCCAAGTATGTTGCGTGTTCAGAACGTTTTTTTTTACTTATCGATGTTACGTAAATATGTGGACGACCCGAACAACATTATTAAATTAGAACTAGACGAGGTAGCAGAAGATTTAACGTATGAGGAGATACGTGTTAAAATCTTGGATAAGAAGGATCGTATTCAACACTCAAAGGTTATACCTCAAGACTTAGAATCTGAAATGAAGTCAAGGTATCCTCATCTCTTTGGCATACCAGGTACATACGTAAATTTTGAGGGCAAAATTTCATAAGGAGGGGAGATTGTGAGACCTCAGATTTTATGAATAAAGATTAAATTTTCTAGAAATAATTTTTTGAATATTATGATGCGAATTTGATATAATATTATAGTTGTCGGTAGTATTTATAAATTCTGCAAAGTATGCAAGTTGTTGTATAATATTCGATTGGTTAGGGAATATTCTTTTTGTCGGGGAATATTCGTACGACGGTACAATAATTGGTGGTCCCCGCAACGAAATTATTGTCGGATTGAAAAAATGACCAAATACTTTATGAAAATAACGGGGGAAGTTTTACCGTTAACTGTTGAAACACCCGGTGTTAAAAGTACAGTAATACGCGTGGTTGCATAGTAGTACACGGTATTGATTATTGATGCTTATGTGAGAAGTCACTATATATTGTTCAATTGGGTATTTAGGACACTTTTCGTGTCGGAGTACTATTCACGAGCTACTATTCATGAGTTACTATTCACGAGTTACTATTCACGAGCTACTATTCATGAGTTACTATTCACGAGTTACTATTCACTAGTTACTATTCACGAGTTACTATTTATGAGTTACTATTCACGAGTTACTATTCACGAGGTACTATTGATCACCCATAAATATATTTCTTTTCAGTCCAAATAATTTTTGGATACAATATTATTCTATGAGGAGATGTGCTAATTTTTCAGATCGTTGGTTAAAGATATAATAGTAAATCAATATGGACCGCTGGTGGAAAGTTAATTATAATAGTGAATTAATATGGATCGCTAGTTTAAAGTTTTAATAGTAAATCAGTATGGACCGTTGCTTTAAGTTCTAATAGTAAACCAATATGGATCGTCCA
This sequence comes from Panax notoginseng, assembly GCA_016801055.1. Lineage (NCBI taxonomy): Eukaryota > Viridiplantae > Streptophyta > Magnoliopsida > Apiales > Araliaceae > Panax > Panax notoginseng. The sequence goes on along the minus strand of CM029018.1, from coordinate 147,621,635 downwards.
TTTAAAAGTAAATCAATCTAGATCGTTCATGAATTAGTTACTATTCAGTCCATTTTTCTATAAATAGAAGCTCATTCCTTCATTATTTCTTACGAATTCACTGAAACGCTAGAGAGAAAAGCTATAGAGAAACTATAGAAAAGTATTTTTCTACTTTTCTACTCTTATATTCAGTTTCTTTTACGGTAAGGGGTATTACTTCTTTTGTATTCATGAAGAGAACTTCTGTTATTCCATTATTTATTATTCTGTTGGAATAACCTGTATACGTGGGCTACCCTATACATGGTGAAATTCTTCTGTTATTTCATTCTTTATTATTCTGTCGGAATATCCTGTCTATGCGTTTTACGCTGGACCTGGTTATATATTATTCTGTCGAAATATCTTGTCTGTGCGTTTTACGCCGAACCTGGTTCCATTCTTTATTATTCTGTTAGAATATCCTGTCTGTGCAATTTACGCCGGACCTGGTTTCGTTATTTACTATTCTGTTGAAATAACCGGCATGTGCGGTCTATCGCATGCATGGTGATTTCTTTTGTTATTCAATTCTTTATTATACTCAGTTGGTTAAAACTTTGACTTCTATACTCCATGAAATTAGTGGAATATCCTAGATATTTACGCTTCATCCAGTATCTTTTCATGAAAATATTCTTCTGAGCATTCTTGAATTTTACTCTACAAAGCAGTATCATGTTGACAATTTGGACGTTATCAGTTCCTAGATAAATTAATTCTTGAACTTATTTTATTGAATTCTTATATCATTGTCATCATCCTCATGTTTATATTTTGCTGAAAGTCATCTGTGGCCTGTAGTGCATAGATGGACTTGGTATGATTATGACCAGGGATTATTCGGTGTAATCATGACCGTAATGTTACAAGTGATGTGGAAAAAGTCTTCATTGGCCCGTAGTGCATTGATGGACAATTTTTGGTATGATTATGGCTCGAAATATTGTACTAGTATATACCAAAGATGATATAACGTATATGACGAACAATTATACGAATTAGTATACGAAAAGAATACGAAGATTATACGTTAAAAGCCTAAATAGGTGATTCTAGCTTCCAACTTTTTTATTCATTAAGGTATTTGTATTCAGCTTCTAGCTTTTGGACTTAAAATCTGAAACAAACACCACTCATGTTAAAGTTGTATTTGTTTCTGTACCATGCATTTGGCGACTCAGAATGGGTGATGTATACTTATTAATTATTTTATGGCATGATCAGGACCGTTGATGAAAACATGATTATCTTTAGCCGTAGTGCATGGATAATTCGTGGTCGTGATACTAAAGAATATCCTTGACCGTAGTGTAGGGGTGATTCGATGATGTGGATTATTTATTAAGCTGAGTCCCAACGATTAAAGTGATGAAAAACCTTTTAAATCATAGATGATAGTAGATTTTATTTTCTATTTGACTCTTCTAATGGATTGCCTGTTCCACTGCAGCTAAACTTGATAGTTATTATATTTTATCAGTTTAACACTGTTGAAGGCTAACGATAAATTATTCTGCATTATCTTAGTCATAATATTTCTTACTACGCTAGTTGAGCTCACCCTTTCTTTCACTGTTCTCTTCAGGAAATGAGAACGTAGTTGGGACTAGTCGGAGAACAGAGTGATGATCCTACATGTTTGCATTAGTAGTCCTCATTATTCTATGAAATAGTGTGATAATTATTGTAATGAGGACTCCTTTTGAGTTTGTATACTCTCTAGTAGACAATACTTGTATTCAAACTTACAGTTTATGTTTTGTCGTATTGTACACGACAGTTGTATTATTAAGTTGTATTTGAATTCTATACCATGTATCTGGCGACTCAAGATGGGTAATGTATACCTAATTTTGGGGGCGTCACAGTTGGTATCAAAGCTTAAGGATATGATTCCTGGCTGAGATGTGAGACAAGAACTAGGAGGGGAGAGACGGGGAATTCCTTCGCTAGTATGACCTACCTAAGTTTATTTGGTATTTAATTGGTCGGTCAGAGTATAGGGATAATATGTGACATGTTAATTAACCCTTGTTTTGTGGCAGTATTTAAAATGGCATCCGAAAATATTGAGATAAGCAATGAAGCACATGAGACCGTTGAGTTAGCTCAACCAAAAGGTAACGAGCAATAACACGATAAAAATCATACCGGTGGCAACGACCATCAGAATAATGATAACCATCGTGGGGAAAATTATCATGCCAAGAATGGTATCCATTTCGGTGGTAATCATTGCCAAGATAATAGAAGTGGAAATTTCAAGAAGAGAAGGTCATTTAGCTCGAATTTGTCGTATAGTGAAGTTAAGTCCAGCTTGAACGGTGGCACCAAAGGTGGATACAGACAAAATAAAGTCAGTGGTTTCAGAAAGAGCGTTTTTCATGAATTCTCAAAAAAGCGAGTAACCCGAACGAAGTTAGCACGGGTTAGTTAATTATAAATTCTTGCGAAGTCTATATCTTATTAGATACCGGTTCTACCCATTCTTTTATCTCTCTTGCTTGCGATCAACGTTTAAATTTGACTTCGGAGAAATTAGACTTAGATTTATTGGTTAAAACTTCGGTAGTAGAAACCTTTGTTACCTCCACTATTTATAAATCTTGTTGATTCAAATCGACACTTTCACGTTACTTGTCAATCTTATCTCTTTGAAAATACTTGCCTTTGATGCAATTTTTAGAAATTGATTGGTTAACTACTCATCATGCTTTTTGTAAGGTTGTTAGCTTTCATATTCCTAACCAACCTGTTATGCGAATTCAAGCAACCAAACTACTAAAGTCAATCATTATCATATCAAGCCATAAGTCTTTAGCCTCGGTCCTTTCGTTGTTGACTTCCTTATGTGGAATGCACTGAAGCCGAACTTTTCATAGGCGACGTCGTGAATGACGATTGCAAGTTGATAGGTATCAATGTGACGTACTATCCAAGTCTTTGATGAGGGTCACATCTTTGAATGATATTTCTATTGTTAATAAATTTCTTGACGTATTGTTGAATACTTCTTAGCCTACCCCTAGAGCGTGAAATTGAATTTTGTATTAACCCAGTACAAAACCCATTTCTAAAACCCTCAAATATTTTATTCACCTAAAACGAACGTGTAATGTGCCAAAGAAGTTGGCTCGAGGTGTTGTAGATTACGATCGTACCATTCAATATCATCGTGGAAAAAATGAACGTGGTAGCTGACGCGTTGAGTAGAAGATCGTATGCGTTTACTAGTGCGATGTTGTTAATATAAAGACTCATTTCTTATAACTTACAAGTGATGAAGATAGAGTTAAAGACTCGAGGGACCCACGTGAAGATAATGAATATATGAGTAGAATCGACTTTAATCGATAAAGTTAAAGTCGCTCAACCTACACACCCGGAGCTAATGAATGTGAAGAAGAAGGTTCAAGAGGGCGTTATTCTAGAAGCAAGAATCGACGAAGAGAGAAAATCTCAACCCTCGATTTAATTAGCCCATTTGAAATCCTCGATGAAGTAGGAACTGTGGCCTATAGACTCGTTTTACCACCATGTATGTTGCGTGTTCAGAATATTTTTTTTACGTATCGATGTTACGTAAATATATGGACGACCCGAACAACGTTATTAAATTAGAACTAGACGAGATAGCAGAAGATTTAACGTATAAGGACATACGTGTTAAAATCTTGGATAAGAAGGATCGTATTCAACACTCAAAGGCCTCAAGAGTTAGAATCTGAAATGAAGTCAATGTATCCTCATCTCTTCGGCATACCAGGTACGTACGTAAATTTCGAGGGCAAAATTTCATAAGGAGGGGAGATTGTGAGACCCTAGATTTTATGAATAAAGATTTAATTTTCTAGAAATAATTTTTTGAATTTTATGGTGTGGATTTGATATAATGTTATCGTTGTGGGTAGTATTTATAAATTTTACAAAGTATGCAAGTTGTTGTATAAGATTCGATTGGTCGGGGAATATCCGTACGACGGTACAATCATTGGTGGACCCCACAACAGAATTATTGTCGGATTGAGAAAATGACAAAATACTTTATGAAAATAACGGCGGAAGTTTTACTGTTAACTGTTGAAACACCCAGTGTTAAAAGTACAGTAATACGCGTGGTTGCATAGTAGTACACGGTATTGATTATTGATGCTTATGTGAGAAGTCACTTAGTATTGTTCAATCGAGTATTCAGGACATTTTTCGTGTCAAAGTACTATTCACGAGTTACTATTCATGAGTTACTATTCACGAGTTACTATTCACGAGTTACTATTCATGAGTTACTATTCACGACTTACTATTCACGAATTACTATTCATGAGTTACTATTTACGAGTTATTATTCACGAATTACTATTCACGGAGTACTATTGATCACCCGTAAAATATATTTCTTTTCGGTCCAAATCATTTTTGGGTACAATATTATTCTATGAGGAGATGTGCTAATTTTTCAGACCATTGGTTGAAGATATAATAGTAAATCAATATGGACCGCTTGTGGAAAGTTATAATAGTGAATCAATATGGATCGCTAGTTTAAAGTTTTAATAGTAAATCAGTATGGATCGTTGCTTTAAGTTCAAATAGTATACAAATATGGACCGTCCGTTTAAAAGTAAATCAATCTAGATTGTTCATTAATTAGTTACTATTCAGTCTATGTTCCTATAAATAGAAGCTCATTCCTTCATTATTTCTTACTAATTCACTGAAACACTAGAGAGAAAAGTTATAGAGAAACTATAGAAAAGTATTCTGCTACTTCCCTACTCTTATATTCAGTTTCTTTTACGGTAAGGGGTATTATTTCTTTTGTATTCATGAAGAGAACTTCTGTTATTCCATTATTTATTACTCTGTTGGAATAACCTGTATACGCGGGTTACCCTATACATGGTAAAATTTTTCTATTATTTTATTCTTTATTATTCTGTCAGAATATCCTGTCTGTGCGTTTTACGCTGGACCTGATTTCATTATTTATTATTCTGTCGGAATATTCTATCTGTGCGTTTTACGCCGAACCTGGTTCCATTCTATATTATTCTGTTGGAATATCCTGTCTATGCAATTTACGTCGAACCTGGTTCCGTTATTTATTATTCTGTTGGAATAACCTGCTTGTGCGGTCTATCGCATGCATGGTGATTTCTTTTGTTATTCAATTCTTTATTATACTCAGTTGGTTAAAACTTTGACTTCTATACTCCATAAAATTAGTGGAATAACCTTTATATTTGCGCTTCATCCAGTATCTTTTCATGGAAATATTCTTCTGAGCATTCTTGAATTTTACTCTACAATGCAGTATCATGTTGACAATTTGGACGTTATCAGTTCGTAGATAAATTAATTCTTGAACTTGTTTTATTGAATTCTTATATCATTGTCATCATCCTCATATTTATATTTTGTTGAAAGTCATCTGTGGCCTGTAGTGCATAGATGAACTTGGTATGATTATGATCAGGGATTATTCGGTGTAATCATGACCGTAATGTTACAAATGATGTAGAAAAAGTCTTCATTGGCCCGTAGTGCATTGAGGGACAGTTTTTGGTATGATTATGGCTATGGATTCTCTTTGGTCGTAGTGTAAAGATGAATTGTTTTATGGCATGATCAGGACCGTTGATGAAAACATGATTATCTTTAGCCGTAGTGCATGGATAATTCGTGGTCGTGATACTAAAGAATATCCTTGGTCGTAGTGCAGGGGTGATTCGATGATGTGAATTATATATTAAGCTGAGTCCCAACGATAAAAGTGATGAAAAACCTTTTAAATCATAGAAGATAGTAGATTTTATTCCCTACTTGACTCTTCTAATGGATTGCTTGTTCCGCTGCTGTTAAACTTGATAGTTATTATATTTTATCAGTTTAACACTATTGAAGGCTAACGATAAATTATTCTGCATTATCTTAGTCATAATATTTCTTACAACGCTAGTTGAGCTCACCCTTTCTTTCACTGTTCTCTTCAGGAAATGAGAACGTAGCTGGGACTAGTCGGGGAACAGAGTGATGATCCTAGATGTTTGCATTAGTAGTCCTCACTATTCTATGAAATAGTGTGATAATTATTGTAATGATGACTCCTTTTGAGTTTGTATACTCTCTAGTAGACAATATTTGTATTCAAACTCACAATTTATGTTTTGTCGTATTGTACACGACAGTTGTATTATTAAGTTGTATTTGAATTCTGTACCATGTATCTGGCGACTCAAGATGGGTGATGTATACCTAATTTTGGGGGCGTCACAGTTGGTATCAAAGCTTAAGGATATGATCCCTTGCTGAGATGTGAGACAAGAACTAGGAGGGGAGAGACGGGAAATTCCTTCGCTAGTATGACCTACCTAAGTTTATTTGGTATTTAATTGGTCGGTCAGAGTATAGGGATAATATGTGACATGTTAATTAACCCTTGTTTTGTGGAAGTATTTGAAAATGGCATCCGAAAATATTGAGAAAAGAAATGAAGCACATGAGACCGTTGAGTTAGCTCAACCAAAATGTAACGAGCAACAACACGATAAAAATCATACCAGTGGCAACGGCCATCAGAACAATGATAACCATCATGGGGAAAATTATCATGCCAAGAATGGTATCCACTTTGGTGGTAATCATGGCCAAGATAATAGAAGTGGAAATTTCAAGAAGAGAAGGTCATTTAGCTCGATTTTGTCGTATAGTGATGTCAAGTCCAGCTGGAACGGTGGCACAAAAGGCGGATACGGACAGAACAAAGTCGGTGGTTTCAGGAAGAGCATTTTTCGTGACTTCTCAAAAAAGCGAGTAACCCGAACGAAGTTAGCACGGGTTAGTTAATTATAAATTCTTGCGAAGTCTATATCTTATTAGATACCGGTTCTACCCATTCTTTTATCTCTCTTGCTTGCGTTCAACGTTTAAATTTGACTTCGGAGAAATTAGAGTTTGACTTATTGGTTGAAACTTCGATAGTAGAAACCTTCGTTACCTCCACTATTTATAAATCTTGTTGATTCAAATCGACACTTTCACGTTACCTGTCAATCTTATCTCTTTGAAAATACTTGCCTTTGATGCAATTTTTAGAAATCGATTGGTTAACTACTCATCATGCTTTTTGTAAGGTTGTTAGCTTTCATATTCCTAACCAACCTGTTTTGCGAATTCAAGCAACCAAACCACTAAAGTCAATCATTATCATATCAAGCCATAAGTAAAGAGCCCCGGTCCTTTCATTGTTGACTTCCTTGTGTGGAATGCAATGAAGCCGAACTTTCTGTAGGCGACGTCGTGAATGACGATGGCCAGTTGATAGGTATCAATGCGACGTACTATCCAAGTCTTTGATGAGGGTCACAACTTTAAATGATATTTCTATTGTTAATAAATTTCCTGACATATTGTTGAAGACTTCTTAGCCTACCCCTAGAGCGTGAAATCGAATTTTGTATTGACCTAGTACAAAACCCATTTCTAAAACCCTCAAATATATTCTTCACCTAAAACGAATGTGTAATGTGCCAAAGACGTTGGCTCGAGCTGTTGAAGATTACGATCGTACCATTCAATATCATCATGAAAAAAATGAACGTGGTAGCTGACGCGTTGAGTAGAAGGTCGTATGCGTTTACGAGTGCGATGTTGTTAACACAAAGACTCAATTCGTATAACTTACAAGTGATGAAGATAGAGTTAAAGACTCTAGGGACCCACGTGAAGATAACAAATATACGAGTAGAATCGACTTTAATCGATAAAGTTAAAGTCGCTCAAGCTACACACCCGGAGCTGATGAATGTGAAGAAGAAGGTTCAAGAGGGCGTTATTCTAGAAGCAAGAATCGACAAAGAGAGGAAATTAATTAGCCCATTTGAAATCCTCGATGAAGTAGGAACTGTGGCCTATAGACTCGTTTTACCGCCAAGTTTGTTGCGTGTTCAGAACGTTTTTTTTTTACGTATCGATGTTACGTAAATATGTGGACGACCCGAACGACATTATTAAATTAGAACTAGACGAGATAGCAGAAGATTTATCGTATGAGGAGATACGTGTTAAAATCTTGGATAAGAAGTGTAAGACCCCAAATTATTAATAAATAAAATTTAATTTCCTCTATTTATTATTTTGAAATAGTAAGGGTTGAATTGATTAATGGGGTTAGTTATGGGTAAAATGCGCAAATATTTTAAATAAGCAAGTGGTTATAAAATATTCATTGTTGTTGGGAAATATTCGTTTGGTCGTGGAATATTCTTCCTGTTGGGGAATATTCGTACGACGGCGCAGTCTTTTATGGGCCCCATAACGGAAAGCGATTGGATGAAGAAAACGACAAGTATAAGTTGTTTACAAATAACAGCGTAGTTTTTACCGTTAATACTATTAGAATACTCGGTGGTTAAAATACAGTAATACGCGTTGTTGCACAGTAGCACACGGTATTACACCAATTATGGATTCTTACGTAAGAAGGCACTACTCAATAATTGTTACAGTAATTACTGTTCAGTATTTTATTAATTCAATAATTGTTGCGTTGATATTTTATATTACTGTTGTTTCAATAATTGTCATTGCACAGTATTTTACATTATCGAAGTAATAATTCATATTATCTGAATAATATTATTAGATAACATTATTGGCAATGTCTAGAAAGTTCTGTCAAAAGAGAGGTTTGGTCATCTAATTGCGCGCCAGTAAGGAGAAATCCTTATTGAAAAGCCCCCTCTTTCTTGGGAATTGCCTGGTTGTCAGTATTGTGATTCGGTAATATTATTTGTGAATAATTAATTATTGATTTATACGATGAGGAAAATATTCATTTTATGTGGATATAGATGGAAAAAAATTTTAAAGTGACCATTGTTGAAAATCGATATTTTAACTTTTCTGATAAAATATTATTTTATTATATTATTATAATATAATAATGATGATATTTTTACAATGAATGTGGGATATATATGTATATGAGGAGGAAGAGTATTTTTGTTGTAAAAGTTGTTTAAAACATGTTAAACATGTCTGTGGGCCCATTTCTTGACTGAAATTTGATTATAGCCTATAGAATTGCCCGTTTGTGGATTTCGGTCAATTTTTGTTTAGAATTTGGAAAAACTTTCTTCTGCAGAGTTGTAGATAATGAAATTTCTTGTGGAAAAAACATGTGATTCAAATTTTTCTGATAAAAGGGCTATTTATTATGAATTATTGAAGTTCCGAAGTTCCGAAATAATTGATTTTTGAAGTTTTAAATATTTTTTTATAAGAAAAACGTTTTTTTTTATTTAGGTGAGGTGTGGTGGCTGATTTGCATCAGATTGTGTGTGCCTAAGAATTTAATAAATATATATTAATATTTTATTAAATTTTCTGCTTTGGTGTTCTAAGTATTTTCCTATAAATAGGGTGCTTAGGTTAGAATTGAAAATCACACCAGAAACTAAAGTTTTCTCTCTCTTTCTCTCTCTATATTATTGAGCGTATTCTTGTGAGCATTTTAAGACTTTGAGTGTTGATATACGGTGCAAGTTCCCTTTAGCTCTATATCCAGTATTCCAGTCAGAAGTACTGTCTTTCGAGGTAAGGGATATTTTTTTTATATATAAATGATATTATTTCTTTCAATATCATTATGCCGAAATATTGATATGAATTTTTATCAAATTTAGAATTTTTTGTGTCAGAGTTACTATTCGCGTATACGGTACTATTCACGTATACGGTACTATTCACGAATACGACACTATTCACAGAAAAATTAATTTTTTATTTTTCGTCCAAAATATCTATTATGGATACTAGCTTTGATTGTATCCATGTTTTGATCATTCTTGAATTTTACTCCACTATGATTACTTATGAGGTATTTTTAGACATGGATAAACCGAAATACGAATCCTTAATATTTATTATTTTGTTTCACTAGATTCGTTTCCTTTAAAATATTTTTCATTATCCTCAGTCCTAAATGATGATATTACTGAATATCTTTGGCCTGTAGTGCAAAGATGAATGATTTCTGATGAATATCTTTGGCACGTAGTGCAAAGATGAACAAGTGTTGAGATGAACATGACCAACTGATGAATATCTTTGGCCTGTAGTACAAAGATGAATATTTGATTCAAGATGTTTATTGATTGATGTTACATGGATAAAATATTGTTGATGAACTTTTAAATTCATAGATGATAGTAGATTTAATCATCTACTTAACTCTTCTAATGAATTATTATTTCCGCTGCAAATATTGATTTAAAACTTGTTGTCATTGTATTCTATTAAATTTTTTTCCTTGTTAAAGACTAACGATAATTTGTTCTATATTATCTTAGTCATAATATTTTTTACTGGGCTAGTTGAGCTCACCCTTTTCTTTTTTGTTTCATTTTTCTTCTCAAGAGACGAGAATATAGCGAGTACTAGTCGGGGTATGGAATGAAGGTTCTAGAAAGTTATTTTAGTAGTCCTCACCATTTTTGTAAAATAATATATCAATAATTATAATGAGGACTTATTTAAGTGTGGATATTGTTTAGATGACAATATTTATATTTAAACTCACAGTTTTTATGTTGTATTAATAAAGTTGTAATTGATTATGTACCATGTATTTTGACGACTCAGAATGGGTGTTGTATACCTATTTTGGGGGTGTCAGAAGAAGGATCGTATTCAACACTCAAAGGTTATATCTCAAAAGTTAGAATCTGAAATGAAGTCAAGGTATCCTCATCTCTTCGGCATACCAGGTACTTACGTAAATTTTGAGGGCGAAATTTCATAAGGAGGGGAGATTGTGAGAGCCCAGATTTTATGAATAAAAATTTAATTTTCTAGAAATAATTTTTTGAATATTATGGTGTGGATTTGATATAATGTTATAGTTGTGGGTAGTATTTATAAATTTTGCAAAGTATTCAAGTTGTTGTATAATATTCGATTGGTCGGGGAATATTCTTTTTGTCGGGAAATATCCGTATGACGGTACAATCATTGGGGGACCCCGCAACGAAATTATTGTCGGATTGAGAAAAGGACAAAATACTTTATGAAAATAACGGCGGAAGTTTCACCGTTAACTATTGAAACACCCGGTGTTAAAAGTACAATAATACGCGTGATTGCATAGTAGTACACGGTATTGATTATTGATACTTATGTGAGAAGTCACTCAGTATTGTTCAATCAGGTATTCGAGACACTTTTCGTGTCGGAGTACTATTCACGAGTTACTATTCATGATTTACTATTCACAAGTTACTATTTATAAGTTACTATTCATGAGTTACTATTCATAAGTAACTATTCACGAGTAACTATTCACGAGTTGCTATTCACAGGGTACTATTCATCACCCGTAAAATATATTTTTTTTCAGTCCAAATAATTTTTGGGTACAATATTATTCTATGAGGAGATGTGCTAATTTTTCAGACCGTTGGTTGAAGATATAATAGTAAATCAATATGGACCGCTCGTGGAAAGTTATAATAGTGAATCAATATGGATCGCTAGTTTAAAGTTTTAATAGTAAATCAATATGGACCTTTGCTTTAAGTTTTAATAGTAAACCAATATGGATCGTCCGTTTAAAGGTAAATCAATCTGGATCGTTCATGAATTAGTTACTATTTAGTCCATTTTCCTATAAATAGAAGCTCATTCCTTCATTATTTCTTACGAATTCACTGAAACGCTAGAGAGAAGAGTTATAGAGAAACTATAGAAAAGTATTCTGCTACTTCCCTACTCTTATATTCAGTTTCTTTTACGGTAAGGGGTATTATTTCTTTTATATTCGTGAAGAGAACTTCTGTTATTCCATTATTTATTATTCTGTTGGAATAACCTGTATACGCAGGCTACCCTATACATGGTGAAATTCTTCTGTTATTTCATTCTTTATTATTCTGTCGGAATATCCTGTCTGTGCGTTTTACGCTGGACCTGATTCCATTATTTATTATTCTGTCGGAATATCCTGTGTGTGCGTTTTACGTAGAACCTGGTTCCATTCTTTATTATTCTGCTGGAATATCATGTCTGTGTGTTTTACGCCGGACTTGGTTTCGTTATTTATTATTTAGTTGGAATAACCTGCCTGTGCAGTTTATCGCATGCATGGTGATCTCTTTTGTTATTCCATTATTTATTATACACAGTTGGTTAAAACTTTGACTTCTATACTCCATGAAATTAGTGGAATATCATTGATATTTGCGCTTCATCCAGTATCTTTTCATGAAAATATTCTTCTGAGCATTCTTGAATTTTACTCTACGAAGCAGTATCATGTTGACAATTTGGACGTTATCAGTTCCTAGATAAATTAATTCCTGAACTTGTTTTATTGAATTCTTATATCATTGTCATCATCCTCATGTTTATATTTTGTTGAAAGTCATCTATGGCCTGTAGTGCATAGATGGACTTGGTATGATTATGACCAGGGATTATTCAGTGTAATCATGACCGTAATGTTATAAATGATGTGGAAAAAGTCTTCATTGGCCCGTAGTGCATTGATGGATAGTTTTTGGTATGATTATGGCTATGAATTCTCTTTAGCCGTAATGCAAAGATGAATTATTTTATGGCATGATCAGGACTGTTGATGAAAATGTGATTATCTTTAGCCGTAGTGCATGGATAATTCGTGGTCGTGATACTAAAGAATATCTGTGGCCGTAGTGCAGGGGTGATTCGATGATGTGGATTATTTATTAAGCTGAGTCTCAGCGATAAAAGTGATGAAAAACATTTTAAATTATAGAAGATAGTAGATTTTATTCCCTACTTAACTCTTCTGATGGATTGCTTGTTCCGCTGTAGTTAAACTTGATAGTTATTATATTTTATCAGTTTAACACTGTTGAAGGCTAACGATAAATTATTCTGCATTATCTCAGTCATAATATTTCTTACTGGGCTAGTTGAGCTTACCCTTTATTCACTGTTCTCTTCAGGAAATGAGAACATAGCTGGGACTAGTCAGAGAACAGAGTGATGATCCTAGATGTTTGCATTAGTAGTCCTCACTATTCTGTGAAATAGTGTGATAATAATTGTAATGAGGACTCCTTTTAAGTTTGTATACTCTTTAGTAGACAATATTTGTATTCAAACTCACAGTTTATGTTTTGTCGTATTGTACACGACAGTTGTATTATTAAGTTGTATTTAAATTCTGTACCATGTATCTGGCGACTCAAGATGGGTGATGTATACCTAATTTTGGGGGCGTCACATATATTATATATAACATGTGGGTATGAATCTAAAGTTGACTAATGGGGAGAGGGAAAAGCATTGTGTTCATGAAAAGGGTTTTGGATGGCTGAGAAATGAAGGAGTACAATTAGTATTATTATTATTATTATTATATTATAATAAGTTTTGTTTTTTATGCAAAAAAAATAGAATATATTATATTTTATTTAAAGATTTTGCTTTAATTATGGACCGTCCGATTAAAAATAAATCAATCTGGACCGTTCATGAATTGGTTACTATGCAGTCCATTCTTCTATAAATAGAAGCTCATTCTTTCATTATTTTCTTACGAATTCACTGAAACTCTAGAGAGAGAAAATTATAGAGAGAAAGAAGAAGAGAAGTCTGCTACCTTTTCTTTTCCTATATCTAGTTTCTTTTACCGTAGGGGATATTATTTCTTCCGTATTCATGAAGAGAACTTCTGTTATTCTATTCTTTATTATTCTGTTGGAATAACATGTATACGCGGGCTACCCTATACTTGGTAAAATTCTTCTGTTATTCCATTCTTTATCATTATATTAGAATAATCTGTTTATGCGAAGTACCGCATGCATGATGATTTCTGTTATTATTCCGTTCTTTATCATTCTGTTGGAATATCCTGTCTGTGCTTTACACAAGACCTGGTTCCAGTCTTTATTATTCTGTTAGAATATCCTGTCTGTACGTTTTACGCCGGACCTGGTTTCGTCCTTATTATTCTGTTGGAACATTATGTCGGTGTGAATTTCACCAGACCTGGTTCTGTTATTTATTATTCTGTCGGAATAACATGTCTATGCGAAGTACCGCATTCATGGTGATTTCTTTTGTTATTCCATTCTTTATTATACTCAGTTGGTTAAAGTTTTGACTTCTATACTCTATGAAATTAGTGGAATATTCTTTATATTTGCGTTTCATCCAATATCTTTTCATGAAAAAAATTCTTCTGAGCATTCTTGAATTTTAATCTACAAAGAAGTATCATGTTGACAATTTAGACGTTATTAGTTCCTGAATAAATTAATTCTTGAACTTGTTTTTATTGAATTCTTATATCATTGTCATCATCCTCAAGTTTATATTTTTTTTGAAAGTCATCTGTGGCATGTAGTGCATATATAGACTTGGTATGATTATGACCAGGAATTATTCGGTGTAATCATGACCGTAATATTACAAATGATATTGTAAAAGTCCTCATTGGTCCGTAGTGCATTGATGGATAGTTGTTGGCGTGATCATGACCATTAATGAATACACGAATGTCCTTGGCCCGTAGTGCATGGATAATTTGTGGTCGTGATACTAAAGAATATCATTGGCCATAGTGCAAGGGTGATTCGATGATGTGGATTATTTATTAAGCTGAGTCTCAGCGATAACAGTGATGAAAAACCTTTTAAATCATAAAAGATAGTAGATTTTATTTTCTACTTGACTCTTTTAATGGATTGCTTATTCCGCTGCAGTTAAACTTGATGGTTGTTATATTGTATCAGTTTAACACTATTGAAGACTAAGGATAATTTATTCTGCTTTATCTTAGTCATGCAAACAACAACACTGACCAAATGATTAATGATGAAATGTTCAGAGGCTTTATGCAATTTATACAACAACAGGCGAGAGTGGCTCCTGTCCAAAATATAGGTGGAAACACTGGAAACTCTCGGACGGTCACCGCTAAACAGTTCAAGGAGCTGGGATCACCAGAGTTTATTGGAGAGCCAAAACCACTTAAGGCGGAAACATGGATAAAGCAGATCACCAAGATATTTGATGTCTTGGGATGCTCCGAGGAGCAAAAATGTTCCCTTTTCCACCTTTATGTTGCGAGGAGAGGCAGATTACTGGTGGAAATCGGTAAAGTGTACTCAACCTGCCGCACTGAAGATGTCTTGGGAGAAGTTCCAAGAACTATTCAACGACAAATACTTTCCCGAAAGTATTCGTCACATAAAGGAGGTAGAGTTCATCAAGTTAGAGCAGAATAATATGACCGTGTCGCAGTACGACGTTAAGTTTGTCGAGTTATCCCGGTTTGCGTCCCACTTGGTTGATAATGAAGATAGAATGACGCGAATGTTTTTAAGAGGTTTGAAGCCGGAGATACATCAATATCTTATTTCTCATAAACTGTGTTTGTATTCAGATGTTGTAAATAGGGCTCAGTTAGTGGAGCGCGATAATGAGTCAACGCAACCAAAAGAGAGCAGCCGGTAAAATAATAATACCAGTGAGAGCAGTCACCGAAGCAGTGCCAACAAGCGTGGATGGAATCAACAGGCCAGAAATGGTAACCACTTTGGTGGTAATCAGGGCTAAAATAATAAGAATGGACATTTCAAGAAGAGGAGATTCAACAATGATGGAAAGACGTCAGCACCAGCACCCGTTGTTAAGGAAGGAGAACGACCACCTATCATATGCTTCAAATGCGGAGGGGAGGGACACATCAGTCCAAACTGAGTTGAGAGATAAACCTACTAATGAAGTTGATTCTTCCGAAAAATCCCCGTATTTTCTTCTCTGTCTAAGGAATGGGCATTTCCGTAATTGCCGGGATTTTGGTAGGATCCAACTAAATCCCTTTGTGGCTGACTAAAAATCCTAGCAACTTGCATGATTTAACGCCAAAGGTGCATTTGGCTGGATTCAACTTCAAGTTGTAGTTACGCAACCTGTTGAATAGCTTCTTGAGAGATGGTCTAAGTGGTCTTCCTCCTTCCGAGATTTGACAATGATGTCATCCACGTAGATCTCTATCTCTCTGTGCATTAAGTCGTGGAAGAGAGCCATCATAGCTCGCTGATAGGTGGCTCCGACATTGATGAGGCCGAATGATAACCGTCTATAGCAAAAAATTCTCCAAGGCGTGATGAAAGTAGTTTTCTCACGATCTTCCTCAGCAACCATGATTTGATGGTACTCCGCAAAGCAATCAGTAAAGGAGTACATGCAGTATTGAGCAGTAATGTCAATGAGAATGTGGATACAGGGTACGGGAAAGCTATCTTTAAGGCAAGCTTTGTTCAAGTCTCGATAATCCACAGAAACTCGCACCTTTCCTCCAGGTTTAGGCACGAGAACAATATTGGATATCCACTCAGGATATGTGGACACCATGATGATGCCAGTTTGAAACTTTTTCATAATTTCTTCTTTCACCTTTAAACTCCACTCATGTTTCAATCGCCTGAGCTTCTGCTTTACTGGCTTGAATCCCTCTTTAATGGGAACGCGATAAAGAACAATGTCAGTGGACAAGCCCACCATGTCTTCATAAGACCATGCAAACACATCCTGGAATTGGGTTAGTAGCGTAACCATGTCATTCCTTTGGTTTGGGTAAGGTCTGAACCAATCTGGATTAACTTAGGATTTTTTAAGGTTCTGAGATTGAATGAAGTGGTTTGATCAAGGCTGTGATTAGGTTTGTCTTTAACCTATTCTTGAATTTTCGGAGGCACCTCAATGTCCTCATATATTTTCATCAAGGCTGAATTCTTCTCTACATCAAAGTTACAATCTTTGTGTAGAAGAGGCACCATATCAGCAAGTACAGGCACATCTAAATTCAGGGTCTTGAAACAAAATATGCTTTCACTTAGTATATACGAAAAAGTTTGATCATACAAAGTGTAAGCATATACTGGCAAAACGACTGCTAATACTGTACAGAAAAGTAAGCAGTTATGATATTTACAGGGCAGAAATAGTTTATGCTCGTTTTACCCTTGTCGACCAAGGCAAGGAGTGTTGCTCCAATTAACAAGGGCAAAGTTCGGGTGGACTGCAATGATGGAGGGATTGTCATCATCCTCCTTCTCCCGAATGATGACCATTACATCTGGGTAATCATCGTCTTGGGTGTATCTATTTGTATGTTCATCATGGATAATGATGCGTATGCCTGACATCATTCGGATGACGTTTTGCTTGATTCTTCGTTCCTCCTTTTCCACAGCGGGATTTGGAACAAAGACTTCTTTCACCTTCACTGGTACCGACTTAGGAAATAATATAGCCATTACGTTGGCTGACACCTTTACAGGAGGTTGTGCGGACTCAGCAGTTGTAAGTGTAGACAAACATTGTGTAACTGAAGCTGGAGGAATCTTAGGACGTTTGTGTGGATTCCTGTTACTAGAACTGGCAGAATAGCCTAGCCCAGCTGTCTCAATTTGACTGATAACTTGGATGGGGTACTTGATACCCTGATGATCTTTACCTAGCCCTTGTCCTGGCTGATGACCCTGGGATATCATTTCTTGAGTAGCCGACATCACTTCAGCAGAAATCTTGGGTATGAGAGGTGGCATTCCAATAGCATGGTACTGAGTGTTGCTCACTTCCAAGACATAAAAACTGACCAGTTCAACATCTGAATTGGCGTTGATGTATGGTATGTCACTATATGGAGGACACTTCGGCTCAGCGTTGACTGTGACTAGGTTGTTGTTGATAATGTATTTTAACTGTTGATGAAGGGTGGAGGGGACTGCCCCGGCCATATGAATCCATGGTCGTCCCAAGAGCAGGTTGTATCCCGAATCTATCTTGAGTACGTGGAAAGATACGCAGAATGTATGGGGACCAATTTTGATTGGCAATTCAATTACTCCGGCAGAATTCTGGCGGGCTCCATCAAAAGCTTTGATGACCGTATCACTGCTCCGAATTTGGTTGAGATTGATATTCATCATCACTAAGGTAGCGTATGGACAGATATTTAGAGATGAGCCTCCATCTATTAAGACTTTAGTTAGTATGTATCCGGAGGACAAGACCACAATGTGCAACGGCTTGCAATGACTGGTCCCTTCGGGCGGGATGTCGTCATCAGTGAAGGATATCACATTGTTGTTGAAAATGTGATCAACCAAATGTTAAAAATTTTCCGCATCCACTGATTTTGGTAGATATGCTTCTTCTAGAACCTTCAGTAAGATCGTCTGGTGATCCTCGGAAGTTAGGACCAAGTCCAAAATTGAGATTTGGTGTGGAGTTTCTTTTAAGCTTAAAACCACTTTGGCTTCATTATGACCCATAGTGCGGAGGAATTTTTCAATCTTCTCCATGGGTATTTTCCCCTTTGATTTGATGGTAGACTACATCACCCGTTGGGGAAGATACAGTGGATTTTCCTTTGACACTGCAGCAGTTGTATGTGAGGTGGATCCTTCACCTTCTCCATAATTCCATGGCACTTTGTGTAAGCTAACAATATGATATTATGCATTGCATGGTAAGTTGATTGGTTGTGGAGCGGCCACTTTCAAAGGATTGTTGCTTCCCTTGAGTTGAATTGTTGGTATTGTGAGTGATTTGTTAGTCACATCAGTCTAAGTGGATATGACTGCTACCAAACTCTTCCACTTAGTAGGATAAGTATTCTCACTCTCACGTAGCACAGTATCATCGTCTGCTAGTTGAAGGACACCACTCTAAATTAGATTCTGGATAAGGTGGTGGAGTGCCCAGCATTCTTATGTGCTATGACCGCGAGAATGGGAGTGATATTGACATACTCCATCAGAATTGAACCGTCCAGAACGGGGATTAACCAGAGGAAGAAGGGAAGTGATTCTTCCTTCAATGATTAGCATCTGTAGGATTTCCTCCATAGGTTAACCCAGGTATGTAAATTCCCTTTTATTGGCGAAATCCCGACGGGCTTTGGCATTTGCTCTCCTTATCACTTTGTCTTCCATCATTTCATTTTCTGAAGGTGACGAGAGTATATTAGTGACAAGAGGGAGAACACTAGCATGCTCCTGGCTGACTAACTGGCGTGTCACTTAATGCTGATAGGTTACCAGTTCTGCCAATTGTTCAATCTTCTTGCATAGATCTTTCATCTTACGTTCCATTGTAAACTGGAATTTGGCATAATCCCATTTGTCAACACCATCTATGCCGATCTGAGATGAATTACCGTTGAAGTAAGAATTCTGTCCATTGGTCCAATTAATCATGTTGACCTCTTCTTCTTTGTGTTGAGGAAGAGGATTGTCTTGTACGTGAGATTGATCTAGTTTGGTGACCACAATCTCACCGTTGTCTATCAGGTCCTGGATCTTGTGTTTCAAGGCCCAACAATCCTGAGTGTCATGTCCAGGTGCCCCGGCATGATAAACACATTTTCGAGCAGCATTGAAACCCCGTCCATTAGGGCTGGCTGGTGGAAGAAGATGCGTGATTTTCTTCTGCGTTGTTAGAAGGGTGAGAATATTCTCGAGTGAGTCCCCTAAGGGTGTGAACACTCGAGGGCGTTTGACTTCTTCACCCTTTGGTATTAGAGGCTTCGAAGACTGTGCTTGAAAGGGATTGTAACTTCTCCTTTGAATAGGCATGTTCTGATTGCCTTTTTGACCCTGTAGTATCAGGAAAACATCTTCCTCTTTCTTTTTATGGACCCTTCAGGGGTTGTTTCCATAATTTCCGGATTGGATGTGCTCCGCAACAGTTTTAAGGGTGGCTAGGTCTTGAATTTTTTTGGATTTCAATCCCATCTCAGCCATCTCCCCATGTTTGACCATTTCAAAAAATGGTTTACCAATGCCGGCTAAAACTCTTTCATAGAAAGGAGCTTCTTGTATGTCTATGAAAGTCATGACCATTTCTGATTCTTTCATGGAAGGAATAACTTGGGCAGCCAGGAGTCTCCTCCTTTGAGCATACTCTCTAAAAGACTCATTGGACTGTTTCTTGACCTTGGTAATTTGATATCGATCAGGAGCCATCTGAGACTGAAAGCTATATTGTGTGAGGAAGGCGTGTGCTAGCTCTTCCCAGCTATGGATCTTTGAGTTGTCTACTCTGTTGTACCACGAACGGGCTTCTCCAGTCAGACTTTTCTAGAACAGCTGTATTCTGAGCTTCTCATCCTCTGCATAAGATCCGAGTTCTCCAATAAACACTTTCAAATATGTGTAAGGATCTCCTAACCAGTCATATTTTTCGAAGTCAGGAGTCTTAAACTTTTCTGGATAATGAACACCAGGCAAAATGCAAAGGTCAGCATATTAAATACTTATGTGCATTCCAATTCCTTTGATAGCACGAAGGGTCTCTTCCATTTGGAGGACTTTCTTTTTGATGTCACCGGTGCATGGGTCTCATGTGAGATGGGTAGCATCATGAATTTTGGTTGTCGTATCCAACTACAGTTCAGGTATTGTAATGACATGGGTTCCCTCTTGTATAGATGATTCAACATGTACGGGTATCTTTGGACCCTGAATAGACTGGTGTAGTTCTTTAAGCAGAACAACCAAATCTGTAATTTGTTTGCTTAATCCATCAAATTCTTTGTGAGAAATTGGATTAAGGTCAGTCTGGTCGGATGACGACATAATTGACTGTAGGCTTGCAGTCTTTTTGGATTTGGACCGGGTAGTAGGCCCAATTGGTTCCCTGCGAAAAAACTTGCATAGTTTAGTCTTTAAGGAATGTGTAAAACATAATATGTTATGGGATGTTTCGGTTTTAGGAATTTTATTCTGCAACAGGGACGTCGGCTGTTTGTAATAGCATGTTAAATTAAATATGTATGTATACACATTTCTTCATATTTCTCATTACATGGAGATAGATATGGAATGAAATTATAAGTAATTGTGTTTACAAGTAATTAAAAATGAGAAATCATGAAGAGACTTTCCTCCGTTTTGGGTTTATCAGAGGCTGACCTATCTTAGGTTACTCTCGTGGCATTTTGGCATGAAGGTTCCCAAATCATCGTAATTTACTCAACGAGAAATTAATTCGGTCTTTCAACTGGAGCGAATTTGGGTGATGCCTTTCCTGAGCCTCGCGGGAATTAGTCTTCCTACGAGTCCAGTAATCAAACACCGACAGGATAGCCTCCTGGTGGAGGGACCACACAACATACATTCACATACAACGTGTGTCACCGTATGGAAATGATGACATGTGCGAAGCACTAATATCACAAGCAGATATAGTGCGAAGCACTAAGTACAATAAGGGTAAGCATTCATACACATTCATCATAAATGTAAATGCAACATCCATACACAAGCAGATAACAATTTTGAAAAGATTGTAATAGCGGCTTAAGTCCTCTTACTGGAAATCCCCAGCAGAGTCGCCACCTGTCGACGTCGGGATTTTTAGTTGTCCCTTTCCGTTACTTGTTCTTTGGTGTTCTCATTTTAGGTGAGATTTGTTTAAAAAAACAAGTGAAAAAGGTTCGACATGTATAATGTCGACGATGTACTGTTAAGAGTCGCCAACTGGTTTTTTTAAATAGTTGTACCAACATAACCAGAAAAAGGTTTGCACATTGACCTAGTGATGTGACATTGTTTAAACGGGTCGGTGAAACCGAGATTTATTAAGGTCCGGGGACTTGATTATGTGGAGGGAAGGTGTTAGGCACCCCCCGACATCCGTGTTACCACGGTGACCGCCTCTTCTCAAGAAACTGTTATCTGAATATGTGTGTGTGTGTGGGTCAATGTGCTGTTTATTTGGAAGTAGTACGAGGCCTCGTTCACACCTATATACACAGGGTTTGAATTTATGTAAAAATTCAATTTTTAGCAGGATATGGCAGTGATGTTTTATAAAGGAGGTTTTTTCAAACCCTTGTGCTCAATAGTAATTGAGACCTTTTACACTTCCATTTTATTAATTGTTCGGCTTGATTGATTTTATTTTCGATATGTGAAGCATCTACAAGAAAAAAATGTATAAAATAATGTCAATTTCCTCGTGGGTACGAAAATCATCTGAGGAAAATCAGATACCGCAGAATAATTTACAAGCAGCTTACAACTAAAAAAGTCCATCACGGGAACCGAATCTAGATCTAAATAGGTTGAATCTGTGATCTCGTGATTCCTAGGCTCTCACGATAATGCAATTTGTATGAAAGCAGTAAGCAGGTATATATATAAAAGTTGTAAATATATATATACAGACATGATCAGCCACCACGAAGCACCTCCATGTGGGATCAGAAAATGTAAATAAAGATGTAAAAGCTATCAACCGCCACGAAGAAAACTCTAGGCGGGACGAAACGCAAATAAAGATGTACAAAGCAATCAACTACCACGAAGTGAACTCCACGCAGGACGAAACATAAAGAAAGCTGTGAAAGTGATCAACCACCACGAAGTAAACTCTAGGTGGGACGAAAAAAATATATATATGTATATATAAAAGCGATAAACGCACCGAATGTAAAATCCAGGCTCATCGAGAAGAGTTCGACAACAGTTTATATATATATATATATATATATATATATATATATATATATATTAACTGTGTGTCGGACTTTATTCGATGAGCCAGGATTTTACATCCGGAGCATGCTCCTCGTTTATATATATATATATATATATATATATATATATATATATATATATATATATAAAGGGAAATAAAACCACGGACCGAAGTTCAGGAAAACATACGCAACACGACTCTCAACGTGAAGAAGGGTGTGTGCAAAGATGAAGAAAAATACTTTAAAGTGTGTGAGAAGGCTAACAGTGACTGCCAAAGAAGACTTCTATATCTTTAAAGTAGATGAAACTCGGCTCCCGCCGGTACAAAAGTAGCTATATGTGAGCTCACAAGTGTTTAAAATGAGAAAGCACTCATTATATTGCAAGTACGGGGAAAATTTGCCAGGACTTCATCGCCTCTCTTTTTTTAAAATGACCACCCCAAGCCCTCTATTTATAGAGGGGGGAGCTGCAGGTGTACCTGCGGCCAGCCGTAGGTGTACCTGAGGCTGCCCAGGTTGCCCCGGGTTTCTCGGGTCGTGTCGTCTCGCAGTACGTGCACGTAGGCACTACAATGTCCGCTCGAACTTTCAGAATTATAATTCAGGCATCCGACTAAGGTATGTAGGACCTATTTCAGACCGCCATTGTCGAGAGTTGTACAATGGCATGGGATTAGAGGTTGTACGAAGCTATAAAGATGGGACGGTGCCCTCCGGTCTTTAAGCTTCAAATTATATCTGTTACCCTGCACAATAGTCACTCGGGATTGGTTTTCCTTGATTCTTGTGGGACATCGTTGTGTAGAAATGTATGTATAAGATGTTGAGACGACGTGATGTGGCCTTGAGTTGGCAAGATGATAACTTTTTGCCCTCACCGGAGTTATTGTCGGTTTGGGCTGGTAAAGCAGACATTGCTCAGGGTTATCTTTGAGATTGGACTGCTGCAAGTGTTGAAGGTCCTCAGTATCATCTCTGAGGTGTGCCTGTCCTCCCGGTATTATCTCCGGGTCTGGTCTTGAGTGCCTCGATGTGAGTGCTGAGGTTGAAGCTGATTGTATGTATTTGAAACAAGCATTTCCGGGGTTATCGCCGGAATTACATTCCTTGCGGTTATCACCAAGGTTGGTAGCTGCTATTCCCAGTGTTGGGACTGAGACTGGATACCTCGGGGTTATCTCCGAGATTAATCGGTCTTCTTCGATGGAGTTTTTGGTATTGGAACAGCCTGCCTCCGAGTTATCTTCGAGGTCAGAACTGTTACTCCCGGTGTGTGTTTTGGGGTTGAGACTAAACTTTCGGTAGCATCTGAATTAGATGTGAGCTGTCTTCCAAGGTTATCTCTAAAAGATGAATCTGCAATCCTGCAAAGTTAGTGACAGGTGTGCAGAAATTCTCGAGTGTCTACAAGCATTCATAACTCGGTATGGACATTACAAGTTTCTGGTGATGTCTTTTGGTTTGACCAATGCCCTTGCTGCATTCATGGATTTGATGAACATGTTGTTTAAACCATTTTTAGACAAGTTTGTGGTGGTATTTATCGACGAAATTCTGGTGTACTCTAAATCTCAAGAAGAACACGTGGAACATTTACGTTTGACGTTGGAGACACTAAGAAAGGAGAAGTTGTACGTGAAATTCTCTAAGTGTGAATTTTATCAAGATCGTGTACAATTTTTGGGACATGTGATTGACAAAGACAGAATTTCAGTGGATCCATCAAAAGTTAAAGCTGTAATCAATGGGAACAACCAAGAACACCTTCAGAGGTGAGGAGTTTCTTGGGACTGGCCGGTTATTATAGACGATTTATTCAAGATTTTTCCAAGATAGCCACTCCGTTAACAAATTTGACAAGGAAAGCTGTAAAATTTGTTTGGACGAAAAAGTGTGAAGAAAGTTTTCAAGATTTGAAGAAGAAGTTAAGTGTGGCACCTGTTGTAAGATCCTAACTTTTATAAATAAAGATGAATTTTTTATAAATATCATTTTTGAATATTATGGAGTAACTTTGATATAATGCTATAGTTATGGGTAATATTTATAAATTTTACAAAGTACGCAAGTTGTTATATAATATTCGATTGGTCGGAAAATATTCGTTTTAACAGGGAATATTCGTACAACGACACAATCATTGGTGGACCCCACAACGGAATTATTGTTGGATTGAGAAAACGACAAAAATACTTTATGAAAATAACGGCAGAAGTTTTACCGTTAACTATTGAAATACCCAGTGTTTAAAAGTACAGTAATACGCATGGTTACATAGTAGCACACGGTATTGATTATTGATGCTTACGTGAGAAGTCACTAAGTTTTGCTTATTTTATAGACCCCCCATTTACCCATTTTTCAAAATAATCGGTAGAAAATTGTGGAGCAACATGTGGGGGCCACATGTGGGGCCCATGTGTGGAAAAATTAGTCAAAAGGGAAATAGGGAGATGGTTTTGTCGTGTATGGTAAGGAATATATATATATAAAGGTTATGTTTACAGGATGGTGGAAGGGAGTAACATTATTATATATTTAGTGTGTGTGAGAAGGAAATTTGATGGATGATGGAAATCTCATGGTGTAGTATTATATATATATATTGTGAGACCCCATATTTTATGAATAAAGATTTAATTTTCTCGAAATAATTTTTTAAATATTATGGTGTGGATTTGATATAATGTTATAATTGTGGGTAGTATTTATAAATTTTTCAAAGTATGCAAGTTGTTGTATAAGATTCGATTGGTCGGGGAATATCCGTACGACGGTACAATCATTGGTGGACCCCGCAACAGAATTATTGTCGGATTGAGAAAACGACAAAATACTTTATGAAAATAATGGCGGAAGTTTTACCGTTAACTGTTGAAACACCCAGTGTTAAAAGTACAGTAATACGCGTGGTTGCATAGTAGTACACGGTATTGATTATTGATGCTTATGTGAGAAGTCACTCAGTATTGTTCAATTGGGTATTCGGGACACTTTTAGTGTCGGAGTACAATTCATGAGTTACTATTCACGAGTTACTATTCACGAGTTACTATTCATGAGTTACTACTCAGGAGTTATTATTCACGAGTTACTGTTCACGAGTTACTATTCACGAGTTACTTTTCATGAGTTACTATTCACGGAGTACTATTGATCACCCGTAAAATATATTTCTTTTCGGTCCAAATCATTTTTGGGTACAATATTATTCTATGAGGAGATGTGCTAATTTTTCAGACCATTGGTTGTAGATATAATAGTAAATCAATATGGACCGCTAGTGCAAAGTTATAATAGTGAATCAATATGGATCGCTAGTTTAAAGTTTTAATAGTAAATCAGTATGGACCGTTGCTTTAAATTTTAATAGTAAACCAATATGGACCGTCCGTTTAAAAGTAAATCAATATGGACCATTCAAGAATTAGTTACTATTCAGTCCATTTTCCTATAAATAGAAGCTCATTCCTTCATTATTCCTTACGCATTCACTGAAACTCTAGAGAGAAAAGTTATAGAGAAACTATAGAAAAGTATTCTGCTACTTCCCTACTCTTATATTCAGTTTCTTTTACGGTAATGGGTATTATTTCTTTTGTATTCGTGAAGAGAACTTCTGTTATTCCATTATTTATTATTCTGTTGGAATAACCTGTATACGTGGGCTACCCTATACATGGTGAAATTCTTCTGTTATTTCATTCTTTATTATTCTGTCGGAATATCCTGTCTATGCGTTTTACGCTAGACCTGGTTATATATTATTCTGTCGAAATATCTTGTCTGTGCGTTTTACGCCGAACCTGGTTCCATTCTTTACTATTCTGTTAGAATATCCTGTCTGTGCAATTTACGCCGGACCTGGTTCCGTTATTTACTATTCTGTTGAAATAACCGGCATGTGCGGTCTATCGCATGCATGGTGATTTCTTTTGTTATTCAATTCTTTATTATACCCAGTGTTAAAAGTACAGTAATACGCGTGGTTGCATAGTAGTACACGGTATTGATTATTGATGCTTATGTGAGAAGTCACTCAGTATTGTTCAATTGGGTATTCGGGACACTTTTAGTGTCGGAGTACAATTCATGAGTTACTATTCACGAGTTACTATTCATGAGTTACTACTCAGGAGTTATTATTCAGGAGTTACTGTTCACGAGTTACTATTCACGAGTTACTTTTCATGAGTTACTATTCACGGAGTACTATTGATCACCCGTAAAATATATTTCTTTTCGGTCCAAATCATTTTTGGGTACAATATTATTCTATGAGGAGATGTGCTAATTTTTCAGACCATTGGTTGTAGATATAATAGTAAATCAATATGGACCGCTAGTGCAAAGTTATAATAGTGAATCAATATGGATCGCTAGTTTAAAGTTTTAATAGTAAATCAGTATGGACCGTTGCTTTAAGTTTTAATAGTAAACCAATATGGACCGTCCGTTAAAAGTAAATCAATATGGACCGTTCATGAATTAGTTACTATTTAGTCCATTTTCCTATAAATAGAAGCTCATTCCTTCATTATTCCTTACGCATTCACTGAAACTCTAGAGAGAAAAGTTATAGAGAAACTATAGAAAAGTATTCTGCTACTTCCCTACTCTTATATTCAGTTTCTTTTACGGTAATGGGTATTATTTCTTTTGTATTCGTGAAGAGAACTTCTGTTATTCCATTATTTATTATTCTGTTGGAATAACCTGTATACATGGGCTACCCTATACATGGTGAAATTCTTTTGTTATTTCATTCTTTATTATTCTATCGGAATATCCTGTCTGTGCGTTTTACGCTGAACCTGATTCCATTATTTATTATTTTGTCAGAATATCCTGTCTGTGCATTTTCTGCCGAATCTGGTTCCATTCTTTAATATTTTGTTTGAATATCCTCTCTATGTAATTTACGTCGGACCTGGTTCCGTTATTTATTATTATGTTGGAATAACCTGCCTGTGCGGTCTATCGCATGCATGGTGATTTCTTTTGTTATTCAATTCTTTATTATACTCAGTTGGTTAAAACGTTGACTTCTATACTCCATGAAATTAGTGGAATATCCTTGATATTTGCGCTTCATCCAGTATCTTTTCATGGAAATAATCTTCTGAGCATTCTTGAATTTTACTCTACAAAGCAGTATCATGTTGACAATTTGGATGTTGTCAGTTCTTAGATAAATTAATTCTTGAACTTGTTTTATTGAATTCTTATATCATTGTCATCATCCTCATGTTTATATTTTGTTGAAAGTCATCTGTAGCTGGTAGTGCATAGATGGACTTGGTATGATTATGGCCAGGGATTATTCGGTGTAATCATGACCATAATGTTACAAATGATGTGGAAAAAGTCTTCATTGGCCCGTAGTGCACTGATGGACAGTTTTTGGTATGATTATGGTTATGGATTCTCTTTGGCCGTAGTACAAAGATGAATTGTTTTATGGCATGATCAGGACCGTTGATGAAAACATGATTATCTTTAGCCGTAGTGCATGGATAATTCTTGGTCGTAATACTAAAGAATATCATTGGCCGTAGTGCAGGGGTGATTCGATGATGTGGATTATTCATTAAGCTGAGTCCCAGCGATAAAAGTGATGAAAAACCTTTTAAATCATAGAAGATAGTAGATTTTATTTCCTACTTGACTCTCTTAATGGATTGCTTGTTCCGCTGCAATTAAACTTGATAGTTATTATATTTTATCAGTTTAACACTGTTGAAGGCTAACGATAAATTATTCTGCAATATCTTAGTCATAATATTTCTTACTGGGCTAGTTGAGCTCACCCTTTCTTTCACTGTTCTCTTCAGGAAATGAGAACGTAGCTGGGACTAGTCGGGGAACACAGTGATGATCCTAGATGTTTGTATTAGTAGTCCTCACTATTCTATGAAATAGTGTGATAATAATTGTAATGAGGACTCCTTTTGAGTTTGTATACTCTCTAGTAGATAATATTTGTATTCAAACTCACAGTTTATGTTTTGTCGTATTGTACACGACAGTTGTATTATTAAGTTGTATTTGAATTCTATACCATGTATCTGGCGACTCAAGATGGGTGATGTATACCTAATTTTGGGGGCGTCACAGTTGGTATCAAAGCTTAAGGATATGATCCCTTGCTGAGATGTGAGACAAGAACTAGGAGGGGAGAGACGGGGAATTCCTTCGCTAGTATGACCTACCTAAGTTTATTTGGTATTTAATTGGTCGGTCAGATTATAGGGAAAATATTTGACATGTTAATTAACGCTTGTTTTGTGGCAGTATTTGAAAATGGCATCCAAAAATATTGTGATAAGCAATGAAGTACATTAGACCGTTGAGTTAGCTCAACCAAAAGGTAACGAGCAACAACACGATAAAAATCATACCGGTGGCAACGACCATCAGAACAATGATAACCATCGTGGGGGAAATTATCGTGCCAAGAATGGTAACCACTTCGGTAGTAATCATGGCCAAGATAATAGAAGTGGAAATTTCAAGAAGAGAATGTCATTTAGCTCAATTTTGTCGTATAGTGAAGTCAAGTCCAGCTGGAACGGTGGCACCAAAGGCGGATACGGACAAAACAAAGTCGGTAGTTTCAGGAATAGCATTTTTTGTGACTTCTCAAAAATACGAGTAACCCGAAAGAAGTTAGCACGGGTTAGTTAATTATAAATTCTTGCGAAGTCTATATCTTATTAGATACCGGTTCTACCCATTCTTTTATCTCTCTTGCTTGCGTTTAACGTTTAAATTTGACTTCGAAGAAATTAGACTTTGACTTATTCGTTGAAACTTCGATAGTAGAAACCTTCATTACCTCCACTATTTATAAATCTTGTTGATTCAAATCGACACTTTCACGTTACCTATCAATCTTATCTCTTTGAAAATACTTGCCTTCGACGCAATTTTTAGAAATCGATTGGTTAACTACTCATCATGCTTTTTGTAAGGTTGTTAGCTTTCATATTCCTAACCAACCTGTTATGCGAATTCAAGCAACCAACCCACTAAAGTCAATCATTATCATATCAAGCCATAAGTAAAGAGCCCCGGTCCTATCGTTGTTGACTTCCTTGTGTGGAATGCACTGAAGCCGAACTTTTCATAGGCGACATCGTGAATAACGATGGTGAGTTGATAGGTATCAATGTGACGTACTATCCAAGTCTTTGATGAGGGTCACAGCTTTGAATGATATTTCTGTTGTTAATAAATTTCCTGACGTATTGTTGAAGACTTCTTAGCCTACCCCTAGAGCGTGAAATCGAATTTTGTATTGACCCAGTACAAAACTCATTTCTAAATCCCTCAAATATTTTCTTCACCAAAAACGAACGTGTAATGTGCCAAAGACGTTGGCTCGAGCTGTTAAAGATTACAAATCGTACCATTCAATATCATCGTGGAAAAAATGAACGTGGTAGCTGACGCGTTGAGTAGAAGATCGTATGCGTTTACGAGTGCGATGTTGTTAACACAAAGACTCATTTCGTATAACTTACAAGTGATGAAGATAGAGTTAAAAACTCTAGGGACCCCTGTGAAGATAACGAATATATGAGTAGAATCGACTTTAATCGATAAAGTTAAAGTCACTCAAGCTACACACCCGGAGCTGATGAATGTGAAGAAGAAGGTTCAAGATGGCGTTATTCTAGAAGCAAAAATCGACGAAGAGAGGAAATCTCAACCCTCGATTTAATTAGCCCATTTGAAATCCTCGATGAAGTAGGAACTGTGGCCTATACACTCGTTTTACCGCCAAGTATGTTGCGTGTTCAGAACATTTTTTTTTACTTATCGATGTTACGTAAATATGTGGACGACCCGAACAACATTATTAAATTAGAACTAGACGAGGTAGCAGAAGATTTAACGTATGAGGAGATACGTGTTAAAATCTTGGATAAGAAGGATCGTATTCAACACTCAAAGGTTATACCTCAAGACTTAGAATCTGAAATGAAGTCAAGGTATCCTCATCTCTTTGGCATACCAGGTACATACGTAAATTTTGAGGGCAAAATTTCATAAGGAGGGGAGATTGTGAGACCTCAGATTTTATGAATAAAGATTAAATTTTCTAGAAATAATTTTTTGAATATTATGATGCGAATTTGATATAATATTATAGTTGTCGGTAGTATTTATAAATTCTGCAAAGTATGCAAGTTGTTGTATAATATTCGATTGGTTAGGGAATATTCTTTTTGTCGGGGAATATTCGTACGACGGTACAATAATTGGTGGTCCCCGCAACGAAATTATTATCGGATTGAAAAAATGACCAAATACTTTATGAAAATAACGGGGGAAGTTTTACCGTTAACTGTTGAAACACCCGGTGTTAAAAGTACAGTAATACGCGTGGTTGCATAGTAGTACACGGTATTGATTATTGATGCTTATGTGAGAAGTCACTATATATTGTTCAATTGGGTATTCAGGACACTTTTCGTGTCGGAGTACTATTTACGAGCTACTATTCATGAGTTACTATTCACGAGTTACTATTCACGAGCTACTATTCATGAGTTACTATTCATAAATTACTATTCACGAGTTACTATTCACTAGTTACTATTCACGAGTTACTATTTATGAGTTACTATTCACGAGTTACTATTCACGAGGTACTATTGATCACCCATAAATATATTTCTTTTCAGTCCAAATAATTTTTGGATACAATATTATTCTATGAGGAGATGTGCTAATTTTTCAGATCGTTGGTTAAAGATATAATAGTAAATCAATATGGACCGCTGGTGGAAAGTTAATTATAATAGTGAATTAATATGGATCGCTAGTTTAAAGTTTTAATAGTAAATCAGTATGGACCGTTGCTTTAAGTTCTAATAGTAAACCAATATGGACCGTCCATTTAAAAGTAAATCAATCTGGATCGTTCATGAATTAGTTACTATTCAGTCCATTTTTCTATAAATAGAAGCTCATTCCTTCATTATTTCTTACGAATTCACTGAAACGCTAGAGAGAAAAGCTATAGAGAAACTATAGAAAAGTATTTTTCTACTTTTCTACTCTTATATTCAGTTTCTTTTACGGTAAGGGGTATTACTTCTTTTGTATTCATGAAGAGAACTTCTGTTATTCCATTATTTATTATTCTGTTGGAATAACATGTATACGTGGGCTACCCTATACATGGTGAAATTCTTCTGTTATTTCATTCTTTATTATTCTGTCGGAATATCCTGTCTATGCGTTTTACGCTGGACCTGGTTATATATTATTCTGTCGAAATATCTTGTCTGTGCGTTTTACGCCGAACCTGGTTCCATTCTTTATTATTCTGTTAGAATATCCTGTCTGTTCAATTTACGCCGGACCTGGTTCCTTTATTTACTATTCTGTTGAAATAACCGGCATGTGCGGTCTATCGCATGCATGGTGATTTCTTTTGTTATTCAATTCTTTATTATACTCAGTTGGTTAAAACTTTGACTTCTATACTCCATGAAATTAGTGGAATATCCTAGATATTTGCGCTTCATCCAGTATCTTTTCATGAAAATATTCTTCTGAGCATTCTTGAATTTTACTCTACAAAGCAGTATCATGTTGACAATTTGGACGTTATCAGTTCCTAGATAAATTAATTCTTGAACTTATTTTATTGAATTCTTATATCATTGTCATCATCCTCATGTTTATATTTTGCTGAAAGTCATCTGTGGCCTGTAGTGCATAGATGGACTTGGTATGATTATGACCAGGGATTATTCGGTGTAATCATGACCGTAATGTTACAAGTGATGTGGAAAAAGTCTTCATTGGCCCGTAGTGCATTGATGGACAGTTTTTGGTATGATTATGGCTCGAAATATTGTACTAGTATATACCAAAGATGATATAACGTATATGACGAACAATTATACGAATTAGTATACGAAAAGAATACGAAGATTATACGTTAAAAGCCTAAATAGGTGATTCTAGCTTCCAACTTTTTTATTCATTAAGGTATTTGTATTCAGCTTCTAGCTTTTGGACTTAAAATCTGAAACAAACACCACTCATGTTAAAGTTGTATTTGTTTCTGTACCATGCATTTGGCGACTCAGAATGGGTGATGTATACTTATTAATTATTTTATGGCATGATCAGGACCGTTGATGAAAACATGATTATCTTTAGCCGTAGTGCATGGATAATTCGTGGTCGTGATACTAAAGAATATCCTTGACCGTAGTGTAGGGGTGATTCGATGATGTGGATTATTTATTAAGCTGAGTCCCAACGATTAAAGTGATGAAAAACCTTTTAAATCATAGATGATAGTAGATTTTATTTTCTATTTGACTCTTCTAATGGATTGCATGTTCCACTGCAGTTAAACTTGAAAGTTATTATATTTTATCAGTTTAACACTGTTGAAGGCTAACGATAAATTATTCTGCATTATCTTAGTCATAATATTTCTTACTACGCTAGTTGAGCTCACCCTTTCTTTCACTGTTCTCTTCAGGAAATGAGAACGTAGTTGGGACTAGTCGGGGAACAGAGTGATGATCCTACATGTTTGCATTAGTAGTCCTCATTATTCTATGAAATAGTGTGATAATTATTGTAATGAGGACTCCTTTTGAGTTTGTATACTCTCTAGTAGACAATACTTGTATTCAAACTTACAGTTTATGTTTTGTCGTATTGTACACGACAGTTGTATTATTAAGTTGTATTTGAATTCTATACCATGTATCTGGCGACTCAAGATGGGTAATGTATACCTAATTTTGGGGGCGTCACAGTTGGTATCAAAGCTTAAGGATATGATTCCTGGCTGAGATGTGAGACAAGAACTAGGAGGGGAGAGACGGGGAATTCCTTCGCTAGTATGACCTACCTAAGTTTATTTGGTATTTAATTGGTCGGTCAGAGTATAGGGATAATATGTGACATGTTAATTAACCCTTGTTTTGTGGCAGTATTTAAAAATGGCATCCGAAAATATTGAGATAAGCAATGAAGCATATGAGACCGTTGAGTTAGCTCAACCAAAAGGTAACGAGCAATAACACGATAAAAATCATACCGGTGGCAACGACCATCAGAATAATGATAACCATCGTGGGGAAAATTATCATGCCAAGAATGGTATCCATTTCGGTGGTAATCATTGCCAAGATAATAGAAGTGGAAATTTCAAGAAGAGAAGGTCATTTAGCTCGAATTTGTCGTATAGTGAAGTCAAGTCCAGCTTGAACGGTGGCACCAAAGGTGGATACGGACAAAATAAAGTCAGTGGTTTCAGAAAGAGCGTTTTTCATGAATTCTCAAAAAAGCGAGTAACCCGAACGAAGTTAGCACGGGTTAGTTAATTATAAATTCTTGCGAAGTCTATATCTTATTAGATACCGGTTCTACCCATTCTTTTATCTCTCTTGCTTGCGATCAACGTTTAAATTTGACTTCGGAGAAATTAGACTTAGATTTATTGGTTAAAACTTCGGTAGTAGAAACCTTTGTTACCTCCACTATTTATAAATCTTGTTGATTCAAATCGACACTTTCACGTTACTTGTCAATCTTATCTCTTTGAAAATACTTGCCTTTGATGCAATTTTTAGAAATTGATTGGTTAACTACTCATCATGCTTTTTGTAAGGTTGTTAGCTTTCATATTCCTAACCAACCTGTTATGCGAATTCAAGCAACCAAACTACTAAAGTCAATCATTATCATATCAAGCCATAAGTCTTTAGCCTCGGTCCTTTCGTTGTTGACTTCCTTATGTGGAATGCACTGAAGCCGAACTTTTCATAGGCGACGTCGTGAATGACGATTGCAAGTTGATAGGTATCAATGTGACGTACTATTCAAGTCTTTGATGAGGGTCACATCTTTGAATGATATTTCTATTGTTAATAAATTTCTTGACGTATTGTTGAATACTTCTTAGCCTACCCCTAGAGCGTGAAATTGAATTTTGTATTAACCCAGTACAAAACCCATTTCTAAAACCCTCAAATATTTTATTCACCTAAAACGAACGTGTAATGTGCCAAAGAAGTTGGCTCGAGGTGTTGTAGATTACGATCGTACCATTCAATATCATCGTGGAAAAAATGAACGTGGTAGCTGACGCGTTGAGTAGAAGATCGTATGCGTTTACTAGTGCGATGTTGTTAATATAAAGACTCATTTCTTATAACTTACAAGTGATGAAGATAGAGTTAAAGACTCTAGGGACCCACGTGAAGATAATGAATATATGAGTAGAATCGACTTTAATCGATAAAGTTAAAGTCGCTCAACCTACACACCCGGAGCTAATGAATGTGAAGAAGAAGGTTCAAGAAGGCGTTATTCTAGAAGCAAGAATCGACAAAGAGAGGAAATTAATTAGCCCATTTGAAATCCTCGATGAAGTAGGAACTGTGGCCTATAGACTCGTTTTACCGCCAAGTTTGTTGCGTGTTCAGAACGTTTTTTTTTTACGTATCGATGTTACGTAAATATGTGGACGACCCAAACGACATTATTAAATTAGAACTAGACGAGATAGCAGAAGATTTATCGTATGAGGAGATACGTGTTAAAATCTTGGATAAGAAGTGTAAGACCCCAAATTATTAATAAATAAAATTTAATTTCCTCTATTTATTATTTTGAAATAGTAAGGGTTGAATTGATTAATGAGGTTAGTTATGGGTAAAATGCGCAAATATTTTAAATAAGCAAGTGGTTATAAAATATTCATTGTTGTTGGGAAATATTCGTTTGGTCGTGGAATATTCTTCCTGTTGGGGAATATTCGTACGACGGCGCAGTCTTTTATGGGCCCCATAACGGAAAGCGATTGGATGAAGAAAACGACAAGTATAAGTTGTTTACAAATAACATCGTAGTTTTTACCGTTAATACTATTGGAATACTCGGTGGTTAAAATACAGTAATACGCGTTGTTGCACAGTAGCACACGGTATTACATCAATTATGGATTCTTACGTAAGAAGGCACTACTCAATAATTGTTACAGTAATTACTGTTCAGTATTTTATTAATTCAATAATTGTTGCGTTGATATTTTATATTACTGTTGTTTCAATAATTGTCATTGCACAGTATTTTACATTATCGAAGTAATAATTCATATTATCTGAATAATATTATTAGATAACATTATTGGCAATGTCTAGAAAGTTCTGTCAAAAGAGAGGTTTGGTCATCTAATTGCGCGCCAGTAAGGAGAAATCCTTATTGAAAAGCCCCCTCTTTCTTGGGAACTGCCTGGTTGTCAGTATTGTGATTCGGTAATATTATTTGTGAATAATTAATTATTGATTTATATGATGAGGAAAATATTCATTTTATGTGGATATAGATGGAAAAAAATTTTAAAGTGACCATTGTTGAAAATCGATATTTTATCTTTTCTGATAAAATATTATTTTATTATATTATTATAATATAATAATGATGATATTTTTACAATGAATGTGGGATATATATGTATATGAGGAGGAAGAGTATTTTTGTTGCAAAAGTTGTTTAAAACATGTTAAACATGTCTGTGGGCCCATTTCTTGACTGAAATTTGATTATAGCCTATAGAATTGCCCGTTTGTGGATTTCGGTCAATTTTTGTTTAGAATTTGGAAAAACTTTCTTCTGCAGAGTTGTAGATAATGAAATTTCTTGTGGAAAAAACATGTGATTCAAATTTTTCTGACAAAAGGGCTATTTATTATGAATTATTGAAGTTCCGAAGTTCCGAAATAATTGATTTTTGAAGTTTTAAATATTTTTTTATAAGAAAAACATTTTTTTTATTTAGGTGAGGTGTGGTGGCTGATTTGCATCAGATTGTGTGTGCGTAAGAATTTAATAAATATATATTAATATTTTATTAAATTTTCTGCTTTGGTGTTCTAAGTATTTTCCTATAAATAGGGTGCTTAGGTTAGAATTGAAAATCACACCAGAAACTAAAGTTTTCTCTCTCTTTCTCTCTCTATATTATTGAGCGTATTCTTGTGAGCATTTTAAGACTTTGAGTGTTGATATACGGTGCAAGTTCCCTTTAGCTCTATATCCAGTATTCCAGTCAGAAGTACTGTCTTTCGAGGTAAGGGATATTTTTTTTATATATAAATGATATTATTTCTTTCAATATCATTATGCCGAAATATTGATCTGAATTTTTATCAAATTTAGAATTTTTTGTGTCAGAGTTACTATTCGCGTATACGGTACTATTCACGTATACGGTACTATTCACGAATACGACACTATTCACAGAAAAATTAAATTTTTATTTTCGTCCAAAATATCTATTATGGATACTAGCTTTGATTGTATCCATGTTTTGATCATTCTTGAATTTTACTCCACTATGATTACTTATGAGGTATTTTTAGACATGGATAAACCGAAATACGAATCCTTAATATTTATTTTTTTGTTTCACTGGATTCGTTTTCTTTAAAATATTTTTCATTATCCTCAGTCCTAAATGATGATATTACTGAATATCTTTGGCCTGTAGTGCAAAGATGAATGATTTCTGATGAATATCTTTGGCACGTAGTGCAAAGATGAACAAGTGTTGAGATGAACATGACCAACTGATGAATATCTTTGGCCTGTAGTACAAAGATGAATATTTGATTCAAGATGTTTATTGATTGATGTTACATGGATAAAATATTGTTGATGAACTTTTAAATTCATAGATGATAGTAGATTTAATCATCTACTTAACTCTTCTAATGAATTATTATTTCCGCTGCAAATATTGATTTAAAACTTGGTGTCATTGTATTCTATTAAATTTTTTTCCTTGTTAAAGACTAACGATAATTTGTTCTATATTATCTTAGTCATAATATTTTTTATGGGCTAGTTGAGCTCACCCTTTTCTTTTTTGTTTCATTTTTCTTCTCAAGAGACGAGAATATAGCGAGTACTAGTCGGGGTATGGAATGAAGGTTCTAGAAAGTTATTTTAGTAGTCCTCACCATTTTTGTAAAATAGTATATCAATAATTATAATGAGGACTTATTTAAGTGTGGATATTGTTTAGATGACAATATTTATATTTAAACTCACAGTTTTTATGTTGTATTAATAAAGTTGTAATTGATTATGTACCATGTATTTTGACGACTCAGAATGGGTGTTGTATACCTATTTTGGGGGTGTCAGAAGAAGGATCGTATTCAACACTCAAAGGTTATATCTCAAAAGTTAGAATCTGAAATGAAGTCAAGGTATCCTCATCTCTTCGGCATACCAGGTACTTACGTAAATTTCGAGGGCGAAATTTCATAAGGAGGGGAGATTGTGAGAGCCCAGATTTTATGAATAAAAATTTAATTTTCTAGAAATAATTTTTTGAATATTATGGTGTGGATTTGATATAATGTTATAGTTGTGGGTAGTATTTATAAATTTTGCAAAGTATTCAAGTTGTTGTATAATATTCGATTGGTCGGGGAATATTCTTTTTGTCGGGAAATATCCGTATGACGGTACAATCATTGGGGGACCCCGCAACGAAATTATTGTCGGATTGAGAAAAGGACAAAATACTTTATGAAAATAACGGCGGAAGTTTCACCGTTAACTATTGAAACACCCGGTGTTAAAAGTACAATAATACGCGTGATTGCATAGTAGTACACGATATTGATTATTGATACTTATGTGAGAAGTCACTCAGTATTGTTCAATCAGGTATTCGAGACACTTTTCGTGTCGGAGTACTATTCACGAGTTACTATTCATAATTTACTATTCACAAGTTACTATTTATAAGTTACTATTCATGAGTTACTATTCATAAGTAACTATTCACGAGTTACTATTCACGAGTTACTATTCACAGGGTACTATTCATCACCCGTAAAATATATTTTTTTTCAGTCCAAATCATTTTTGGGTACAATATTATTCTATGAGGAGATGTGCTAATTTTTCAGACCGTTGGTTGAAGATATAATAGTAAATCAATATGGACCGCTCGTGAAAAGTTATAATAGTGAATCAATATGGATCGCTAGTTTAAAGTTTTAATAGTAAATCAATATGGACCTTTGCTTTAAGTTTTAATAGTAAACCAATATGGATCGTCCGTTTAAAGGTAAATCAATCTGGATCGTTCATGAATTAGTTACTATTTAGTCCATTTTCCTATAAATAGAAGCTCATTCCTTCATTATTTCTTACGAATTCACTGAAACGCTAGAGAGAAGAGTTATAGAGAAACTATAGAAAAGTATTCTGCTACTTCCCTACTCTTATATTCAGTTTCTTTTACGGTAAGGGGTATTATTTCTTTTATATTCGTGAAGAGAACTT
Organism: Panax notoginseng; assembly: GCA_016801055.1. NCBI lineage: Eukaryota > Viridiplantae > Streptophyta > Magnoliopsida > Apiales > Araliaceae > Panax > Panax notoginseng. Next base: position 147,582,706 of record CM029018.1, on the reverse strand, counting down.
CTGTTATTCCATTATTTATTATTCTGTTGGAATAACCTGTATACGCAGGCTACCCTATACATGGTGAAATTCTTCTGTTATTTCATTTTTTATTATTCTGTCGGAATATCCTGTCTGTGCGTTTTACGCTGGACCTGATTCCATTATTTATTATTCTGTCGGAATATCCTGTGTGTGCGTTTTACGTAGAACCTGGTTCCATTCTTTATTATTCTGCTGGAATATCATGTCTGTGTGTTTTACGCCGGACTTGGTTTCGTTATTTATTATTTAGTTGGAATAACCTGCCTGTGCAGTTTATCGCATGCATGGTGATCTCTTTTGTTATTCCATTATTTATTATACACAGTTGGTTAAAACTTTGACTTCTATACTCCATGAAATTAGTGGAATATCATTGATATTTGCGCTTCATCCAGTATCTTTTCATGAAAATATTCTTCTGAGCATTCTTGAATTTTACTCTACGAAGCAGTATCATGTTGACAATTTGGACGTTATCAGTTCCTAGATAAATTAATTCCTGAACTTGTTTTATTGAATTCTTATATCATTGTCATCATCCTCATGTTTATATTTTGTTGAAAGTCATCTATGGCCTGTAGTGCATAGATGGACTTGGTATGATTATGACCAGGGATTATTCAGTGTAATCATGACCGTAATGTTATAAATGATGTGGAAAAAGTCTTCATTGGCCCGTAGTGCATTGATGGATAGTTTTTGGTATGATTATGGCTATGAATTCTCTTTAGCCGTAATGCAAAGATGAATTATTTTATGGCATGATCAGGACTGTTGATGAAAATGTGATTATCTTTAGCCGTAGTGCATGGATAATTCGTGGTCGTGATACTAAAGAATATATGTGGCCGTAGTGCAGGGGTGATTCGATGATGTGGATTATTTATTAAGCTGAGTCTCAGCGATAAAAGTGATGAAAAACATTTTAAATTATAGAAGATAGTAGATTTTATTCCCTACTTAACTCTTCTGATGGATTGCTTGTTCCGCTGTAGTTAAACTTGATAGTTATTATATTTTATCAGTTTAACACTGTTGAAGGCTAACGATAAATTATTCTGCATTATCTCAGTCATAATATTTCTTACTGGGCTAGTTGAGCTCACCCTTTATTCACTGTTCTCTTCAGGAAATGAGAACATAGCTGGGACTAGTCAGAGAACAGAGTGATGATCCTAGATGTTTGCATTAGTAGTCCTCACTATTCTGTGAAATAGTGTGATAATAATTGTAATGAGGACTCCTTTTAAGTTTGTATACTCTTTAGTAGACAATATTTGTATTCAAACTCACAGTTTATGTTTTGTCGTATTGTACACGACAGTTGTATTATTAAGTTGTATTTAAATTCTGTACCATGTATCTGGCGACTCAAGATGGGTGATGTATACCTAATTTTGGGGGCGTCACATATATTATATATAACATGTGGGTATGAATCTAAAGTTGACTAATGGGGAGAGGGAAAAGCATTGTGTTCATGAAAAGGGTTTTGGATGGCTGAGAAATGAAGGAGTACAATTAGTATTATTATTATTATTATATTATAATAAGTTTTGTTTTTTATGAAAAAAAAATAGAATATATTATATTTTATTTAAAGATTTTGCTTTAATTATGGACCGTCCGATTAAAAATAAATCAATCTGGACCGTTCATGAATTGGTTACTATGCAGTCCATTCTTCTATAAATAGAAGCTCATTCTTTCATTATTTTCTTACGAATTCACTGAAACTCTAGAGAGAGAAAATTATAGAGAGAAAGAAGAAGAGAAGTCTGCTACCTTTTCTTTTCCTATATCTAGTTTCTTTTACCGTAGGGGATATTATTTCTTCCGTATTCATGAAGAGAACTTCTGTTATTCCATTCTTTATTATTCTGTTGGAATAACATGTATACGTGGGCTACCCTATACTTGGTAAAATTCTTCTGTTATTCCATTCTTTATCATTATATTAGAATAATCTGTTTATGCGAAGTACCGCATGCATGATGATTTCTGTTATTATTCCGTTCTTTATCATTCTGTTGGAATATCCTGTCTGTGCTTTACACAAGACCTGGTTCCAGTCTTTATTATTCTGTTAGAATATCCTGTCTGTACGTTTTACGCCGGACCTGGTTTCGTCTTTATTATTCTGTTGGAACATTATGTCGGTGTGAATTTCACCAGACCTGGTTCTGTTATTTATTATTCTGTCGGAATAACATGTCTATGCGAAGTACCGCATTCATGGTGATTTCTTTTGTTATTCCATTCTTTATTATACTCAGTTGGTTAAAGTTTTGACTTCTATACTCTATGAAATTAGTGGAATATTCTTTATATTTGCGTTTCATCCAATATCTTTTCATGAAAAAAATTCTTCTGAGCATTCTTGAATTTTAATCTACAAAGAAGTATCATGTTGACAATTTAGACGTTATTAGTTCATGAATAAATTAATTCTTGAACTTGTTTTTATTGAATTCTTATATCATTGTCATCATCCTCAAGTTTATATTTTTTTTGAAAGTCATCTGTGGCATGTAGTGCATATATAGACTTGGTATGATTATGACCAGGAATTATTCGGTGTAATCATGACCGTAATATTACAAATGATATTGTAAAAGTCCTCATTGGTCCGTAGTGCATTGATGGATAGTTGTTGGCGTGATCATGACCATTAATGAATACACGAATGTCCTTGGCCCGTAGTGCATGGATAATTTGTGGTCGTGATACTAAAGAATATCATTGGCCATAGTGCAAGGGTGATTCGATGATGTGGATTATTTATTAAGCTGAGTCTCAGCGATAACAGTGATGAAAAACCTTTTAAATCATAAAAGATAGTAGATTTTATTTTCTACTTGACTCTTTTAATGGATTGCTTATTCCGCTGCAGTTAAACTTGATGGTTGTTATATTGTATCAGTTTAACACTATTGAAGACTAAGGATAATTTATTCTGCTTTATCTTAGTCATGCAAACAACAACACTGACCAAATGATTAATGATGAAATGTTCAGAGGCTTTATGCAATTTATACAACAACAGGCGAGAGTGGCTCCTGTCCAAAATATAGGTGGAAACACTGGAAACTCTCGGACGGTCACCGCTAAACAGTTCAAGGAGCTGGGATCACCAGAGTTTATTGGAGAGCCAAAACCACTTAAGGCGGAAACATGGATAAAGCAGATCACCAAGATATTTGATGTCTTGGGATGCTCCGAGGAGCAAAAATGTTCCCTTTTCCACCTTTATGTTGCGAGGAGAGGCAGATTACTGGTGGGAATCGGTAAAGTGTACTCAACCTGCCGCACTGAAGATGTCTTGGGAGAAGTTCCAAGAACTATTCAACGACAAATACTTTCCCGAAAGTATTCGTCACATAAAGGAGGTAGAGTTCATCAAGTTAGAGCAGAATAATATGACCGTGTCGCAGTACGACGTTAAGTTTGTCGAGTTATCCCGGTTTGCGTCCCACTTGGTTGATAATGAAGATAGAATGACGCGAATGTTTTTAAGAGGTTTGAAGCCGGAGATACATCAATATCTTATTTCTCATAAACTGTGTTTGTATTCAGATGTTGTAAATAGGGCTCAGTTAGTGGAGCGCGATAATGAGTCAACGCAACCAAAAGAGAGCAGCCGGTAAAATAATAATACCAGTGAGAGCAGTCACCGAAGCGGTGCCAACAAGCGTGGATGGAATCAACAGGCCAGAAATGGTAACCACTTTGGTGGTAATCAGGGCTAAAATAATAAGAATGGACATTTCAAGAAGAGGAGATTCAACAATGATGGAAAGACGTCAGCACCAGCACCCGTTGTTAAGGAAGGAGAACGACCACCTATCATATGCTTCAAATGCGGAGGGGAGGGACACATCAATCCAAACTGAGTTGAGAGATAAACCTACTAATGAAGTTGATTCTTCCGAAAAATCCCCGTATTTTCTTCTCTGTCTAAGGAATGGGCATTTCCGTAATTGCCGGGATTTTGGTAGGATCCAACTAAATCCCTTTGTGGCTGACTAAAAATCCTAGCAACTTGCATGATTTAACGCCAAAGGTGCATTTGGCTGGATTCAACTTCAAGTTGTAGTTACGCAACCTGTTGAATAGCTTTCTTGAGAGATGGTCTAAGTGGTCTTCCTCCTTCCGAGATTTGACAATGATGTCATCCACGTAGATCTCTATCTCTCTGTGCATTAAGTCTTGGAAGAGAGCCATCATAGCTCGCTGATAGGTGGCTCCGACATTGATGAGGCCGAATGATAACCGTCTATAGCAAAAAATTCTCCAAGGCGTGATGAAAGCAGTTTTCTCATGATCTTCCTCGGCAACCATGATTTGATGGTACTCCGCAAAGCAATCAGTAAAGGAGTACATGCAGTATTGAGCAGTAATGTCTCGATAATCCACAGAAACTCGCACCTTTCCTCCAGGTTTAGGCACGAGAACAATATTGGATATCCACTCAGGATATGTGGACACCATGATGATGCCAGTTTGAAACTTTTTCATAATTTCTTCTTTCACCTTTAAACTCCACTCATGTTTCAATCGCCTGAGCTTCTGCTTTACTGGCTTGAATCCCTCTTTAATGGGAACGCGATAAAGAACAATGTCAGTGGACAAGCCCACCATGTCTTCATGAGACCATGCAAACACATCCTGGAATTGGGTTAGTAGCGTAACCATGTCATTCCTTTGGTTTGGGTAAGGTCTGAACCAATCTGGATTAACTTAGGATTTTTTAAGGTTCTGAGATTGAATGAAGTGGTTTGATCAAGGCTGTGATTAGGTTTGTCTTTAACCTATTCTTGAATTTTCGGAGGCACCTCAATGTCCTCATATATTTTCATCAAGGCTGAATTCATCTCTACATCAAAGTTACAATCTTTGTGTAGAAGAGGCACCATATCAGCAAGTACAGGCACATCTAAATTCAGGGTCTTGAAACAAAATATGCTTTCACTTAGTATATACGAAAAAGTTTGATCATACAAAGTGTAAGCATATACTGGCAAAACGACTGCTAATACTGTACAGAAAAGTAAGCAGTTATGATATTTACAGGGCAGAAATAGTTTATGCTCGTTTTACCCTTGTCGACCAAGGCAAGGAGTGTTGCTCCAATTAACAAGGGCAAAGTTCGGGTGGACTGTAATGATGGAGGGATTGTCATCATCCTCCTTCTCCCGAATGATGGCCATTACATCTGGGTAATCATCGTCTTGGGTGTATCTATTTGTATGTTCATCATGGATAATGATGCGTATGCCTGACATCATTCGGATGACGTTTTGCTTGATTCTTCGTTCCTCCTTTTCCACAGCGGGATTTGGAACAAAGACTTCTTTCACCTTCACTGGTACCGACTTAGGAAATAATATAGCCATTACGTTGGCTGGCACCTTTACAGGAGGTTGTGCAGACTCAGCAGTTGTAAGTGTAGACAAACATTGTGTAACTGAAGCTGGAGGAATCTTAGGACGTTTGTGTGGATTCCTGTTACTAGAACTGGCAGAATAGCCTAGCCCAGCTGTCTCAATTTGACTGATAACTTGGATGGGGTACTTGATACCCTGATGATCTTTACCTAGCCCTTGTCCTGGCTGATGACCCTGGGATATCATTTCTTGAGTAGCCGACATCACTTCAGCAGAAATCTTGGGTATGAGAGGTGGCATTCCAATAGCATGGTATTGAGTGTTGCTCACTTCCAAGACATAAAAACTGACCAGTTCAACATCTGAATTGGCGTTGATGTATGGTATGTCACTATATGGAGGACACTTCGGCTCAGCGTTGACTGTGACTAGGTTGTTGTTGATAATGTATTTTAACTGTTGATGAAGGGTGGAGGGGACTGCCCCGGCCATATGAATCCATGGTCGTCCCAAGAGCAGGTTGTATCCCGAATCTATCTTGAGTACGTGGAAAGATACGCAGAATGTATGGGGACCAATTTTGATTGGCAATTCAATTACTCCGGCAGAATTCTGGCGGGCTCCATCAAAAGCTTTGATGACCGTATCACTGCTCCGAATTTGGTTGAGATTGATATTCATCATCACTAAGGTAGCGTATGGACAGATATTTAGAGATGAGCCTCCATCTATTAAGACTTTAGTTAGTATGTATCCGGAGGACAAGACCACAATGTGCAACGGCTTGCAATGACTGGTCCCTTCGGGCGGGATGTCGTCATCAGTGAAGGATATCACATTGTTGTTGAAAATGTGATCAACCAAATGTTAAAAATTTTCCGCATCCACTGATTTTGGTAGATATGCTTCTTCTAGAACCTTCAGTAAGATCGTCTGGTGATCCTCGGAAGTTAGGACCAAGTCCAAAATTGAGATTTGGTGTGGAGTTTCTTTTAAGCTTAAAACCACTTTGGCTTCATTATGACCCATAGTGCGGAGGAATTTTTCAATCTTCTCCATGGGTATTTTCCCCTTTGATTTGATGGTAGACTTCATCACCCGTTGGGGAAGATACAGTGGATTTTCCTTTGACACTGCAGCAGTTGTATGTGAGGTCGATCCTTCACCTTCTCCATAATTCCATGGCACTTTGTGTAAGCTAACAATATGATATTATGCATTGCATGGTAAGTTGATTGGTTGTGGAGCGGCCACTTTCAAAGGATTGTTGCTTCCCTTGAGTTGAATTGTTGGTATTGTGAGTGATTTGTTAGTCACATCAGTCTAAGTGGATATGACTGCTACCAAACTCTTCCACTTAGTAGGATAAGTATTCTCACTCTCACGTAGCACAGTATCATCGTCTGCTAGTTGAAGGACACCACTCTAAATTAGATTCTGGATAAGGTGGTGGAGTGCCCAGCATTCTTATGTGCTATGACCGCGAGAATGGGAGTGATATTGACATACTCCATCAGAATTGAACCGTCCAGAACGGGGATTAACCAGAGGAAGAAGGGAAGTGATTCTTCCTTCAATGATTAGCATCTGTAGGATTTCCTCCATAGGTTAACCCAGGTATGTAAATTCCCTTTTATTGGCGAAATCCCGACGGGCTTTGGCATTTGCTCTCCTTATCACTTTGTCTTCCAGCATTTCATTTTCTGAAGGTGACGAGAGTATATTAGTGACAAGAGGGAGAACACTAGCATGCTCCTGGCTGACTAACTGGCGTGTCACTTAATGCTGATAGGTTACCAGTTCTGCCAATTGTTCAATCTTCTTGCATAGATCTTTCATCTTACGTTCCATTGTAAACTGGAATTTGGCATAATCCCATTTGTCAACACCATCTATGCCGATCTGAGATGAATTACCGTTGAAGTCAGAATTCTGTCCATTGGTCCAATTAATCATGTTGACCTCTTCTTCTTTGTGTTGAGGAAGAGGATTGTCTTGTACGTGAGATTGATCTAGTTTGGTGACCACGATCTCACCGTTGTCTATCAGGTCCTGGATCTTGTGTTTCAAGGCCCAACAATCCTGAGTGTCATGTCCAGGTGCCCCGGCATGATAAACACATTTTCGAGCAGCATTGAAACCCCGTCCATTAGGGCTGGCTGGTGGAAGAAGATGCGTGATTTTCTTCTGCGTTGTTAGAAGGGTGAGAATATTCTCGAGTGAGTCCCCTAAGGGTGTGAACACTCGAGGGCGTTTGACTTCTTCACCCTTTGGTATTAGAGGCTTCGAAGACTGTGCTTGAAAGGGATTGTAACTTCTCCTTTGAATAGGCATGTTCTGATTGCCTTTTTGACCCTGTAGTATCAGGAAAACATCTTCCTCTTTCTTTTTATGGACCCTTCAGGGGTTGTTTCCATAATTTCCGGATTGGATGTGCTCCGCAACAGTTTTAAGGGTGGCTAGGTCTTGAATTTTTTTGGATTTCAATCCCATCTCAGCCATCTCCCCATGTTTGACCATTTCAAAAAATGGTTTACCAATGCCGGCTAAAACTCTTTCATAGAAAGGAGCTTCTTGTATGTCTATGAAAGTCATGACCATTTCTGATTCTTTCATGGAAGGAATAACTTGGGCAGCCAGGAGTCTCCTCCTTTGAGCATACTCTCTAAAAGACTCATTGGACTGTTTCTTGACCTTGGTAATTTGATATCGATCAGGAGCCATCTGAGACTGAAAGCTATATTGTGTGAGGAAGGCGTGTGCTAGCTCTTCCCAGCTATGGATCTTTGAGTTGTCTACTCTGTTGTACCACGAACGGGCTTCTCCAGTCAGACTTTTCTAGAACAGCTGTATTCTGAGCTTCTCATCCTCTGCATAAGATCCGAGTTCTCCAATAAACACTTTCAAATATGTGTAAGGATCTCCTAACCAGTCATATTTTTCGAAGTCAGGAGTCTTAAACTTTTCTGGATAATGAACACCAGGCAAAATGCAAAGGTCAGCATATTAAATACTTATGTGCATTCCAATTCCTTTGATAGCACGAAGGGTCTCTTCCATTTGGAGGACTTTCTTTTTGATGTCACCGGTGCATGGGTCTCATGTGAGATGGGTAGCATCATGAATTTTGGTTGTCGTATCCAACTACAGTTCAGGTATTGTAATGACCTGGGTTCCCTCTTGTATAGATGATTCAACATGTACGGGTATCTTTGGACCCTGAATAGATTGGTGTAGTTCTTTAAGCAGAACAACCAAATCTGTAATTTGTTTGCTTAATCCATCGAATTCTTTGTGAGAAATTGGATTAAGGTCAGTCTGGTCGGATGACGACATAATTGACTGTAGGCTTGCAGTCTTTTTGGATTTGGACCGGGTAGTAGGCCCAATTGGTTCCCTGCGAAAAAACTTGCATAGTTTAGTCTTTAAGGAATGTGTAAAACATAATATGTTATGGGATGTTTCGGTTTTAGGAATTTTATTCTGCAACAGGGACGTCGGCTGTTTGTAATAGCATGTTAAATTAAATATGTATGTATACACATTTCTTCATATTTCTCATTACATGGAGATAGATATGGAATGAAATTATAAGTAATTGTGTTTACAAGTAATTAAAAATGAGAAATCATGAAGAGACTTTCCTCCGTTTTGGGTTTATCAGAGGCTGACCTATCTTAGGTTACTCTCGTGGCATTTTGGCATGAAGGTTCCCAAATCATCGTAATTTACTCAACGAGAAATTAATTCGGTCTTTCAACTGGAGCGAATTTGGGTGATGCCTTTCCTGAGCCTCGCGGGAATTAGTCTTCCTACGAGTCCAGTAATCAAACACCGACAGGATAGCCTCCTGGTGGAGGGACCACACAACATACATTCACATACAACGTGTGTCACCGTATGGAAATGATGACATGTGCGAAGCACTAATATCACAAGCAGATATAGTGCGAAGCATTAAGTACAATAAGGGTAAGCATTCATACACATTCATCATGAATGTAAATGCAACATCCATACACAAGCAGATAACAATTTTGAAAAGATTGTAATAGCGGCTTAAGTCCTCTTACTGGAAATCCCCAGCAGAGTCGCCACCTGTCGACGTCGGGATTTTTAGTTGTCCCTTTCCGTTACTTGTTCTTTGGTGTTCTCATTTTAGGTGAGATTTGTTTAAAAAAACAAGTGAAAAAGGTTCGACATGTATAATGTCGACGATGTACTGTTAAGAGTCGCCAACTGGTTTTTTTAAATAGTTGTACCAACATAACCAGAAAAAGGTTTGCACATTGACCTAGTGATGTGACATTGTTTAAACGGGTCGGTGAAACCGAGATTTATTAAGGTCCGGGGACTTGATTATGTGGAGGGAAGGTGTTAGGCACCCCCCGACATCCGTGTTACCACGGTGACCGCCTCTTCTCAAGAAACTGTTATCTGAATATGTGTGTGTGTGTGGGTCAATGTGCTGTTTATTTGGAAGTAGTACGAGGCCTCGTTCACACCTATATACACAGGGTTTGAATTTATGTAAAAATTCAATTTTTAGCAGGATATGGCAGTGATGTTTTATAAAGGAGGTTTTTTCAAACCCTTGTGCTCAATAGTAATTGAGACCTTTTACACTTCCATTTTATTAATTGTTCGGCTTGATTGATTTTATTTTCGATATGTGAAGCATCTACAAGAAAAAAATGTATAAAATAATGTCAATTTCCTCGTGGGTACGAAAATCATCTGAGGAAAATCAGATACCGCAGAATAATTTACAAGCAGCTTACAACTAAAAAAGTCCATCACGAGAACCGAATCTAGATCTAAATAGGTTGAATCTGTGATCTCGTGATTCCTAGGATCACACGATAATGCAATTTGTATGAAAGCAGTAAGCAGGTATATATATAAAAGTTGTAAATATATATATACAGACATGATCAGCCACCACGAAGCACCTCCATGTGGGATCAGAAAATGTAAATAAAGATGTAAAAGCTATCAACCGCCACGAAGAAAACTCTAGGCGGGACGAAACGCAAATAAAGATGTACAAAGCAATCAACTGCCACGAAGTGAACTCCACGCAGGACGAAACATAAAGAAAGCTGTGAAAGTGATCAACCATCACGAAGTAAACTCTAGGTGGGACGAAAAAAATATATATATGTATATATAAAAGCGATAAACGCACCGAATGTAAAATCCAGGCTCATCGAGAAGAGTTCGACAACAGTTTATATATATATATATATATATATATATATATATATATATATATATATATTAACTGTGTGTCGGACTTTATTCGATGAGCCAGGATTTTACATCCGGAGCATGCTCCTCGTTTATATATATATATATATATATATATATATATATATATATATATAAAGGGAAATAAAACCACGGACCGAAGTTCAGGAAAACATACGCAACACGACTCTCAACGTGAAGAAGGGTGTGTGCAAAGATGAAGAAAAATACTTTAAAGTGTGTGAGAAGGCTAACAGTGACTGCCAAAGAAGACTTCTATATCTTTAAAGTAGATGAAACTCGGCTCCCGCCGGTACAAAAGTAGCTATATGTGAGCTCACAAGTGTTTAAAATGAGAAAGCACTCATTATATTGCAAGTACGGGGAAAATTTGCCAGGACTTCATCGCCTCTCTTTTTTTAAAATGACCACCCCAAGCCCTCTATTTATAGAGGGGGGGAGCTGCAGGTGTACCTGCGGCCAGCCGTAGGTGTACCTGAGGCTGCCCAGGTTGCCCCGGGTTTCTCGGGTCGTGTCGTCTCGCAGTACGTGCACGTAGGCACTACAATGTCCGCTCGAACTTTCAGAATTATAATTCAGGCATCCGACTAAGGTATGTAGGACCTATTTCAGACCGCCATTGTCGAGAGTTGTACAATGGCATGGGATTAGAGGTTGTACGAAGCTATAAAGATGGGACGGTGCCCTCCGGTCTTTAAGCTTCAAATTATATCTGTTACCCTGCACAATAGTCACTCGGGATTGGTTTTCCTTGATTCTTGTGGGACATCGTTGTGTAGAAATGTATGTATAAGATGTTGAGACGACGTGATGTGGCCTTGAGTTGGCAAGATGATAACTTTTTGCCCTCACCGGAGTTATTGTCGGTTTGGGCTGGTAAAGCAGACATTGCTCAGGGTTATCTTTGAGATTGGACTGCTGCAAGTGTTGAAGGTCCTCAGTATCATCTCTGAGGTGTGCATGTCCTCCCGGTATTATCTCCGGGTCTGGTCTTGAGTGCCTCGATGTGAGTGCTGAGGTTGAAGCTGATTGTATGTATTTGAAACAAGCATTTCCGGGGTTATCGCTGGAATTACATTCCTTGCGGTTATCACCAAGGTTGGTAGCTGCTATTCCCAGTGTTGGGACTGAGACTGGATACCTCGGGGTTATCTCCGAGATTAATCGGTCTTCTTCGATGGAGTTTTTGGTATTGGAACAGCCTGCCTCCGAGTTATCTTCGAGGTCAGAACTGTTACTCCCGGTGTGTGTTTTGGGGTTGAGACTAAACTTTCGGTAGCATCTGAATTAGATGTGAGCTGTCTTCCAAGGTTATCTCTGAAAGATGAATCTGCAATCCTGCAAAGTTAGTGACAGGTGTGCAAAAATTCTCGAGTGTCTACAAGCATTCATAACTCGGTATGGACATTACAAGTTTCTGGTGATGTCTTTTGGTTTGACCAATGCCCTTGCTGCATTCATGGATTTGATGAACATGTTGTTTAAACCATTTTTAGACAAGTTTGTGGTGGTATTTATCGACGAAATTCTGGTGTACTCTAAATCTCAAGAAGAACACGTGGAACATTTACGTTTGACGTTGGAGACACTAAGAAAGGAGAAGTTGTATGTGAAATTCTCTAAGTGTGAATTTTAGCTAGATCGTGTACAATTTTTGGGACATGTGATTGACAAAGACAGAATTTCAGTGGATCCATCAAAAGTTAAAGCTGTAATCAATGGGAACAACCAAGAACACCTTCAGAGGTGAGGAGTTTCTTGGGACTGGCCGGTTATTATAGACGATTTATTCAAGATTTTTCCAAGATAGCCACTCCGTTAACAAATTTGACAAGGAAAGCTGTAAAATTTGTTTGGACGAAAAAGTGTGAAGAAAGTTTTCAAGATTTGAAGAAGAAGTTAAGTGTGGCACCTGTTGTAAGATCCTAACTTTTATAAATAAAGATGAATTTTTTATAAATATCATTTTTGAATATTATGGAGTAACTTTGATATAATGCTATAGTTATGGGTAATATTTATAAATTTTACAAAGTACGCAAGTTGTTATATAATATTCGATTGGTCGGAAAATATTCGTTTTAACAGGGAATATTCGTACAACGACACAATCATTGGTGGACCCCACAACGGAATTATTGTTGGATTGAGAAAACGACAAAAATACTTTATGAAAATAACGGCAGAAGTTTTACCGTTAACTATTGAAATACGCAGTGTTTAAAAGTACAGTAATACGCATGGTTACATAGTAGCACACGGTATTGATTATTGATGCTTACGTGAGAAGTCACTAAGTTTTGCTTATTTTATAGACCCCCCATTTACCCATTTTTCAAAATAATCGGTAGAAAATTGTGGAGCAACATGTGGGGGCCACATGTGGGGCCCATGTGTGGAAAAATTAGTCAAAAGGGAAATAGGGAGATGGTTTTGTCGTGTATGGTAAGGAATATATATATATATATATATATATATATATATATATATATATATATATATATAAAGGTTATGTTTACAGGATGGTGGAAGGGAGTAACATTATTATATATTTAGTGTGTGTGAGAAGGAAATTTGATGGATGATGGAAATCTCATGGTGTAGTATTATATATATATTGTGAGACCCCATATTTTATGAATAAAGATTTAATTTTCTCGAAATAATTTTTTAAATATTATGGTGTGGATTTGATATAATGTTATAATTGTGGGTAGTATTTATAAATTTTTCAAAGTATGCAAGTTGTTGTATAAGATTCGATTGGTCGGGGAATATCCGTACGACGGTACAATCATTGGTGGACCCCGCAACAGAATTATTGTCGGATTGAGAAAACGAAAAAATACTTTATGAAAATAATGGCGGAAGTTTTACCGTTAACTGTTGAAACACCCAGTGTTAAAAGTACAGTAATACGCGTGGTTGCATAGTAGTACACGGTATTGATTATTGATGCTTATGTGAGAAGTCACTCAGTATTGTTCAATTGGGTATTCGGGACACTTTTAGTGTCGGAGTACAATTCATGAGTTACTATTCACGAGTTACTATTCACGAGTTACTATTCATGAGTTACTACTCAGGAGTTATTATTCACGAGTTACTGTTCACGAGTTACTATTCACGAGTTACTTTTCATGAGTTACTATTCACGGAGTACTATTGATCACCCGTAAAATATATTTCTTTTCGGTCCAAATCATTTTTGGGTACAATATTATTCTATGAGGAGATGTGCTAATTTTTCAGACCATTGGTTGTAGATATAATAGTAAATCAATATGGACCGCTAGTGCAAAGTTATAATAGTGAATCAATATGGATCGCTAGTTTAAAGTTTTAATAGTAAATCAGTATGGACCGTTGCTTTAAATTTTAATAGTAAACCAATATGGACCGTCCGTTTAAAAGTAAATCAATATGGACCATTCAAGAATTAGTTACTATTCAGTCCATTTTCCTATAAATAGAAGCTCATTCCTTCATTATTCCTTACGCATTCACTGAAACTCTAGAGAGAAAAGTTATAGAGAAACTATAGAAAAGTATTCTGCTACTTCCCTACTCTTATATTCAGTTTCTTTTACGGTAATGGGTATTATTTCTTTTGTATTCGTGAAGAGAACTTCTGTTATTCCATTATTTATTATTCTGTTGGAATAACCTGTATACGTGGGCTACCCTATACATGGTGAAATTCTTCTGTTATTTCATTCTTTATTATTCTGTCGGAATATCCTGTCTATGCGTTTTACGCTAGACCTGGTTATATATTATTCTGTCGAAATATCTTGTCTGTGCGTTTTACGCCGAACCTGGTTCCATTCTTTATTATTCTGTTAGAATATCCTGTCTGTGCAATTTACGCCGGACCTGGTTCCGTTATTTACTATTCTGTTGAAATAACCGGCATGTGCGGTCTATCGCATGCATGGTGATTTCTTTTGTTATTCAATTCTTTATTATACTCAGTTGGTTAAAACTTTGACTTCTATACTCCATGAAATTAGTGGAATATCCTAGATATTTGCGCTTCATCCAGTATCTTTTCATGAAAATATTCTTCTGAGCATTCTTGAATTTTACTCTACAAAGCAGTATCATGTTGACAATTTGGACGTTATCAGTTCCTAGATAAATTAATTCTTGAACTTATTTTATTGAATTCTTATATCATTGTCATCATCCTCATGTTTATATTTTGCTGAAAGTCATCTGTGGCCTGTAGTGCATAGATGGACTTGGTATGATTATGACCAGAGATTATTCGGTGTAATCATGACCGTAATGTTACAAGTGATGTGAAAAAAGTCTTCATTGGCCCGTAGTGCATTGATGGACAGTTTTTGGTATGATTATGGCTCGAAATATTGTACTAGTATATACCAAAGATGATATAACGTATATGACGAACAATTATACGAATTAGTATACGAAAAGAATACGAAGATTATACGTTAAAAGCCTAAATAGGTGATTCTAGCTTCCAACTTTTTTATTCATTAAGGTATTTGTATTCAGCTTCTAGCTTTTGGACTTAAAAGCTGAAACAAACACCACTCATGTTAAAGTTGTATTTGTTTCTGTACCATGCATTTGGCGACTCAGAATGGGTGATGTATACTTATTAATTATTTTATGGCATGATCAGGACCGTTGATGAAAACATGATTATCTTTAGCCGTAGTGCATGGATAATTCGTGGTCGTGATACTAAAGAATATCCTTGACCGTAGTGTAGGGGTGATTCGATGATGTGGATTATTTATTAAGCTGAGTCCCAACGATTAAAGTGATGAAAAACCTTTTAAATCATAGATGATAGTAGATTTTATTTTCTATTTGACTCTTCTAATGGATTGCCTGTTCCACTGCAGTTAAACTTGATAGTTATTATATTTTATCAGTTTAACATTGTTGAAGGCTAACGATAAATTATTCTGCATTATCTTAGTCATAATATTTCTTACTACGCTAGTTGAGCTCACCCTTTCTTTCACTGTTCTCTTCAGGAAATGAGAACGTAGTTGGGACTAGTCGGGGAACAGAGTGATGATCCTACATGTTTGCATTAGTAGTCCTCATTATTCTATGAAATAGTGTGATAATTATTGTAATGAGGACTCCTTTTGAGTTTGTATACTCTCTAGTAGACAATACTTGTATTCAAACTTACAGTTTATGTTTTGTCGTACTGTACACGACAGTTGTATTATTAAGTTGTATTTGAATTCTATACCATGTATCTGGCGACTCAAGATGGGTAATGTATACCTAATTTTGGGGGCGTCACAGTTGGTATCGAAGCTTAAGGATATGATTCCTGGCTGAGATGTGAGACAAGAACTAGGAGGGGAGAGACGGGGAATTCCTTCGCTAGTATGACCTACCTAAGTTTATTTGGTATTTAATTGGTCGGTCAGAGTATAGGGATAATATGTGACATGTTAATTAACCCTTGTTTTGTGGCAGTATTTAAAAATGGCATCCGAAAATATTGAGATAAGCAATGAAGCATATGAGACCGTTGAGTTAGCTCAACCAAAAGGTAACGAGCAATAACACGATAAAAATCATACCGGTGGCAACGACCATCAGAATAATGATAACCATCGTGGGGAAAATTATCATGCCAAGAATGGTATCCATTTCGGTGGTAATCATTGCCAAGATAATAGAAGTGGAAATTTCAAGAAGAGAAGGTCATTTAGCTCGAATTTGTCGTATAGTGAAGTCAAGTCCAGCTTGAACGGTGGTACCAAAGGTGGATACGGACAAAATAAAGTCAGTGGTTTCAGAAAGAGCGTTTTTCATGAATTCTCAAAAAAGCGAGTAACCCGAACGAAGTTAGCACGGGTTAGTTAATTATAAATTCTTGCGAAGTCTGTATCTTATTAGATACCGGTTCTACCCATTCTTTTATCTCTCTTGCTTGCGATCAACGTTTAAATTTGACTTCGGAGAAATTAGACTTAGATTTATTGGTTAAAACTTCGGTAGTAGAAACCTTTGTTACCTCCACTATTTATAAATCTTGTTGATTCAAATCGACACTTTCACGTTACTTGTCAATCTTATCTCTTTGAAAATACTTGCCTTTGATGCAATTTTTAGAAATTGATTGGTTAACTACTCATCATGCTTTTTGTAAGGTTGTTAGCTTTCATATTCCTAACCAACCTGTTATGCGAATTCAAGCAACCAAACTACTAAAGTCAATCATTATCATATCAAGCCATAAGTCTTTAGCCTCGGTCCTTTCGTTGTTGACTTCCTTATGTGGAATGCACTGAAGCCGAACTTTCCATAGGCGACGTCGTGAATGACGATTGCAAGTTGATAGGTATCAATGTGACGTACTATCCAAGTCTTTGATGAGGGTCACAGCTTTGAATGATATTTCTATTGTTAATAAATTTCTTGACGTATTGTTGAATACTTCTTAGCCTACCCCTAGAGCGTGAAATTGAATTTTGTATTAACCCAGTACAAAACCCATTTCTAAAACCCTCAAATATTTTATTCACCTAAAACGAACGTGTAATGTGCCAAAGAAGTTGGCTCGAGGTGTTGTAGATTACGATCGTACCATTCAATATCATCGTGGAAAAAATGAACGTGGTAGCTGACGCGTTGAGTAGAAGATCGTATGCGTTTACTAGTGCGATGTTGTTAATATAAAGACTCATTTCTTATAACTTACAAGTGATGAAGATAGAGTTAAAGACTCTAGGGACCCACGTGAAGATAATGAATATATGAGTAGAATCGACTTTAATCGATAAAGTTAAAGTCGCTCAACCTACACACCCGGAGCTAATGAATGTGAAGAAGAAGGTTCAAGAGGGCGTTATTCTAGAAGCAAGAATCGACGAAGAGAGAAAATCTCAACCCTCGATTTAATTAGCCCATTTGAAATCCTCGATGAAGTAGGAACTGTGGCCTATAGACTCGTTTTACCACCAAGTATGTTGCGTGTTCAGAATATTTTTTTTACGTATCGATGTTACGTAAATATATGGACGACCCGAACCACGTTATTAAATTAGAACTAGACGAGATAGCAGAAGATTTAACGTATAAGGACATACGTGTTAAAATCTTGGATAAGAAGGATCGTATTCAACACTCAAAGGTTATACCTCAAGAGTTAGAATCTGAAATGAAGTCAATGTATCCTCATCTCTTCGGCATACCAGGTACGTACGTAAATTTCGAGGGCAAAATTTCATAAGGAGGGGAGATTGTGAGACCCTAGATTTTATGAATAAAGATTTAATTTTCTAGAAATAATTTTTTGAATTTTATGGTGTGGATTTGATATAATGTTATAGTTGTGGGTAGTATTTATAAATTTTACAAAGTATGCAAGTTGTTGTATAAGATTCGATTGGTCGGGGAATATCCGTACGACGGTACAATCATTGGTGGACCCCGCAATAGAATTATTATCGGATTGAGAAAATGACAAAATACTTTATGAAAATAACGGCGGAAGTTTTACTGTTAACTGTTGAAACACCCAGTGTTAAAAGTACAGTAATACGCGTGGTTGCATAGTAGTACACAGTATTGATTATTGATGCTTATGTGAGAAGTCACTTAGTATTGTTCAATCGAGTATTCAGGACATTTTTCGTGTCGAAGTACTATTCACGAGTTACTATTCATGAGTTACTATTCACGAGTTACTATTCACGAGTTACTATTCATGAGTTACTATTCATGACTTACTATTCACGAATTACTATTCATGAGTTACTATTTACGAGTTATTATTCACGAATTACTATTCACGGAGTACTATTGATCACCCGTAAAATATATTTCTTTTCGGTCCAAATCATTTTTGGGTACAATATTATTCTATGAGGAGATGTGCTAATTTTTCAGACCATTGGTTGAAGATATAATAGTAAATCAATATGGACCGCTTGTGGAAAGTTATAATAGTGAATCAATATGGATCGCTAGTTTAAAGTTTTAATAGTAAATCAGTATGGATCGTTGCTTTAAGTTCAAATAGTATACCAATATGGACCGTTCGTTTAAAAGTAAATCAATCTAGATTGTTCATTAATTAGTTACTATTCAGTCTATGTTCCTATAAATAGAAGCTCATTCCTTCATTATTTCTTACTAATTCACTCAAACACTAGAGAGAAAAGTTATAGAGAAACTATAGAAAAGTATTCTGCTACTTCCCTACTCTTATATTCAGTTTCTTTTACGGTAAGGGGTATTATTTCTTTTGTATTCATGAAGAGAACTTCTGTTATTCCATTATTTATTATTCTGTTGGAATAACCTGTATACGCGGGTTACCCTATATATGGTAAAATTTTTCTATTATTTTATTCTTTATTATTCTGTCAGAATATCCTGTCTGTGCGTTTTACGCTGGACCTGATTTCATTATTTATTATTCTGTCAGAATATTCTATCTGTGCGTTTTACGCCGAACCTGGTTCCATTCTTTATTATTCTGTTGGAATATCCTGTCTATGTAATTTACGTCGAACCTGGTTCCGTTATTTATTATTCTGTTGGAATAACCTGCTTGTGCGGTCTATCGCATGCATGGTGATTTCTTTTGTTATTCAATTCTTTATTATACTCAGTTGGTTAAAACTTTGGCTTCTATACTCCATAAAATTAGTGGAATAACCTTTATATTTGCGCTTCATCCAGTATCTTTTCATGGAAATATTCTTCTGAGCATTCTTGAATTTTACTCTACAATGCAGTATCATGTTGACAATTTGGACGTTATCAGTTCGTAGATAAATTAATTCTTGAACTTGTTTTATTGAATTCTTATATCATTGTCATCATCCTCATGTTTATATTTTGTTGAAAGTCATCTGTGGCCTGTAGTGCATAGATGAACTTGGTATGATTATGATCAGGGATTATTCGGTGTAATCATGACCGTAATGTTACAAATGATGTAGAAAAAGTCTTCATTGGCCCGTAGTGCATTGAGGGACAGTTTTTGGTATGATTATGGCTATGGATTCTCTTTGGTCGTAGTGTAAAGATGAATTGTTTTATGGCATGATCAGGACCGTTGATGAAAACATGATTATCTTTAGCCGTAGTGCATGGATAATTCGTGGTCGTGATACTAAAGAATATCCTTGGTCGTAGTGCAGGGGTGATTCGATGATGTGAATTATATATTAAGCTGAGTCCCAACGATAAAAGTGATGAAAAACCTTTTAAATCATAGAAGATAGTAGATTTTATTCCCTACTTGACTCTTCTAATGGATTGCTTGTTCCGCTGCTGTTAAACTTGATAGTTATTATATTTTATCAGTTTAACACTATTGAAGGCTAACGATAAATTATTTTGCATTATCTTAGTCATAATATTTCTTACAACGCTAGTTGAGCTCACCCTTTCTTTCACTGTTCTCTTCAGGAAATGAGAACGTAGCTGGGACTAGTCGGGGAACAGAGTGATGATCCTAGATGTTTGCATTAGTAGTCATCACTATCCTATGAAATAGTGTGATAATTATTGTAATGATGACTCCTTTTGAGTTTGTATACTCTCTAGTAGACAATATTTGTATTCAAACTCACAATTTATGTTTTGTCGTATTGTACACGACAGTTGTATTATTAAGTTGTATTTGAATTCTGTACCATGTATCTGGCGACTCAAGATGGGTGATGTATACCTAATTTTGGGGGCGTCACAGTTGGTATCAAAGCTTAAGGATATGATCCCTTGCTGAGATGTGAGACAAGAACTAGGAGGGGAGAGACGGGAAATTCCTTCGCTAGTATGACCTACCTAAGTTTATTTGGTATTTAATTGGTCGGTCAGAGTATAGGGATAATATGTGACATGTTAATTAACCCTTGTTTTGTGGAAGTATTTGAAAATGGCATCCGAAAATATTGAGAAAAGAAAAGAAGCACATGAGACCGTTGAGTTAGCTCAACCAAAAGGTAACGAGCAACAACACGATAAAAATCATACCAGTGGCAACGACCATCAGAACAATGATAACCATCATGGGGAAAATTATCATGCCAAGAATGGTATCCACTTTGGTGGTAATCATGGCCAAGATAATAGAAGTGGAAATTTCAAGAAGAGAAGGTCATTTAGCTCGATTTTGTCGTATAGTGATGTCAAGTCCAGCTGGAACGGTGGCACAAAAGGCGGATACGGACAGAACAAAGTCGGTGGTTTCAGGAAGAGCATTTTTCGTGACTTCTCAAAAAAGCGAGTAACCCGAACGAAGTTAGCACGGGTTAGTTAATTATAAATTCTTGCGAAGTCTATATCTTATTAGATACCGGTTCTACCCATTCTTTTATCTCTCTTGCTTGCGTTCAACGTTTAAATTTGACTTCGGAGAAATTAGAGTTTGACTTATTGGTTGAAACTTCGATAGTAGAAACCTTCGTTACCTCCACTATTTATAAATCTTGTTGATTCAAATCGACACTTTCACGTTACCTGTCAATCTTATCTCTTTGAAAATACTTGCCTTTGATGCAATTTTTAGAAATCGATTGGTTAATTACTCATCATGCTTTTCGTAAGGTTGTTAGCTTTCATATTCCTAACCAATCTGTTTTGCGAATTCAAGCAACCAAACCACTAAAGTCAATCATTATCATATCAAGCCATAAGTAAAGAGCCCCGGTCCTTTCATTGTTGACTTCCTTGTGTGGAATGCAATGAAGCCGAACTTTCTGTAGGCGACGTCGTGAATGACGATGGCCAGTTGATAGGTATCAATGCGATGTACTATCCAAGTCTTTGATGAGGGTCACAACTTTAAATGATATTTCTATTGTTAATAAATTTCCTGACATATTGTTGAAGACTTCTTAGCCTACCCCTAGAGCGTGAAATCGAATTTTGTATTGACCTAGTACAAAACCCATTTCTAAAACCCTCAAATATATTATTCACCTAAAACGAATGTGTAATGTGCCAAAGACGTTGGCTCGAGCTGTTGAAGATTACGATCGTACCATTCAATATCATCATGAAAAAAATGAACGTGGTAGCTGACGCGTTGAGTAGAAGATCGTATGCGTTTACGAGTGCGATGTTGTTAACACAAAGACTCAATTCGTATAACTTACAAGTGATGAAGATAGAGTTAAAGACTCTAGGGACCCACGTGAAGATAACGAATATACGAGTAGAATCGACTTTAATCGATAAAGTTAAAGTCGCTCAAGCTACACACCCGGAGCTGATGAATGTGAAGAAGAAGGTTCAAGAGGGCGTTATTCTAGAAGCAAGAATCGACAAAGAGAGGAAATTAATTAGCCCATTTGAAATCCTCGATGAAGTAGGAACTGTGGCCTATAGACTCGTTTTACCGCCAAGTTTGTTGCGCGTTCAGAACGTTTTTTTTTACGTATCGATGTTACGTAAATATGTGGACGACCCGAACGACATTATTAAATTAGAACTAGACGAGATAGCAGAAGATTTATCGTATGAGGAGATACGTGTTAAAATCTTTGATAAGAAGTGTAAGACCCCAAATTATTAATAAATAAAATTTAATTTCCTCTATTTATTATTTTGAAATAGTAAGGGTTGAATTGATTAATGGGGTTAGTTATGGGTAAAATGCGTAAATATTTTAAATAAGCAAGTGGTTATAAAATATTCATTGTTGTTGGGAAATATTCGTTTGGTCGTGGAATATTCTTCCTGTTGGGGAATATTCGTACGACGGCGCAGTCTTTTATGGGCCCCATAACGGAAAGCGATTGGATGAAGAAAACGACAAGTATAAGTTGTTTACAAATAACAACGTAGTTTTTACCGTTAATACTATTGGAATACTCGGTGGTTAAAATACAGTAATACGCGTTGTTGCACAGTAGCACACGGTATTACACCAATTATGGATTCTTACGTAAGAAGGCACTACTCAATAATTGTTACAGTAATTACTGTTAAGTATTTTATTAATTCAATAATTGTTGCGTTGATATTTTATATTACTGTTGTTTCAATAATTGTCATTGCACAGTATTTTACATTATCGAAGCAATAATTCATATTATCTGAATAATATTATTAGATAACATTATTGGCAATGTCTAGAAAGTTCTGTCAAAAGAGAGGTTTGGTCATCTAATTGCGCGCCAGTAAGGAGAAATCCTTATTGAAAAGCCCCCTCTTTCTTGGGAACTGCCTGGTTGTCAGTATTGTGATTCGGTAATATTATTTGTGAATAATTAATTATTGATTTATATGATGAGGAAAATATTCATTTTATGTGGATATAGATGGAAAAAATTTTTAAAGTGACCATTGTTGAAAATCGATATTTTATCTTTTCTGATAAAATATTATTTTATTATATTATTATAATATAATAATGATGATATTTTTACAATGAATGTGGGATATATATGTATATGAGGAGGAAGAGTATTTTTGTTGCAAAAGTTGTTTAAAACATGTTAAACATGTCTGTGGACCCATTTCTTGACTGAAATTTGATTATAGCCTATAGAATTGCCCGTTTGTGGATTTCGGTCAATTTTTGTTTAGAATTTGGAAAAACTTTCTTCTGCAGAGTTGTAGATGATGAAATTTCTTGTGGAAAAAACATGTGATTAAAATTTTTCTGACAAAAGGGCTATTTATTATGAATTATTGAAGTTCCGAAGTTCCGAAATAATTGATTTTTGAAGTTTTAAATATTTTTTTATAAGAAAAACGCTTTTTTTATTTAGGTGAGGTGTGGTGGCTGATTTGCATCAGATTGTGTGTGCGTAAGAATTTAATAAATATATATTAATATTTTATTAAATTTTCTGCTTTGGTGTTCTAAGTATTTTCCTATAAATAGGGTGCTTAGGTTAGAATTAAAAATCACACCAGAAACTAAAGTTTTCTCTCTCTTTCTCTCTCTATATTATTGAGCGTATTCTTGTGAGCATTTTAAGACTTTGAGTGTTGATATACGGTGCAAGTTCCCTTTAGCTCTATATCCAGTATTCCAGTCAGAAGTACTGTCTTTCGAGGTAAGGGATATTTTTTTTATATATAAATGATATTATTTCTTTCAATATCATTATGCCGAAATATAGATCTGAATTTTTATCAAATTTAGAATTTTTTGTGTCAGAGTTACTATTCGCGTATACGGTACTATTCACGTATACGGTACTATTCACGAATACGACACTATTCACAGAAAAATTAAATTTTTATTTTTCGTCCAAAATATCTATTATGGATACTAGCTTTGATTGTATCCATGTTTTGATCATTCTTGAATTTTACTCCACTATGATTACTTATGAGGTATTTTTAGACATGGATAAACCGAAATACGAATCCTTAATATTTATTATTTTGTTTCACTGGATTCGTTTCCTTTAAAATATTTTTCATTATCCTCAGTCCTAAATGATGATATTACTGAATATCTTTGGCATGTAGTGCAAAGATGAATGATTTCTGATGAATATCTTTGGCACGTAGTGCAAAGATGAACAAGTGTTGAGATGAACATGACCAACTGATGAATATCTTTGGCCTGTAGTACAAAGATGAATATTTGATTCAAGATGTTTATTGATTGATGTTACATGGATAAAATATTGTTGATGAACTTTTAAATTCATAGATGATAGTAGATTTAATCATCTACTTAACTCTTCTAATGAATTATTATTTCCGCTGCAAATATTGATTTAAAACTTGTTGTCATTGTATTCTATTAAATTTTTTTCCTTGTTAAAGACTAACGATAATTTGTTCTATATTATCTTAGTCATAATATTTTTTACTGGGCTAGTTGAGCTCACCCTTTTCTTTTTTGTTTCATTTTTCTTCTCAAGAGACGAGAATATAGCGAGTACTAGTCGGGGTATGGAATGAAGGTTCTAGAAAGTTATTTTAGTAGTCCTCACCATTTTTGTAAAATAATATATCAATAATTATAATGATGACTTATTTAAGTGTGGATATTGTTTAGATGACAATATTTATATTTAAACTCACAGTTTTTATGTTGTATTAATAAAGTTGTAATTGATTATGTACCATGTATTTTGACGACTCAGAATGGGTGTTGTATACCTATTTTGGGGGTGTCAGAAGAAGGATCGTATTCAACACTCAAAGGTTATATCTCAAAAGTTAGAATCTGAAATGAAGTCAAGGTATCCTCATCTCTTCGGCATACCAGGTACTTACGTAAATTTCGAGGGCGAAATTTCATAAGGAGGGGAGATTGTGAGAGCCCAGATTTTATGAATAAAAATTTAATTTTCTAGAAATAATTTTTTGAATATTATGGTGTGGATTTGATATAATGTTATAGTTGTGGGTAGTATTTATAAATTTTGCAAAGTATTCAAGTTGTTGTATAATATTCGATTGGTCGGGGAATATTCTTTTTGTCGGGAAATATCCGTATGACGGTACAATCATTGGGGGACCCCGCAACGAAATTATTGTCGGATTGAGAAAAGGACAAAATACTTTATGAAAATAACGGCGGAAGTTTCACCGTTAACTATTGAAACATCCGGTGTTAAAAGTACAATAATACGCGTGATTGCATAGTAGTACACGGTATTGATTATTGATACTTATGTGAGAAGTCACTCAGTATTGTTCAATCAGGTATTCGAGACACTTTTCGTGTCGGAGTACTATTCACGAGTTACTATTCATGATTTACTATTCACAAGTTACTATTTATAAGTTACTATTCATGAGTTACTATTCATAAGTAACTATTCACGAGTAACTATTCATGAGTTACTATTCACAGGGTATTATTCATCACCCGTAAAATATATTTTTTTTCAGTCCAAATCGTTTTACGCTGGACCTGATTCCATTATTTATTATTCTGTCGGAATATCCTGTGTGTGCGTTTTACGTAGAACCTGGTTCCATTCTTTATTATTCTGCTGGAATATCATGTCTGTGTGTTTTACGCCGGACTTGGTTTCGTTATTTATTATTTAGTTGGAATAACCTGCCTGTGCAGTTTATCGCATGCATGGTGATCTCTTTTGTTATTCCATTATTTATTATACACAGTTGGTTAAAACTTTGACTTCTATACTCCATGAAATTAGTGGAATATCATTGATATTTGCGCTTCATCCAGTATCTTTTCATGAAAATATTCTTCTGAGCATTCTTGAATTTTACTCTACGAAGCAGTATCATGTTGACAATTTGGACGTTATCAGTTCCTAGATAAATTAATTCCTGAACTTGTTTTATTGAATTCTTATATCATTGTCATCATCCTCATGTTTATATTTTGTTGAAAGTCATCTATGGCCTGTAGTGCATAGATGGACTTGGTATGATTATGACCAGGGATTATTCAGTGTAATCATGACCGTAATGTTATAAATGATGTGGAAAAAGTCTTCATTGGCCCGTAGTGCATTGATGGATAGTTTTTGGTATGATTATGGCTATGAATTCTCTTTAGCCGTAATGCAAAGATGAATTATTTTATGGCATGATCAGGACTGTTGATGAAAATGTGATTATCTTTAGCCGTAGTGCATGGATAATTCGTGGTCGTGATACTAAAGAATATCTGTGGCCGTAGTGCAGGGGTGATTCGATGATGTGGATTATTTATTAAGCTGAGTCTCAGCGATAAAAGTGATGAAAAACATTTTAAATTATAGAAGATAGTAGATTTTATTCCCTACTTAACTCTTCTGATGGATTGCTTGTTCCGCTGTAGTTAAACTTGATAGTTATTATATTTTATCAGTTTAACACTGTTGAAGGCTAACGATAAATTATTCTGCATTATCTCAGTCATAATATTTCTTACTGGGCTAGTTGAGCTTACCCTTTATTCACTGTTCTCTTCAGGAAATGAGAACATAGCTGGGACTAGTCAGAGAACAGAGTGATGATCCTAGATGTTTGCATTAGTAGTCCTCACTATTCTGTGAAATAGTGTGATAATAATTGTAATGAGGACTCCTTTTAAGTTTGTATACTCTTTAGTAGACAATATTTGTATTCAAACTCACAGTTTATGTTTTGTCGTATTGTACACGACAGTTGTATTATTAAGTTGTATTTAAATTCTGTACCATGTATCTGGCGACTCAAGATGGGTGATGTATACCTAATTTTGGGGGCGTCACATATATTATATATAACATGTGGGTATGAATCTAAAGTTGACTAATGGGGAGAGGGAAAAGCATTGTGTTCATGAAAAGGGTTTTGGATGGCTGAGAAATGAAGGAGTACAATTAGTATTATTATTATTATTATATTATAATAAGTTTTGTTTTTTATGCAAAAAAAATAGAATATATTATATTTTATTTAAAGATTTTGCTTTAATTATGGACCGTCCGATTAAAAATAAATCAATCTGGACCGTTCATGAATTGGTTACTATGCAGTCCATTCTTCTATAAATAGAAGCTCATTCTTTCATTATTTTCTTACGAATTCACTGAAACTCTAGAGAGAGAAAATTATAGAGAGAAAGAAGAAGAGAAGTCTGCTACCTTTTCTTTTCCTATATCTAGTTTCTTTTACGGTAGGGGATATTATTTCTTCCGTATTCATGAAGAGAACTTCTGTTATTCCATTCTTTATTATTCTGTTGGAATAACATGTATACGCGGGCTACCCTATACTTGGTAAAATTCTTCTGTTATTCCATTCTTTATCATTATATTAGAATAATCTATTTATGCGAAGTACCGCATGCATGATGATTTCTGTTATTATTCCGTTCTTTATCATTTTGTTGGAATATCCTGTCTGTGCTTTACACAAGACCTGGTTCCAGTCTTTATTATTCTGTTAGAATATCCTGTCTGTACGTTTTACGCCGGACCTGGTTTCGTCTTTATTATTCTGTTGGAACATTCTGTCGGTGTGAATTTCACCTGACCTGGTTCTGTTATTTATTATTCTGTCGGAATAACATGTCTATGCGAAGTACCGCATTCATGGTGATTTCTTTTGTTATTCCATTCTTTATTATACTCAGTTGGTTAAAGTTTTGACTTCTATACTCTATGAAATTAGTGGAATATTCTTTATATTTGCGTTTCATCCAATATCTTTTCATGAAAAAATTCTTCTGAGCATTCTTGAATTTTAATCTACAAAGAAGTATCATGTTGACAATTTAGACGTTATTAGTTCCTGAATAAATTAATTCTTGAACTTGTTTTTATTGAATTCTTATATCATTGTCATCATCCTCAAGTTTATATTTTTTTTGAAAGTCATCTGTGGCATGTAGTGCATATATAGACTTGGTATGATTATGACCAGGAATTATTCGGTGTAATCATGACCGTAATATTACAAATGATATTGTAAAAGTCCTCATTGGTCCGTAGTGCATTGATGGATAGTTGTTGGCGTGATCATGACCATTAATGAATACACGAATGTCCTTGGCCCGTAGTGCATGGATAATTTGTGGTCGTGATACTAAAGAATATCATTGGCCATAGTGCAAGGGTGATTCGATGATGTGGATTATTTATTAAGCTGAGTCTCAGCGATAACAGTGATGAAAAACCTTTTAAATCATAAAAGATAGTAGATTTTATTTTCTACTTGACTCTTTTAATGGATTGCTTATTCCGCTGCAGTTAAACTTGATGGTTGTTATATTGTATCAGTTTAACACTATTGAAGACTAAGGATAATTTATTCTGCTTTATCTTAGTCATGCAAACAACAACACTGACCAAATGATTAATGATGAAATGTTCAGAGGCTTTATGCAATTTATACAACAACAGGCGAGAGTGGCTCCTGTCCAAAATATAGGTGGAAACACTGGAAACTCTCGGACGGTCACCGCTAAACAGTTCAAGGAGCTGGGATCACCAGAGTTTATTGGAGAGCCAAAACCACTTAAGGCGGAAACATGGATAAAGCAGATCACCAAGATATTTGATGTCTTGGGATGCTCCGAGGAGCAAAAATGTTCCCTTTTCCACCTTTATGTTGCGAGGAGAGGCAGATTACTGGTGGGAATCGGTAAAGTGTACTCAACCTGCCGCACTGAAGATGTCTTGGGAGAAGTTCCAAGAACTATTCAACGACAAATACTTTCCCGAAAGTATTCGTCACATAAAGGAGGTAGAGTTCATCAAGTTAGAGCAGAATAATATGACCGTGTCGCAGTACGACGTTAAGTTTGTCGAGTTATCCCGGTTTGCGTCCCACTTGGTTGATAATGAAGATAGAATGACGTGAATGTTTTTAAGAGGTTTGAAGCCGGAGATACATCAATATCTTATTTCTCATAAACTGTGTTTGTATTCAGATGTTGTAAATAGGGCTCAGTTAGTGGAGCGCGATAATGAGTCAACGCAACCAAAAGAGAGCAGCCGGTAAAATAATAATACCAGTGAGAGCAGTCACCGAAGCGGTGCCAACAAGCGTGGATGGAATCAACAGGCCAGAAATGGTAACCACTTTGGTGGTAATCAGGGCTAAAATAATAAGAATGGACATTTCAAGAAGAGGAGATTCAACAATGATGGAAAGACGTCAGCACCAGCACCCGTTGTTAAGGAAGGAGAACGACCAGCTATCATATGCTTCAAATGCGGAGGGGAGGGACACATCAGTCCAAACTGCGCGATGCCGTCCAAAGTATGTTATAATTGTGGAAGGGAAGGTCACCTAGCCCGATTTTGTCGTTCACCAAAGACAAGTTCAGCTAGGATGGAGGCACCAAAGGTTGTCCCAGAAAAGTCAAAGCCGGTAGTGCAAGGGAGAGCGTTTGTAGTTACCTCCCAAAAAGAAGGAACCCGAACGAGGTCATCACGGGTAAGCTTATCATAAACTCTAGCAAAGTCTATACCTTATTTGATACCGGTTCTATCCATTCTTTTATTTCTCCTACTTGAGCTCTGTAAGGCCCCCCAAATCTGAGTACTTGAAACCCGAACTCGGTGCTTTACGATACTATGTCTATGAGCGGAATAATACTAATAATAATAACAATAATATAAATATCAAATTTAATTTACATAATTGTCAGAGTCTAGTTCCCAAGTACGTAACCTTTAAACATTCATTACAACCCATGATAGATAATATATATCATAATTGTCTTAATAATATCAAACTATTACACAAACTACAACAAATCTTATTTGCTTAGCTTTCCTTTTCCTTTGTTTCTGCATGAGCTCTCTGGTTCTTCACACTTAGCTGAAAACATTTAAATTAAACAAGGATGAGCATTTGAGTGCCCAGCAAGTAATAACATATATATATATATATATATATATATATATATATATATATATATATATATATATATATATAAGCTGAAAGAATTTAAATATTTTCTTTATACTACCCTTCTACAACGATTCAATAGTTGTGAAGTAATCTGTACCAATGATAATAATATATCAATTCTATACCATATTTTTTTTGAAACTACGAAATGACTATAACTAAGGTTAATTGTGACATACTATGAACATTATTTTCATTTTTGAAAAGGTTAAACAGAACTTCATCTGTAAACCGTCATAACTTACGGGCACGGGGGGTGATCAGCCCGTTGTACCCTGCATTAATCAATACTACATGCAAGAACGAGGGTATCGTTCACTCTGTCCGCCTTGGGCGCATAAAAGTTTTCCCGTGTAGGGATGTTCATACTTGTCTGGGTTTCAAATCAAAGGTTTTATCTTGTTCAATAATAATCTATAATTCAACATATATATATATATATATATATATATACGGGTAATTGACAAAAGTATATCAACATGTGATTAAATACAATGATTATCCAAGTGGGGACACTTGTATAACCATTTACAGAAATTAACGAACAGAATATAAATCTGAATTATCATATACTAACATGTTGATAATCAATGAGCGTATATAATATAAAGTTAATAATATGTACATTTATAATATAATTTCATAAATATTCTTACTCATGTCCATTGCATAAAGAAAATGCAAATGTAAGATACTTGCCTGAAGCGCTGCTTACAATTTGTAATTTAGATTTATCGCTTATCTCACGACCTATCATTAATCAGATCATTGGTTCGATTAAAATAATATACTATAACACATAACACTGCTTATTGCAGTCAGCACATACCCTAATTACATTGACACATAGGTTTAACAATCATTGAATCGCAAATAATCACTTATCTAATCACATTATCTATGTCCAGATCAATTTCTGAAACATGTCGGTCTACCGACAGCTTTATCGGGTAATTATCGAGTCTAAGACTCTATTCTGTAACTCAATATCCGTACGTATCAGTCATATTATTTTTAAATGACTTATAATAATTTTTAAACATTTATTATTATTTATCATGAATTTTCAAACCTCGGAATCATTATTAAATGATTTAAATACTAATCAATTATATTATCATTAATATTTAATTAGTATTAAACTATTAATGAAATCATTTCCAAAATGTTAAAGTTATGTATAATAACTCAAAATATTTTTAAAGTATTAATATTACCCTTAAATGGTTTTTAAAACATTTAAAATTATTTTTAAATAATTATCATTAATATTAAAGTATTAATATTTCATTTATCAAAATATTAAAAGTCATTAAGTATAACTTAAAATATTTTTAATTCATTTATATCCCATTTACATGATTTTTAAATTAATAAAACCATTTATAAACTATTTATTTAATATAATTATTAAATAAATTTAATATCATTAATAATAATTAATTAATGAAATTTATCTTTAAATATTAAAAGTTATATTTTATAACTTAAAATATTTTTAGTACCTTATTATTATTTAAAATAATTTTTAATATAATAAAATCATTATTACTTAATTTATTTAACTCATTTAGTAAATAACTTAATTATCATTAATATTAAATAATTATTGAAATTTGCTTTAAAATATTAAAAGTTATATTTTATAACTTAAAATATTTTTAAATAAATTATTATCATTTAAAAATGATTTTTAGTATAATAAAATTATTTTTAATTAATTTATTTAATGCATTTAATAAATTAATTAATTATCAATAATATTTAAATAATTACTAATATTTATGAAAAATATTTCAAATTATTAATATTTAATTTTTATAACTTAAAAATAATTTTTATAATTTTCAAAAATTAATTACTATTTTTAAATAATTTATTTTAATAAAAGTGTCACTAAAGACCGCCTATAGCGACAGAACCGTCGCTATAGGTGTTCTTCGTGTTCTTGGCCAAACCCAGAAAATGCATGGCAGTGAACGAGTGGGCAGGTTTGACCAATTACAACTTAGTGTGTGTTGTGTTTCTGGGCATTTTGTTAGTCAGTGCTTGTAGTGCTAGTGTAGGACTACAAGATCCAACAACAAACGTAACCAAACACTGCATAACCGAAGAGATCTGAGCTTCTAAAATGGCTGTTAGACCTGTTCTTCATTTTCTGGGCTGCCCAGAAATGAAGAACAGTACGACTGGCCTACTTTGGGCTTTCAGAACTTGCAATACATGTAAGGTATTAGCGATCTAAAGATTTCAGATTGTAGAACACATGTAAGTCTAGAGATCCATTACATAAAATCATAACAACAACATCAAAACCGCGAGATCTAATATGGTCAAACTATGTCAGTCTCATGTTCTTACGTTTTCTGGGTTACCCAGAAAACAGAAAACATGATCGGCTTAACTAGTTTGACCGGCCAGAAATTTCAACCTATGTACTATATATGTGATCTTAAGGCATGAGAATGTAGTACAAGCAACATAGTATAACTTAGATACATCCATAAACACAGATCAACAATAACATGACAGATCTGAACGCTTGAAAAACTTGTCCGAGGCGGTTCTTGGCTTTCTGGGCTGCCCAGAAAATGCTCAGTCAATGCCGGTCAACGGCATTTGACCGTTAATAACAACAAATCTAGACATCAAATGACTTCTATTCTTTTTGCAGATTAAAGAAAACATTGCAGGCTACTACTAACAACTTAAAAACAACACAAAACATAATCGAGCGAGGATCTGTGGACTCTGACATTCGTTGTCAGACCACAGAACCAAGTTTTTCCAGATTTTGCAAAGACTCAAATCCGAGCCTATATATGTTATGGATCAAACATCTATCAACCTAGATCATCACTAGACACTATAACCAACATGTTTTAACAAAACATTCGAACATCAAACAACAAAAAATTGGGCAGATTCAAGGCTAGTGTTTTATACCTTCTATGCTTAATTTCTGATTTCTAGCTTCTGATTTGTTTATGATGAACGTGGGGCTGTGTTTTAGGACTGATTTGCTTGCTAAAATCGTTGGTTTTAGTGAGAGAGAGAATTGATTAAGTGTTGGACAAAATTTAGTGAACAAATGCATTTTCTCTCTCCTTCAATCCTTAAATAGACAAATATGATACATGTATTGGCTGAGCTAGAGTTGTTTGCTGGCAAAAAAATAAGTCAACAATGGTTATGGTTAGTAAGAGTTGGTTAACAACTCAACCTATTGTCAAAGCCTACACATATTAGCCTCTTTAATGCACAAAAGGGCAAAATGTCTTTAGGCTTGCAATTTTAATGGCATAATTGTAATCTTGCCCAAACCCTTAGGGTTTGACCCTTAGGGTTTGACCCTAAGGTTTAACACAAAGTATTTTTAGTATTAAGCAACAAGGATTTGTACAAAAACTCAAATAATTTTAGTTTCTAAATTTTGAAAATTAAGATTTGTTAATTAGATTATGTGGGTAATTATATTATATATGAACATTAGGGTTTAGCATCACTAATCATAATTAACCATGCCTAAATGGCAATTAGGGTTTAGGGTTTTAATAATTAAGGTTTCCAAAATACAATTAGGGTTTTATAAATATCAAATTAGGATTTCTAGAAATTTATATTTCCTTTTTTCAATTAGGGTTTACCTAATTAATCACAACATCATATAACCCAGTTATATAATAATATTAAACTCACAATTGAGTTTCAAATTAGGGTTTATCACAGTAAAATTAGTTTTTTTTAAATACTGCACCATAAATAACCGATCATTATCAGTCCACATACATACAGTACATATTTATAGCACTGAAAAATCAAAATATATTTAATATTATACTCTTATTCTCATTCCTTGATCAAAATTCAAAATTAGGGTTTGGATTCCATATATGATTTATCTGTCATATTTAACCTTAATAATTAAGGTAAAATAATTAACTTAATAACCTGTACCAAAATTCATATAATAAAATAATTATTATATTTATTCTAAAAATCACTCCATATATTATTTAAATAATATATGATTATATTTTCATGGAAAATAGTTAATAAAGCATTTCTACTATAAATTAATTATTATAGGAATATACTTTATAAAAATCAATAATTCTAAAATAAAATTATTTGTAAATATTTATGTAATAAATATATTTTTGTTTACCACGTAATTACATATACACATTATCTTGTATAGATCCTCATCCTTAAAATAAATAAAAAAAAATTTATACGCAAAATTTCTAATTTATTTATATAGAAAATATCGGGTTGTTACATTCACCCTCCCTTATAAAGATTCCGTCTCCGGAATCACCGTTTAAAAACCTATATATACACGGTTACATAGCACACACAATCATCGCAAGTAGATCTTGATCATCGTTGATCGAACTGATCTTTAACTATTCACATAAAGGTTGTCTTTCTGATTAAACGGAAAAATTAGTTTCTAAAAGAACTCAAATTCCTCCTCAAAATTTCTTTATAAAATAATTTACTATATATAGGAAAATCATGCATAAGAAAATAAAAGGCATATTAATAATACCTGGAGTTCCAGTGCCAGCTGCTGCCGTATCCTGAACTATCATGTTGTAGACCTTTGCTGTTGATTTTGTTGGTTTGTTTGACGAAGTCGGTCCCGTAATTGCTAACGTCCCACTTCCAGTGCCAGTATTCACACTACCTGCCTCCACCATCCTCTTCGGATAATCTTTCACCCTGTGTTCAGTTGATCCGCATAGAAAACATCCACTGTTCATCCTAGGATTGGGGCAGTTAGGAGAGATATGGCCCTCCTGCCCGCACTTGTAACACACGAACTTCCCTTTCAGACATTCCCCTGAGTGGTTCTTTCCACATGTCTTACACGGCACCACCTGTTTCTTAACACCTTCTTGCTTTATCTGCACACTTCCAAAACTGCTCACCTTTCTCTTGCAATCTCCACTCCTGTTCCCACTATTCATTTCCACCTTCCCAGCTCTTTCAGTCTTACCCTTATTATTCCTCTCCTTGTTGTAGAGGCTCATGGCCTCACTTCCCTCCTCAGCAATAATCGCCTTCTCCATGAGTGCTGTAAATGTAGGAATCTGCAACACCGCCACCTTGTTGTAGAGCCAGGGTTTCAATCCTAGCTCAAACCTTCTAGCTTTCCTAGCTTCCGTATCAACTTGATGCGGAGCAAACCTAGCTAACTCATTGAATTTGGCGGCGTATTCAGACACCGTCATATTCTCCTGCTTCAATTCTAAGAATTTAACCTCCATTCTCGCCTGCATACTTGGTGAAAAATAGTTTTCGAAAAATAAAGTTTTAAATATATCCCATGTAACTACACATTCTCCTGCCCTCGTCTGGTTTGCTTCCCACCAAAAATTTGCCTCACCATTCATCATGTAGGTGGCAAAAGCGGTCTTTTGCCCCTCAGCTACCCTAGCTATTACGAACGCCTTCTCAATCTCCTTAACCCAAGTTTGGGCTTCTACAGGGTCAGTTGTACCTTTGAATTTCGGTGGTCCAACAGCTTTGAAATCTTTAAAGTTCGCCAAGCGGTTGTCTGGCTGGTTCCCCGCGGCTGGAAATCCTTGTTGCATAGCCTGAGCTATCATGTTCGCAAATTGCTTCATTGGGTCTGCTTGTTGTTGTCCTTCTACGTTGTTGACAGATTCTTCTGCCCTTTGATTTCGAGTTCGACGTCTTGGCGGCATTATCTGATTAAATAAAATCATAAATTTAACTTACATTCTAAACCTTATTGCATAAGTTTAATATTTTAAACTTGTTTCATTTCTCAAACTTAGATTCATATTCATTCAGCGAATATTTTACATAGCATAGCATATAATGCTTTAAACATCGGTTATCCCTTTGTGACCACAAAAGTCGGGATTTACAAACTTGGTCATTACAAAAGTTTTAGAATATAACCTTACAGAGACATACTAAGCACACATATTACATTAACACACCTATATCACAGAATCTATACTACTTATTTATTACACCTTTTTCCTTGGACACCTTTTCGCTTGATGACCTTCTAACCCACATATCAAATATGCTCCTGGTTTATAGTCAGGACAATACAGAGTAGTATGTCCTTCATAACCGCAAAGGTAACATAATATTTTCCCTCTCTTTATATCAGGTTTTCCTAAGTCATGCTCCTCTATCTTTCTTTTCCCCTTCTTGTTCGGAGCTGCACACGAAGTGTTGCTTGTGGCTCCCATCTGATCAATTTGGATTTTAACCTTATCTTGTTCTTCCATTGTTTCTATTAATGCTTGACGCAACTGACTGTTCAATAGCTTTTCTGTTTCCCACAGCCTTTCTAGAGAAGAAACCTTGTTCCTCAAATTTTGCACCTCCGTTGATGCTTGGTCAGCTTCAACTTTAATGTCCGAATCACTATCTGTCAGCTCTACCATCTCTGGATCTTGTACGACATTTTCTACGATAACCACATCGTCTGAGTTGTTTTCATCATGAGCCTCTATTTCAGCTATTGGCTTCGATATCAGCTCGGATGTATGGGTTTGACCCTTCTTCATGCTATATGCATATAACAAGCCTTTTCCACCAGACATCTACACACATAAATTATCCTGATTAGCATATTATATATACACACAGCAAATAAGAGTTTTATAGAAATTATATTTTATTTTGTTTGACGATGAATTTAGTCAGTTCATCTCTTTTTAAACTCTATATGAGTTATTTATATTTTTAATGTTTCCCTCTGTTCTAAGGTTATAGCCTAAGGTCTAACCCACCTATGGTTTTTAACCCTAAGCTCTGATACCAACCTGTAAGGCCCCCCAAATCCGAGTACTTGAAACCCAAACTCGGTACTTTACGATACCATTTCTATGAGCGGAATAATACTAATAATAATAACAATAATATAAATATCAAATTTAATTTACATAATTATCAGAGTCTAGTTCACAAGTACGTAACCTTTAAACATTCATTACAACCCATGATAGATAAAAGATATCATAATTGTCTTAATAATATCAAACTATTACATAAACTGCAACAAATCTTATTTGCTTAGCTTTCCTTTTCTTTTGTTTCTGCATGAGCTCTCTGGTTCTTCACACTTAGCTGAAAACATTTAAATTAAACAAGGATGAGCATTTGAGTGCCCATCAAGTAATAACAATATATATATATATAAGCTGAAAGAATTTAAATATTTTCTTTATACTACCCTTCTACAACGATTCAATAGTTGTGAAGTAATCTGTACCAATGATAATAATATATCAATTCTATACAATATTTTTTTTTGAAACTACGTAATGACTATAACTAAGGTTAATTGTGACATACTATGAACATTATTTTCATTTTTGAAAAGGTTAAACAGAACTTCATCTGTAAACCGTCATAACTTACGGGCACGAGGGGTGATCAGCCCGTTATACCCTGCATTGATCAATACTACATGTAACAACGAAGGTATCGTTCACTCTGTCCGCCTTGGGTGCATAAAAGTTTTCCCGTGTAGGGATGTTCATACTTGTCTGGGTTTCAAATCAAAGGTTTTATCTTGTTCAATAATAATCTATAATTCAACACACACACACACACACACACACACACACACACACATATATATATATATATATATATATATATATATATATATACGGGTAATTGACAAAAGTATATCAACATGTGATTAAATACAATGATTATCCAAGTGGGGACACTTGTATAACCATTTACAGAAATTAACGAACAGAATATAAATCTAAATTATCATATACCAACATGTTGATAATCAATGAGCGTATATAATATAAAGTTAATAATCTGTACATTTATAATATAATTTCATAAATATTCTTACTCATGTCCATTGCATAAAGAAAATACAAAGGTAAGATACTTGCCTGAAGCGCTGCTTACAATTTGTAATTTAGATTTATCGCTTATCTCACGACCTATCATTAATCAGATCATTCGTTCGATTAAAACAATATACTATATCACATAACACTGCTTATTGCAGTCAGCACATACCCTAATTACATTGGCACATAGGTTTAACAATCATTGAATCACAAATAATCACTTATCTAATCACATTATCTATGTCCAGATCAATTTCTGAAACATGTCGGTCTACCGACAGCTTTATCGGGTAATTATCGAGTCTAAGACTCTATTCTGTAACTCAATATCCGTACGTATCAGTTATATTATTTTTAAATGACTTATAATAATTTTTAAACATTTATTATTATTTATCATGAATTTTCAAACCTCGGAATCATTATTAAATGATTTAAATACTAATAAATTATATTATCATTAATATTTAATTAGTATTAAACTATTAATGAAATCATTTCCAAAATGTTAAAGTTATGTATAATAACTCAAAATACTTTTAAAGTATTAATATTACCCTTAAATGATTTTTAAAATATTTAAAATTATTTTTAAATAATTATCATTAATATTAAAGTATTAATGTTTCATTTACCAAAATATTAAAAGTCATTTAGTATAACTAAAAATATTTTTAATTCATTTATATCCCTTTTACATGATTTTTAAATTAATAAAACCATTTATAAACTATTTATTTAATATAATTATTAAATAAATTTAATATCATTAATAATAATTAATTAATGAAATTTATCTTTAAATATTAAAAGTTATATTTTATAACTTAAAATATTTTTTAATACCTTATTATTATTTAAAATAATTTTTAATATAATAAAATCATTTTTAATTAATTTATTTAACTCATTTAGTAAATAACTTAATTTTCATTAATATTAACTAATTAATGAAATTTGCTTCAAAATATTAAAAGTTATATTTTATAACTTAAAATATTTTAAAATAACTTATTATCATTTAAAAATGATTTTTAGTATAATAAAATCATTTTTAATTAATTTATTTAATGCATTTAATAAATAAATTAATTATCAATAATATTTAAATAATTACTAATATTTATGAAAAATATTTCAAATTATTAATATTTAATTTTTATAACTTAAAAATAATTTTTATAATTTGCAGAAATTAATTACTATTTTTAAATAATTTTTGGAATTTTAAATAATTTATTTTAATAAAAGTGTCACTAAAGACTGCCTATAGCGACAGAACCATCGCTATAGGTGTTCTTCGTGTTCTTGGCCAAACCCAGAAAATGCATGGCAGTGAACGAGTGGGCAGGTTTGACCAATTACAATTTAGTGTGTGTTGTGTTTCTGGGCATTTTGTTAGTCAGAGCTTGTAGTGCTAGTGTAGGACTACAAGATTCAACAACAAACGTAACCGAACACTGCATAACCCAAGAGATCTGAGCTTCTAAAATGGCTGTCAGACCTGTTCTTCATTTTCTGGGTTGCCTAGAAATGAAGAACAGTACGACTGGCCTACTTTGGGCTTTCACAACTTGCAAAACATGTACGGTATTAGTGATCTAAAGATTTCAGATTGTACAACACATGTAAGTCTAGAGATCCATTACATAAAATCATAACAACAACATCAAAACCGCGAGATCTAATATGGTCAAACTATGTCAGTCGTCATGTTCTTACGTTTTCTTGGTTACCCAGAAAACATAAAACATGATCGGCTTAACTAGTTTGACCGGCCAAAAATTTCAACCTATGTACTATATATGTGATCTTAAGGTATGAGAATGTAGTACAAGCAACATAGTATAACTTAGATACATCCATAAACACAGATCAACAATAACATGACAGATCTGAATGCTTGAAAAACTTGTCAGAGGCGGTTCTTGGCTTTCTGGGCTGCCCAGAAAATGCTCGGTCAATGCCGGTCAACGGCCTTTGACCGTTAATAACAACAAATCTAGACATCAAATGACTTCTATTCTTTTTGTAGATTAAAGAAAACATTGCAGGCTACTACTAACAACTTAAAAACAACACAAAACATAATCGAGCGAGGATCTGTGGCCTCTGACATTCGTTGTCAGACCACAGAACCACGTTTTTCCAGATTTTGCAAAGACTCAAATCCGAGCCTATAGATGTTATGGATCTAACATCTATCAATCCAGATCACCACTAGACACTATAACCAACATGTTTTAACAAAAAATTCGAACATTAAACAACAAAAAATTGGGCAGATTCAAGGCTAGTGTTTTATACCTTCTATGCTTAATTTCTGATTTCTAGCTTCTGATTTGTCTATGATGAACGTGGGGCTGTGTTTTAGGACTGATTTGCTTGCTAAAATCGTTGGTTTTAGTGAGAGAGAGAATTGATTAAGTGTTGGACAAAATTTAGTGAACAAATGCATTTTCTCTCTCTTTCAATCCTTAAATAGACAAATATGATACATGTATTGGCTGAGCTAGAGTTGTTTGCTGGCAAAAAAATAAGTCAAGAGTGGTTAGGGTTAGTAAGAGTTGGTTAACAACTCAACCTATTGTCAAAACCTACACATATTAGCCTCTTTAATGCACAAAAGGGCAAAATGGTCTTTAGGCTTGCAATTTTAATGGCATAATTGTAATCTTGCCTAAACCCTTAGGGTTTGACCCTTAGGGTTTAACACAAAGTATTTTTAGGATTTAGCAACAAGGATTTGTACAAAAACTAAAATAATTTTAGTTTCTAAAATTTGAAAATTAAGATTTTTTAATTAGATTATGTGAGTAATTATATTATATATGAACATTAGGGTTTAGCATCACAAATCATAATTAACCATGCCAAAATGGTAATTAGGGTTTAGGGTTTTAATAATTAAGGTTTCCAAAATACAATTAGGGTTTTATAAATATCAAATTAGGGTTTCTAGAAATTTATATTTCCATTTGTCTATTAGGGTTTACCTAATTAATCACAACATCATATAACCCAGTTATATAATAATATTAAACTCAGAATTGAGTTTCAAATTAGGGTTTATCACAGTAAAACTAGTTTTTTTTAAATACTGCACCATAAATAACCGATCATTATCAGTCCACATACATACAGTACATATTTATAGCACTGAAAAATTAAAATATAATTAATATTATACTCTTATTCTCATTCCTTGATCAAAATTCAAAATTAGGGTTTGGATTTCATATCTGATTTATCTGTCATATTTAACCTTAATAATTAAGGTAAAATAATTAACTTAATAACCTTTACCAAAATTCATATAATAAAATAATTATTATATTTATTCTGAAAATCACTCCATATATTATTTAAATAATATATGATTATATTTTCATGGAAAATAGTTAATAAAGCATTTCTACTATAAATTAATTATTATAGGAATATACTTTATAAAAATCAATAATTCTAAAATAAAATTATTTGTAAATATTTATGTAATAAATATATTTTTGTTTACCACATAATTACATATACACATTATCTTATACAGATCATCATCCTTAAAATAAAAAAATAAAAAAATTATACGCAAAATTTCTTATTTATTTGTATAGAAAATATCGGGTTGTTACAAGCTCAACGATTAAATTTGACTCCGAAGAAATTAGACTTTGACTTATCTGTAGAAACTCCGTTGGGAGAAACCTCCTTTACATCCACTGTTTATAAGTCTTGTTTGGTTCAAATCGGTACCCTCATATTACCTGATGATCTTATTTCATTGAAAATACTTGCATTTGATGTGATTCTAGGGATTGATTAGTTAACTACTCATCATGCTAAAATTGATTATTTTCGTAAGGTTGTTAGCTTTCATATTCCTAATCAACCTATTATGCGAATTCAAGCGACCAAACCATTAAAATGAATCACGGTCATCTCAAGTCATAAAGCTATTTGTTTATTGAAAAATGGATGTCAAGCTTTCTTAGCCCACGTCACAGATCTAAACAAAAATACGTCAGTTTTGAATGATATTTCTATTGTTAATAAATTTCCTGACGTATTCCCTGAAGAACTTTCTGGCCTACCCCCAAAGCGTAAAATTAAATTTTGTATCGCCCTTGAACCCGGTACAAAACCCATGTCCAAATCCCCATATCGAATGGCTCCTATTGAACTTCAGGAGTTAAAGACTCAACTGCAGGAATTGTTAGATATTGGCTTTATTCATCCTAGTACTTCTCCTTGGGGTGCTCCTGTTCTATTCGTGAAGAAGAAAGATGGGAGTATGCGACTTTATATTAATTATCGGGAGTTGAATAATGTCACCATCAAAAATAGGTACCCATTGCCACGTAATGAAGACCTGTTTAACCAGTTGCAAGGAGCCAAATTCTTTTCAAAGATTGATCTGCGTTCCGGATATCACCAATTGAAGATTAGAACATATGACATTCCAAAGACGGCTTTCAGAACTCGGTACGGGCATTATGAATTCCTAGTCATGTCCTTTGGATTGACTAATGCTCTTGCTGCTTTCATGGATATGATGAACCGAGTATTCAAGGAATATTTGGATCACTTTGTGGTCGTCTTTATTGATGGCATCCTTATTTATTCCAAAAGCCGTGAAAGATCATGAGCAACACTTGAGGCTGGTACTCTAAAAGCTTCGTGAATACAAGCTTTATGCCAAGTTAAAGAAATGCGAGTTCTGGCTTGAGGAAGTAGCATTCCTTGGGCACGTAGTATCAAG
This sequence comes from Panax notoginseng, assembly GCA_016801055.1. Classification (NCBI taxonomy): domain Eukaryota; kingdom Viridiplantae; phylum Streptophyta; class Magnoliopsida; order Apiales; family Araliaceae; genus Panax; species Panax notoginseng. The sequence continues at coordinate 147,540,080 of CM029018.1, read as the reverse complement.
TCATGGAATATCTGTTGACCCGGCAAAAATTGAAGCAATTCAAAGCTAGGAGCAACCTAAACCAGTGACCGAAGTACGTAGCTTTCTCGGTTTAGCTGGTTATTATCGGAGATTCATGGAAGGATTTTCTCGAATCGCTACTCCATTAACTCAGCTGACTTGGAAAGATACAAAGTTCGGTTGGAGTGAAGAATGTGAGAAGAGTTTTCAAGAACTCAAGAGGAGACTCATTTCAGCACCTATTCTGACAATACCATCTGGCTCGGAGGGGTTTGTCATCTACAGTGATGCTTCGGGCAAAGGGTTGGGATGTGTTCTCATGCAACATGGGAAAGTCATAGCCTATGCCTCGCGAGAACTCAAAGAATATGAGAGGAATTATCCTACTCATGATCTAGAGTTGGCAGCTGTTGTCTTTGCACTTAAAATTTGGAGGCATTACTTGTATGGGGAGAAAGTGGAGATCTTTACGGATCATAAAAGCCTCAAATATTTTTTCACTCAAAAGAAACTCAACATGCGACAACGACGTTGGCTTGAACTGTTGAAAGATTTTGATCATACCATCCAATACCATCCTGGAAAAGTGAACGTGGTAGCTGACGCATTGAGTAGAAGATCATATCCAAGTATGAGTGCGATATTGTCATCACAAAGGCCCATTTTGTGTGACTTGCAAAGGATGAAGATAGAGTTAAAGACTTCAGGGACCCATGTGATGATGGCGAATATACGGGTAGAACCGACTTTAATCGATAAAGTTAAAGCTGCTCAAGCTACAGACCTGGAGCTGATGCGTATGAAGAAGAAAGTGCAAGAAGGTGCTATGCCGGAAGCAAGAATCGATGAAGAAGGAAAACTTCGAGTCAACTCCAGACTTTGTGTTCCTAACGACCCTGATTTAAAATATAAAATTATGATGGAGGCGCACAACACACCGTTTGCAATCCATCCTGGGAGTACCAAAATGTATCATGATCTTCGTCATACTTTTTGGTGGAGTAATATAAAGAGAGAGATAGCGCTGTTTATCTCAAGGTGTCTAACGTGTCAACGAGTCAAGGCGGAGCATCAAGTACCAAAAGGTCCATTGCAATCACTTAAAATTTTAGAATGGAAGTGGGAGCACATTACCATGGATTTCATTACCGGTCTTCCCAAAGTTTCTCAAGGCATAGATGCAATTTAGGTCATTATTGATAGATTGACTAAGTCTACTCATTTCTTACCGATATAAGAAACTTATACACTTGAACGTCTTGCTCGTATGTACATAAACGAGGTTGTAAGAGTGCATGGTATGCCAGTATCCATAGTTTCTGATCAAGACCCAAGATTCACTTCAAGATTTTGGGTTAGTTTGCAAAAAGCTATGGGCACGGATTTACGATTTAGCTCGGCATATCATCCTCAGACGGACGGGAAGTCGGAGAGGAAGATTCAATCTCTTGAAGATTTATTAAGACTCTGTGTCATTGACTTCAAGGGAAGTTGGGACAAGTTCTTACCATTGGTGGAGTTTTCCTACAACAACAGTTATCAAGCAAGTATTGGCATGGCTCCATTTGAGGCGTTGTATGGAAGAAAGTGTCGTTCTCTAGTATGCTAGGATGAGGTGGGTGAAGCAACGTTGTTGGGATCAGAGTTGGTACGTATGACTACGGAAAAGATTCAAACGATCCGGTAACGTATAAAAATCTCACAAGATCGACAAAAGAGTTATGCTGATCTTCATCGAAAAGACGTAGAATTCGATATTGGAGACCATGTGTTGTTACATGTTGCTCCATAGAAAGGAGTTACGAGATTTAGAAAGAGAGAAAAGCTCAATCCTCGATTCATCGGCCCATTTTTAATCCTCGATCGAGTAGGAACTGTGGCCTATAGACTCGCTTTACCGTCAAGTATGTCTCATGTTCATAACGTTTTTCACATATCTATGTTACGTAAATATGTGAAAGACCCGCACCATATTATTGAGTTAGAACCGGATGAAATAGCGGAAGATTTGACGTATGAAGAAGTTCCTATTCAAATCTTGGATAAGAAGGAACATATTCTACGCTCCAAGGTTATACCTCAAGTCAAAGTTTTGTGGAGAAACCACGATGGTGAGGAAATGACTTGAGAGTTAGAATATGAAATGAAATCAAGGTATCCTTACCTCTTCGACATACCAGGTACGTACCCTAATTTCGAGGGCGAAATTTCATAAGAAGGGGAGGTTGTAAGACCCCAACTTTTATAAATAAAGATGAATTTTCAATAAATATCAATTTTGAATATTATGGAGTAAATTTGATATAAAGTTATAGTTGTAGGTAATATTTATAAATTTTGCAAAGTACGCAAGTTGTTATATAATATTCGATTGGTCGGGGAATATTCGTTTTAACAGGAAATATTCGTACAACGGCACAATCATTGGTGGACCCCATAACGGAATTATTGTCGGATTGAGAAAACGACAAAAATACTTTATGAAAATAACGGCGGAAGTTTTACAGTTGACTATTGAAATACCCGGTGTTAAAAGTATAGTAATACGTGTGGTTGCATAGTAGCACACGGTATTGATTATTGATGCTTACGTGAGAAGTCACTCAGTTTTGCTTATTTATGGACCCCCCCATTTACCCATTTTTCAAAATAATTGGTAGAAAATTGTGGGGCCACATATGGGGGCCACATGTGGATAATTTAGTCAAAAGGAAAATGGGGAGATGGTTTTGTCGTGTATGGTAAGGAATTTGTATATATATATATATATATATATATATATATATATATATATATATATATATATATATATATATATATATATATAACATGTGGGTATGCATGTAAAGTTGACTAAGCATTGTGTTCACGGGAAGGGTTTTGGACGGCTGAGAAATGAAGGAGTACAATTATTATTATTATTATATATTATAATAAGTTTTGTTTTTTATAAAAAAATAGAATATATTATATTTTATTTAAAGATTTTGCTTTAATTATGGACCGTCCGATTAAAAGTAAATCAATCTGGACCGTTTATGAATTAGTTACTATGCAGTCCATTCTTCTATAAAGAGAAGCTCATTCATTCATTATTTTTTTACGAATTCACTGAAACTCTAGAGAGAGAAAATTATAGAGAGAGAAAAAGAGAAGTTTGCTACCTTTTCTTTTTCTATATCCAGTTTCTTTTACGGTAGGGGATATTATTTCTTTTGTATTCATGAAGAGAACTTCTGTTATTCCATTCTTTATTATTCTGTTGGAATAACCTGTATACGTTGGCTACCCTATACTTGGTGAAATTCTTCTGTTATTCCATTCTTTATCATTATGTTGGAATAACCTGTTTATGCGAAGTATCGCATGTATGGTGATTTCTGTTATTATTCTGTTCTTTATCATTCTGGTGGAACATCTTATCTGTGCTTTACGCGTGACCTGGTTCCGGTCTTTATTATTCTGTTAGAATATCCTGTCTGTGCGTTTTACGCCGGACCTGGTTCCGTCTTTATTATTCTGTTGGAACATCATGTCGGTGCGAATTTCGCCTGACCTGGTTCCGTTATTTATTATTCTGTTGGAATAACCTGTCTATGCGAAGTACCACATGCATGGTAATTTCTTTTGTTATTCCATTCTTTATTATACTCAATTGGTTAAAGTTTTGACTTCTATACTCCATGAAATTAGTGGAATATACTTTTTATTTGCGCTTCATCCAGTATCTTTTCATAAAAATATTCTTCTGAGCATTCTTGAATTTTACTCTACAGAGAAGTATCATGTTGACAATTTGGACGTTATTAGTTCCTGAATAAATTAATTCTTGAACTTGTTTTTATTGAATTCTTATATCATTGTCATCATCCTCAAGTTTATATTTTCTTTGCAAGTCATCTGTGGCCTGTAGTGCATTGATGGACTTGGTATGATTATGACCAGGGATTATTCGGTGTAATCATGACTGTAATGTTACAAATGATGTGGTAAAAGTTCTCATTGGCCCGTAGTGCATTGATGGACAGTTGTTGGCATGATCATGACCATTAATGAATACACGAATATCATTGACCCGTAGTGCATGGATAATTTGTGGTCGTGATACTAAAGAATATCCTTAGCCGTAGTGCAGGGGTGATTCGATGATGTGGATTATTTATTAAGCTGAGTCTCAGCGATAACAGTGATGAAAAACATTTTAAATCATAAAAGATAGTAGATTTTATTTTCTACTTGACTCTTTTAATGGATTGCTTGTTCCGCTGTAGTTAAACTTGATGGTTGTTATATTGTATCAGTTTAACACTATTAAAGACTAAGGATAATTTATTCTGCTATATCTTAGTTATAATGTTCCTTACTGGGCTAGTTGAGCTCACCCTTTCTTTCACTGTTCTCTTCAGGAAATGAGAACGTAGCTGGGACGAGTCGGGGAACAGAGTGATGGTCCGGATGATAGTATTAGCTAGTAGTCCTCACTATTCTGTAAAATAGTGTGACAATAAATGTAATGAGGACTCATTCTGAGAGTGGATATTGTCTAGAAGACAGTATTTGTATTTAAACTCACAGCTCTCTTGTTGTATAATTAAGATTGTATTTATATTGTATACCATGTATTTGGCAACTCAGAATAGGTGATGTATACTTATTTTGGGGGCGTCACACCTGTGTTGTCATTACTAGATAATACAAGAAATTTTGTGGTGTATAATGATTCCTCACATAAAGGATTGGGTTGTGTCCTTATGCAGAACGAAAAAGTTATTGCATATGCATCAAGGCAACTGAAGGACTATGAGAAAGGGTATCCGACTCATGATTTAGAGTTGGTTGCAGTAGTATTTGCTCTGAAGATATGGAGACACTATCTCTATGGAGAAAAATGTGATATCTACACAGACCATAAGAGTCTGAAGTATATTTTTACTCAGAAGGACCTAAACATGCGTCAAAGAAGATGGATGGAATTGATAAAAGATTACGATTGTGAGATCTTTTATCATCCAGGCAAATCGAATGTGGTTGCAGATGCTTTAAATAGGAAATGTCGTCAAAAGTTGATGCTGATAACCACGCAGGAGGAGCTTATTTCAGCAATGACAAAGCTGGAGTTGGAAATAAAATTTCTAAAAGAATCCAATGAATGACTATTCCAGATAAAAACTAGTCCAACTTTGGTGGACAAAGTTAAAAATGCTCAACTACAATATGAAGAATGTGAGAAAATCAAAGAGAAAGTGGATGAGAGTAGTGATGCAAAATACAAGATCGATGTCGAAGGACTACTAAGGTTTGAGAGAAGAATTTGGGTTCTAGTATTACCAGAGATTAAAGAAGAAATCTTGACCGAAGCTCATAACACAAGATATTCGATTCATCCAGGAAGTACAAAGATTTATCAAGATTTACGATGACATTTTTGGTGGCCAAACATGAAAAGAGATGTTGCAAAATGTGTCGCGAAATGCTTGACGTGTCAAAGAGTCAAGGCCGAGCATCAAAGACCAAACATATTACTTTAACCATTGGAAATACCAGAATGGAAGTGGGAACACATCATAATGGGTTTTATGGTGGGTCTTCCAACTATTCAGAGAGGATGCAATGTGATTTGGGTGATAGTGGACAGACTGACAAAATCAGCCCACTTTTTGCCAATAATGATTAGGTTCAATCTTGATCAGTTGACAAGGTTATACGTTAAAGAAATCATTTCAAGGCATGGAGTGCCAGTGTCAATTGTGTTAGATAGAGATCCGCGGTTCACATCAAACATCTGGAAGAGACTACAAGAATGTATGGGAACAAGTTGAGAATGAGTACGGCATATCATCCGCAAAACAGATGGCCAAAGCGAACGAACAATCCAGACATTGGAAGATATGCTTAGGGAATACATCATGGACTTCAAAGGGAGCTGGGATGAACATTTACCATTGGTAGAATTTGCATACAACAACAGTTACCACGCAAGCATCGGCATGCCGCCCTACGAAGCATTATATGGCAGGAAGTGCAGAAATCCACTGTGCTGGGATGAAGTCGATCAATGCCAACTTTTAGGACCGGAATTGGTACAATAGACTGGTGAGGTTGTCAAACTCATCAGAAAAAGATTGATAGCTGCTCAAGACAGACAGAAGAAGTATGCTGATCAGCACAGACAAGATCGTGTATTCGACGTAAGAAATTACGTGTTCTTAAAAGTTTCTCCTTGGAAGGGGAAAATTCGTTTCGGTAAAAAAGGGAAAGCTAAGCCCCAGGTTTACTGGACCCTTCGAATTACTGCAAAGAGTAGGAGAAGTGGCTTACGAGATAGCTTTACCTCCAGAATTGCAAAACGTCCACAATGTTTTTCATGTTTCGGTGTTACTACCGTATAAACCCGATTACAAGCACATGATCGAGTATGAACAATTGCAGTTTGATAAAGACCTATCTTATGAAGAGGAACACGTGCTCAGGAATAAAGTAATGCCTTTTGTGAAGGTGATATGGAGGAACCACAATGCTGAAGAAGCTACGTGAGAACTCGAAGATAAAATGATGAAAGATTATCCTGAGTTATTTATTTAATCTGTGTCTTCGATTCTTGGGACAAAATCTTTGTAAGTAGGGAAGAATGTGACGAATGAATTGTTCGAATTGTGATTTTGGGAATAGAATCCTTGTAAGGAGGGAATGATGTAACAATCCAGAATTTTAAATTGTAATTTTAAATATTTATTGAGTTATATAAATATTTAATGGATGTGTTTATTGTTGAATAAACATTTGTTTAATTTGATTTGATTTGATTGGTTAACTATATGTTAAATAAATAATTAAGGAGTTAAGGAAATTAATTATTATGAGATAATATTCTAATTTAATTAATAAATTAAGTTAGAGAGTTGATAGGGATTAAATGGATTATTATAATATTTTTATTTAATTTTGTAATAAAAGTGTGACAAATAACTATGATATAAATGGTGACAAATAACTATGCTATAAATGGTTTATTAAAATAAATTAAAGGAGTTTAATTTAGTTTTGTCAAACAAGGCTTAAATATATTAAGTCTTTAATTTTAAAGAGTTTTGCCAAACAGAGCTTTATGGTTTTGGATTTTTGAATTTTGAGTTTTAATAATATAAATTAAATAAACAAAATATAAATAATATATAATAATTTTTGGTAACCGCTGATTTAATAAGGTAATTAGTAGAACGTCGTTTTTTAGACATTTGAAAATCGTGCGTTGGTTTTGTTTTGATCGTTACGTATAGTGTATTTGGCCTATACTGATAACTAAGAAAAGAAAAGGGTTTTCAAAGGTTTGAGAGAGTCTGAGAGAGAGAATCAAGAGAGAGTTCTTGAGTCTTTCAAATAGTTAGTTGTGGTGAGCAAGGAGTTAACAGAAGGTATGTTACATAAGTTTAATATTATATTATATATACATATATGTGTTAATATGTTTTACGACATAGTTTAAAGTCTCTGTGTTCTTGACAGTAGTATAAAGTTTTTACAAATTTTCTGTAATCCCAAATGTTTATAACTGGTGATTAAAATGATGTGCATATGTAATTGTAATGTTATAAGTAGCATATATATATATATATATATATATATATATATATATATATATGTAATTTTATGTTAATTACGTTTAAAAGAAATAAAATGTTTTTATAGTGAGCATATGTATGAACGTAGTTTGTAGGGGTACCAAAATTAGTATTTTATTGTGAGCCAATTGTGAAATTGAACCTTGTATCTGTTAATTGGGTAAGAATTAAAGAGAAAGCATTTCAAAGGAATCAATTTGGTATATAGTTATGGTTACCGTGTTCACTGTGTCAAACAAATGTCAAAAATAGAGTTTTGGTTTAAAAACATGGCATTTAAGGATTTAATCTTTCTAAAATTGTTGTTTAGTTGTTTTAAATTGGTATATGTATGATGGGTAAGGGTTATGTGTAATTAACATAAGTTATATGTGTGTTAATTTAGCTGCTAGAAGCTATTAAACAGACATAAGTTAGCTTTGTTCTGTTCTTCGTGCTCGGTACTGTAAGTTCGGCTCCTCGGCGCCAAAATTAGTGTCGCAGCCTTAACTTCATGCCGCAGCGCTAAAGTCAGTGTTGCAGTGCCGACCCATGGCCTGGGCTTTCCGCCGCAGTGCCACTACCGCGCCGCAGCGCCGCCCACAGTACAAAATATGGCGCCGCATTGCCGGTTAGTAGTAGGGCCAAGAATGAGCTTTCTTTTACACGAATTTTGTAGATGCTTATATAATGCAATATCATAACTGTTAAAAAATGTAATTTTGTTATTGTGGTATTATAGTGCTATGAATTAGCATATTATTAACACTTAACGAATGTTATTGATGTAACTTGGTTATATGGTTAAAAATCAAGACATACATTAAATAGGTACTTATTTGTATATAGAGTATTGGTAATGACTAATTGTATCCTAATGATATGTGATTAGGATATTGTGAATCAAACTATTACGGTTTAGCTTATACGCAATGCAAGTTTCTTACTCTACCTTGTTTACAATTATGCAAGTTTCTTAACTTCTTTCCATTCATGTATTGAACGCAAGTATCTTATCCTTAATTTGTTACTTTTAAGAAAAATCCTTTATCTCTATCTTGATTGTAAATGTTGCAAGTTTCCTAAACCTTATTCTTATATTGAGCAAGTTTCTCTAAATTTTAACCTGTGATTTAGCATGCAAGTTTCTACATTCTGATATACTAGTGTTGAACAATTTTATCGTTCACTTTACTATTTGGTATGCATGCTTGTTACTCAATTCTAAATAACCTTGACTTAATATGGTTAAAGCAAGGTATGTCATGATTATTCAATGTTTATGCTCTTAGATTATTCCTAAAGCATGACCTTATTATACAATGTTGATTCACTTATGGTTTATTCTACAACATAACATTATTACTTTTTATTCAACTACTCCTTAGTTGATGTTTGTTGAATTCCAAATTACCTTGAAACGTATCCAAACCAAACTTACTTTGGTGCGGACTTAGATTCTAAATGCTGAGATGAACAACCCTATTATTAGGGGATAATTTACACATAATGTTGGAATGTTTGTGCACAATACATTGTACGAAAGGCTGATCCCCCTAAGTATGAGGAGTCCCTATAGTCTTATGTCTGTTAAAGTTCAAGTTGAAAGATTACTTATAACTATGGACATAGTTCGTGGTCTTATGACCCTCAGATATGTATTTCAGAATTTTGATTATCATTAAGAGAGCATATTATTCAGTTCTATTGAGCCTATTAGTTGGAAAATGTTGTAAAGTTTTATTCATTGTTATTTCAAGTGAGCCTTGTTTGTTCACTCTTGTTTATATAATTATACAGCTAAAGTTGAGAAGGTCGATGTACCTAGCACCAGTAAAGGAAAGGGAAAGATGAACAATTATTGAAGACTTGTAAACATGTTGATATTTTATTATTAGACTTTATTTTAATTATTGTAATGAACTTATTTAATTTTCCGCATATGATGTTTGTATTTGAAGGTTAGATAACCTGAGAGATTTTTATTATTGTAATCCTTTAATGGGAATATTTATTATTCAATTTTATTATGATTGGGTAATTAGACATGAATGTTTTTATTAAGTCAACACTAAATATTGAGATAATGAAGTACCCATATTTGGGGTGTCACATGCCGCCAAGAAGAAGACAATGAAATCTGAAAGCTAACCAACCAGAAGGAGGACCGATTAACCCGATGCAGGAGTTTGTTAATTTATTAACTGTTGACGTCGGGATTTTTAATTGTCCCTTTTCTGCTCTTGTCTTTTGGTGTTCTCATGTTAGGAAAGATTTGTTTGAAAAAATAAGTTGTGAAAAAGTTCGCCATGTATATGTCAACGATTGGACTGTAAGAGTCGCCATTTGGTATTTTTAAATGATTGCACCAACTCAACCGAGAAAAGGTTTGCACATAGACCTAGTGATGTAACACTGCATAACTGGTCTGTGAAACCGAGATTCATTAAGGTCTGGGGGCTTGATTATGCGGAGGGAAGGTGTTAGGCACCCCCCCCCCGGACATCCGTGGTAACACGGTGACCGCCACTTTTCAATTTAACACTCTATTCTGAATGTGTGTGTGTGTGGGTCTATGTGCAATTATCTAGAAGTAGTGTTATGCCTCGTTTGCACCTATATATAAAGGGTTTGAATTTAGTATAAAAGTTCAATTTTAACGAGATATGGCAGTGGTGTTTTGTAAAAAAAAAAGGTTTTTTTAAACCCTTGTGATCAATAGTAATTGAGGCATTTGATATTTCCATTTTATTATGTGTTCGGCTTGATTATTTTTATTATTTTTGAGATGCGAAGCATCTTCGAGAAAATAAGATACATAGCAGTGCCGAACTCCTTGTGGGCATGAAAGCCATCTAAGGAAATTCAAACACTGTGAATAATTTACAAACTGGTTGCAGCTGAAAATGTCCATCACGGGAATCGAATCTAGATTCAGGAACTGAATCTGTGATCACATGATTCCTAGGCTCACATGATGATGCAATATGTAGAAAAGATGTAAACAGTTATATTTATAAAAGTTGTACATATATATATATATATATATATATATATATATAAACAATCAACGGCCATGAAGTAAACTCCAGGTAAGACGTGGAATGCATATATATATATATATATAGAGAGAGAGAGCGAGAGAGCGGATCAGGTCCGGATTCCCGCATTTTAACAAAATGCGGGCCTTTTTTTTTAAAACAACTAAAAAAGGTTAATATGTTATGGAACTGGAATTTTTCCACAATAAAGTGTTTTGGGTGTGATTTGGATACATATAACAAAATATGTATGTACAGTGCATACATATTTTGTTATATGTATCCAAATCACACCCAAAACACTTAATTATGGAAAAATTCCAGTTTCATAAAATATTAACCTTTTTTTAGTTGTTTTAAAAAAAAGAAAAAAAGAAAAATAAAAATTTGGTCCGCATTTTAATCAGGTCCGGACTCTCGGACCTGATCCTGGTTGTATATATATATAAGCAGTAAACGCTTCAGATATAAATCAATAAATCAAATATATATACACACTGTCATCAAACTCTATTTGATTTATTGATTTATATCCGAAGCCTATATATATATTATATATATATATATATATATATATATATATATATATATATATATATATATATATAAGCAATAAAAGAAACAGATCGACGATCCGGGCATACGCACACAACACGACTCTCAACGTGAATAACTATGTGTGATTGAAAGTGGAGAAAGGCTTTAAGAAATATGAGATATCTTACAGTGGGCTGCTAAGAAGACTTCAGATAGCATTAAATGAATGAATACTCAGTTTCCACTGGTAAAATATAGCAAAGCACGAGCTCACAAGTGTTTGAAAAGAGAAAGCACTCAATTTAAAGCGTGTACAAATCCAAATGGACAGGGCTTCCTCGCCTTTTCTCTCTTCAAAATGGTCACCCAAGTCCTCTATTAATAGAGGGTGAGCTGCAGGTGTACCTACAGCAGCCGTAGATGTACATCTGGCTACTCGGGGTGCCCCGGCCACTGTGGGCCCCGGGCACTGTGGGCCCCGCTGTCGCGAAGTACGTGCACGAATATAACGCGTTTGTCCGCTTGAACCTTCATAACTTTTAATCTGGGCATCCGATTGAAGAGTATAATACCTTTTTGGAATGATATTGTCAAGAGATACACAATGACATGAGATAAGTGGTTGTATGGAGCCGGGAAGATGGGTCCATGCCTAGCTCTTCAAGTCTTTAAATTCTATCTGGTGTGTTGTCTAGTATAGTAGTCACTCGGGATTTGAGCTATAGTTCTTGTAGGACACTTTTGTGTAGAATGTGGTGTGAAATGATGTAGAGATGATGTGAATGTGGGATCAAGGTGGCAAAATGATAATTTTGTCCCTCACTAGGGTTATCTCTGGTTCTGGGCTAATTTAACAGTCGTTGCTCAGGGTTATCTCTAAGATTGGGCTACTATGAGTACTGAATGTCCTCAGGGTTGTCTCTAAGGTGTGCCTGACCTCCTGGGGTTATCTTCGGGATTGGGGACTGAGCGCCTCGTGGTTATCTCTGAGGTTGAAGCTGATTTCTAGGGATTAGAACAAACTTCTCCAGGGTTATCTCCGGAACTACAACTGCATTCCTAGGGGTTGTCTTTGAGGTTAGAAATATATCACCCGGGGTTGTCTCCGTGACTGGAACTGAGTATCTCGAGGTTGTCTCCGAGATGAAAAACTGAGTATCTCAGGGTTATCTCTGAGATTGAGATGATTTGACTTCCTGGGTTATCTCTGAAAGATGATTCTGCCCTCCTGTAAGGTTATTAACAGGAATGCCAAATTTTGAGTGTCTACAGATGCCCCTCTTTATCATGTTAATGTAGTGTCATGGCATAGACAGGATAAAGAATACTAAATACTTGAAATGTAACAGGATAATCGTGATGCAATGTAATGCAGTATGATGCAAATGTATGTTAAATGTGGTTTGTTGGACCGTTTTCCAATGGGATGTGATGACTATCTGCTCTCACGCTTTCTGTTAGGGACTGGAGTTATCACTGCTGATCCCGATGAACTGCTTGGATGTCTACTCCAAAGCTCCCAAGAACTTCCAAGATGTTGACATTGAGGTTATCACCAAGCCTTTAATCCTAGGTACAGACTTTCCACCATAGATGTTCCTCTCATATGCAAGAGACTCTGGGAATGAGTTTTTGTCTGATGAAGATTTGTATAACAGATTCCATCATCGGTCCTCCCCGATGGGGATGACTTTCCCTGGTTTATATCGCCAGGTCTTTCCCGTGTTATGTCAGAGTTACTGCCAACAGTTTGTGTTGTCAGGGCGGCCTGACCTTTATTGAAATGTACTTCAATGGATTCCATCACCGGGCCATCTCTGATATTTCGTTGGCTTTTTTTCCAGCAGCTGATAATGTCAAGGCTGCTTTACCTTCGCTAAAATGTGCTTCAACGGATGAGATCATCGGACCACCTCCAATGCTTCGCTTGATTTACTTGCCGACGGCTAAAAAACGTGAAGGGTGCTTGACCTTCATTGAAATGTACTTCAACGGCTGAGATCATCGGAACACCTTCGATGATTTACTGGATTTACTTGCCAATGACTGAAGAACGTCAAGGTTGCTTGACCTTTATTGAAACGTACTTCAATGGCTAAGAACATCGGACCACCTCCGATGCTTTGCTAGATTTACTTGCCACCGACTAAAAAACGTCAAGGTTTCTTGACCTTCGTTAAAAGGTACTTCAATGGCTGAGATCATCGGACCACCTCTGATGCTTTGCTAGATTTACTTGGCAATGGCTAAAGAACGTCAAGGTTTCTTGACTTTCATTGAAATGTACTTCAACGGCTGATGTTGTATGAAGTTCCCGCTGGGGAGAGGTTGTTATCAGAATCACAACCTCAAGTTGATGGCATTGGACCTTTACGAGGTATTGCCGAATGCAGTTTGTAATAGCTATGATCATTAGTATTGTGAACCCTGTGTCTGGGCGAATACCAATGAGTGATATGTAGACCCACAATTTGGTTTCTGAAAATCAGGATTTTAGGCTTTTCCGCAAAATCGTGTAGTGTCTTTTTCCCTGATTTGACATTTTCAACTTTTGAGACCTCCTTTGCAACTTAATTTGGACCGATCCGGAGGGGAGGGACCCATCTGCGGCTATCCGTGGGTGTATTTAAGGCTCCCATGGCTTTCACAAGTCATTTTCAAGTCGCACCACATAGAGAATCCAAGAGTTCTTCTTCAGATCTACTGAGTTTGGGTTGCTTTCTGCAAAATTCGTCACCGTACAAGTGTTCTGCACTATCCTGGTAACATATGCATGTCTCCTTTTCCAGTTTTTATCCGTTACAAAATGAGTTACCACATGGAATGCTTCTAAACACATAGTAGTGAATATGCATGCTTATATGCCTTAATAAAAAATATTCAACATAGTTAATGTTAGTATTTAACCATGTTGAACATAATGATGTGAAAAAATTTGACTTTTAAAATAGTCAAATTGGCACCTTTTTCTGCTATTTCTTATCCTATTTGAGGACAAATGAACAAAGGTTGTAAAGCAAAGTAATCCTGGTAATTAAGTTACCCTTGCGGAAAATGACTTTGATATTTTTATGCATATAGGATGTTTATGACTATGGATTGGTGTGCTACTGAATGGCCATTTAGTCATGCCTATGTGCATATGAATAGTCTTTTTTACAAAGGAGACTCTGGCAAAATTTTCCCATGAGCCTAGGCATTGAGTAGTCATGCATTTTTAACTCGATTGTAGGCGTATGTTAAAGTAATGCATGCATGCATATAGTCATAAAATGCATTTGAAAAGGTCCAGGTTAGAATTTACCACACCCTTTCTGAGGTGATTTGGAGACTTGTGTCCAGATATATTGATCTGGATCAGCCGAGTAGTTCTCGCAGGACCACTTCAGGTGTGAGGAAGAGGGCTTCAGGTTTGCCTCAGTGATTCGTCCTATCCGGGTTGAGGTACCGGATGTTGAGGATGACGAGGAGGATGTACCAGTTACGGGCCCCGCTCTGGCTATTTATACTCTCCCTAGGGAGCTTTCAGGAATTAATGTGACGATTCAAGAGCTTCTGGGTGATTTAAGTCGCCACCCCTCGGTCTACTTGCATGCGAACGAGGTAAAAGCTGGGTTTTGATCTTCCTTTTTCCTATTGATGAAGAGCAAGGATTCTGATGTTGTTTTGCTTTTGTGATGTAGATTCCCCGCTTTACGCTGCCTCGAGGGAACTGGTTCAGCATACACTCTTTATTTCAGACCCTTTATCAAGAGTATCGAGAGATTGTGCATGGTTGGGGCTTTAAGGCGTTCTTTTCAATCCTCCCCCGCCGTTATCCCTGGGGTTATCTAGGGGCGTTGTCTGAGCGCTAGTTTCACCAGACTCAGTCTCTCAATTTGCTGGACTGCGAGGTGATGATGACGCCAATGGATTGGCGGTTTATCACCAGTATGGAGTTTGGTGAGGCGCTAGTGCCTTGTGTGGCGAACATTACCCTAACTGCCGCTAGATCCTTGCTAAGAGTCCCGGCTAAGGCGCTCAAAGGCAGGACAATCTGCACTGGTCCTTTGAGCTTAGAGGCGTTGAGTGAGCCCATACCCGCTCCTGATCATCCTCCGGAGTTGTTTCATAGCGGATAACTCTTCTACGGTGTCATTCTCTTTGGTCAGCTCCACACGAAAGGTGGACCATATTGAAAAGTATAACTGGGCTTCTATACCTTTACCTATTTCCTCAGGGGAATACGTATGCGTTCGCAGGGCTTGACAGAGGCTTGGCTAGGATTTTACCCAGTTCTGCTGGTGAGTGTTTCTCTTTTGATTTCCCATGTACATGTTAAGAGTGTTGACTGACCGTAGATGTTTGCCCTTGTTTTGGAAGTTTTGGGCCTATGAGAGACTTCCATGTCTGCGTCCCATTAGCATATTAGGTTTTGACATCTACCCACGGGGACGACGATGGCATCACTCCACGTTGGCGGAGGTTCCTGTAGCTGAGGGTTTCACCCATTGTCGCCTAAAATTGGAGTTATTGACAGCCGATGTCATTACTTGGGTTCCGTATTATGGTGATCATTTGATAGTTGGCTTTGAGGATGGGTTCCCGACTGGTTTTGAGCATGTGATGTCCCCATGTCGGATTCCTCTCTTCACAGATGGAGGATGCGAGCTCTATTTGGGAGAGCGTGCTATTAGGAACACCACATGAGAGATTCTTATGCCGATCTGTCCTCCTACCAAGCATTATTAACATGTGTCGAAGTCGCCTGTCAGTGATATCCCTTTGATGGGAGTTGACAGTTTTACGTTTTTAGAGGGTCCATTCACTCAGGAGGCATTATACCGGTCCATTCGTACCATCAGAGCCCAGACCCGCGCCACTCAGTTCATAGGGGATATAGTTTCTGGATCCGTGATGATGACGGATTGGATGGCTTACGTCCGAGATCTTACTCATTTGACGCAGATTAATAGCTTAACCTAACAGTTGGACCGGTCACATTTTTTTCATCCGACATTTGGGCAGAGATCTTTCTGAGGCGGATACTTTTGATCCTTCCAGCTCAGGGGCTGGCCCTTCAGGTGGGCCGTATGGTTTTTCCAGTGCCGATCCTCTATTGTATCGGCCTGACATCCCTCTTAGCAGAGATCCAGTGACTCAAGAGGAGTTACATCAGATGGATAGGATAGACAATGTAGACATCAACACCATTAACTTCTTCTGATGTATTTCTCGCTATATCTTTTAATAGGCCTCTGTTAAATACTGGGTGACTGTGCCCCATTCTCGTTATATCTTTTGATAGGCCTCTGTTAGTTATTAGGCGGCTGTGTCCCATTCTCGTTATTTCTTTTGATAGGCCTTTGTTAGTTGTTGGGCGGTTGTGCCCCATTTCCCTGTATTTTCTAGCTGTACAGAGATGATGTATTATATGATGATGTACTTAGGAATGTATATGTATTGTTTTCCATTCCCTACATCATATTGCCAGCTATTATTTGTCATGCATGTATTATGTTATGCATATGTATGTCCATAGATGTTCAGCATTAACCCTCGGATGGTCTTATGATACGGCCCACACAGATGTCTTCCTCGACACTTAGCCGCATTGATCCCACCCCACAAGTATTGGTAGCCTCATGTTTGAGATCATGGTATGATAGTTTATCACCTCTAGATTGGGTGACCATAGATCAGTTGTTGCCGCATTCTATGCCCCTCCTGATGTTCCAGGTTCCATTGGGCTTTGTAGAGGGCATGCTGGAGCACTGTGTACCAGAGAGGCAGGTTTTCTGGTTTAAGATCAGGAGTTGACTCCCACTTTAAAGGAGTATGAGAGATTGGAAACCTTGCCATTAGATAAGCCTTGCGCTCAGATGGCTATCGGGGATATGAGCCGACAGTTTATGACCCGCACCAGGTTGAGGCGTAGAGTAGCCCAGGATGAGATCACCTCCGGGTATGTTGTGTCCCAACATTTTCTGATAGACATATTTGGCTCATTGGACAGTTATGCACATTACTCTGGGGATTTCACCACGTTAGAGGATTAATGACGTGTTGCAAGAGTAGATATACTCATGATGTGTGCAGTGGCCTATCTGTACATGCCATTATACATGGATCATTTGGATATCAGTGTAGTTATGGCAGTGAGGGCTCTCAAAGAGGGACATACCATTGTACCGATGATCATGGTAGAGACAGTGAGGTCAACCACGTATTGTCACACCCATTCTACAGGGGTATTTACAAGCAGCTCGGTCTTGCTGTATGTATGGTTCATGTCTTACCTGAGACCGATTGGCACTTTCTGACGCCATGGGTATTGCTGTTCCCATGAGATAGCCATGTTTTACTCCTTTCAGCCAGCGGAGTGTACAAATACTTCAGGTTGGTCAGTGTTCTTGGTAGGGATCGAGGATTCATTTTACATCTTGATGTGTTTAGGGCTTAGCTTTCCCTACACCTTCATTACTCATGCATCTGGCATGGATTATCTGCCTCTAGCTGGTTTGAAGGGCATGACCACGTATCACCCACTGGCTGTCATGGTACAGTTTGACCAGTTTTAGGATGTTCATCCTTTTGAGGGGGTATTGGGTCAGCATTTGTCTTCTAAGTATTTATCAACAGAGGATAGATCTAGGGTGTATGCCTGTTGGGCTCAGCGTGAGAGTGCTGAGTTTTTCGTTAGCCATCTGGGCTATTCTACAGAGTATTCTGCATGGATGGAGGCAGAGATTACATCGATCGGGGATTGATTCTGATAGTGGGGAGCCAATGGAGGACACTGATTCTCCCACTGAGGAGGAGCTAATCGCTGAGTTAATAGCATCTCTTATTGATTCTCCCAGTACGACTGCTAATGTGACCCCACATTCGGTAGAGTATTTAGAGCAGAGTCTGCATCTGATGAAATTTGAGAGAGATCAGGCTAGAGCCTTGATGTTGACCGCTCTTGTTGGGAGAGATGTCGCTTTAGTTGGGAGAGATGTCACTATTGCTGAGCGAGATGAGGCTAGATCATCTAGAGATATATTAATTATTGAGCGGGATGGCGCCATATCTGCTAGAGATGCCGCTATTACAAATAGCACTGTAGTGAGGTCTCACACCACTGGTTTCATTGTAGAGATGAACACATATATTGATGAGCATTGTGTCACCATGCAATTGGCTGTGGATCTGTTGGCTCGTGTAGATACCCTTGGATAGGAGCTTACAGTGTTACCCCCTTCTTCTGAGAGGGATGTTATGTTGGATTTGATAGCGCGTATATACACTGATTTGTAGATGGACTTGTATTTTCATGCACAGACTAGCTTAACCATTTTTGTCATGTACAGTACACATTATATATATCAAACAATATTATATACTGCAGGAAAATATATTTTGATTCACTTCCCTTTTAGTTATGCCCTGTTACTTGCTTGATATTTGCATGTTTCTCCAGGGCTTGTGATCTTGATGTATTCTGAAGTCCCCCTTAATGGATGGACATTAAGATGTCTCAGGATTCTTCAGAATGGATCATTGATCTGTGTGTATTCCCTACTATTTTTGGTGTATTGGGACTGGTGTATGGAGAGGAGTGTGACTTTCCTCTCTAAGGTTGACCGCACCACAGATGGTCGCCTGTACTCCTTTGTATGAGGGAGGCCAACTAGTTCCATCTCTTATGGATTGGTATTTCTCTTTGAGGACTTAACCGCAACTTAGATGGTCGCCGATTCTCCCATTTATGTGGGGAGACCAGGTAGTTCCATCCCTTTGGTATGAAGCCGATGAAGTGTGATTTAAATAATGATCCCAGTACCACTGACAAGTTTTTATATTTTTGAAGGGGTTAAACCATGAATGGATGCCTACGTACTCCCATTGATGACGGGAGATCAGGTCTATGTAGTTCGAACCTGGCGTAAAGGTTCAAAGTTGGATGGGTAAAGTGGGTGTAGAGATGTGTTTGTTTTTGTTTTGTGGTGAGAAAGGTGTAGATATGTTTTTTTTGTGGTAAGACCGGACCATAAAAATGGTTGCCTACAAACTCCCGTGTATTGGGGAGATCAGGTATGCCTAGTTCGCCCCGTGTACAAGACAGACTACAGATAAAAAGTTTAATCCCTGGTGGGACAAACTGAAAGTATGGAATGTTTGATCTCTAATGGGACAAAATTGAAGGTGTGAAATGTTTATCCCAAGTGTGACAAACTAAAGGTGTGAGGTTTTGAAAACCTGAGTTGAGTGATGGATCTGATGATCCTAAATCAGGTTGCTGGTTAGAAGGCATATTTGTCCCTAATGGGGTAAACGGATGTGAAGAAAGGTTGTATTTAGGGAAACGATTTGAAAACCTAAACTTACTGAGGATCTTGTGATCTAAACCTAGGATGCTAGTTTGCGGGTAACTTCAGACATAGTACCATTTCACGGCGTCCGAATTGATGAGTTGTGGAAATTCATCGTCATCCATTTCTTGTAACATGAGGGCACCTCATGTCAATACCTCATTGACAACAAATGGGCCTTCCCAGTGCAGGGAGAATTTTCCTTTGGATTGGTCTTGGTTATCAAGAATTTTCTTCAAGACCAAGTCATGCTCCTTGAATTGCCGTAGCCAGATTTTTCTGTTGTAGAATCTGGCGATCCTCTGTTGGTATAACTGACCATGGAAGATGGCTGCGACCCGCCTTTCATCTATTAGAGATAATTGGTGGTACCTATCTTGTAACCATCGGTCTTTATCCAGCTGAGCGTCTATCAACACTCTGAGGGATTCCATTTCCACTTCTATGGGGAGCACTGTTTCCATCCCATAGGTTAATGAGTAGGGGGTTGCCCCAGTGGAAGTGCACATTGATGTTATGTAGGCTAATAGAGTCAGAGGCTATAAGTCAGGCCATCCTTTGTGATTGGCGAACATCTTTTGCATGATCTTTTTGATATTCTTATTAGCCACTTCAACAACACCATTCATCTTTGGATGATAGATGACGGAGTTGAGATGTTTGATGTGGAATTTACTGCATAACTCCACCATCATTTGATTGTTGAGGTTTTCAGCATTGTCTGACACAATCACCTCTGGTTGTCCATATTGGCAAATGACATTGTTTCTGATGAAACCAATAATAACTTCTTTAGTAACCCTGGGGAAGGAGGCTGCTTCTACCCACTTGGTGAAGTAGTCGATCTTGGTTTAGATAAATCGATGACAAATACTGGCTTTGGGATTGATGAGCCAGATCACGTCCATTTCCCACATTGAGATGGGCCATGGTGAACTCATATTGTAGAGCTCCCTTGGAGGGGCATTGATAACATTCCCATGAATTTAGCATTGGTAACATCTCTTGACGTGATCATCACAGTCAGCCTTGAGAGAGAGCTAGTAATGCCCTATTTTTAGGATTTTCTTGACAAGTAGAGGGTCGCTCATGTGTGGGCCATATATTCCACCATGGATGTCATCCATAAGACTCTGAGCTTGGTCTATGTCCAGACATCAGAGAAGACCTAGTCCTTCATCTCTTTTGTAGAGTGTGTCTCCGCTCAGGTAAAATTTCATAGCCATTCGATGAATCCGCTTTCTATCAGCCTGACTCGCCTCAGTGGGTGTAGATCCATCTCGCAGATACTCCTTGATATGCTGATACCATGGGTGTTAGATGAGAGACAATTCATCCGATACTTATCCAATGTAGTTCCCATAGGCTAGAGCCTTTTGCGGGGCAAAGGTGATTCTTGACATGTTTTCCTTGTCAAATATGTTAATTAAGGAGGCCAAAGTTGCTAGCATATCTGCAAAGTCATTCCTATTCTGAGGAATGTGGAGGAAGGATATTTCTTCAAACTCCAAAGCCATCTGTATAACCTGCCGATGGTAAAGTAAATGTAGCTCTTTGGTGTGATAGATCCCAGTGGTTTGTTTGATTACCAATTCGGAATCTCCAAAGATAATTAACCGTTTGATGCCCATTGATTGGGCTAGTTTTAGCCCAATGATACAGCCTTCATACTCAGCTGTGTTGTTGGTGCTGATAAACTGCAATTTGACGGTGATGGGATGTTACTCCCCCGTAATGGATACTAGAACTGCTCCAGCTCCAGAACCTTCCATGTATACAGCTCCATCAAAATATATGTTCCATAGTTGGTGTGTATCGTCCTGACGGTGTTGCTGAACTATCATTACACCTTCATTGGGGAAGTATGTCTCCAAGGGTTTGAAGTCACCTGAAGCTACGACGGCTAGTTGAACCGCAATTCCTTGATCTTTGATGGACTTTTACGTCACATAGACAATATCAAATTGTTGTAGGATCAACTGCCATCTAGACAGTTGGAAATTTAACATGGGTTTACTGAATAGGTACTTGAGAGGATCCACGTGGGATATGAGATGGGTTGTGTGACCATGGAGATAATGTTGTAATCTCATGGAAGCCCATGCTAAAGTATAAAAAGTTTTCTCAATCAGAGTGTACTCGTGTTCACTGTTGCTGAATCTTTTGCTGAGGTATAGATAGCTCTCTCTTGGCCTCTATCATCTTTCTGTCCCAGCATGCATCCCATGACATTTCCATTGATGGACAGGTACATAAATAGGGGAACACCATCCCTAGGAGGTTCCAAAAAGGAGCTTTAACTAGCTGCTCTTTGATTGTAAGGAAAGCTTTCTGGCACTTATCATTCAATTTCATGGAAGAGTTCTTCCTTAACAAATTTAACATAGGCTCACAGGTTGTGAATTGGGAGATGAATCGACTGATAAAGTTGATTCTTCCCAAAAACCCCCGTATTTCCTTCTCTGTCTGAGGTATAGGCATTTCCGTGATGGCCTGGATTTTTGTAGAATCCAGCTCAATCCCTTTGTGGCTGACTAGGAATCCTAGCAACTTACCTGATTTAAAACAAAAGGCGCACTTGGCTGGATTCAACTTCAAGTTGTATTTACGCACCCTGTTGAAGAGCTTTTTGAGATAGTCTAATTGGTCTTCCTCCCTTCGGGACTTGACAATGATGTCATCCACATAGATTTCTATCTCTTTGTGCATTAGATCGTGGAAAAGAGCCATCATGGCTCGCTGATAGATAGCTCCGGCATTGATGAGGCTGAATGATAACCGTCTTTAGCAAAAGGTTCCCCAAGGAGTGATGAATGTAGTTTTATCACGATCCTCTTCAGCAACCATGATTTGATGGTACCCCGCAAAGTAGTCAGCAAAGGAGTACATGTCATACTGAGTTGTACATTGTCAATGAGTATGCGGATGAATGGCATGGGAAAGCTATCTTTTAGAAAAGCTTTGTTCAGATCCCTATAATTAACGCAAACTCGCACCTTCCCTCCAGGTTTATGCACGGGGACTATGTTGGATAGCCAATCAGGGTAGGTTGACACCATGATGATGTTAGCTTAAAATTGTTTCACAATTTCTTCTTTAACTTTTAAACTCAACTCAGGCTTTAATCACCTGAGTTACTTCCTGACTGACTTGAATCCCTCTTTGATGGGGAGGCGATGAATGACAATGTCAGTGGACAAACCGACCATGTCTTCATGAGAACATGTAAACACATCCTGGAATTGGGTCACTAGAGTAACCATATCATTCCTTTGGTTTGGAGTAAGGTTCGTACCAATCTGGATTTGTTTGGGGTTTTCTGAGGTTCCGAGGTTAAAAGAGGTGGTTTGATCAAGATTTGGTTTAGGTTTGTCTTCGACCCATTCTTTGATCTCCTAAGGAATTTGTAATAACCCAATATTTTCGATATAATTAAATAACAAATTTTGCGTATAATTTTTTTTTAAATAAAGGTGGGAATATGTGCAAGGTAAAGTGTATGTAGATGTGTGATAAATAAAATTTATTTATTACATGAATAATTACAAATATTTTTTTCTTAAGAATTATTGATCATTATAAATTATATTTTATATTAAATTAATTTTGTAGTAAAAATATTTTATTATTTATTTTTCACGAAAATATGATTATTGTATTATTTAAATAATATATGATACGATTATTAGAATTATTACAATAACTATTTTATTATATAAATTTATTCATAATAGTTATGTTAATTATTTTAACTTAATTAATAAGTCAGATATGGATTCAAAACCCTAATTCTAGATTTTGAATAAGGAAAGAGAATAATAATATAATATTAATTATATTTCAGTGCTATAAATATATATTTTATGTGCGTAGTGATAATGGTTGGTCCATTATGGTGTATAATGTCAAAACCCTAACATTAATTTGTTTAACCCTATTTTGAAACTCAAATAGGAGTTTAAGACTGTGTAGTGATTGTGTTATATGATTTATGTCGCATATTATAGAATTTAATGTTAATTAGATAAACCCTAATTAATATTTGGAAACCCTAATGGTTAGAAATCCTAATTTCTAAATTAGGAACCCTAATTGTCAAATTCGAAACCCTAATCGCTAAATTAGAAAGCTTAATGACAATTAGTAAATTTTTAAAACCTAATTTTCAAGACCTAAGTGATTAGGTAACTTAATTTAATTAGGGAACCCTAATTTTCCATTTTTAGAAACTAAATTTGCTATTTTAAACCCTAAATAAAAATCCTAGAAAACTAATTTTTTTAAAAACCTTATGGTCAAACCCTAAGGGTTGCTAAGTTATAATTTAGCCATTAAAAGCAAGAGCAAAATGACCATAGTACTTTTTTGCATTATTTAGTAGGAAACTTGTAGATCTAGCAATAATTAGAGTTGGTGAACCACTTTTGACTTGCCATGTGACACAAAAACTCCAGCAATCAGCCATCTTGATCAGCTATTGCATTGTATCAATTATATATATAGATTATGAGAGAGAAAAGTCTCATATTTTACCTCATTTATTCACCAACACTCATCCAAGACCCCCTCTCTCTAAAACCCACGAAATTTATAAGTATATCAGTCCAAAAATCAAGCCCCACTACCTCCACTAACAAATCAGAAGCCAAGAATCAAAGAAATGTATAAAACCCTAAACCAAATCTGATCATTAAAGCCATGTTAGATCTTATGCTTTTATGTTTAAACATGTTGTATGTAGTGCAAATAGGTGATCTAGGTTGCTATTTAGTGAATCCATAACATCTAGATACTCAGTTTGTTTATTGTTTTGGTTATTTAAATGTTTGTACTTGTAGTATGTTGTAAGGGCTTTGATCTGGAACTTGAATCAAGCCCAGATCATATACAAGTTGTAAGATATGGGTGGTCAAACCACTTTGACCGACCATGACCGAGCCGAATCTAGGCAACCCAGAACTTGCCCAGATCGGTCTAACAAGAAGTTTAACGGCTCGGATTTGGCAGTGGTTTGATGATTTGGTTATGTTATTCTATTGGAATTATAGTATGCTATATGGACTACACGTTTAAGATTTTAGATCACTAAAACATCAAACTGGTTGAGCTCAGTGGCTGGTCAAAGGAGGCCGGATGATCATGAAATCAGTTTTTTGGGTAACCTAGAAAACTGATGAACATGATCTCTGACATACTTTGACCAGCATAGATTTAATGATTGTTTTGTTGTTAGTATGATTTTATGTAATGGATCTGTTCTCTTACATGTTGGTTACAATCTGGAACTTTTAAATCACCAAAACAATACATATATTTCAAGTTGTGGAAACCCAAATATGCTTACTCGAACTGTTCTTCATTTGTGGGTAACCCATAAAATGAAGAACAACTCTGACAGCCACTTTGGAAGCCCAAATCTCATTCGTGTTATGTTGTTTGACCATGATTGTTGCTGATACTTATAGTATTACATTAATCCTACATGATCAAAGTCATAGCTCACCCAGAAACATTAAGATCTGTCAAAAATTGTTGGTCAAGCATACCCACTTGATCTGTGATGCCCCCAAATCCGGGTTCTCTAACATCAGATTCGGTGCTCATGATCTATCATCATCATAAGCATTCTATAAACTATTACGGAATAATAAACACACATTGTTCATTATAATAAAGTTTCATAACATAGTCCCAAGGTCTTCTTAACCTTAACTTAAACACACAATTCATATTACAAAAGGTTTACATAAGAAATTCCATCAGATAATAATAATAACTAACATTCATTCTAAACTATTCTTGGATCTTGCCCTTGCCTTTGTCTTTCGTATTGGATCCTTCAAGCTTAACTGAAATAAATGTCATGATATAGCAAGGGTAAGCAACTAATTTGCTTAGCAAGTTTATATACAAGGGAGATATATAATGACTAGAAAGTTTTCTTTCAATGTTCAACAATAGTATAAGATTGTGAAGGAACATGAATTAAAAATCAACAATTGAATATTTGAATAATTAAATAACGTGTACTGAGTGGTTTTGAAATAACCATGAACATTTGCCAAGGTTCTCAGTCATTTAAAGTGGACCTCTTAGTAAGTTTTGGTATTCAAGGGGAATAGCCTTTTATACCCCATGATTTATACATAAACACTTAATATTCCAGCATCGATATCATGCCTTAATCAAATTCGTCCTTTTCTCAGTCAAGAGTTCTTATCATATCAATTTAATTAGAATAGCTTTTTAAAACACATTTGATTTAACAAGTTTAAACATGCTTGATCTAGCTGACACAATTAGCATAGATCTATTTCATAAACAGTTCATAAATGAAAGAACTTTAATTTAATTTACAGTTCAAAAATAATAGAACATGAATTCAATTGCAGAAAGTGCGAATTTCAATAATCAATATAGATGTGAATAATAATCAATAATTTTTCACTAACATGCTTTGAAAATAATAACTCGAGTTTGAGTTAGGAAACTTGCCTCATTTGTAGGTTACTGTAAGACCCCAACTTTTATGAATAAAGAATAATTTTCTCGAAATATATTTTTGAATATTATGGTGTGGATTTGATATAATGCTACAGTTGTGGGTAATATTTACAAATTTTGCAAACTAAGCAAGTGGTTATATAATATTCGATTGGTCGGGGAATATTCGTTTTAACAGGGAATATTCGTACGATGGCACAATCATTGGTGGACCCCACAACGGAAGTATTGTCGTAGTTAGAAAATGACAAAATTATATTTCTATAAAAATAACGGCGGAGGTGTTACCGTTAAAATAGTTGAACTACCCGGTAGTAAAAGTACAGTAATACGCGTGGTTGCATAGTAGCACACGATATTGATTATTGATGCTTACATGAGAAGTCACTCAGTTATACTCAATTATTGCTACAATAATTGCTGCATCATATCTCTCATATTATTGATTCAATTATTTTTACAGTATCATCTGCATAATATGATATATTATTAAATTAATAATTGAGACGGCAAAGTTATTCATATTATTATTTGTAATATTGACAATATCTAGAAGTTCTATCAAGGAGAGGTTTGGTCACCTAATTGCACGCCAATAAGGAAAAATCCTTATCGGAAAGCTCCCTCTTTCCTGGAAACGACCTAGTTGTTAAATATTGTGAATTATAATATTAACGATGAATAAGTTCGTGTTGATTAAAGATGAATTTTATAGTTCCATTGTGTTGGAATTATTTGTGTTAGTGGAAATCGATATTTGTTTCGATAATAATTGATGTTTGGAGGTTATATTGTTCAATCGGGTATTCAGGGCACTTTTCGTGTCGGAGTACTATTCACGAGTTACTATTCATGAGTTACTCTTCACGGAGTACTATGCACCCGTAAAATATATTTTTTTTCGGTCCAAATCATTTTTGGGTACAATATTATTCCATGAGTAGATGTGCTAATTTTTCAGACCGTTGGTTGAAGATATAATAGTAAATCAATCTGGACCGTTTATGAATTAGTTACTATTCAGTTCATTCTCCTATAAATAGAAGCTCATTCCTTCATTATTTTTTACGAATTCACTGAAACTCTAGAGAGAGAAACTATAGAGAGAAAAAAGAAAAGTATTATGATACTTCACTACTCCAACATCTAGTTTCTTCTAAGGTAAGGGATATTATTTGTTGTACTCGTAAGGGGTATTATTTCTTTCGTATTTATGAAGAGAACTTTTGTTATTCCATTCCTTACTATTATGTTGGAATAACCTGTTTATTCGAAGTACCGCATACATAGTAAAATTCTTTTGTTATTCTATTCTTTATTATTCTGTTGGAATAACCTGTCTGTGCAGTCTATCGCATGCCTGGTGAATTCTGTTGTTATTCCATTCTTATTATTCTGTTGGAATAACCTGTTTATGCGAAGTACCGCATACATAGTGAAATTCTTCTAATATTTCATTCTTTATTATTTTGTCGGAATATCCTGTCTGTGCGTTTACGCCGGACCTGGTTCCATTATTTATTATTCTGTCGGAATATCTTGTCTGTACGTTTACGCCGGACCTGGTTCCATTATTTATTATTCTATTAGGAATAACCCGTCTGTGCAGTCTATGGCACGCATGGTGAATCCTTCTGTTATTCCATTCTTTATTATCCTGTTAGAATAACATGTCTATGTGGATTACCACAAGCATGGTGAATGATCCTTCGTATTCAATCCTTATTAAATTATGGAATTGATCTGTCTACGTGGATTACCGCATGGCGGGCGAAAATTTATTTGCAGTTTCATATATTCTATTATACTCAGCTGGCTAAAGCTTTGGCTTCTATACTCTAAGAAATTAGTGGAATATCCTTAATATTTGCGCTTCATCCAGTATATTTTCATGGAAATATTTTTCTGAGCATTCTTCAATTTTACCCTATAAAGCGGAATCATGTTGACAATTTGGACGTTATTGGTTCCTGGATAAATTAATTTATAAATCTTTAAAATTTATTCTTGAACTTTTTTTATTGAATTATTATGTCATTGTCATCATCCTCATGCTTATATTGTGATGAAAGTCATATTTGGCTTACGTGCATAGATGGACTTGGTATGATTATGACTAGGGATTATTCGGTATAATTATGACCGTAATGTGACGAATGATGTGGTAAAAGTCCTCATTGGCCTGTAGTTCATTGGTGGACAGTTGTTGGTATGATTATGACCAGGGATTATTTGGTATAGTCATGCCCATTGATGATTACATGAATATCCTTGGTCGTGGAGCAGGGGTGATTCGATTTTATTTATTAAGCTGAGTCTCAGCGATAAAGTTGATGAATTTTTTTTAAAATCATAGAAGATAGTAGATTTTATACCTTACTTAACTCTTCTAATGGATTGCTTGATCCGCTGCAGTTAAACTTGTTGTCTATTAGATTCTATCAGTTTAACATTGTTGAAGTCTAATGATAATTTATTATGTATTATCTTAGTCATAATATTTCTTACTAGGCTATTTGAGCTCACCCTTTCATTCACTGTTCTCTTCAGGAAATGAGAACGTAACTGGGACTAGTCGGGGAACAGAGTGATGATCCTAGATGGTGCATTAGTAGTCCTCACTATTCTGTGAAATAGTGTGATAATAAATGTAATGAGGACTCCATTGAGTGTGGATATTGTCTAGATGATAATATTTGTATTAAAACTCACAGCCTATGTTTTGTCGTATTTTACACGACTGTTGTATAATTAAGTTATATTTGTATTCAGTAACTTGTATCTGGCGACTCAAGATGGGTGATGTATACCTGTTTTGGGAGCATCACAGTTACGGCTACGTAATTAAATTCTATCCACTAAGCAGTTTAATTATCTTCCTTTGAGAGACATATAGTTAATCTTTCAATTAGTCATAGCATAACATTAGATCATTTAATCACATAGCTATAATATATTACATTTAGTTCTTAGAAATATTATCATGCTTTGATAATGTTACTATTAAATAACAACTACCTTTAATTCACTTAATATTTTTAATCTAGATAATATTTATTTCATCTCTTAGTATTATTAGTTCACTAATAATACTTTCATTCGCTTACTATCATTATTTAATCATTTAATAATATCTTATTCTATCACTAATATTATTAATCATTTAATAATATTTTATTCCTTTACTAATGTTATTATATTTTTAATAACATTTTATTTAATCTCGAATATTATTATTTACTCAATAATAATACTTTAATTTAATATTAATAATCTTTTAATAATATTTTAATCTAAGATTAATATTTTTAATCTAATATTATTAATTATTTAATAATACTTTAATCATTTATTAATGCTTAAATCAAATATTAGTAACCATTTAATAATATTTTAATGAAGTGTTAATCTTAATATTTTTATTTACTTAACAATATCATATTCTAATATTATTAATATCATAATAATATTTTTAATAATTTATTGGATTAATAAACAATTTATTCTAATTGTTCACCCTTTATTTAAACCTCTTATTTAATATCCATAAAAGGTCATAAATAATATTTCTTATTATAAATTACCAAAATGCCCTAAAATTGTCATAATATTATATATTAGGAGTATTCAAGCATTAAAATCACATTTTTTTTTATTTAAGACATCATTTAACTATTTATTTTCTTTTATTCATAACTTAATCATTTTTAGGAAAAATAGCAAACTGTTTCCAAAAATTCTCATTTTTTGGATTTGGACAGAATATGAACCAACAATGATCCCAAAATTTTTCTGGAATTTTAAAAAATGATTTACTAATTTTAAAGTGCCCAAAACACTCGGATCTTGCTTCATTTTTCATAAATTGAGTTCTGCTCAGAAAAATCTGAATTTGTCAGGGTATACTCTCATAACATATATGAACCTACTGTCAAAATTTCGGAATTTTCCAGTGTATACACAGTGAGAAATTCGAGTGTTAATATTTAGGAGTCCTTTACGGAAATAGTCATTACACACAACCTATAAATCGAAATGCATCCGTTCTTTTTCCTACACGTAGATAACTTCTTAAGGTGCCTCTATGAGTTTTCCAAGATTTTCAAAAGACTTGCAACTGACCGAAACAGCCTCAAGAAAAACAGGGACAGTAGCTTTTTAGGGGCTTCAAAGCTTTAAATTCCTATGTGGACTGTTTTGGGAAGAACAGCCCCCAAGGCTTCAATACTTGCTATATTTGTGTTCTACCACTTGGGTTTACTAGATAACTCATGTATCTAGCACCCCCCTTTGACGGATCACAAATCCAAGTTGTAAAACTTGAGTTACACAAGATTTAGTGGAAGAAAAACAAGGGTTTCACCCCTTGGAGAACATATGCTCATTTCCTTCCTCTAAATCTATACCCTAATACACAAGATGGTTAGTCCTACACATGAGACATGTAGAACTAAGGTACTTGGAGTATTAGACCATAACCTCCATATATTTTGAGGTAACAACCAAAATAAAAGAAGAATAAGAAAAGAATGGAAGAGAATCCTCACCTAGTTTTCTTTGATATACTTCTTGTTCTTCCAAAGTATGATATAAACTTAGGATGCATAAACCAAATCTCACTCCCTTTCTTGCACTCCTAAAATTCGGCCCTCCCTCTTGTTTCTCTCTCTTTGGTTTTCTTTTGCAAGCTTAGAAGGAATGAAGAGAAGAAATGAAATAAAAGGATACTTGCAAAAATATAGATACACTTAGTGTATCTAGCTATTATCCCCCACACCTTTCTTGTCCATTAGACAAAACCCCTTATCTTGTTCTTAAGTATGCTTAGTGAGATTTCCATCAATGAGGTGTAGACAACATTGTACTTTGTGTAAGAAATTAAGAAAAGTAAGGTCATTAGCTATTTAAGGAAAGTGGGTTAGAAAATAAATTTGCCTTATATGGACATAAGGGGGCCGGCCCCAAGCTCCCCAAATCATCATTTTGCTTTTATTTTTAATGCCCAATTTTGATTAATCAAATGTCTACAATACCCTTAATCAAGTGGGCTAAGTATTGGTTTGCATTCTATTTCTTTTGGGCTTCTCCTTTAATTGTTTTAGGTTATGTAATGAACATATTCTAACCATTTTAATATAGGTTACCTAAATTGTTTATTTAGGGTTTCAATCCCAAACTTTTGAAATTTAACTACTTGTACATGTGACTTTAGCTCATAACCTAATTAGGTTTACTACAAATAGGTTTAAAATTATTAGTCACTTGAAATAACAAGATTATCCACTTAAGTTAGTATACATATTAAATACTCCCTCCGTCCCATAGTTATAGGCTGATTTTCCATTTTGGGATGTCCCAATATATAGGCTACTTACTATTTATAAAATTTAGTTGGTTCATTGATTTACGTTTATACCCTTATAATAAATATTCAACCACTACTCTTTTTTTGAAAAAATAATATTCAATGTCATTATTTTTATCACCATATTTAATATTGTTGTATTCTCAATAAAACTTGAGAGTTCCAATATAATAAGACTTCATCTTTGGTTTAAGTTCTATGGTCAATCAATGAAGTTGAGAGTTCCAATTAGATAAGTAAGGAATAATTAACTTATTCATTAATTCCATATTGAAGGGTATATGTGGAAAATTTTTATTAAAAATTGCCATCAACTAATTTTCTTAAACTATGTGCCAAAAGAAATCAGCCTATAACTATGGGACGGAGGGAGTACTAACTTTCCTTATTACTATAACCCTTAGGTTATTTAATTGTCTCACCTAATGTATAATTAGGTTACGAAGCTTTCATTTTTAATGAAATCTATAAATGTATATATCCATAACTATAGTATATATGTTTATTGATCCATGCACCACTTCCCATATGTTGTCACATATTAAATCACTATATAACATAAAGTTTTAAATATCAATAATATACATACATATATAGTGACTTAAAATTCACGGTTATTACATCCTCTCCCCCCCCCCCTTATAAGAATTTCGTCCCTAGAATTACATATAGGGTTACTCAAAAAAGATGTGGATAATTTTTCCTCATCTTTTTTTCGAGTTCCCACGTTGCTTCTTCCGCATTGTGGTTCTTTCAAAGAACTTTTACAGAATGTATAACCTTATTTCGCAATTTTTGCTCTTTCTATCTAAAATTTCAACCGGAATTTCCTCGTACAATAAATCATTTTTGACCTGAATTGGCTCGTACGATATCACGTGCTTGTAATAAGGCTTATATGGTCGTAGCACTGACACATGAAACACATTATGAATATGTTCTAGTTCAAGAGGTAGAGCTACCTCGTATGCCACTTCGTATATCTTCCTCAAGATCTCGAAAGGTCCAATAAATTTCGAACTCAGTTTACCTTTCTTTCCAAACCTTATCTTCCCTTTCCAGGGAGATACTTTCAAAAATGCATAGCTTCCCACTTCAAAATCTCTCTTCTGGCGGTGTAAATCTGCATACTTTTTCTAGCGATCTTGAGCTGCTACCAGCCGGGCTCTTATCACCTTGATGATCTCTACAGTCTGTTGCACCAGTTCTGGTCTCAGTAAACGACGTTCACCCACTTCATCCCAGCATAAGGGCATTCTACATTTCCTCCCATACAGTGCTTCGTACGGCGACATTTTGATGTTGGCATGATAGTTATTATTGTATGCAAACTCTACTAATGGAAGATGATCCTCCCAACTACCCTTGAAGTCCATCACACAAGCTCTGAGCATGTCTTCAAGCATTTGAATGGTTCTCTCGCTTTGTCTATCAGTCTGCGGATGATACAGGGTGCTCATCCGTAGTTGCGTCCACATTCTTTCTTGGAGACTCTTCCAGAAGTTTGACGTGAATTACGGATCGCTATCCGATATAATAGATACTAGTACGCCATGTCTCGAGATAATTTCTTTGATAAACAATTAGGCTAGCTGGTCCAGAATATACCTGATCTTAATAGGCAAAAAGTGAGCCGACTTCGTAAGACAATCTACAATCACCCATATGGCGTCGTGCCCTTTTTGCGTTGCTGGAAGTCCCACCACAAAATCCATTATGATGTGCTCCCATTTCCACTATAGAATCTATAAAGGCTGTAGTAATCCACTCAGTCGTTGATGCTCTGCCTTGACTCTCTGACAAGTTAGACATCTGCTGATGCATTCGGCAACCTCCCTCTTCATGTTTGGCCACCAAAAGTGTTGACGCAAATCTTGATACATCTTTATGCTTCCTGGGTGTATCGAGTACCTCGTACTGTGCGCTTCTTGCAAAATTTCTTCTCTTAGTTCTGGTATTAAAGGTACCCAAATTCGTCCTTCGAATCTCAGCAGTCCGGTGCCATCAATCTTGTATTTCATTTCATCCCTTTCAGCTAACCGCTTCTTGATGTTGTCGTAATCTTCGTCCTTCTCTTGATCCCCTTTAACAGTATCTAATAAAGTCGGGCTCGCTGCCACTGTAAATAATTTCTCATTGGTCTCCATTGGATACTTAACCTCTAAGTCAAGTCGTTCAAAATCTTTCACCAATTCCTCTTGAATGGTTAGCTTTAGTAGCTTCTCTCTGCCTTTTCTGCTCAGGTCATCTGTCACTACATTTTCTTTGCCTGGATGGTGCAGAATCTCACAATCATAATACTTGATCAATTCTAGCCATCGGCGCTGCCTCATATTTAGCTCCTTCTGTATAAAGATATACTTTAGACTCTTGTGATCTGTATATATTTCACACTTTTTGCCAAACAAATAGTACCTCCACATCTTCAAGGCAAAAACTACTGCTGCTAACTCCAGGTCATGAGTCGGATAACCCTTCTCATAGTCCTTCAGTTGACGTGAAGCGTACGCAATGACATTGCCATGCTGCATCAGTACACAGCAAAAACCCTTGTGTGACGCATCACTATACACTATAAATCCTCCCGTGTTGTCTGGTAAAGCCAACACAGGTGCTTGACTGAGCCTCTTCTTCAATTCCATGAAACTCTCTTCACATTTCTCTGTCCAAACGAACTTCACCATCTTTCTAGTAAGGTTGGTCAATGACGATGCTATCTTTGAAAAATCTTAGATGAATCTCCAATAGTATCCTGCTAATCCTAAGAAACTCCTTATTTCTGTCAGCGTCTTTGGCTGTTCCCAGTTGATAACTACTTCTACTTTTGCTGGATCCACCGAAACACCATCCTTGTCGATAACGTGACCCAAAGACTGCACTCTCTGCAACCAAAACTCATACTTGGAGAACTTTGCATACAATTTCTCCCTCCTTAAGGTCTCCAACACTATCCTTAGATGTTCAGCGTGCTCTTCCTCCATCTCTAAATATACCAGAATGTCATCGATGAACACGACAACAAACTTATCCAAATATTGTTTAAACACTTTGTTCATCAAGTCCATGAATGCTGCTGGCGCATTTGCCAATCCAAAAGACATTACAAGAAACTCAAAGTGTCCATACCGAGTTCTAAATGTCGTCTTTGGAACATCCTCTGCCTCACCTTCAGTTGGTGATAATCGGTCCTCAAGTCGATTTTTGAAAAGTATTTCGCCCCCTTCAACTGATCAAACAAATCATCAATCCTGGGCAACGGGTACTTGTTCTTAATGGTTACCTTGTTCAACTCTCGGTAGTCGATACAAAGCCTTAATGACCCATCCTTCTTCTTTACGAATAAGACTGGTGCTCCCCACGGTGATACGCTCGGTCAAATGTACCCCTTATCTAACAACTCTTGTAGTTGAACCATCAGTTCCTTCATTTCTACAGGAGCCATACGATACGGCACTTTGGATACCGGTGATGTCCCTGGTGCCAAATCGATAACAAACTCTATCTCCCTATCTGGTGGCAATCTCAGAATCTCATCTGGGAAGACATCAACGAATTCCCTTAGAATAGGTATCTGTCCCAGTTCACCCTTGACTCTGCGTGTATCTACAACGTGAGCTAAATAACCTATACAACCCTTCCTAAGCAACTTCTTTGCTTACATCATCGTCAAACAACAAGATTTTCTCGGCGATTTACTGCCATGAAATACTACCTTTGACTTATTCAGAGTCTTTAGGTGTACACACTTTTTCTTACAGTAAATGACCGCTCCGTGACTTGATAACCAATCCATCCCGAGGATTACATCAAACTCTCCAAGACGAATCGGTATCAAATCCACGTTATTCTTAAACCCTCTTACATCAGCACAACAGTTCCTATGGATGTATTCTACATGGATAATTTCTTTATTTACTACTTCTACATTCATTGGGTATTCTAATAGTTCACGAGGTAGACTTAATCTTTGAGCAAATTCATCAGATACGAAATAACATGAAGCTCCCGAATCGAATAACACATAGGCATTTATATCGTTGATCGGAATTATACCTGACACCACCACCCTGGATGCCACGACATCTTACACTGTCATATTAAATGTCCTCGCTGTCAGCTTGTTTGGCTAGGCTGGTCCTCCACTGGTTATCCTAGTGTTATTGCCCATGTTGCTGTATCCGCCATCCGTGCTTTTCTTCTTTGGGCAATCCTTGATCCGATGTCTCGCTTCACCACAGTTAAAACAACCTCCCTTCTTCATATTAGGACAATTGGGTGAGGTATGCCCTTCTTGTCCACAGGTATAACATACCGTTTTTCCCTTCAAGCACTCTCCCGAGTGACCCTTTCCGCATTTTTCACACATTGTCTTCTTTTGTTGCACACTACCTTGCTGAATCTCCAAATTACTACCCCCATTGCTCCATTTTTGCTTCTTGTTGTTGCTACCGCCATTGCTAACATTCTGATTTCCACCTTCTACTTTCTTCTTGTTCTTCTCCCGATTGTACTTTAAGACCGCTTCGTTTCCACCTTCCGCTATGAGAGCTTTCTCCAACAGAGTTAAGAATGGCGTGATTTGTAAAACCGCTACCTTACTGTAAATCCACGGCTTTAGTCTATTTTTAAACCTTCTTGCTTTCCTCACCTCCGTGTCCACCTGATGTGGAGCGAATCTGACCAATTCATTGAACTTCGCAGGGTACTTTGACACTGACATATTCTCTTGTTTCAATTCCAAAAACTTGATATGTATTATTGCTTGTGTACTCTCAGGGAAGTAGTTCCCAAAGAACAACGTCTTGAACACTTCCCAAGTCACGATTCCAGTCCCGGCTTTGTTCTGGTTGGCCTCCCACCAATAGTTAGCCTCACCCTTCATTAAGTAGGTAGCAAAAATTATTTTTTGCTCTTCTGCTACTCTAGCAATAATGAAGGCCTTTTCAATCTCCTTCATCCACGTCTGGCCCTCTATCGGGTCTATTGTTCCTCTAAACTTCGGCGGTCCTACTGCCTTGAAGTCCTTAAAGTTGGCTAGTTGGTTTCCCGCCTGATTTCCTGCAGGTTA
Source organism: Panax notoginseng (assembly GCA_016801055.1). Classification (NCBI taxonomy): domain Eukaryota; kingdom Viridiplantae; phylum Streptophyta; class Magnoliopsida; order Apiales; family Araliaceae; genus Panax; species Panax notoginseng. The sequence goes on along the minus strand of CM029018.1, from coordinate 147,503,631 downwards.
AGCTTGATTCCTCATAGTTTCAGTCATCATGTTGATAAAGTCTTGCATTGGGTTTGGTTAAGCTCGCGCTACATTATTAACTGACTCTTCGATCTCTTGGTTCCTTAGTACACGTCTGGGCAGCATTATCTAGTGAAACAAAATTCTAACACGTTACTCGGGTTTTATTATCTTATAAGTACTTAGCGTGTAACACGTTACTGTATTCAAACAATCAGATGATCATTATGTGAGAGTTTTAAATTACCAAGATTTTGGAAGTCTTTCTCTCTGATTAGTGGGTTAAGTTTATTTTTAAAGAAAAATCCAAATCAGTCTACTGGATTCACATAACATTAAATAAATAATTTACTATTTAAATTTTCTAACACATATCATAATAATGCATTTATATTCATATACCAATGTTTTAATACAGACTGACTAACATCTGGCATACTTCTATAAATGCTCAAGGCATAAATTGCCACCACCAACTATCCTCTAATGGAAAAAAAGTGATGATTCACTACCATCTACCCCTCTATCAAAATAAAAGTTGGGGTCTAACTATCATCCTATGTATACAGCAAGGCATAAGGATTTACAACAACTAAACAGTCCCTATTAGAACCAAAAAGTGGGACTATATCGAACATGAATATAAATCAACGCCTGCTTTCACTGCTGAAGGGCGACTCCATCCACTCAGCGTCGAACTTCATAAAGGCGATGTCTAAAGCTTGATCAAAAGTATATATCTTCACATCTTTAGCTTCCACCTCATTTCTCAACTGTCCTAGCTATAGCTCTCTCTGCTCCAACCTCCCTCGCAACTCGGCTAACTCAGCCTGTACCTAGTAAATAGTGTCCTTGTATTGTTACTCTGAAATCTGGAGGGTGTGGTTCTACGCCTCCACTCGCTCAGCCCTAACCTCTAGCTCGACGTTCCTCGCCAACAAATCTCTTATCAGATCATCATGGGGTCTCTCTCATATCATCTCATGCTCCATGGACTCCTCACTAGAGTCCCTCGACTCTTGGTTCACTGAATAGCTATCTTGACTCTCGTCAGCCATCCTATGACCACAATAAAAATCAAAACAACATCAGTACCACAATAAAATATATTCATTGATAAAATAAAATAATATTTTACTAAGTACAACACATACTCGATGAATTTCCACAATCCATCTCCTAACATACTCTATAAGGATTTTCTACTAAGGTTATAACCTAGGTTTCGCATTCCTAATGTTTATAACCTACGACTTTGATACCAACCTGTGACGCCCCCAAATCCGGGTTCTATAACCTCAGATTCGTTGCTCACAATCTATCATCATCATAAGCATTCTATATATAATTATGGAATAATAAACATACATTGTTCATTATAATAAAGTTTCATAACATAGTCCCAAGGCCTTCTTAACCTTAACTTAAACACACCATTCACATTACAAAATGTTTACATAAGAAATTCCGTCAGATAATAATAATAACAAACATTCATTCTAAACTATTCTTGGATCTTGCCCTTGCCTTTGTCTTTCGTATTGGATCCTTCAGGCTTAACTGAAATAAATGTCATGATATAGCAAGGGTAAGCAACTAATTTGCTTAGCAAGTTTATATACAAGGGAGATATATCATGACTAGAAAGAAGTTTTACTTTCAATGTTCAATAATAGTATAAGATTGTGAAGGAACGTGAATTAAAAATCAACAATTGAATATTTGAATAATTGAATAACGTGTACTGAGTGGTTTTAAAATAACCATGAACATTTACCAAGGTTCTCAGTCATTTAAATTGGACTTCTTAATAAGTTTTGGTATTCAAGGGGATCAGCCTTTCATACCTCATGATTTATGCATAAACACTTAATAATCCAACATCGATATCATGCCTTAATCAAATTCGTCCTTTTCTCAGTAAAGAGTTCTTATCATATCAATTTAATAATAACAGTTTTTTAAAACACATTTGATTTAACAAATTTAAACATGCTTGATCCAGCTGACACAATTAGCATAGATCTATTTCATAAACAGTTAATGAATGAAATAACTTTAATTTAATTCACAATTCAATAATAATAGAACAGGAATTCAATTGCACAAAGTGCGAATTTCAATAACCAATATAGATGTGAATAATCATCAATAATTATTCACTAACATGCTTTGAAAATAATAACTCGAGTTTGAGTTAGGAAACTAGACTCGTTTGTAGGTTACGACTATGCAATTGAATTCTATCCACTAAGCAGTTTAATTATCTTCCTTTGAGAGACCTATAGTTAATATTTCAATTAGTCATAGCATAACATTAGATCATGTAATCACATAGCTATAATATATTACATTTAGTTCTTAAAAATATTATCCTGCTTCGATAATGTTACTATTAAATAACAATTACCTTTAATTCACTTAATATTATTAATCTAGATAATATTTAATTCATCTCCTAGTATTATTAGTTCACTGATAATACTTTCATTCGCTTACTATCATTATTTAATCATTTAATAATATCTTATTCCATCACTAATATTATTAATCATTTAATAATATTTTATTTCTTTACTAATGTTATTATATTTTTAATAACATTTTATTTAATCTCGAATATTATTATTTACTCAATAATAATACTTTAATTTAATATTAATAATCTTTTAATAATATTTTAATCTAAGATTAATATTTTTAATCTAATATTATTAATCATTTAATAATACTTTAATCATTTATTAATGCTTAAATTAAATATTATTAACCATTTAATAATATATTAATGAAATTTTAATCTTAATATTTTTATTTACTTAACAATATCATATTCTAATATTATTAATATCATAATAATATTTTTAATAATTTATTGGATTAATAAACAATTTATTCTAATTGTTCACCCTTTATTTAAATCTCTTATTTAATATCTATAAAAGGTCATAAATAATATTTCTTATTATAAATTACCAAAATACCCTAAAATAGTCATAATATTATATATTAGGAGTATTCATGCATTAAAATCACATTTTTCTTATTTAAGACATCATTTAACTATTTATTTCCTTTTATTCATAGCTTAATCATTTTTAAGAAAAATAGCAAACTGATTCCAAAAATTCTCATTTTCTGGATTTGGACAGTACATGAACCAACAATGATCCCCAAATTTTTCTGGAATTTTAAAAAATGATTTACTAATTTTTAAAGTGCCCAAAACACTCGGATCTTGCTTCATTTTTCATAAACTGAGTTCTGCTCAGAAACATTTGAAATTGTTTGGGTTTACTCTCATAACATATATGAACCTACTGTAAATATTTCAAAATTTTCCAGTGTATACACAGTGAGAAATTCGAGTGTTAATATTTAGGAGTTCTTTTTGGAAATAGCCATTACGCACAACCTATAAATCGAAACGCATCCGTTCTTTTTCCTACACGTAGATAACTTCTTAAGGTACCTCTGTGATTTTTCCAAGATTTTTAAAAAACTTGCAACTGACCGAAACAGCCTCAAAAAAACGGGGATAATAGCTTTTTAGGGTTTTTAAAGCTTTAAATTCCTATGTGGACTGTTTTGGGAAGAACAGCCCCCAAGGCTTCAATACTTGTTAGATTTATGTTCTACAACTTGGATTTACTAGATAACTCATGTATCTAGCACTTCTTTTTGACGGATCACAAATCCAAGTTGTAAAACTTGAGTTACACAAGATTTAGTGGAAGAAAAACAAGGGTTTCACCCCTTGGAGAACATATGCTCATTTCCTTCCTCTAAATCTATACCCTAATACGCAAGATGGTTAGTCCTACACATGAGACATGTAGAACTAAGGTACTTGGAGTATTAGACCATAACCTCCATATATTTTGAGGTAACAACCAAAATAAAAGAAGAATAAGAAATGAATGAAAGAGAATCACCACCTAGTTTTCTTTGCTATACTTCTTGTTCTTCCAAAGTATGATATAAACTTAGGATGCATGAACCAAATCTCACTCCCTTTCTTGCACTCCTAAAATTCGGCCCTCCCTCTTGTTTCTCTCTCTTTGGTTTTCTTTTGCAAGCTTAGAAGGATTGAAGAGAAGAAATGAAATAAAAGGATACTTGCAAAAATATAGATACACTTAGTGTATCTAGCTATTATCCCCCACACCTTTCTTGTCCATTAGACAAAATCCCTTATCTTGTTCTTAAGTATGCTTAGTGAGATTTCTACCAATGAGGTGTAGACAGCATTGTACTTTGTGTAAGAAATTAAGAAAAGTAAGATCATTAGCTATTTAAGGAAAGTGGGTTAGCAAATAAATTTGCCTTATATGGACACAAGGGGGCCGACCCCATGCTCTCCAAATCCTCATTTTGCTTTTATTTTTAATGCCCAATTTTGATTAATCAAATGTCTAAAATACCCTTAATCAAGTGGGCTAAGTATTGATTTGCATCCTATTTCTTTTGGGCTTCTACTTTAATTGTTTTGGATCATGTAATGAACATAGTCTAACAATTTTAATATATGTTACCCAAATTGTTTATTTAGGGTTTCTATTCCCAAACTTATGAAATTTAATTACTTATACATGTGACTTTAGCTCATAACCTAATTAGGTTTACTAGAAATAGGTTTAAAATTATTAGTCACTTGAAATAACAAGATTATCCACTTAAGTTAGTATACATATTAAATACTAACATTTCCTTATTACCATAACCCTTAGGTTATTTAATTGTCTCACCTAATGTATAATTAGGTTACGAAACTTTCATTTTTAATGAAATCTATAAATGTATATATTCATAACTATAGTATATATGTTTATTGATTCATGCACCACTTCCCATATGTTGTCACATATTAAATCACTATATAACACAAAGTTTTAAATATCAATAATGTACATACATATATAGTGACTTAAAATTCACGGTTATTACATGATCACTGCACATGAATGTTCTTGGTGCTCAAGAACACCTTAGGCAACACTTTCTGTTGCTAAAGGCTATAGCGACAGATTTAATAATTTTACTTATTTTAATTTCCAAAAATTATTTAAAAATAGAAATTAATTTCTAAAAATTCTAAAAATTATTTTAAGTAATAAAAATTAACTTTTAAAAATTTGACATATTTTTCATAAATATTAGTATTTATTTGAATATTAGTGATATTTAATTTATTTAATAAATGTATCAAATAAATTAATTAAAAAATAATTTTATTATATTAAAAATCATTTTACATGATAATAAGGTATTTAAGAATATTTTAAGTTATAAAATTTAGCTTTTAATATTTTAAAGAAAATTTTAGTAATTATTTAATATTAATGATATTAGATTTATTTAATAATTATATTAAATAAATTAGTTTAAAAATAATTTAATATTATAAAAATCATTTTAAACGAAAATAAAGTATTTAAAAATATTTGAAGTTATAAAATATAACTTTTAATATTTAAAGGTAAATTTTATTATTTATTTAATATTAAGGGTATTAGATTTATTTAATAACTATATTAAATTAGATTGATTAAAAATGATTTTAGTATTATAAAAATTATTTTAAATGAAAATAAATAGTTTAAAAATATTTTAAGTTATAAAATATAACTTTTAATATTTTAAGATAAATTTAATTAATAATTTAATATGAATGATATTAAAGTTATTTAATAATTATATTAAATAAATAGATTAAAATGGAATTTATTAATTTAAAAATCATTTAAAAAGGATATAAATAGTTTAAAAATATTTTAAGTTATAATAAATGACTTTTAATATTTTAGTGTATAATACATTAATATTTAAATATTAATGGTAATTATTTAAAAATAATTTAAAATGTTTTAAAAATCATTTAAGGGTAATATTAATGTTTTAAAAATATTTTGAGTTATTATAAATAACTTTAATATTTTGGCAATGACTTCATTAATAATTTAATATTAATTAAATATTTATGATAATAGAATTATTTAATATTAAATTATTTAAAACTGATTCCAATGTTTTAAAAATCATGATAAATTATAATAATTACTTAAAACTTATTATAAGCCACTGAAAAATAATACGTCTGATATTTAAAATATCTAAAATAATGTTGAACTACAGAATAGAGTTTTAGACTCGATAATTACCCGAAAAAGCCGTCGGTACACCGAAATGTTTTAGAAATTGATTAGGACTTATATAATTTGTATGTATAAGTGTTTGTTTATGTCCTAATGACTGCTGAACATATGTGACAATGTGATTAGGTTATGTGTTGACTGCAAATAGCAATACTATGTGTTACAATATATTATTCTAATCAACAGAATGATCTTATTAATGATAGGTCTCGATATAAAAGATAAAACTAGGTTGTGTAAGCAGCATATCAGGCAAGTATCTAACCCTTGCTTTTAGTTTATGCAATTGACATGAGTAAGAAAGTTTCAGAATTATATTATCGTTATGCTAGATTATTAACTCTATTGTTATTGATTATGTATCCAAACATTTGTATTAATACAAGTTCTTAAATTATCCGTTCGTTGTTTATCAATGCAGTATTATTGTACAATCGTGATAAATATTGTGTTTGCTAATTTCTAATATTAGTTATACAAGTGTCATCACTTGGATAACTGTGGTACATGTTGATACATACCTACTGATTTCCGGTATTTATACATTAATTAAAAGTCGTCTAAGCTATTTGACCCAGCTAGACACAGATTTAAAGTATCGTTCAACATGATAGAACCTTATTGATATCCAATCAAATTGTTTTAGTTCGGATTCCAGACCAAGTATGAACATCCCGAACATGGAAAAATTTCTGTGCGCCTAAGGCGGATATGATGAACGAAAATATCATTCTTGTATGTAGTATTGATCATTACAGGGCATAAAAGGCTGATCACCCCCCGTGCATGTAAGTTATGACGGTTTGCAGATAAAGTTCTGTATACCTTTTCAAAAATTTAAAACAAAGTTCATAGTCTGTCGACTGCTCACCAATCATAGTCATTACGTAATTTCAAAATTTTGATATAGAATTGATATGTTGTTATTATTGGTTCAGCTTACTTCATAACTGTTGATTTGTTGTAGAATTATCATTCAAAGAAAATATTTACTTCTTTCTGCTAAAATTTATTGTTGCTATTACTTGCTGGGCAATCAAATGCTCATTCTTGCTTTAAATTTAAATGTTTTCAGCTAAGCGTGATCAACCTGAAGGTTCAGGTAAGAACAAGGTAAAAGGAAAGCAAACAGAATAAACTTATGCTATCTTATGTAATAATTAGACTTTATTAAGACAGTGATATTTATTAATTATCATGTAATGTAATGTATTAAAGGTCGCGTACTCGGGATTTAGACAACTCTGATATATGTAAATTAAGTTTGATATTTATATTATTGTTATTATTCCGCTCAAAGAAATGATATCGTGAAGCACCGAGTTTGGGTTTCAAGTACCTGAATTTGGGAGCGTCACAATATCTCATAGTCATCTTGTATTTCCATCAAGTCTGAGTCCAACTTTACATCAAAGTTACTGTCCTTGTGGAGAATAGGCACCTCATCATCAAGTTTAGGCACATCTAACTTTAGAGTCCTGAAACAAAATGCTTTCACTTAATATATAAAAATGTTCAATCATACAAAGTGCTAGCATGAAATGACAAAATAACTGCTAATACTATACAATAAAAGTAAGCAGTTATTGTTATCTACAGGGCAGAGGGAGTTTCTGCCTTTTTACCCTTGTCGGCAAATGCAAGGAGTGTTGCTCCAATTGCCAAGGGTGAAGTCCTGGTGGACGGCTGTGATAAAGGGGTTGTTGTCATCCTCCATCTCTTGAATGATGACCATAATGTCTGGACAATCATCATCTATAATGTCTCTATTCATACCCTCCGTATGGATTAGGATGCGAATGTTTAATAATCAATTTGTAATGTCTTATTTACGTTTCCGATCCTTTTCCTCTACTTTGGGGTTTGAAATCAGGACTTTCTTTCCTTTGACCGGTATCGGCTTAGGAAATAACATAGCTACCACATGGACAGGAACCTTTAATGAAGGATGTAGAGGCTCACGCTCTGTAAGTTTAGGCAATTGCCTTGAAGATGAAGGAACCTATTTGTACTTGTAAGGGTTCCTGTGACTGAACCCAGAAGAATAGCCTAGTTCAGCTGTCCCTGTCTGTCTGGAAACTTGAATTGGGTGCTTGATGCCTTAATGATCCTTTCCTAACCCTTGTCCAAGTTAAAAACCCAAGGATATCATCTCTTGACTTGTCGATATTACCTCGACAGAAACTCTGGGTATCAGAGGTGGCGCCCTAATGGGTTGATAGTGAGTGTTGCTCACCTCAAGGGCCTGGAAGCTAACTGGCTCAACTTCTGCAATGAAACTAATGAGTGGTATGTTACCTTGTACAAGACATTTTGGCTCAGTATTAACAGTGACTAGGCTACTATTGATGATGTATTTGAGCTGCTGATGGAGAGTGGACGGGACGACTCCAGCCATATAGATCCACGGTCTTCCCAAAAGTAGATCTTATCCTGTAGCTATTTTGAGCACATGAAAGGATACGTAAAATGTATGTTGACCAATCTCCACAGGTAGTTTTAATCTCTCTGACAGCATTTTGTTGGGATCTATCAAAAGCTTTGATAATTATATGGCTGCTTCAGATCCTGTTGAGATTGATGTTCATTTTCTCCAGTGTGGCATAGGGGCAGATGTTTAAAGATGACCCTCCATCTATCAAAACTCCTCCCACCATATATCCAGAGGACATAATCGCTATGTGCAACGGTTTGTAATGACCCATCCCTTCGGGAGGTATGTCATCATCGGTGAAAGATATCACATTGCTGTTGAAGATGTGATCAACCAGATGATGGAACTTTTCAACATCTACTATTTTTGGCAAGTGGGCTTCTTCTAAATATCTCAATAAGACCTTCCGGTGATCCTCTGAGGACAAAACCAAGTCCAGAATTGAAATCTATTGCGGAGCTTCCTTCAAGCTTAAAACCACCTTGGCATTATTGTGTCCCATAGTACGGAGGAATTCTTCAATCTTCTTCATGGGAACTTTCCCCTTAGGTTTGATGGAAGGCTTCATCACCCGTTGAGGAAGATAAAGTGGATTTTCTTTCGACATTGTAGTAGTTATATTGGATGTGGATCCTTCAACCTCTCCATAATTCCATGGCACTTTTTGTAGGCTGACAACATGATACTGTGGCTTGAATGGCAATATGATTGGCTTTGGTGCATCCACTTTCAAAGGATTTTCAACACCTTTGAGTTGAATAGCTTTAACTGTAAGCGGTGTGGCAGCCAAGTCTCCCTCAGTGGATATAACTGCTACGACTTCCTTCCATTCGGTAGGAAATGTGTCCCCACTCTCAAGTAATACATCGTCATTATCTGCCATCTGCAGGACACCGTTGTCAATTAGGTTCTGAATAAGATGTAGGAATGCCCAACATTCTTCGATGCTATGACCGCGAGAGTGGGAGTGGTACTGATATACTCCATTAGAATCAAACAGTCTTGTGTGTGGGCTGATTGGAGGTAGCAGAGCTGTGATTCTTCCCTCATTGATCAGCATCTGCAATATCTCTTCCATCGGTTGGCCTATATAGGTGAATTCCCTTTTGTTGGCGAAGTACCGACGGGCTTTAGCTTTTACTCTTTTTGCAATCTTATCCTCTAGTGTTTCACTTTCTCGAGTAAGCGGTGGGGTACCTGGAATAAGAGAAAGGAGGCTAGCATGTTGTTGACTGAATAATTGACGTGTGACTTGGTGTTGATGAACCACTAGTTCTGCCAATTGATTGACTTGCTCGCCGAGAGCCTTCATCTTCTGTTCCATCATAAATTGGAACTATGCAAAATCCCATTTATCAGTATTATCCTTGCTGGTTTGGGATGAACCACCCACATATTTGGAGCTTTGTCCATTACTCCAGTTAATCATGTTAACCTCTTCTTTCTTGTGTTGAGGAAGATGGTTGTCTTACACATGGGGTTGGTCGAGTTTTGTAAGAACCCGAATTTTCAGAAAATATTAAAATAAGAATTTAGTAGATAAAATTCTTAAAGCATGAGATGGGTTCGAATAAGAATATATAAATTTGTGTTACGAGGTATGTAGTATTGTGTTACATAGGGTAATATGAACTATGTAATAAGTGATGTTATGTTTATATATATATATATATATATATATATATATATATATATATATATATATATATATATATATATATATATATATCATTATTATATGTTTGTTATAAATTGTAGAGATAAATTAGTAAAGAAGATGGGTAGAAATTTATCTGTTGATATTAAATAATTGATGTGAAATTATTTTATCATAGTAAGTTGGTGACAATAAATATCTTTGATAAATCACCAATTTTTTGAGTATATGTATGAGTAAGTATCAAGTCTAAGACAGTGCAACTGTACCCTTTAATGGTGGATGTATAGAAGTTGGGCTAAACAATTCCTTCAGAGAGCGGAGGTATATACGAATTAGTAACCGATCTAACTCACTGTGAAAATAGTGTAGACAAGACGGAAACCAATTTGTTGGTTGTTTGTGGGAAACCACTCATATTACTATATTGAAAACTAATAAAGACTCGACGCGTGCTAGGTTTAGACTTGTATGCGTGTACGTTATTGACGAGAAAAGAAAATCGATATACCTTTAAATTGGTTAGAGAATTATTAAGTAATTTGATACATGGCGAGAAGTGAGGATTAAAGTAATGTATGTATGTGTTATATATATATATATATATATATATATATATATATATATATATATATATATATATATATATATATATATTGAATTATGTGATTTGGTGGAATGAAATTAGATATATATGATATCTTTATAGTTGACTAACTATTAAGGGAAATAGAGTTTGAACTTAAAGGTAATCTATAAATCATTGAAGAATGTTGTGATAGATGTTAGTTAACTGGTATAGCAAGTTAGTAATTTATAAGCATGAAGTATTCATGAATTGAAGCTAAGGTTCTGCTCAAGCAAAACTTATCTGCCTCTAAACTTGAGGTGGCGCAGCTGCGCCACTTCCAAGCTTATGACCAGCGCAGTTACGCCGGTCTGTAGAAAACTCTGAGTAAGTTTGTGAAAATTTGATTTCAAGATATGTATACTAAGGACTCGTATAAAGGTCATAAATGGTGATTAAGTTGTCCATGAATGACTAAAGTTAGTAAAACATGATTTGAATAAGAGTTAATTAATTAACCGAAAATAAATATTTGTTAATTAAGTGATATTATAGGATATTATATTATGAAGCTTTATGTGGTAGTGACATAATATTAACTTGAATAGAAAGGATTAATTCACTTACATAAGATGGTGAATTAATATATGTGTTTAACATAAAGAAAAAAATGATTATTTTAAATAAGGATGTAAGATTACAATTTTATAAAGTATAAATGAGACTTATGCGACAATGACTCATGGTAAATCAATTAAACATGTATTTTAAAAGTATGGAAGAAAGTTAATAGATACTTGATAATAATTATCATTATAATAATTGAGTGTATTTGAGATAATAAATTTTATGAAAAATAATGGGTTGAGAATACCCAACTAAATTATATTTAGCCCAATTTAAATAATATTTGGACTAGCCAAACATACATGAGATATAAGAATATATATTGGTGTATATTTCAAATATAAGTATACTTCATATATTGAGTATATACGTATATATATGTGTATAGGTATGACGCCCCCAAAATAGGTATACATCATCCATCTTGAGTCGCCAAATACATGGTACAAAATTCAAATACAACTTAATTATATAACAGTCGTGTAAAATACGACAAAATATAATCTAAGAGTTTTAATAAGAATATTGTCATCTAGACAATATCCACACTCAATGGAGTCCTCATTACATTTATTGTCACACTATTTAACAAAATAGTGAGGACTACTAATGCTATCATCTGGACTATCACTCCGTTCCCCGACTAGTCTCAGCTATATTCTCATTTCCTAAAGAGAACAGTGAAAGAAAGGGTGAGCTCAACTAGCTCAGTAAGAAATATTATGACTAAGACAATGCAGAATAATTTATCGTTAGCCTTCAACAGCGTTAAACTGATAAAATATAACAAACATCAAGTTTAACTGCAGCGGAACAAACAATCCATTAGAAGAGTCAATTAGAGAATAAAATCTACTATCTTCTATAATTTAAAAGGTTTTTCATCAGTTTTATCGTTGAGACTCAGATTAATAAATAAACCACATCATCCCTGCACTACGGCCAAGGATATTCATTAGTATCACGAGCACAAATTATCCATGCACTATGGGCCAAGGGATATTTGTGTATTCATCAATGGTCATGATCATGCCAACAACTGTCCATCAATTTACTACGGCCAATGAGGACTTCTACCACATCATTTGTAACATTACGGTCATGATTATACTGAATAATCCCTAGTCATAATAATACCAAGTCCATCTATACACTACAGGCCACATATGACTTTCAACATATTATAAACATGAGGATGATGACAATGATATAAGAATTCAATAAAAATAAGTTCAAGAATAAATTTTTAAAGATTTATAATTTAATTTATCCAGAAATCAATAACGTCCAAATTGTCAACATGATACCTTTTTTGTGGAGTAAAATTCAAGAATGCTCAGAAGAATATTTTCATGAAAAGATTCTATATGAAGCGCAAATATCATGGATATTCCACTAATTTCATGGAGTATTGAAGCGAAAACTTTAACCAACTGAATATAATAGAATATATGAAATCGCAAATAGATTTTTGCTCGCCATGCGGTAATCAACGTAGACAGATCATTTCCACGATTTAATAAGGAATGAATACGAAGGATCATTCACCATGCATGCAGTAATCCAAATAGACAAGTTATTCCAACAGAATAATAAAGAATGGAATAACAGAAGAATTCACCAGGCGTGCGTAATCCGCACAGACAGGATATTCTAACAAAATAATAAAGAATGGAACCAGGTCATGCGTAACTCGTACATACAGGATATTAGAATAGAATAATAAAGAATAGAACCAGGTCATGCGTATTCTGCACATACAGGATATTCCAACAGAATAATAAAGAATGGAATAACAACAGAATTCACCAGGCATGCGATAGACTGACAGACAGGTTATTCCAACAGAATAATAAATAATGGAATAACAACCCTTACGAGTATTGAAAGAAAATAACTATCTTCATGAATATGAAAGAAATAATACCACTTACCTGTAGAAGAAACTATATACTGGATTAGTGAGGTAGCAGACTTCTCTTCTTCTTTCTCTCTATATTTCTCTCTATAATAATTGCTCTTGTGAGACTTAGTGAATTGGTGAGAATGAAAGAAGAATGAGATTCTATTTATAGGAAAATATAGTTTCGATAATTATACGTTTTGGGGCTCGAAATATTACAGTATAATACCTTAATCTTTTTCTTCATTTTTAATTTAGTCTTACAAGTATTATCAAACTTGCACCACCTCCCCTAATAGTAAATAATATGAATTAATAGTTTATTCATGTGACTTAATAGTATAATCATGTGAAAAAACTAATTACAGTATAATACCTTCATCTATACCTCCATTTTTAATTTAGTCATGCAAGTATTATCAATCTTGCCCCACCTCCCCTAATAGTAAATGAATGTGAATCAACAGTACACACGTGTGAACAAATAGTTATAAGCATGTGAAATAATAGCAATTAATTGCTCATTTATCCGATGAATTACCCGATTGGTCAATATAACCTCCAGACATCAATTATTATCGAAATAAATATCGATTTCCACTAACACTAATAATCCCAACAAAATGGAACTATCAATTTCATCTTTAATCAACACGAACTTATTCATCATTAATATTATAACTCATAATATTTAACAACCAGGTCGTTCTCAGGAAAGAGGGGGCTTTCCGATAAGGATTTCTCCTTATTGGCGCGCAATTAGGTGATCAAACCTCTCCTTGACAGAACTTCTAGACATTATCAATATTGCAAATAATAATATGAATAACTTTGTCGTCTCAATTATTGATTTAATAATAATAAATATTATGCAGATGATAATGTGACAATAATTGAATTAATAATATGAGAAATATGATGCAGCAATTACTGTAGCAATAATTGAGTATAACTGAGTGACTTCTCACGTAAGCATCAATAATCAATACCGTGTGCAGCTATGCAATCACGCGTATTACTGTACTTTTACTACTGGATAGTTCAAAAGTTTAACGGTAATATTTTCGCTGTTATTTTTATAAAAAGATAATTCTGTCATTTTCTAACTACGACAATACTTTCGTTGTGGGGTCCACCAATGATTGTGCCGTCGTACGAATATTTCCTATTAAAACGAATATTCCCCGACCAATCAAATATTATATAACCACTTGTTTACTTTGAAAAATTTATAAATATTACCCACAACTATAACATTCTATTAAATCCACACCATAATATTCAAAAATATATTTCGAGATAATTATTCTTTATTCATAAAAGTTTGGGTCTTACAACATCCCCTTCTTATAAAATTTTGTCCTCGAAATTAGGGTACGTACCTGGTATATCGAAGAGGTGAGGATATCTTGACTTCATCTAAGATTCTAACTCCCAGGTCATTTCTTCCACATCGTGATTTCTCCATAAAACTTTGACTTGAGGTATAACCTTGGAGCGTAGAATATGATCCTTCTTATCCAAGATTTTAACAGGTAACTCTTCATACGTTAAATCTTCCTCTACCTCGTCTGGTTCTAATTCAATAATGTGGTTCGGGTCTTTCACATATTTACGTAACATAGATATGTAAAAAACGTTATGATCACGAGATATACTTGGCGGTAAGGCGAGTCTATAGGCCACAGTACCTACTCAATCGAGGATTAAAAATGGGCCAATGAATCGAGGGTTGAGCTTTTCTCTCTTTCCAATTCTTGTAGCTCCCTTCCACGGAGCAACACGTAACAACACATGATCTCCAATATTGAATTCCACGTCCTTTAGATGAAGATTAGCATAACTCTTTTGTCGATCTTGTGAGATTTTTATACGTTGCCGGATCGTTTGAATCTTTTCCGTAGTCATACGTACCAACTCCGGTCCCAATAACATTGCTTCACCCACCTCATCCCAGCATACTGGAGAACGATACTTTCTTCCATACAACACCTCAAATGGAGCCATGTCAATACTTGCTTGATAACTGTTGTTGTAGAAAAACTCTACCAATGGTAAGAACTTGTCCTAACTTCTCTCGAAGTTAAGGATACAAAGTCTTAATAGATCTTTAAGAGTTTGAATTGTCCTCTCTGACTGCCCGTCCGTCTGAGGATGATATGCCGAGCTAAATCGTAAATCTGTGCCCATAGCTTTTTGCAAACTAACCCAAAATCTTAAAGTGAATCTTAGGTCTCGATCAAAAACTATAGATACTGGCATACCATGCAGTCTTACAATCTCGTTTATGTAAATACGATTAAGACGTTCAAGTGTATAAGTTTCTCGTATAGGTAGGAAATGAGCAAACTTGGCCAATATAGCAACAATGACCCAAATTGCATCTATGCCTTGAGAAACCTTGGGAAGACCAATAACGAATCCACGGTAATGTGGTCCCACTTCAATTCTGGAATTTCAAGTGGTTGCAATGGACCTTTTGGTAATTGATGCTCCGCCTTGACTCGTTGACAAGTTAAACACCTTGAGATAAACTTCGATATCTCTCTCTTTATATTGCTCCACCAAAATGTATGTCAAAGATCACGATACATTTTGGTACTCCCAGGATGGATTACAAATGGTGTGTTGTGCGCCTCCATCATGATTTTATACTTTAAATCAAGGTTGTTAGGAACACAAAGTCTGGAGTTGACTCGAAGTATTCCTTCTTCATGGATTCTTGCTTCCGGCATAACACCTTCTTGTACTTTCTTCCTCATACGTATCAACTCCAGGTCTGTAGCTTGAGCAGTTTTAACTTTATCGATTAAAGTCGGTTCTACTCGTATATTCACCATCATCACATGGGTCCCTGGAGTCTTTAACTTTATCTCCATCCTTTGTAAGTCATATAAAATGGGCCTTTGCATTGACAATAATGCACTCGTACCCGTATATGATCTTCTACTCAATGCATCAGCTACTACATTCGCTTTTCCAGGATGGTATTGAATGGTATAATCGTAATCTTTCAATAGCTCAAGCCATCGTCATTGCCGCATGTTGAGTTCCTTTTGAGTAAAGAAATATTTGAGGCTTTTATGATCCGTATAAATCTCCACCTTCTCTCCATACGGGTAATGCCTCCAAATCTTAAGCGCAAAAACGACAGCTGCCAACTCTAGATCATGAGTAGGATCCTCTCATATTCTTTGAGTTGTCGCGAGGCATAGGCTATGACTTTCTCATGTTGCATGAGAACACATCCTAACCCTTTGCCTAAAGCATCACTGTAGATGACAAATCTCTCCGAGCCAGATGGTATTGTCAGAACAGGTGCTGAAATGAGTCTCCTCTTGAGTTCTTGAAAACTCTTCTCACATTCCTCGCTCCAATCGAATTTTGTATCTTTTTGAGTCAGCTGAGTTAATGGAGTAGTGATTCGAGAAAACCCTTCTACGAATCTCCGATAATAACCAGCTAAGCCGAGAAAGCTACGTACTTCGGTCACTGATTTCGGTTGCTCCCAGCTTTGAATTGCTTCAATCTTTGCCAAGTTAACAGATATCCCATAATTTGATATCACGTGCCCAAGGAATGCAACTTCCTTAAGCCAGGACTCACATGTCTTCAACTTGGCATATAGATTATTTTCACGAAGCTTTTGGAGTATCAGCCTCAAGTGTTGCTCATGGTCTTCACGGGTTTTGGAGTATATGAGGATGTCATCAATAAAGACGACCACAAAGTGATCCAAATATTCCTTGAATACTCGGTTCATCATATCCATGAAGGCAGCATGAGCATTAGTCAATCCAAAAGACATGACTAAGAATTCATAATGCCCGTACCGAGTTCTGAAAGCAGTCTTTGGAATGTCATCCGTTTTAATCTTCGACTGATGATATCCGGAACGAAGATCAATCTTTGAAAAGAATTTGGCTCTTTGTAACTGGTCAAACAGGTCATTAATGCGAGGCAATGGGTACCTATTTTTTATGGTGACATGATTCAACTCCCGATAATCAATATAAAATCGCATACTTCCATCTTTTTTCTTCACGAATAGAACAGGAGCACCCCAAGGAGACGTTCTAGGACGAATGAAACCGATGTCTAACAATTTCTGTAGTTGGGTTTTTAACTCCTAAAGTTCAATAGGAGCTATTCGATATGGGGCTTTGGGTTTTGTACCGGGTTCAAGGTCGATACCAAACTCGATTTCACGCTCCGGGGGTAGGCCAGGAAGTTCTTCGGGGAATACGTCAGGAAATTTATTAACAATAGAAATATCATTCAAATCTAACGTATATTTGTTTAAATCTGTGACATGAGCTAAGAAAGCTTGACATCCGTTTTTCAATAAATGAATAGCTTTATGGCTTGAGATGACCGTGATTGATTTTAATGTTTGGTTGCTTAAATTTGCATAATAGGTTGATTAGGAATATGAAAGCTAACAACTTTACGAAAACAATCAATTTTAGCATGATGAGTAGTTAACCAATCAATCCCTAGAATCACGTCAAATGCAAGTATTTTTAAGAAGATAAGATCGACAGGTAACGTGTGGTTACCGATTTGAATCAAACAAGACTTATAAACAGTGGATGTCATGAAGGTTTCTCCCAACGGAGTTTCAACAGATAAGTCAAAGTCTAATTTCTCCGGAGTCAAATTTAAACGTTGAGCGCAAGTAAGAGAAATAAAAGAATGGATAGAACCGTTATCAAATAAGGTATATACTTCGCTAGAGTTTTTGATAAGCTTACCCGTGATGACCTCGTTCGGGTTCCTTGCTTTCTGGGAGGTCACGGCAAATGCTCTCCCTTGAACTACCGATTTTGACTTTTCTGGGACAGCCTTCGGTGCCTCCATCCCAGCTGGACTTGTCTTCGGTGCACGGCAAAATCGAGCTAGGTGACCTTCTCTTCCATAATTATAACACGCTTTGGACTGCATCGCGCAGTTTGGACTGATGTGTCCCTCCCCTCCGCATTTGAAGCATATGATAGGTGGTCGTTCTCCTTCCTTAACAATGGGTGTTGGTGCTGACGTCTTTCCATCATTGTTGAATCTCCTCTTCTTAAAATGTCCACTCTTATTTTCTTGGCCATGATTACCACCGAAGTGGTTACCATTTATGGCATGTTGATTCCCTCCACGTTTATTGTCACCGCTTCGATGACTGCTACCACTGGTATTATCATATTACCGGCTGCTTTCTTTTGGTTGGGTTGACTCGTTATCGCGCTCCAATAACTAAGCCCTATTCACAACATCTGAATAAAAACACAGTTTATGAGAGATAAAGTATTGACGTATCTCGGGTTTCAAACCTCTTAGAAACATTCGCTTCATTCTCTCCTCATTATCAACTAAGTGAGACGTAAACCGGGACAACTCGACAAACTTAGCTTCGTACTGCGACACGGTCATATTGTTCTGCTCCAACCTGATGAACTCTACCTCTTTTATGTGATGAATACTTTCAGGAAAGTACTTGTCGTTGAATAGTTCTTGGAACTTCTCCCAAGACATCTTCAGTGCGGCAACTTGAGCACGCTTTACCGATTTTCACCAGTAATCTGCCTCTCCTCGCAACATAAAGGTGGCAAAGGCAACCTTTTGCTCCTCGAAGCATCCCAAGACATCAAATATCTTGGTGATCTGCTTTATCCACGCTTCCGACTTAAGTGGTTTTGGCTCTCCAATAAACTCTGGTGGTCCCAGCTCCTTGAACTGTTTAGCGGTGACCGTCCGAGAGTTTCCAGTGTTTTCACCTATATTTTGGACAGGAGCCGCTCTCGCCTGATGTTGCATGAATTTCATAAAGCCTCTGAACATTCCATCGTTCATCATTTGGTCAGTGTTGTTGTTTGCATGAGGATTGTCGCCTTCCTGATGCACATTATCCAGATTATTGATCTGTGGAGACTCAACGGTCTCCTGTGCTCCATTGCTATTCTCAACATTCTCGAATGTCATTTTCAAATACTGCCACAAAACAAAGATTAATTGACATGCAACATATTATCCCTATACTCTGACCGACCAATTAAATACCAAATAAACTTAGGTAGGTCATAATAGCGAAGGAATTCCCCGTCTCTCCCCTCCTAGTTCTAGTCTCACATCTTAGACAGTGATCATATCCCTAAGCTTTGATACCAACTGTGATGCACCCAAAATAGGTATACATCACCCATCTTGAGTCGCCAAATTCATGGTACAAAATTCAAATATAACTTAATTATACAACAGTCGTGTAAAATACGAAAAAACATAATCTAAGAGTTTTAATAAGAATATTGTCACCTAGACAATATCCACACTCAATGGAGTCCTCATTACATTTATTGTCACACTATTTAACATAATAGTGAGGACTACTAATGCTATCATCTGGACCGTCACTCCGTTCCCCGACTAGTCCCAGCTATATTCTCATTTCCTAAAGAGAACAGTGAAAGAAAGGGTGAGCTCAACTAGCTCAGTAAGAAATATTATGACTAAGATAATGCAGAATAATTTATCGTTAGCCTTCAACAGTGTTAAACTGATAAAATATAACAAACATCAAGTTTAACTGCAGCGGAACAAACAATCCATTAGAAGAGTCAATTAGAGAATAAAATCTACTATCTTCTATGATTTAAAAGGTTTTTCATCAGTTTTATCGCTGAGACTCAGATTAATAAAT
Organism: Panax notoginseng; assembly: GCA_016801055.1. Lineage (NCBI taxonomy): Eukaryota > Viridiplantae > Streptophyta > Magnoliopsida > Apiales > Araliaceae > Panax > Panax notoginseng. The sequence continues at coordinate 147,483,602 of CM029018.1, read as the reverse complement.
AAACCACATCATCCCTGCACTACGGCCAATGATATTCATTAGTATCACGACCACAAATTATCCATGTACTATGGGCCAAGGGATATTTGTGTATTCATCAATGGTCATGATCATGCCAACAACTGTCCATCAATGCACTACGGCCAATGAGGACTTCTACCACATCATTTGTAACATTACGGTTATGATTATACTGAATAATCTCTAGTCATAATAATACCAAGTCCATCTATACACTACAGGCCACATATGACTTTCAACATATTATAAACATGAGGATGATGACAATGATATAAGAATTCAATAAAATAAGTTCAAGAAAAATTTTTAAAGATTTATAATTTAATTTATTCAGAAATCAATAACGTCCAAATTGTCAACATGATACTTTTTTGTGGAGTAAAATTCAAGATTGCTCAGAAGAATATTTTCATGAAAAGATTCTATATGAAGCGCAAATATCATGGATATTCCACTAATTTCATGGAGTATTGAAGCGAAAACTTTAACCAACTGAATATAATAGAATATATGAAACCGCAAATAGATTTTTGCTCGCCATGCGGTAATCAACGTAGACAGATCATTTCCACGATTTAATAAGGAATGAATTCGAAGGATCATTCACCATGCATGCAGTAATCCAAATAGACAAGTTATTCCAACATAATAATAAAGAATGGAATAACAGAAGAATTCACCAGGCGTGCGTAATCCGCACAGACAGGATATTCTAACAAAATAATAAAGAATGAAACCAGGTCATGCGTAACTCGTACATACAGGATATTCGAATAGAATAATAAAGAATAGAACCAGGTCATGCGTATTCTGCACATACAGGATATTCCAACAGAATAATAAAGAATGGAATAACAACAGAATTCACCAGGCATGCGATAGACCGACAGACAGGTTATTCCAACAGAATAATAAATAATGGAATAACAACCCTTACGAGTATTGAAAGAAAATAACTATCTTCATGAATATGAAAGAAATAATACCACTTACCTGTAGAAGAAACTATATACTGGATTAGTGAGGTAGCAGACTTCTCTTCTTCTTTCTCTCTATATTTCTCTCTATAATAATTACTCTTGTGAGACTTAGTGAATTTGGTGAGAATGAAAGAAGAATGAGATTCTATTTATAGGAAAATATAGTTTCGATAATTACACGTTTTGGGGCTCGAAATATTACAATATAATGCATTCCTCTTTTTCTTCATTTTTAATTTAGTCCTACAAGTATTATTAAACTTGCACCACCTCCCCTAATAGTAAATAATGTGAATTAATAGTTCATTCATGTGACTTAATAGTATAATCATGTGAAAAAACTAATTACAATATAGTACCTTCATCTATACCTCTATTTTTAATTTAGTCATGCAAGTATTATCAATCTTGTACCACCTCCCCTAATAGTACATGAATATGAATCAACAGTACACATGTGTGAACAAATAGTTATAAACATGTAAAATAATAGCAATTAATTGCTCATTTATCCGATGAATTACCCGATTGGTCGATATAACCTCCAGACATCAATTATTATCAAAATAAATGTTGACTTCCACTAACACTAATAATCCCTACACAATGGAACTATCAATTTTATCTTTAATCAACACAAATTTATTCATCATTAATATCATAACTCAAAATATTTAACAACCAGGTCGTTCCTAGGAAAGAGGGGATTTTTCGATTAGAATTTCTCCTTATTGGCGCGCAATTAGGTGACCAAACCTCTCCTTGACAGAACTTCTAGACATTGTCAATATTGTACATAATAATATGAATAAGTTTGTCGTCTCAATTATTGATTTAATAATAATAAATATTATGCAGATGATAATGTGACAATAATTGAATCAATAATATGAGAGATATGATGTAACAATTACTGTAGTAATAATTGAATATAACTGAGTGACTTCTTACGTAAGCATCAATAATCAATAACGTGTGCTATTATGCAATCACGCGTATTACTTTACTTTTACTACCGGGTAGTTCAACAGTTTAACGGTAACACTTTCGCCGTTATTTTTATAAAAAAATAATTATGTCGTTTTCTAACTACGACAATACTTCCGTTGTGGGGTCCACCAATGATTATGTCGTCGTACGAATATTTCCTGTTAAAACGAATATTCCCCGACCAATCGAATATTATATAACCACTTGCTTTCTTTGCAAAATTTGTAAATATTACCCACAACTATAATATTTTATTATATCCACACCATAATATTCAAAAATATATTTCGAGAAAATTATTCTTTATTCATAAAAGTTGGGGTCTTACAATTGGTGCCATAATTTAACATAAGGTTTAATAGCAAAATAAATGGGACTAAGAGTAATACTCCCTCCCCAAACGTTCCAGCCTTTTTCCTTACCAAAGTGTTGATCTTTTCTTCCTTTTTGGCTAACAAGCAAACCCGTGTGGGCATATGATGAAGGAGTACATGGTTAGGTAGGGAGTTGGTAATTCTTTCCACCAAATTCCCTTTTTCCTTTGGTTAATGACTAGGTTGTTGGGTAATGATTTTTCTATAAATATAGCCCCCAATTCATCTCGCAAAGCTTGTTAATATGCTGTTAAATTTCTGATAACAAGAGGGATAGAGATTTTAGAGAAATTCCAAGAAAGCTCTTACTTTATGATCTTACAGTAAGAAGAAGAAATATTATTCTGTAAGTTAGAATCAGTTTAGAATGGTAATGAACGGTTAATTATGTGATTATGATGAAAGAATGGATAATTTTGATGATATTGTAAGTTTGATAAATTCTTTAAAAACTTAGTATGAACATGAGTTTTAGATTAATATTTGGGTTAGTTAATGTTTATGTTAATTGTTGATTATTTGGTATGTTGTAATTTTATGAGTTACAAATCCATATAATCAAAAATGGACTAAATTGGATAAGTATAACTCATGTTATGAAAATCGAAAGGAGTATGGGTTTGTAAAATCGCGAAGAACAGAACCTGAGAAGCTATTTTACCTCACTGGGCGCAGCTACGCTACCCCCAGAGCCATTTGGGGCGCAGCTGTGCTGGACATCAGTGTCGGGTAGACTACTTTGACCTGCTGTAGTAAATTAGGTATAACTTTTTCATAAGAACTACGATTGAGGTGATTCAAGATGATCCAGAACGAGGACGAATAAACCTACAACTTTTCTTCTTTAAGTTTTACAATTTGAGGTCTTTAGAAGGGGTCAAAACAGTCATCGTTGTTACTGTTACATATTTGGAGACAATCGGAGGGCGTCGAACGAGCACATACGCAAGTATAGTGCTCCCGACGATGGAATATGTTATTCTAAGTGATAAAACATAAATATGCATGATAATAGACATAACATATAAGATTTCCTTGCTCATAATAAAAAGCATTAGCATGACTTAATATGTGTTTTGAAAAGAAACTTAAAGATTTTGAAAACAAACTTTGACGAAATTGTCTACCTTTAATTCTGACCTTGATAGCATATATACGAGGTCTAATTACGCATGATGTAAGATTCAAAGTTGAATCGTATGTGTGATAGATAACTTGTTTTGGTTAAAATGATTTCAAAGGCAAACTCCATTATCTTTTCTAAACTAAGTTTTAAAACATGAAGTGGTTATATTTTAACCTTGCAAACGTAGAGAGAAACATGTACAAACGAGTATGACATGTAAGTTGAAGTTGCCTTGCATGACTAGTTTAGTATGACATTGATTTTGAGAATAAAGCTTTGAAGTTTGAAACTAAGAGGGACAAACATTAAGTACTTGTGTTCTGATCTTATGTGCAAACATGATAGGACTTTTATTCCTCTAGGCATGATGGGTACGTGCACACTACTAGATAGACGTAATATGAACTATGCATGTCTTAAAGTAAGATTCCAAGTGATAAACCATACTAGACATATGATTACATGAAAGCATGTGTATTGAAAGTTGTTTAACCTCGTTGGTGGTCATATAGTTAGACCATTGTTGTATGAACGTACTTAGCCGTGAAATAAATGGCAATAAAATTATAAAGTGTAAAACAACTTAAGGTAAATACAAGAGACGCCCAACTTGGGCTAAGACCTATTAACATGTGGATAAGTTATGTGTTAACAGCAATGCATGGTAAGAACTCAGATGAAACTAGAAAATAAATACTCAACTTTAGTCTGGCCAAGGGACGGGGCATCAACGCCCATTCCAGGCCAAATTGCAGTGCAGTTGCGCCATATGGCAATGATGCCTGATTATTTTAACTTTGATCTGAACCTTAAAGCATATGTGTAATGAATGTCTAAAGCTATAATACTTGACATGAATGATGTTTTAAGCATAAGAGCATGTAATGGTTATGTAAAACACAAAGTTGTTAAATTTTATTAAGGTTTGCAAAATGCAAGAACTATGTGAATCATGCATCTATGAGTTTTAAATGTGTAACGAACACATAACGAGTCAAGTGTGTGATAGATATCTATGAATGTTGGTGTCAAGAATGAGTGGTTAAGGTATACATATACATACCTAGCTATTCTAAAAGTATGATGAGAAAGGGAAATGTAGGTTTTACAAACCTAGTTAGGAAACAATGTAACATTATTATTATATTATTAAAGTATGAAATATATGACTAATGGATATGAATCCATGATTATATAACTGTGTAGGAAAATAGGAAGCGCAGATAACTATAAACAGTTAAGTTATAGTTGATAAACTACGAATCAGGCAAGTCTTTCAGTTCCTATTTGTTATATGACTTTGATAACTGTTAGTTGAGCTATATTATGCTATGAGAATGTTGATGTATATATATAATGAAATGCATATGAGATATGTATGAAATTTGAAAGTTGATCTTCGATGATATGCTTGTGAAGTAAACCTATATGCTTGTTATATGAGAAGTAACATGCGTAATAAATAGTAATGGATTATGAATACATGAGATGAGTATGCTATTATATGTTATCTGCTGCATGAAAACTGTTAGAATTGATAGGATGTCTGTAACAACCCGATATTTTCTATACAAATAAATTAGAAATTTTGCGTATAATTTTTTTTTATTAAAATAAATATTGGGAATATGTGCCAAGATAATGTGTATATGTATTTATGTGATAAATAAAAATATGAATAATTACAAATAATTGTTTTTAGAATTATTGATCATTATGAATTATATTCTTATCATAATTAATTTTATAGTAGAAATGTTTTATTAATTATTTTCCATGAAAATATAATCATATATTATTTATATAATATATGAAATGATTTTTAGAATTATTATAATAATTATTTTATTATATGAATCTTTGTACAGATTATTAAGTTAATTATTTTAACTTAATTAAATAATGTTAGGTATGACAGATAAATCAAATATGGAATCCAAACCCTAATTTTTGATTTTGATCAAGGAATGAGAACAATAATATAATATCGTTTATACTTTGATTTTTCAGTGGTATAATTATATAATGTATGTATATGGATAGATAATTATTGGTCAGTTATGGTGTATTATGTCAAACCCTAGTTTACTATGGGAAACCCTAATTTGAAACTCAATTGTGAGTTTAAGTCTATTATATAACTGTGTTGTATGATTTTGCGATTAACTAGGTTAACCCTAATTAGCATTTATATATTAAGTTATTGAAATCCTAATTATTAAGTATAAACCATAATTGTGATTTGGTAACCCTAATTACCAAAATTATAAACCCTAATTGCTAAATTAGCAAGGCTAATTATAATTATTATATAATAAACCCTAATGTTCATGTATGATTAGAACCCTAATCAAATTAAGAAAACCCTAATTATAAGTTTTGCAAACTAATTGTATTTTATTTTAAACCCTAAATAAACAATTTGGGTAACATATATTAAAATTGTTAGACTATGATTATTACATGGCCCAAAACAATTATGGGAGGAGTCCAAAAGAAATCAAATTCAAGCCCAAACTTAGCCCATATAATTTAGGGTATTTTAGACCTTTGATTTATCTAATTTTTGCATTAAAATAAAAGCTAAATAAAGGAATTAGTGGGATATATATGGCTGGCCACAATAAGCCTTTTAAGGCAACAAATTAGGCTAATCAAGTTTCCTTAAATAGCTAATCACCTTACTTTTCCTAATCTCTTACGCAAAGGACATTATTGTCTACTCCTCATTGGTTGGGAATCTCACTAAGCATGCTTAAGATCAAGATAAGGAGTTTTGTCTAATGGACAACACAAATATGGGGGATAATAGCTAAATCCCACATACATTTGCACATAAGTTCTATAAATAGATTAGAGAGAGAAACTAAGTCATTTGCTAGCTCATTTTGTATCAACTCTCAACATAGACTCTCTCTCTTTTAAACCAACGAAATTTCTTAGCATATCAGTCCCAAATTCAAGCCCCGCTAACAGCACAATTAAATCAGAAAGCTAGAAACAAGAATTGATAAAAGAAGGTATAAAACCATAACCATGAAATCTGACCTTTGATCTGTTGTTTGATGTTAAAATTTTCGTGTTAAATATGTTGTATATGATGTATAATGATGATCTGGGTTGCTAGATGTTAGATCCATAACATCTAGGGGCTCGAATTTGATGATCTACAAAATCTGGAAAATTTGTGTTTGGTGGTCTGACAACGAATGTCAGGCCTTCTATCTTTGTGATCTTTAAAGATTTTTGTTTTTAAAGATTTTTGTGTTTTGAAAGATAATAGTTGTAGTCTGGTAAGTACTCTTTGATCTGTTATAAGAATAAAGATTATATCAGTTCTAGATTTCAAGTTATTCTGGGTCAAACTTGATTGACCGAGCATGACTAGGCAATTCTGGGTAACCCAAAAATTGCCCAGATCATGTCTGACAAGTTTTGTTGGCCTTTGATCTTTCTATTTGTTGTTTGTTTGTTGTTTGTGTTGCATCTAGATTGTAGTCTGGTATATGAACTCCATGGTTATGCCTTGAAAGCTCCTAAACATTAAACTGGATGAAAGTAGTGGTCGGTCAAAGTAGCATAATCAAGCTTGAAAACGGTTTTCTGGGTAACCCAGAAAACCTATGAACACTGCCTCTGACATGCTTTGACCGAGCTATATCTTCTTGATCTGTTGATATTTTGTGTCATATCTCTTCATTTACATGCTGGTTACACACTGCAGCTTATAGATCATAAAATCAATACACGATCAGCATGTAGTGGGAGCCCAAAGTGCGACCCTCGAACTGTTCTTCATTTCTGGGTAACCCAGAAATGAAGAACAGTCTCTGATAGCCACTTTGATGGCTTATATCTCTTGGGTGTATTATTGTTTGACAATGTTAGTTGTTGTTAAAGGTAGTGTTACACTAGTACTACAAGATCTAATCAATGGCTAGCCCAGAAATACTATGCACACCGAATTAAACTTGGTCAAACATACCCCCTCGTTAACTACCTTGTCAGTGTTCTTGAGCTCAAGAACACCTAAGGCGACAGATTTTGTCGCTATAGCCTATAGCGACGGTTCCTATTATTTATTTTCTAATTTCTGGAAAATGATTTAAAAATAGAAATAAATTCTAAAAAATCATTTAAAAATAGTAAATAAATTTCAAAAATTATAAAATTAGTTTTAAAATTATTGTAAGTCATAAACATTAACTTTTAATAATTTGGCATATTTTTCATAAATATTAGTAATTATTTGAATATTATTTATTTTATAAACGCACTAAATAAATTAACTAAAATGATTTTATTATATTAAAAATTATTTTAAATAATAATAAGGTATTTAAAAATATTTTAAGTTATAAAATATAATTTTTAATATTTAAAGGATAATTTCATTAATAATTTAATATTAATGATATTTATTTAACATTAATGATATTAAATTTATTTAATAAATAAATAGTTTAAAAATAGTTTTATTGATTTAAAAATCATTTAAAAAGGATATAAATGAATTAAAAATATTTTAAGTTATAATTAATGACTGGATAAATAACACATTAATATTTTAATATTAATGGTAATTGATTATAAATGATTTTAAATGTTTTAAAAATCATTTAATGGTAATATTAATACTTTAAAAATATTCTAAGTTATTATAATTAACTTTAATATTTTGGCAATGGTTTCATTAATAGTTTAATATTAATTAAATATTAATGATAATAGAATTGTTTGATATTTAAATCATGTAATAATGATTCCGGTGTTTGAAAATTCATGATAAATTATGATAAATGTTTAAAAATTATTATAAGTTATTTAAAAGAAATATAACTGGTATTTACGGATATTGAGTTACAGAATAGAGTCTTAGACTCGATAATTACCCGATAAAGCAGTCGGTACACCGACATATTTCAAAAATTGATCTAAGCTTAGATATTTTGACTGTATTAATGTTTGTTAGTAATGCAATGACTGTTGAACATGTGTGATAATGTGATTAGGTTATGTGCTGACTACGAAATGAAGTACTATATGTTATAGTAATGTGAGACCCCAGATTTTATGAATAAAGATTTAAATTTCTCGAAATATTTTTTTTAATATTATGGTGTGGATTTGATATAATGTTATAGTTGTGGGTAGTATTTATAAATTTTATAACGTATGTAAGTTGTTGTATTATATTCGATTGGTCGGGGAATATTCGTTTTAGAAGTTAATATTCGTACAACGGCGCAATCATTGGTGGACCCCACAGCGGAATTATATTCGGATTGAGAAAACGACAAAAATATTTTTATTGAAAATAACGGCGGAAGTTTTACCATTAATACTGTTGAACTACTCGGCAGTAAAAGTACAGTAGTACGCGTGGTTACATAGTAGCACACGGTATTGATTATTGATGCTTACGTGATAAGTCACTTAGTTTTGTTTTCTTGGTATTATTAATGTAATAAAACAGAAATTTTTTTTATATAAAACAGAATATTTTTATAAAATTATTCGTTTTATTAGATTATAAATAGAATATATTATATTTTATTTAAAAGATTTTGCTTTAAATATGGACCGTCAGATTAAAATAAATCAATCTAGACCGTTCATAAGTTAGTTACTATGCAGTCTATTTTTCTATAAATAGAAGCTCATTCCTTCATTATTTTCTTACGAATTCACTGAAACTCTAGAGAGAGAAATTATAGAGAGAGAGAAGAAAAGTATTCTGCTACTTCACTACTCCGATATTAAATTTCTTTTACGGTAAGGGATATCATTTGTTGTACTCGTAAAGGGTATTCTTTCTTTCTTATTCATTAAGAGAACTTCTGTTATTCCATTTTTTATTATTCTATTGGAATAACCTATATACGCAGGCTACCCTATACTTGGTAAAATTCTTCTATTATTACATTAATTATTATTCTGTCGGAATATCCTGTCTGTGCGTTTACGCCGGACCTGGTTCCATTATTTATTATTCTGTCGGAATATCCTGTCGGTGCATTTACGCAAGACCTGGTTCCACTATTTATTTTTCTGTTGAAATAACCTGTCTGTGCGGTCTATCGCATGCTTGGTGAATTCTTTTGTTATTTCATTCTTTATTATACTCAGTTGGTTAAAATTTTAGCTTTTATACTCCATGAAATTAGTGGAATATCTTTGATATTTGCGCTTCATCTAGTATCTTTTCATCAAAATATTCTTCTAAGCATTCTTAAATTTTACTCTACAAAGCAGTATCATGTTGACAATTTAGACGTTGTTGGTTCCTGGATAAATTAATTCTTGTACTTGTTTTATTGAATTCTTATATCATTGTCATCATCCTCATGTTTATATTCTGCTGAAAGTTATCTGTGGCATGTAGTGTATAGATGGACTTGGTATGATTATGACTAGGGATTATTCGGTATAATCATGACCGTAATATTACAAATGATGTGGATAAAGTCCTCATTGGTCCGTAGTGCATTGATGGACAGTGGTTGGTATGATCATGACCATTGATGAATACACGAATATCCTTGGCCCGTAGTGCATGGATAATTTGTGGTTGTGATACTAATGAATATCCTTAGCCGTAGTGCAGGGATGATGTGGATTAATTATTAAGCCGAGTCCCTGCGATAAAAGTGATGAAAAACCTTTTAAATCATAAAAGATAGTAGATTTTATTCTCTACTTGACTCTTTTAATGGATTGCTTGTTCCGCTGCAGTTAAACTTGATGTTTGTTATATTTTATCAATTTAACACTGTTGAAGACTAATGATAATTTATTCTGCATTATCTTATTCATAATATTTCTTACTGAGCTAGTTGACCTCACCCCTTTCTTTCATTGTTCTCTTCAGGAAATGAGAACATAGCGGGGACTAGTCGGGGAACGGAGTGACGGTTCAGATGATAGCGTTAGTAGTCCTCACTATTCTATGAAATAGTGTGAAAATAAATGTATTGAGGACTTATTTTGAGTTTCAATACTGTTTAGAAGACAATGTTGTATTAAAACTCACAGCTTATGTTTTGTCGTATTTTGCACGACAGTTGTATAATTAAGTTATTATTTGTATTTTGTACCATGTATTTGACGACTCAGAATAGGTGATGTATACCTATTTTGGGGGCGTCACAGTTGATATCAGAGCTTAGGGATATGATCCTTGGCTGAGATGTGAGCCAAGAACTAGGAGGGGAGAGACGGGAGAATTCTTTCGCTAGTATGACATACCTAAGTTATTTGGTATTTAATTGGTCGGTCAGAGTATAGGGATAATATGTGATATGTTAATTAACCCTTGTTTTGTTGCAGTATTTGAAAATGGCATCTGAAAATGTTGAGATAAGCAATGGAGCACAGAAGACCGTTGAGTCTCCACAGATCAATAATCAGGACAATGTGCAACAGGAAGACAATAATCCTCATGTAAACAACAACATTGATCAATTGACGAACGACGGTACGTTTAGGAGTTTTTTAGAATTCATGCAACATCAGGCGAAGGCGGCTCCTGATCATAATGCAGGAGGAAACAATGACAACCCCCGGTTGGTCACCGCTAAGCAATTCAAGGAGCTGGCTGGGACCACCGGAGTTTTTGGGAAATCCAGAACCACTTAAGGCGGAGACGTGGTTAAAGCAGGTCACCAAGATATTTGAGTCTTGGGATGCTCCGAGGAGTAAATGGTTCCCTTTGCCACCTATATGTTGTGTGAAGAGGCAGATCACTGGTGGGAATCTGTAAAACGTACCCAGCCTGACGCACTCAAGATATCTTGGGAGAAGTTCCAAGAGCTGTTCAATGACAAGTACTTTCCTGAAAGCATTCGTCACATGAAGGAGGTCGAATTTATCAAGTTGGAGCAGAACAATATGACCGTGTCGCAGTACGAAGCCAAGTTTGCCGATTTGTCCCGATTTGCGTCCCACTTTGTTGATAATAAAGAGAGAATGACGCGGATGTTTTTAAGATGTTTGAAGTCGGAGATACGTCAATATCTTATTTCTCATAAACTGTGTTTGTATTCAGATATTGTAAATTGGGCTCAGTTAGTGGAGCGCGATAACGAGTTAACGCAACCAAAAGAGAGCAGCCGACTAAATGATAATACTGGTGATAACAGTCATCAAAGAGGTGACAATAAGCATGGAGGAAATCAACATGCTAGAAATGGTAACCACTTCGGTGGTAATCATGGCCAAAATAATAAGAATGGACATTTCAAAAAGAGGAGATTCAACAATGATGGAAAGACGTCAGCACCAGCACCCGTTATTAAGGAAGGAGAACGACCACCTATCATATGCTTTAAATGCGGAGGGGAAGGACACATCAGTCCAAACTGTGCGATGTCGTCCAAAGCATGTTATAATTGTGGAAGAGAAGGTCACTTAGCCCGATTTTATCATTCACCGAAGACAAGTTTAGCTAAGATAGAGGCACCAAAGGCCGTCCCAGAAAAGTCAAAGCTGGTAGTTTAAGAGAGAGCATTTTTTTTGTGACAAGGAACCTGAATAAAATTATCACGGGTATGTTAGTCATAAATTCTTTTGAAGTCTATACCGTGTTAGATACTGGTTCTACTCACTCTTTTATTTCATCTAGTTGTGTTCAATGTTTGAAGTTAACTCCGGAGAAGTTAGACTTTGATATATCTGTTTAAACTCTGTTGGGAGAAACATTCGTTACCTCCACTATTTATAAATCTTGTTTGATTTAAATCGACACTTTAACGTTACCTGTCGATCTTACCTCTTTGAAAATACTTGATTTTGATGTGATTTTAGGAATTGACTGGTTAACTACTCATCATGCTTTTCGTAAGGTTGTTAGCTTTCATACTCCTAACCAACCTGTTATGCGAATTCAAAGTAACCAAACCACTAAAGTCAATCATTGTCATATCAAGCCATAAGTAAAAAGCCCTGAGCCTTTATCTGGTGACTTCCTTGTGTGGAATGCACCGAAGACAAACTTTCTGTAGGCGATGTCGTGAATGATGATGGCAAGTTGATAAGTATCAATGTGACGTGCTATCCAAGTCTTGGATGAGGGTCACAGTTTTGAACGATATTTCTATTGTTAATAAATTTCCTGACGTATTTGTGATGACTTCTTAGCCTACCCCAGAGCGTGAAATCAAATTTTGTGACCCTAGTACAAAACCCATTTCTTCAACCCTTAAATATTTCTTCAACTAAAATGAACGTATTATGCGCCAAAGACGTTGGCTCAAGCTGTTGAAGATTACGATCGTACCATTCAATATCATCGTGGAAGTGCAAACGTGGTAACTGACGCTTTAAGTAGAAGATCGTATACGAGTGAGATGTTGTTAACACAAAGACCCATTTCATATAACTTACAAATGATGAAGATAGAGTTAAAGACTCTAGGGACCCACGTGAATATAATGAATATACGATTAGAATCGACTTTAATCGATAAAGTTAAAGCCGCTCAAGCTACATACTCAGAGCTGATGAATGTGAAGAAGAAGGTTCAAGAGGGCGTTATTCTAGAAGCAAGAATCGATAAAGAGAGAAAATATCAACCCTCGATTTAATTGACCCATTTAAAATCCTCGATCGAGTAGGAACTGTGGCTTATAGACTCATTTTACCGCCAAGTATGTCGCGTGTTCATAACGTTTTTCACGTATCGTTGTTAGTAAAAACTTAGTCTTGGGGGACTTTGGAGCCAAATTTTAGAATAATTAATGAATATAAAAAATTATGAAATCATGGGAGTTTTGTAGAGCATGTTACAAGCTTTCCATAGCCTCGAAAACGGACTAATTCTGATAACGGATGAAGAAGTTATGAAGATTTGAAGTATATGTGTCAAAGGTTATAAAATCTAAAAAATTGGAGTTAAGTGCCAAAGGTCGAGCACCTAGGAACTAGACTCGGTGCTTGGAATCTGTTCTTGGGTGCCTAGGCGCTTGCCCAAGGCCAATTTTGGGCGCCTAGGTGCTGGTCTAGTGTTAAGCCAAAATATGTTTGGACGATCTTTAGTAAATTGGGCATAACTTTTTTATACGAACTCCGATTGAGATAATTCAAGATGATCTGGAACGAGGAAGAATAGACCTACAATGTTTGTTCTTTAAGTTATTTAATTTGAGATCGTTAGGAGGGGTGAAAATGGTTATCGTTGGGACTATTGTGTTTTCAGAGGCAATCGGAGGACGTCGGACATGCACGTATGCAACGTGCAATGTTTTCGACGATAAAGGTATTCAAGGTTATACCTCAAGAGTTAGAATCTGAAATAAAGTTAAGGTATCCTCACCACTTTGGCATATCAGGTACGTATATAAATTTTGAGGTTAAGGAGGGGAGATTGTGAGATCCTAGATTTTATTAATAAAAATTTAAATTTCTCGAAATATTTTTTTTAATATTATGGAGTGGATTTGATATAATGTTATAGTTGTGGATAGTATTTATAAATTTTACAAAGTATGCAAGTTGTTGTATTTTATTCGATTGGTCGGGAAATATTCGTTTTAGCAGGAAATATTCGTACAACGGCGCAATCATTGGTGGGCCCACAACAGAATTATTGTCAGATTGAGAAAACGACAAAAATATTTTTATTAAAAATAACGGCGGAAGTTTTACCATTAATACTATTGAACTACTCAGTAGTAAAAGTACAGTAATACCCGTGGTTACATAGTAGCACACGGTATTGATTATTAATGCTTACGTGATAAGTCACTCAGTTTTGTTTTATTGGTATTATTAATGTAATAAAACAGAATTTTTTTTATATAAAACAGAATATAGTTATTCATTTTATTAGATTATAAATAGAATATATTATATTTTATTTAAAAGATTTTGCTTTAAATATGGACCGTCAGATTAAAGTAAATCAATCTAGACCGTTCATGAGTTAGTTACTATGCAGTCTATTTTTCTATAAATAAAAGCTCATTCCTTCATTATTTTCTTACGAATTCACTGAAACTCTAGAGAGAGAAATTATAGAAAGAGAGAAGAAAAGTATTTTGCTACTTCACTACTCTGATATCAAGTTTCTTTTACGGTAAAGGATATTATTTGTTGTAGTCGTAAAGGGTATTCTTTCTTTCTTATTCATGAAGAGAACTTCTGTTATTCCATTCTTTATTATTCTATTGGAATAACCTGTATACGCGGGCTACCCTATACTTGATGAAATTCTTCTATTATTACATTAATTATTATTCTGCCGGAATATCATGTCTGTGCGTTTACGCCGGACCTGGTTCCATTATTTATTATTCTGTCGAAATATCCTGTCTGTGCGTTTACGCCGGACCTGGTTCCATTATTTATTATTCTGTCAAAATATCCTGTCGGTGCATTTACGCATGACCTGGTTCCACTACTTATTTTTCTGTTGGAATAACCTGTCTGTGCGGTCTATCGCATACTTGGTGAATTCTTTAGTTATTTCATTCTTTATTATACTCAGTTGGTTAAAGTTTTAGCTTTTATACTCCATGAAATTAGCGGAATATCTTTGATATTTGCGCTTTATCCAGTATCTTTTCATCAAAATATTCTTCTGAGCATTCTTGAATTTTACTCTACAAAGCAGTAAAATGTTGACAATTTGGACGTTGTTGGTTCCTGGATAAATTAATTCTTAAACTTGTTTTATTGAATTCTTATATCATTGTCATCATCCTCATGTTTATATTCTGTTGAATGTCATCTGCGGCCTATAGTGCATAGATGGACTTGGTATGATTATGACCAGGTATTATTCGGTATAATCATTACCGTAATATTACAATTGATGTGGCAAAAGTCCTCATTAGCCCGTAGTGCATTGATGGACAGTGGTTGGCATGATCATGACCATTGATGAATACACGAATATCTTTGGCCCGTAGTTCATGGATAATTTGTGGTTGTGATACTAATAAATATCATTGGCCGTAGTGCAGGGATGATGTGGATTATTTATTAAGCTGAGTCTCAGTGATAAAAGTGATGAAAAACATTTTAAATCATAAAAGATAGTAGATTTTATTCTCTACTTGACTCTTTTAATGGATTGCTTGTTTCGCTGCAGTTAAACTTGATGTTTGTTATATTTTATCAATTTAACACTGTTGAAGACTAATGATAATTTATTCTGCATTATCTTATTCATAATATTTCTTACTGAGCTAGTTGACCTCACCCCTTTCTTTCATTGTTCTCTTCAGGAAATGAGAACATAGCGGGGACTAGTCGGGGAACGGAGTGACGGTTCAGATGATAGCGTTAGTAGTCCTCACTATTCTATGAAATAGTGTGAAAATAAATGTATTGAGGACTTATTTTGAGTTTCAATACTGTTTAGAAGACAATGTTGTATTAAAACTCACAGCTTATGTTTTGTCGTATTTTGCACGACAGTTGTATAATTAAGTTATTATTTGTATTTTGTACCATGTATTTGACGACTCAGAATAGGTGATGTATACCTATTTTGGGGGCGTCACAGTTGATATCAGAGCTTAGGGATATGATCCTTGGCTGAGATGTGAGCCAAGAACTAGGAGGGGAGAGACGGGAGAATTCTTTCGCTAGTATGACATACCTAAGTTATTTGGTATTTAATTGGTCGGTCAGAGTATAGGGATAATATGTGATATGTTAATTAACCCTTGTTTTGTTGCAGTATTTGAAAATGGCATCTGAAAATGTTGAGATAAGCAATGGAGCACAGAAGACCGTTGAGTCTCCACAGATCAATAATCAGGACAATGTGCAACAGGAAGACAATAATCCTCATGTAAACAACAACACTGATCAATTGACGAACGACGGTACGTTTAGGAGTTTTTTAGAATTCATGCAACATCAGGCGAAGGCGGCTCCTGATCATAATGCAGGAGGAAACAATGACAACCCCCGATTGGTCACCGCTAAGCAATTCAAGGAGCTGACTGGGACCACCGGAGTTTTTGGGAAATCCAGAACCACTTAAGGCGGAGACGTGGTTAAAGCAGGTCACCAAGATATTTGAGTCTTGGGATGCTCCGAGGAGTAAAAGGTTCCCTTTGCCACCTTTATATTGTGTGAAGAGGCAGATCACTGGTGGAAATCTGTAAAACGTACCCAGCCTGACGCACTCAAGATGTCTTGGGAGAAGTTCCAAGAGCTGTTCAATGACAAGTACTTTTCTGAAAGCATTCGTCACATGAAGGAGGTCGAATTTATCAAGTTGGAGCAGAACAATATGACCGTGTCGTAGTACGAAGCCAAGTTTTCCGATTTATCCCGATTTGCGTCCCACTTGGTTGATAATAAAGAGAGAATAACGCGGATGTTTTTAAGATGTTTGAAGTCGGAGATACGTCAATATCTTATTTCTCATATACTGTGTTTGTATTCAGATATTGTAAGTTGGGCTCAGTTAGTGGAGCGCGATAACGAGTCAACGCAACCAAAAGAGGGCAGCCGATAAAATGATAATACCGATGATAACAATCATCAAAGAGGTGACAATAAGCATGGAGGGAATCAACATGCCAGAAATGGTAACCACTTCGGTGGTAATCATGGCCAAAATAATAAGAATGGACATTTCAAGAAGATGAGATTCAACAATGATGGAAAGACGTCAGCACCAGCACCCGTTGTTAAGGAAGGAGAACGACCACCTATCATATGCTTTAAATGCAGAGGGGAGGGACACATCAGTCCAAACTGCGCGATGCCAGCTAAAACTCTTTCATAGAAAGGTGCTTCTTGTATGTCTATGAAAGTCATGACCATCTCTGATTTTGTCATGGAAGGACTAACTTAGGAAGCTAGGCGTCTCCACCTCTGAGCATACTCTCTGAAAGACTCAATAGACTATTTCTTGATCTTGGTAATTTGATACCGATCAGGAGCCATTTGAGATTAAAAGTTGTATTGGGTGAGGAAAGCGTGTGCTAGCTCTTCCCAACTATGGATCTTTGAATTGTCTAATCTTGTGTACCACGAACGGGCTTCTCCAGTTAGACTTTTTTGGAACAGTTGCATTCTGAGTTTTTCATCCTCTGCATAAGATCCCAGTTCTCCAATAAACACCTTTAGATGTGTGTAAGGATCTCCTAACCCGTCATATTTTTCAAAGTCAGGAGTCTTAAATTTTTCTTGATAATGAATACCAGGGAAAATACACAAATCAGCATATGAAACACTCCCGTGTGTTCCAATTCCTTTGATAGTGCGAAGAGTCTCTTCCATTTGGAGGACTTTCTTTTTGATGTCACCAGTATATGGATCTCCAGTGGGATGGGCAACATCATGAGTTTTGTTGGTCGGATCCAACTGCAGTTTAGGTATTGTAATGACCTGGGTTCCTCCTTGTGTGGAGGATTCAGCATGTATGGGTATTTTTTGACCCTGTGTAGACTGGTGTAATTCTTTTAGTAGAACAGCCAAATCTATAATCTGTTTGCTTAATCCGTCGAATTCTTTGCGAGAAACTGGATTAAGTTCGGTCTGGTCGGATGACGACATGATTGACTGTAGGCATGTTGCCTTTTTGGACTTTGAACGGGTGGTAGGTCCGATTGATTCCCTGCAAAAGACTTGCATAGTTTAGTCTTTATGGAAGGTGGATAATAACATGCTATGTGACGTGTCCAGTTTAGAAATTTTATCCTGCAAAACGGATGTCAGCTGTTTGTAGCATGTATGTGTACACATTTCTTCATATTTCTCATTACATAGAGATAGATATGGAAGATAATTATAAGTAATTGAAATGAGAGCATGAAGAGGCTTTCCTCCATTTTGGGTTTATCAGAGGCTAACATATCTTAGGTTACTCTCACGGCTTTTTGGCATGAAGGTTCCCAAATCATCGCAATCTACTTGACGGGAAGTTAATCCGGTCTTTCAACTGGAGCGAATTTGGGTGGTACCTTTCCTGAGCCTCGGAGAATTAGTCTTCTCACGAGTCCAGTAATCAAACACCGACGGGATAGTATCCTGGTAGAGGGACCACACAACATACATTCACATACATCACGTCTTACCGCATAAAAATGATGACATGTGCGTAGCACTAATATCACAAGTAGATATGGTGCGAAGCACTAATATCACAAGTAGTTTATAGTGCGAAGCACTAATATCACAAGCAGTTTATAGTACGAAGCACTAAGTAAGGAAATGCATTCGTACACATTCATCATAAAATGTAAATGCAACATCCACACACAAGCAGATAACAATTTTGAAAAAATTATAATAGCGGCTTAAGTCCTCTTACTGGAGTCCCCAGCAGAGTCGCCACCTGTCGACGTCGGGATTTTTAATTGTCTCTTTCCGTTACTTGTTCTTTGGTGTTCTCCTTTTAGGTGAGATTTGTTTGAAAAAAAATAAGTGAAAAAGGTCCGACATGTATAATGTCGACGATTGGACTATAAGAGTCGACAGTTGGTTTTTTAACTGGTTGTACCAACACAACCGAGAAAAGGTTTGCACATTGACCCAGTGATGTGACACTGCTAAACGGGTCGGTGAAACCGAGATTCATTAGGGTCCGGGGACTTGGTTATGCGTAGGGAAGGTGTTAGGCACCCCCCGACATCCGTGTTACCACGGTGACCGCCTCTTTTCAAGAAAATGTTATCTAAATGTGTGTGTGTGTGGGTTAATGTGTTGTTATTTGGAAGTAGTGCGAGGCCTCGTTTGCACCTATATACACAGGGTTTGAATTTTATGTAAAATTCAATTTTAAGCAAGATATTGCAATGATGTTTTATAAAAGAGGTTTTTCAAACCCTGATGCTCAATAGTAATTGAGACCTTTTACGCTCCCATTTTATTAAGTGCTCGGCTTGATTGATTTTTTTTGACAGATGCGAAGCATCCGTACGAAAATAGTGTACAAAATAATGCCGACTTCCTCGTGGGTATGGAAACCATCTGAGGAAATTCAGACACCGCAGAATAATTTACAAGCTGCTTACAGCTAAAAATGTCCATCACGGGAACCGAATCTAGATCCAATGGGATGAATCTGTGATCACATAATTCCTAAGCACACAGAATACTGCAATTTATATGAAAGCAGTAAGCAGGTATATATATAAAAGTTGTAAATATATATATACAGACATGATAACCAACCACGAAGCACCTCCATGGGGGATCAAAAATATAAATAAAGCTGTAAAAGCTATCAACCGCCACGGAGGAAACTCCAGGCGGGACGAAATGTACAGAAAGCTATAAAAACGGTCAACCACCACGAAGTAAAATCTAGGTGGGACGAAATATATATATATATATATATATATATATAAGCATGTAAACGCATCGGATATAAAACCCAGGCACATCGGACAAAGTCCAATAACAGTTAATATATATAAGTATATATATATATATATTAAAGCAGTAAAAGCACCGGATGTGAAATCCAGGCTCACCGAACAGAGTTCGATAGCAGTTCATACATATAATTATATATATAAGAAAGCCATTAAACGCACCAGACATAAGTCTAGGCTCATCGAATAGAGTTCGACACGCAGTTCATATATATATATATATATATATGTATATACAAACTAAAAATAAACCACGGACCGAAGTTCGGGCAAAAGTGTGCAACATGACTCTCAATGTGAAGAAGGGGGTGTGCAAAGATGAAGAGAAAAACTTTAAAGTATGAAAGAAGGCTTACAGTGGGCTGCCAAAGAAGACTTCAATATCTTTAAAGTGGATAAACACTGGCTTTTGTAGGTATAAAATAAGCTATATGTGAGCTCACAAGTGTTTAAAATGAGAAAGCACTCAGTCTGGGGTGAGTACAGAGCAAATTGGGCAGGGCTTCCTCGCCGTTTTCTCTTACAAAATGGCCACCCCAAGCCCTCTATTTATAGAGGGTGGAGCTGCAGGTGTACCTGCGGCTGAGCCGCAGGTAGACCAGAGGCAACCTGGGTTGGCCCGGGTTTTTCGGGTTGGGTCGTCTTGAAGTACGTGCACTCAGGCACTGTAATGTCCACTCGAACTTTTAGAATTACAATCTGGGCATCCGTTTGAGGTATACAGGACCTATTTCGGACTGCCATTGTCGAGAGTTCTACGATGGTATGGGATTAGAGTTTGTGCGAAGTCATTGAAGATGGGACGGTGCCCTCCGGTCTTCAAGCTTCAACTTTCATCCATTACCCCGCACAGTAGTCACTCGGGATTGGTTAGTCTTGTGGGACACTAGTGCGTAGAGACGTTGAGACGACTTGGCATGTCATCGTGTTGGTCAGATGACGATGTTGCCCCTCACCGGTGTTATCGCCGGATTGGGCTGATAAAGCAGACGTTGCTCAGCTTCGCTGAGATTGGACTGCTGCAATTTGTTGAAGGTCCTCATTGTCATCTTTGAGGTGTGCCTGTCTTCCCGATGTTATCGCCGGGCTGGTACAGTGCATCTCGTTGTGAGCGCCTAGATTGAAGCTGGTTGCATTTGTAACAAGCATTTCCGGGGTTATTGCCGAAATTGCATTCCTTGGGATTATCACCAAGGTTGGTGGCTATTCCCATGGTTGGGACTGAGACTGGATACCTCGGGGTTATCTCCGAGATTAATCAGTCTTCTCTGGTGTGTGTTCCGGTATTGATCTGTATGCCTCGGGGTTATCTCCGAGATTGGAATTGTTACTCCCAGATTGCGATCCGGGGTTAATGCTGAACTTCCGGTAGTATCCGGCATGGATATGGGTCGTCTTTCAGGGTTCCCTCTTAAAAGATGAATCTGCTCTCCTACAATGTTAGTGACAGGTGTACAGAAAATTTCGAGTGTCTACAACGATCTGGGCTCAACAAATTCTTGTCAGAACGTTTCCGGGTTTTCCCAGAAACCCAGAAGTTCAACCTATCACTTGCATGCTCAATTTCCTTTATGTTCTGTTCATGATTTATGTCGTTTAATGGTTTAAATATATAGTATACATGACAAGGAACATTATTATAACAACAAATCAGTAAATCAACATCATAGTTAAAAGATCTAATCCGGTCAACCTATGTCAGAAAACTGTTCTTCACGTTTCTGGAAATTCCCAGAAATACAAGTCATGATCGAGTGGCCTAGTTTGACCACTCACTACGTTCAATCAGTTACTAGTTTAGGGAATATAAAGGCCATGATATAAAGTCCAGATCACAAGTTACAATCTAGTTAGAAAAATAACCTCAAACCTTCAATCATCTGACATATCTTGGCCTTCAAAACTCATGTCAGACGCTGAAAACCCATTTCTGGGTTACCCAGAAAAGGCCAGGTCAATGCCGGTCAACGACTTTTGACCGTTAATAACTACCAATCTATACATCAAATGACTCTGATTCTTTTTGCAGAATAAAGACCACATTACAAGCTACACATAACAAGTTAAAAACAACAAAACTCATAACCGGCCAAAAATCTGTGGCCACTGACATTCGTTGTCAGGCCACAGTTTAATTTTTTTTCCAGATTTAAGAAATCTTTAATTTTGAGCACTTAGATGATATGGATCTACAAGATATCAACCCAGATCACTTAAATAGACTACAAACAACATGTTTTAAAAATCAATTATAAGATCTAACATCAAATCATAGAATTTTTAAGTTAGGGTTCTTTAATACCTTTTTGCACCTTGATTCTTGATTTCTTGCTTCTGATTTGATGTTGGTGTTCGTGGGGCTTGATTTGTGACTGATCTAACACTAGAATTTCGTGGGTTTGAGCTTGAGAGAATATGGCTAAGTGTTTGTTGCACAAATAAGGTAATAATACATTTTCTCTCTCTTAATCTATGCAATTAAATTGATGCAATGAACTTGGCTACTGAATTGAATCTGATGTGCTGCTATTGTAGCTCATAGCTAGGTTAGGAAAATGATGACTTGCAAGATTTGATAAGATCTCCTGACAATAATACACCAAATAGGATAAAAAGGGCACTTTGGTAAATTTATTTTAATTTTAAGGACATTCTTGTCCAATGTGCTTGAATCTAGGGTTTAATCACTAAATTTTAAATCTTAAGGTTTCCCAAATAATTTCTAGGATTTGAAAAATTAAAATTAAAGGGTAATAAAAGTTTTATTAAACACACTAATTTAAAATTAGGGTTTTTAATAGAAAATTAGAGTTTTTAAATTAGGGTTCCTTAATATCATTAGGGTTCCCAAATTAACAAGTAGGGTTTCCTAATTATCATTATAATTTACTAAAATAATAATTAGGGTTTTCCAATAATAATTAGGGTTCCTCCTAATTACAAAAAATCTATAATACGCAATAAATTTCATATAACACAATTACTACACAGTCTCGAACTCATAACTGAGTTTAACAATTAGGGTTTAACAACATGATATAAGGGTTCTGACATAATTTATCATAATTGACCAACCATTATCAGTCTACACTTATACAGTACATATTTATAGCACTGAAAAATTAAAATATAATTAATATTATATTATTATTCTCATCCTTTGATAAAAATCCAAATTTAGGGTTTGGATTCTATATTTGATTTATCCTTCATATGCAACATCAATAATTAAGCTAAAATAATTAACTTAAATATTCTGAAAAATTTCATATAATAAAATATTTATTATTATAATTCTAATAATCATTTCATATGTTATTTAAATAATATAAATTCATGTTTTTATGGAAAATAATTAATAAAACATTTATGCTTACAAAAATTAATTACTATCAGAATATAATTTGTAATGATCAAAAATTCTAAAATTATTTATATTTTTTCAGGTACTAAATATATTTGTATTTATCATACACATTACTAAACACTTATTATCATCATTAAAATAAATAAATAAATAAATTTATATGCAAAATTTTTTATTTATTTTATATTGAAAATATCGAGTTATTATAGATGACTTTCATCATAATATAAACATGAAGATGATGACAATAATATAAGAATTCAATTAAATGAAAGCAAATGATAAATTTTTAAAGATTCATAATTTAATTTATCCAGAAATCAATAACGTCCAAATTGTCAACATGATACTGCTTTATGGAGTAAAATTCAAGAATAATATTGTATCAAAAATAATTTAAACCGAAAAGGAATCAATTTTTGTCATGAAAAGTACCTCGAGTAAATAGTAACCGAGTGAATAGTACTCTGTGAATAGTAACTTCGGGAATAGTAATCCCGTGAATAGTACTCCAGTATAAAATGTTAAAACTTATCAAGAATGCTCAAAATAATATTTTCATGAAAAGATACTGAATGAAGCGCAAATATCAAGGATATTCTACTAATTTCATGGAGTATAGAAGCCAAAACTTTAAACAAATGAGTATAGAATTCACAATCTAAAACGAAATAATATTACTTACATACTATAGAGTTGGAAGAAAATATTATTTCAAGTGAATATTGAACAAAAATAACATCTGTTACCTTGAAAAGAGGATTATTCCAACACGTATAGCGGGGATATTCTTGAAGAAAACTTTCAGTATTTTCTAAACTCAAAGTTTTCTAAAACTCGAAAGAAATACGCTTAATATTATAGAAGAAGAATTCTCTGATTCTGGTGTGATTTTAAATTCTAACTAAGCATCCTATTTATAGGAGAATGGAAGGGGCACTGTTAAGAATTTTTCACGGACGCAACATTCAAAAATTCACGGGCTGAAATCATTCAATGCACGAATGACTAAATCTTCAAGTAAAACAAAAACAAAACAAAATATATATATATATATATATATATATATATATATATATATATATATATATATATTCATTACATGCCTTATACGGCACTTACTTCCACCCACCAAAACCTACACCAATTCTTCAAACACACACATATTATAACATATATTCCATCCACCCACCAATTTATCTTACAAACATATACTCACGGGTACATACTTTATGTATATTATATATATAACTTATATAATATGCACCTATATATATATATATATATATATATATGTATATATATATATATATATATGTATATATATATATATGTATATATTTTGAAAAATGGGTAAATGGGGGTCCAAATAATGAGCAAATTTATAACAAATACTTCATAAAAATTCCCTCAATATTTTTAACAACGTTCATTCATATTATTATAACTCGCAATATTAACAACAAGGTCGTTCCCAGGAAAGAGGGGGCATTCTGATAAGGATTTCTCCATATTGGCGCGCAATTAGATGACCATACCTCTCCTTAACAGAACTTCTAGACATTGTTAATTATACAAATAATAATATGAATAAATTATCATCTCAATTATTGATTTAATAATATAAAATATTATGCAGATGATACTGTGACAATAATAAAATCAATAATATAAGAGATATAATGCAGCAATTACTGTAGCAATAATTGAGCATAACTGACTAACTTTTCACGTAAGCATCAATAATTAATACCGTGTGCTACTATACAACCACGCATATTACTGTACTTTTATCACCGGGTATTTCAATAGTTTTAACAGTAAAAACTTCTGCCGTTATTTTCATAAAAAGATATTTCTGTCGTTTTCTCATTTCGACAATAATTATGTTGTGGGGTCCACTAATTATTGTGACGTCGTACGAATATTCCCTGTTAAAAACGAATATTCTCCGACCAATCGAATATAATATAACAACCTGCGTACTTTGCCAAATTTATAAATATTACCCACAACTATAACATTATATCAAATTTACTCCTTAATATTCAAAAATGATATTTATAGAAAATTCATCTTTATTCATAAAAGGTAGGGTCTTACAACGTCCCCTTCTTATGAAATTTTGCCCTCAAAATTAGGGTACATACCTGGTATGATGAAGAGGTGAGGATACCTTGATCTCATTTCAGATTCTAACTCCCAGATCATTTCCTCAACATCGTGGTTTCTCCACAAAACTTTGACTTGAGGTATAACCTTGGAGCGTAAAATATGTTCCTTCTTATCCAAGATTTTAATAGGAACCTCGTCATACGTTAAATCTTCCGCTATTTCGTCCGGTTCCAACTCAATAATGTGATTTGGGTCTTGCACATATTTACGTAACATGTATATGTGAAAAACATTATGAACACGAGACATACTTGGCGGTAAAACAAGTCCATAGGCCACAGTTCCTACTCGGTCAAGGATTTTAAATGGGCCAATGAATCGAGGATTGAGCTTTTCTCTCTTTCTAAATCTTGTAACTCCTTTCCATGGAGCCACACGTAACAACACATGATCTTCAATATTGAATTCCACGTCTTTTCGATGAAGATCAACATAACTCTTTTGTCGATCTTGTGGGTTTTTATACGTTGTCAGATCATTTGAATCTTTTTCGTAGTCATATATACCAACTCCGATCCCAACAACGTTGCTTCACCCACCTCATCCCAGCATACTGGAGAACGACACTTTCTTCCATACAACACCTCAAATTGAGTCATGCCAATACTTACTTGATAACTATTGTTGTAGGAAAACTCCACCAATGGTAAGAACTTGTTCCAACTTCCCTTGAAATCAAGGACATAGAGTCTTAAAAGATCCTCCAGAGTTTGAATAGTCATCTCCGACTGCCCATCCGTTTGAGGATGATATGCCAAACTAAATCGTAAATCTATGCCCATAGCTTTTTGCAAACTAACCCAAAATCTTGAAGTGAATCTTGGGTCTCGATCAGAAACTATGGATACTGGCATACCATGCAATCTTACAATCTTGTTTATGTACACACGAGCAAGACGTTCAAGTGTATAAGTTTCACGTATTGGTAAGAAATGAGCAGACTTGGTCAAACTATCAACAATGACCCAAATCACATCTATGCCTTAAGAAACCTTGGGAAGACCAGTAACGAAATCCATGGTAATGTGCTCCCACTTCCATTCTGGAATTTCAAGTGGTTGCAATGGACCTTTTGGCACTTGATGCTCCGCCTTGACATGTTGACAAGATAAAAACCTTGAGATAAACTTTGCGATCTCTCTCTTTATATTGCTCCACCAAAATGTATGTCGAAGATCACGATACATTTTGGTACTCCCAAGATGGATTGCAAACGGTGTGTTGTGCGCCTCCATCATGATTTTATACTTTAAATCAGGGTCGTTAGGAACACTAAGTCTAGAGTTGACTCGTAGTATTCCTTCTTCATCGATTCTTGCTTCTGGGATAGCGCCTTCTTGCACTTTCTTCCTCATACGCATCAGCTCCAGATCTTTAACTTGAGCAGCTTTAATTATATCAATTAAAGTTAGTTCTACTCATATGTTTGTCATCATGTGGGTCCTTGAAGTCTTTAACTCTATCTCCATCCTTTGCAAGTCATACAAAATGGGCCTTTGCGTTGACAATAACGCACTCGTACCTGCATATGATCTTCTACTCAATGTGTTAGCTACTACGTTCGCTTTTCCTGGATGGTATTGAATAGTATGATCATAATCTTTCAACAGTTCGAGCCAACGTCGTTGCTACATGTTGAGTTCCTTTTGAGTGAATAAATATTTGAGGCTTTTATGATCTGTATAGATCTCTACTTTCTCCCTATACAGGTAATGCCTCTAAGTTTTAAGTGCGAAGACAACAACTGCCAACTCTAGATCACGAGTAAGATAATTTCTCTCATATTCTTTGAGTTGTCGAGAGGCATAAGCTATGACTTTCTTATGTTGCATGAGAACACATCCTAACCCTTTGCCCGAAGCATCACTGTAGATGACAAATCCCTCCGAGCCAGATGGTATTGTTAGAACAGGTGCTGAAATGAGTCTCCTCTTGAGTTCTTGAAAACTCTTCTCAAATTCCTCGCTCCAACCAAATATTGTATCTTTCCGAGTCAGCTGAGTTAATGGAGTAGCGATTCGAGAAAACCCTTCTACGAATCTCTGATAATAACCAGATAAGCCGAGAAAGCTACGTACTTCAGTCACTGATTTGATTGCTCCCAGCTTTGAATTGCTTCAATCTTTGCCAGGTCAATAGATATTTCGTGATTTGATATCACGTGCATACTATTTCCTCAAGCCAGAACTCGTATTTCTTCAACTTGGCATATAACTTTTTTTCACGAAGCTTTTAGAGTATCAACCTCAAGTGTTGCTAATGATCTTCACGAATTTTGGAGTAAATGAGGATGTCATCAATAAAGACAACCACAAAATGATCCAAATATTCCTTGAATACTCGGTTCACTATATCCATGAAGGCAGCACGAGCATTAGTCAATCAAAAAGACATAACCAAAAATTCATAATGACCGTACCGAGTTTTGAAAGTCGTCTTTGGAATGTCATCAGTTTTAATCTTCAATTGGTGATATCCAGAACGAAGATCAATCTTTGAAAAGAATTTGGCGCCTTGCAACTGGTCAAATAAGTCATCAATGCGAGGCAACGGGTATCTATTTTTGACAGTGACATGGTTCAACTCCCTATAATCAATACAAAATCGCATACTCCCACCTTTCTTCTTTACGAATAGAACAGGAGCCCCCCAAGGAGACGTACTAGGACGAATGAAACTGATGTCTAACAATTCCTATAGTTGGGTCTTTAACTCCTGAAGTTCAATAGGGGCCATTCGATATGGGGCTTTGAAAATGGGTTTTGTATTGGGTTCAAGGTCGATACAAAATTTAATTTCACGCTCTGGGGGTAGGCCAGGAAGTTCTTCAGAGAATACGTCAGAAAATTTATTAACAATAGAAATATCATTCAAAACTGACGTATTTTTGTTTAAATCCGCGACGAGCTAAGAAAGCTTGACATCCGTTTTTCAATAAATGAATAGATTTATGGCTTGAGATGACAATGATTGATTTTAAGGGTTTGGTTACTTGAATTCACATAATAGGTTGGTTAGGAATATGAAAGCTATCAACCTTACGAAAATAATCAATTTTTGCATGATGAGTAGTTAACCAATCAATCCCTAGAATTACGTCAAATGCAAGTATTTTCAAGGAAATAAGATCGACATGTAATGTGAGGGTACCGATTTTAACCAAACAAGACTTATAAACAGTGGATGTAATGAAGGTTTCTCCCAATGGAGTTTCAATAGATAAGTCAAAGTCTAATGTCTCTGGAGTCAAATTTAAACGTTGAGTGCAAGTAGGAGAAATAAAAGAATGGATAGAACTGTTATCAAATAAGGTATATACTTCGCTAGAGTTTATGCTAAGCTTACCAATGATGACCTCGTTCGTGTTCCTTGCTTTCTAAAAGGTCACGATAAACGATCTCCCTTGAACTACTGGTTTTGACTTGTCTGGGACGGCATTTGGTGTCACCATTCTAACTGGACTTGGCTTCCCTGTACGACAAAATCTAGCTAGGTGACCTTTTATTCCACAATTGTAACACATTTTGGACTGCTGCGCACAGTTTGGACTGATGTGTCCCTCCCCTCCGCATTTAAAGCATATGATAGGTGGTCGTTCTCCTTCCTTAACAACGGGTGTTGGTGCTAACGTCTTTCCATCATTGTTGAATCTCTTCTTCTTGAAATGTCCACTTTTATTGTCTTAGCCATGATTACCACAGAAGTGGTTACCATTTCTGGCATGTTGATTCCCTCCACGTTTGTTGTCACCGCTTCGATGACTGCTACCACTGGTATTATCATTTTGTCAGCTGCTTTCTCTTGGTTGGGTTGACTCGTTATAGCGCTCCAATAACTGAGCCCTATTAACAACATCTGAATACAAACACAGTTTGTGAGAAATTAGATATTGACGTATCTCTGGTTTCAAACTTCTTAGAAACATCCGCGTTATTCTCTTCTCATTATCAACCAAGTGGGACACAAACCGGGATAACTCGGCAAATTTAGCTTCGTACTGCGACACGGTCATATTGTTCTACTCCAACTTGATGAACTCTACCTCCTTTGTGTGACGAATACTTTCGGGAAAGTACTTGTCGTTGAATAGTTCTTGGAACTTCTCCCAAGACATCTTCAGTGCGGCAGGTTGAGTACGCTTTACCAATTCCCACCAGTAATTTGCCTCTCTTCGCAACATAAAGGTGGCAAAGGGAACCTTTTGCTCCTCGAAGCATCCCAAGACATCAAATATCTTGGTGATCTATTTTATCCACGTCTCCGCCTTAAGTGGTTTTAGCTCTCCAATAAACTCCGGTGGTCCCAGCTCCTTGAACTGCTTAGCGGTGACCGTCCGAGTGTTGCCAGTGTTTCCACCTGCATTTTGGACAGGAGCCGCTCTCGCCTGATGTTGCATGAATTGCATAAAGCCTTTGAACATTCCATCGTTCATCATTTGATTGGTGTTGTTGTTTACCTAAGGATTATTGTTTTCTTGTTGCACATTATCCTGGGTATTAATTTGTGGTGACTCAACAGTCTTCTGTGCTCCATTGCTATTTTCAATATTCTCGGATGTCATTTTTAAATACTGCCACAAAATAAGGGTTAATTGACAAACCACATATTATCCCTATACTCTTATCGACCAATTAAATACCAATTAAACTTAGGTAGGTCATACTAGTGAAGGAATTCCTCATCTCTCCCTTCCTAGTTCTTGTCTCACATCTCAGCCAGGGATCATATCCCTAAGCTTTGATACCAACTGTGACTCCCCCAAAATAGGTATTCATCACCCATTCCGAGTCACCAAATACATGGTACTAAATACAAATACAAACTTAAATATACAACATGAGCTGTGAGTTTTAATACAAATATTGTCTTCTAGACAGTATTCAAACTCAAAATAAGTCCTCAATACATTTATTATCACACTATTTCACATAATAGTGAGGACTACTAATGCAAATATATGGACCGTCACTCCGTTCCCCAACTAGTCCCAACTATATTCTCATTTCCTGAAGAGAACAATGAAAGCAAAGGGTGAGCTCAACTAGCCCAGTAAGAAATATTATGACTAAGATAATGCAGAATAAATTATCGTTAGCGTTCAACAATGTTAAACTGATAGAATATAATAGACAACAAGTTTAACTGTAGCGAAACAAGTAATCCATTAGAAGAGTCAAGCAGAGCATAAAATCTACTATCTTCTATGATTTAAAAGGTTTATCATCTATTTTATCGTTGATACTCAGCTTAATAAATAATCCACATCATCGAATCACCCTTGCACTACAGCCAATGATATTCTTTAGTATCACGGCCACAAATTATCCATGCACTACGGGCCAAGGATATTCGTGTATTCATCAATGGTCATGATCATGCCAATAACTGTCCATCAATGCACTACATGCCAATGAGGACTTTTACCACATCTCTTTTAACATTACGGTCATGATTATACCGAATAATCTCTGGTCATAATCATTCCAAGTCCATCTATGCTCTACGGCCACAGATGACTTTCATCATAATATAAACATGAGGATGATTACAATGATATAAGAATTCAATTAAATGAAAGCAAAGGATAAATTTTTAAAAATTCATAATTTAATTTATCCAGAAATCAATAACGTCAAAATTGTCAACATGATACTGCTTTGTGGAGTAAAATTCAAGAATAATATTGTATCAAAAATGATTTGGACCGAAAAAGAATCAATTTTTGTCATGAATAGTACCCCGGGTGTGTAACGACCCCAAAATCTATACAATTTAAATCCCGATTTCGGTCGTTAACCATACATTCAACCTCTAAATAATACATCATTATTCGATGTTAAACTTAATAAAATTGCGGAATATTTAAAACTTTTATACATTTCCTTCTTTCTTGCCCTGAATCGCAACCATTACATTACATCTCTTTGATTCAATCTTATATCATGAATCGTTACAACAAAATGACTATACAAAGTCTTACATCATAACTAAATATCCATATACATTGGATAGCTCAACTTACAATTCAACAACATGTTACGTTCAAAATATGAAATACATTTCTCATAAAACATAAGTAATCTTCGTGAATATAGATCTCTATAACTCACATAGCACGTATCTTTACCTTAAAATCTT
Organism: Panax notoginseng; assembly: GCA_016801055.1. Lineage (NCBI taxonomy): Eukaryota > Viridiplantae > Streptophyta > Magnoliopsida > Apiales > Araliaceae > Panax > Panax notoginseng. The sequence continues at coordinate 147,452,088 of CM029018.1, read as the reverse complement.
GACCTGCAAAAGTGGTTATTTCCAAGAGTGAGCTCGACAGCCCAACAAAGTCTAACAGTTTTCATGCATCACATAACACATAATAACATGCTCGATATACATCTCATTAAAGTAACATGGCATGCATGCTTTTAATTCACATAGCAAATATAAAGATTGAGTTCCTTACTCAATCATCATTACGTAGCCAAAACAATGTAGTCATATATTGACTTTAACATTTCATGATTCAACATGCTTAACATATCATGCAATTTAAAACAGTTCATCAAGTCCACGTAGAAAATAGGAACCGAAAGACTTACCTTGATCGTTGTTTACCAATAATAGCTTAACAGCTTACAGTTATCTGCACTTCACGTGCCCTACACAATTATATAATCATACACATCAACTATTAATCACATAACAACACATAGCAATTGTAATGTAAACTCTACTCCATATCTCATAATCTTTCCTATTAATAAATACACAATGGTCAATTAGATTGTGTTAACTTTTCGACTTATGACTCACTATATTTCTTCTTAGTCAAACTCGAAGTTCAAGTGCTTAAGTCTTGCTAGGACTACTTATTGGTTTTATATTAAACCCATTCCATATTTTATAATATCCATTTCAATGGAATTGAAACACTTTTTAAGTTTATTAACACTTGGCACGGCGTTTCGACGTTCAATCGTCACACACCCGATTTGCCTCTCTTGTGTATGCTTAATATGCTTCTATAACTTATCTAATACATTATTTATTAATGTTAAGCATCATTATATTTACTAAGATTCATTTTTTATAACTTAGGACATCATCTTTTACGGTCTGGAGCACTACACATGCATATGTGCATGCCCGACACCCTCCGATTGCCTCCGAAAACACAACAGTCCTACAGATGACCATTTTAACCTATCCTAATGACCTCAAATTGAAAAACTTAAAGAACAAAAGTTATAGGTCTACTCGTCCTCGTTCCGAATCATCTTGAATTACCGCAATCGAAGTTCGTATGAGGAAGTTATGACCATTTTACTACAGGAGGTTAAAACTGTCCAAGTCAGACTTCTGTCCCCGCGCTGGGGCGCGAGGACTAAGCCAACTAGTGGCGCTGGGGCGCGAGATTGGCGCTGGGGCACAAATTTCAGCGCTGGGGCGCCAACTTCTGGCGCTGGGGCGCAAATTTTGGCGCCGGGGCGCGATTTTTGGCGCTGGGGCTCAAATTTTGGCGCTGGGGCGCCGAAACTTGCAGAACCCAACCACAAAGAACAAAACAACGCTACTGTCTTTATTTTTAACAGCAATTAACCCCAAATAACATGTATAACTTGTATAAATTACACATATACACACTACCCAACATGCATATACTAGTTTTAACACAATTAATCAACAATACTAGGAAACTAAATATTTGAAAACACTGTTTTAAAAACCAAAACTCCATTATCGATATATAAAATACAGTAAACTATAATTCCATGGTTATAACCAATTTGATTCCTTTAAACTACGAATTTTCTAAAATTCATACCAAATAAACATACATGACCTTCAACTTCATAACTAGCATACACGAATTTCTTTGTTATCATGCAAAACACATATTCGTATATTTATTTTTCACTGTAAAACCAAGTTCTCTTTCTCAATGAACTTAATTTAGCATACAATCCATATACATATATATATATACTAATACTACCAATCACAATTACAGATAACTTCCTAACCAATTATAAAACATGGTTTATAGGAATTTTGGTAAAAACCTTATACACAGTGAAAAACAAAATTACGGAGAGCGCAAAAATATGCTAACACATATATTTAACTATAACATAAAGGTTATAGGAAGAATACCTTTTTGAAGCTAAGACAAAATCTCTGCTAACCACTGAGAAAAACTTTGAAACACAGAACTCTCTCTCTCAATCACAAATTCTTTTCTTTTCTCTTAAAACCTTTTCTGTCAACTTCTATTTTTTTCTTGAGCCAAATACAATATGTGTAACATAAAATAACACCAACGTACTAGTTTTAAAACGTATAAAACCGACGCCACACTTATTACCCTAATAATATATCGGTTACCATATATATATATATATATATATATATATATATATATATATATATATATATATTATTTATTTAACTAATTTAAATTCAAAAGAAATTCAAAAGCCATAAGGCTTTGTTTGGAAAACCATTAAAATTTAAATGATTAATATACTTAAACCTTGTTTGGCAAAACTAAATTAAAATTACTTTAATTTATTTTAATAACTCTTTATAATATAGTTATTTGTCACACTTCTTTTAATTAAGTTTTCATACTTAATTTAATTAATTCTAATAACAATTCATTGCATAATATAATAATTTATTTAATCATTATAAACTCTCTAACTTAATTATTAAATTAAATTAGATTACTATTTCAAAATAATTACTTTCCTTAACTCATTAATTATTTATTAAACAAATAAATAATCAATTCACATCAAATAAATTAAACAAATACTTATTTAATGATAAACGCATCCATTAAATATTTATATAATTTAATAAATATTTAAATAATATAATAAAAATCTGGATTGTTACATCATTCCCTCCTTACAAGGATTCTGTCCTCAGAATCACAACTCAAGCCACTCATTCGTTACAATCTTCCCTACTTACAAAGATTCTGTCCCCAGAATCGAAGACACAAATTAAACAAATAACTCGGAGAAATCTTTCATCATTTTATCTAAATATAGATTTTATATTTTCTACTACATTCATTATCTTAACAAATTCTAGGTTTCATTTCATAACTTTCACTTAAACTCAATTATATCCTGAGTATTATATATCTTTTAACCCATTCATTTCCTTTTCTAAGGATCGTAATCATCAACACTCGGGATATTATATTCACCCTTTCTTCTAAGCATTTCTTCCTCGAAATTTTATTTATTAATATTTATTCATTCATCTATCAAAGTAGATTTTACGTTAATACTATATTCATTTCTTGTGTTCTATAACTACTTCTTTCCACAAAGATCATTCTACAATTATTAACTTTTTTATTAAAAATTTCACAAATTTCTTTGATAACTCATCCCCTTCTCATTTCAAAATCTCTTTTCTCACTTAATCAACACATTCATCATTCAGTGTTGCATTCCACGACTTACTTCTTTCTAAGGAATATTTTCCTTTTTCACTTCCATCTTGCAGAATAAAAAGAATTTTCCACAATTGTTCAATAATTGGGAAGTAGTTTGAATAACTCAGGAATTTAATAGATTCCAAATCATGCTGAGGGTCATAAGACCACGAACTATGTCCACAGTTGCAAGTAATCTTTCAACTTCAACTTTAACAGTCATAAGACTATAAGGACCTCCGTACTTAGGGTGTTAAGACCTTCGTACGATGTATTGTGTACAAACATTTAAACGCTATGCATATGTCCATAGTTATAAGTAATCTTTCAACTTAAACTTTAACAGTCATAAGACTATAGGGACTCCTCGTACTTAGGGTGATCAGCCCTTCGTACAATGTATTGTGCACAAACATCTCAACGCCTCCGCGTAATCCCCTATAAAAGGGTTGTTCATCTCAGCTTTTCAACATCTGAATCCGTACCAAAACAATTTGGTTTGGCGTAACTTCTCAAGAAACTCTTGAATTTCATGAACATCTTTCAATATTTGTCTAGCTGAATCAAATTGCATAGACCTCTACAATAACTCGGACATTAAACGAAATATACATATATATACATACATATGTATTCTCATATCTTAAAGAAATCTCAAAAATCTTCTTCTTTTTTTTGACGTCATGATACCGCACTGTATTTACAGTCCGTTGAGGATTCCGTCATTTGGTGATTTTATCATACTACATCATACCATAGTGGGTTGACGATCCTTAGATCACGTCCAACACTAGGTAATACTGCATTGATGACTCCATCGTTTTTATCATCTTTGCACCAGGTTACATGATGCATTAATGATATAAAATACATTTTGATATATTGCAAATCATTTTTGTCTAGCCGAAGTAATTAGCATAGACATACGAATAACAGTATTGTTGTTAAAACTCATTGGTTCCATCATTTGATCCAACGTTTTTCAAGAAAATAAAAGTGTAAGCATTAGCACGAAGTCAATAAATTTCGAAAGTCTAGTATAGCTAGTAGATTTAGAATACCTATGCTTCCACCATCAACTCCACTTTCTATAATGATCCATTGCTTAATTAGTCTATCTATTCCTATCATCCTCAATACTCCATTTACACTTATCTATACCCAGTTCGTCAAACTTACCACACGTTATGAGTTCAGGAACTTGCCACAATCATATGAGTTTAAGAACTTATCCTAGTCAGACCATAGGCGTCCATTCGCTGAGGGGTTCAAAAATATACCATATAATTATGAGTCACGAACCTACCATAAGTATGAGTTTTAAGAACTCGCACTTAATCTTACAATATTCTCTAACTAGACTCTACCTATCTGTTATACACATGAGAAAAGAATCACCTTCTCAACAGGCATATATCAAATAGCGCGACACAAACATTCCAATGATTATCAATGTGATAAACTGAGTGCAAGTACAAAACCCTCGCCCATACAAAGGTTTGTACAACTCAGCCATCACATGAGTCCTCAATTGAAATCCCACCTAACCCTATCTTTCTTTTAACTTGGTCTTTGCTCGATATGAATTCCTTATATCACATCATCTATAACTCCTCATGAGTTATCTCATACTATTTCATAGTACACCATCTTCATAGCATTAAGCTATAATCATTCAAACATTACAGACCATCTTTCTTTTATAACTTAAACAGATCACGTCGTGACCTTATTCTATAATCATCTCCCTTAAAATTCTTTTGTTAACTCGTGATCGTTTTGTTTTACGATCCTCATTCTTTCTCTTTTTCAACATTTACGACATTATTCGCTATCTTGGGTTTTTTTTTATCTTTATATCTCTTCAAGATTCTTCTTTGAATCTTCTTGTTTATATAACAATTCTTCCTTTAAGAATTTCTAACTTCATTTACATTGCTCAACATTTCATTCAAGTTCTACACTTTCATCATACGTATCCACTTTCTACACTTGGTACACATCGAGTCTCTAACAGTTTCAATATGGTACGCTGAGTGGTTTCTCACAAACAACCAACAAACTAGGTTCCGAGTTGCTAGTTCGTATATACCTCCGCTCCATGAAGGAATTGTTTAGCCCAGGTACCATACATCAACTATTAAAGAGTACAATTGTACCACACTTAGACATAACTCTCTATTCATAACTTCTTTATCATTCTCTTTTTATAGACATTGTCTATTTATTATCACCTTACATCCTTATTATTGGAGTTGGGTAACCCCACATTTATATTCCTTATAACTCTGCGAGATTCTTCTTTGAATCCTTTCACGCAAATTTAAATCCCCTCTTTATAAATTGCTTAAATTACTTCTTATTGTTCAAACTCTATTTGAGCTTATTCGTTCATTATCTTCACCTCTCTTTTCTAAGGTTATAGCATACGGTACTCCTACCTAAGGTTTATAACCTACAGCTTTGATACCAACTGTAACGACCCCAAAATCTATACAATTTAAATCCCGATTTCGGTCGTTAACCATACATTCAACCTCTAAATAATACATCATTATTCGATGTTAAACTTAATAAAATTGCGGAATATTTAAAACTTTTATACATTTCCTTCTTTCTTGCCCTGAATCGCAACCATTACATTACATCTCTTTGATTCAATCTTATATCATGAATCGCTACAACAAAATGACTATACAAAGTCTTACATCATAACTAAATATCCATATACATTGGATAGCTCAACTTACAATTCAACAACATGTTACGTTCAAAATATGAAATACATTTCTCATAAAACATAAGTAATCTTCGTGAATATAGATCTCTATAACTCACATAGCACGTATCTTTACCTTAAAATCTTGACCTGCAAAAGTGGTTATTTGCAAGAGTGAGCTCGACAGCCCAACAAAGTCTAACAGTTTTCATGCATCACATAACACATAATAACATGCTCGATATACATCTCATTAAAGTAACATGGCATACATGCTTTTAATTCACATAGCAAATATAAAGATTGAGTTCCTTACTCAATCATCATTACGTAGCCAAAACAATGTAGTCATATATTGACTTTAACATTTCATGATTCAACATGCTTAACATATCATGCAATTTAAAACAGTTCATCAAGTCCACGTAGAAAATAGGAACCGAAAGACTTGCCTTGATCGTTGTTTACCAATAATAGCTTAACAGCTTACAGTTATCTGCACTTCACGTGCCCTACACAATTATATAATCATACACATCAACTATTAGTCACATAACAACACATAGCAATTATAATGTAAACTCTACTGCATATCTCATAATCTTTCCTATTAATAAATACACAATGGTCAATTAGATTGTGTTAACTTTTCGACTTATGACTCACTATATTTCTTCTTAGTCAAACTCGAAGTTCAAGTGCTTAAGTCTTGCTAGGACTACTTATTGGTTTTATATTAAACTCATTCCATATTTTATAATATCCATTTCAATGGAATTGAAACGCTTTTTAAGTTCATTAACACTTGGCACGGCGTTTCGACGTTCAATCGTCACACACCCGATTTGTCTCTCTTGTGTATGCTTACTATGCTTCTATAACTTATCTAATACATTATTTATTAATGTTAAGCATCATTATATTTACTAAGATTCATTTTTTATAACTTAGGACATCATCTTTTACGGTCTGGAGCACTACACATGCATATGTGCATGCCCGACACCCTCCGATTGCCTCCGAAAACACAACAGTCGTACAGATGACCATTTTAACCTATCCTAATGACCTCAAATTGAAAAACCTAAAGAACGAAAGTTGTAGGTCTACTCGTCCTCGTTCCGGATCATCTTGAATCACCTCAATCGGAGTTCGTATGAGGAAGTTATGGCCATTTTACTACAGGAGGTCAAAACTCTCCGAGTCACACTTCTGTCCCCGCGCTGGGGCGCGAGGACTAAGCCAACTAGTGGCGCTGGGGCGCGAGATTGGCGTTGGGGCACAAATTTCAGCGCTGGGGCGCCAACTTCTGGCGCTGGGGCGCGAATTTTGGCGCCGGGGCGCGATTTTTGGCGCTGGGGCTCAAATTTTGGCGCTGGGGCGCCGAAACTTGCAGAACCCAACCACAAAGAACAAAACAACGCTACTGTCTTTATTTTTAACAGCAATTAACCCCAAATAACATGTATAACTTGTATAAATTACACATATACACACTACCCAACATGCATATACTAGTTTTAACACAATTAATCAACAATACTAGGAAACTAAATATTTGAAAACACTGTTTTAAAAACCAAAACTCCATTATCGATATATAAAATACAGTAAACTATAATTCCATGGTTATAACCAATTTGATTCCTTTAAACTACGAATTTTCTGAAATTCATACCAAATAAACATACATGACCTTCAACTTCATAACTAGCATACACGAATTTCTTTGTTATCATGCAAAACACATATTCGTATATTTATTTTTCACTGTAAAACCAAGTTCTCTTTCTCAATGAACTTAATTTAGCATACAATCCATATACATATATATATATACTAATACTACCAATCACAATTACAGATAACTTCCTAACCAATTATAAAACATGGTTTATAGGAATTTTGGTAAAAACCTTATACACAGTGAAAAACAAAATTACGGAGAGCGCAAAAATATGCTAACACATATATTTAACTATAACATAAAGGTTATAGGAAGAATACCTTTTTGAAGCTAAGACAAAATCTCTGCTAACCACTGAGAAAAACTTTGAAACACAGAACTCTCTCTCTCAATCACAAATTCTTTTCTTTTCTCTTAAAACCTTTTCTGTCAACTTCTATTTTTTTTCTTGAGCCAAATACAATATGTGTAACATAAAATAACACCAACGTACTAGTTTTAAAACGTATAAAACCGACGCCACACTTATTACCCTAATAATATATCGGTTACCATATATATATATATATATATATATATATATATATATATATATATATATATATATATATATATATATATATATATATTATTTATTTAACTAATTTAAATTCAAAAGAAATTCAAAAGCCATAAGGCTTTGTTTGGAAAACCATTAAAATTTAAATGATTAATATACTTAAACCTTGTTTGGCAAAACTAAATTAAAATTACTTTAATTTATTTTAATAACTCTTTATAATCTAGTTATTTGTCACACTTCTTTTAATTAAGTTTTCATACTTAATTTAATTAATTCTAATAACAATTCATTGCATAATATAATAATTTATTTAATCATTATAAACTCTCTAACTTAATTATTAAATTAAATTAGATTACTATTTCAAAATAATTATTTTCCTTAACTCATTAATTATTTATTAAACAAATAAATAATCAATTCACATCAAATAAATTAAACAAATACTTATTTAATGATAAACGCATCCATTAAATATTTATATAATTTAATAAATATTTAAATAATATAATAAAAATCTGGATTGTTACAGGGTGAATAATAACCGAGTGAATAGTATTCCGTGAATAGTAACTTTAGGAATAGTAACCCCGTGAATAGTACTCCAGCATAAAATGTTAGAACTTATTAAGAATGCTTAGAATAATATTTCCATAAAAAGATACTAGATGAAGCGCAAATATCAAGCATCTAATTTCATGAAGTATAGAAGCTAAAACTTTAAACAAATGAGTATAGAATTTGAAATCTGAAACGAAATAATATTACTTACATACTATAGAGTATGGAAGAAAATATTATTTCAAGCGAATATTGAACAAAAATAACATCTCTTACCTTGAAAAGAAGAGTATTCCAACTGGTAAGCGAGAATATTCTTGAAGAAAATTTTCACTATTTTCTAAACTAACAGTTTTCTAAAACTCGACAGAAATACGCTCAATATTATAGAAAAAGAATTCTCTAATTCTGGTGTGATTTTTAATTCTAACTAAGCATCCTATTTATAGGAGAATGGAAGGGGCACTGTTAAGAATTTTTCGCGGACGCAACATTCAAAAATTCACAGGCTGAAATCATTCAATTCACGGATGACTAAATCTTCAAGTAAAACAAAAATTAAAACAAAATATAATATATATTCATTACATGCCTTATACGGCACTTACTTCCACCCACCAAAACCTACACCAAAACCTACACCAATTCTTCAAACACACACATATTATAATATATATTCCATCCACCCACCAATTTCTCTTACAAACATACTCACGGGTACATACTTTATATATATTATATATATAACTTTTATAATACGCACATGTGTGTGTATATATATATATATATATATATAATACAGAATTGAGACAACTTTCTAACGACAATTTTGGAAAATGGGTAAATGGGGGTCCAAATAATGAGCAAATTTACAACTTCATAAAAATCCCCTCAATATTTTTAACAACGTTTATTCATATTATTATAACTGGCAATATTAACAACCAGGTCGTTCCAAAGAAAGAGGGGGCTTTCCGATAAGGATTTTTCCCTATTGGCGCACAATTAAATGACCAAACATCTCCTTGACAGAACTTCTAGACATTGTTAATTATGCAAATAATAATATGAATAACTTGGCATCTCAATTATTGATTTAATAATATAAAATATTATGCAGATGATACTGTGACAATAATTGAATCAATAATATAAGAGATATGATGCAGCAATTACTGTAGCAATAATTGAGTATAACTGAGTGACTTCTCACGTAAGCATCAATAATCAATACCATGTGCTACTATGCAACCACGCGTATTATTGTACTTTTATCACTGCGTATTTCAACAATTTTAACGATAAAACTTCCGTCGTTATTTTTATAAAAAGATATTTATGTCGTTTTCTCATTTCGATAATAATTACGTTGTGGGGTCCACCAATGATTGTGTCGTCATACGAATATTCCCTACTTAAAACGAATATTCGCCGACCAATTGAATATAATATAACAACTTGCGTACTTTACAAAATTTATAAATATTACCCACAACTATAACATTATATCAAATTCACTCTTTAATATTCAAAAATGATATATATAGAAAATTCATCTTTATTCATAAAAGTTGGGGTCTTAAATATTGTATTTAAAACTTGTTGGGCAAATTTGTTGCTCACCCTTGCTATATCATGATAAAAAATTTCAGATTAAGATAAAAGCTCGAGTAAAGACAAAAGCAAATGAAAAGTGTAAGATTAAATTATGGTGCAGTTAGACCTATTAAATTTTTTGACGAAAATAGCATTGTAAACCTTTTTAGATATTGAATGTATGTGTTAAGTTAAGGTTGTAGACCTTAGGAATGATGTGTAAAAATTTAATGTATAAACAATTTATGTTTATATCTTTTGCAATAGTTATAGACATGATGTACCAGATCTGAGGTAAAAAAGTACCCGAATTTGGGGGCGTCACAGTGATAATTCGGCGACATTTCATTGTTCGTTTTAGTTTATAAGTTATATTATAATAAAGTATATACACTCTACATATAAACACCATTGTTTATATACTCCATTTGTAGTTTATAAGTTTAGTTTAGTTGTACAACGTTGTATTATGGGTTGATTATGATATATATGTTGTTGCTGGTTGTTGGATGTAGTTGTAATATGGGTTGAATATTGTTGTATGGCAAAACTAAGGATTTTGCCACTATAGTTGGCAAGTTTTACTTATTTCACAAGTGAACTTTTAATTTTTTTGAATTACCACATTAAACTAATTAAAATTTTACAATTGGATCAAACTGTTAACTGAAGCTCAGTTCTGTTAAATTGAACGTTAGTTTTTTCCTACGTGGCTTTTTAACAAAAAAGGAAAAATGACTCAGCCACTTCGATATTACATTTAAACCTCCATGGGACAGAGACAAATAAACCTCCATGGGTGCTGGTGTCAGAAGTAGTGAGGGTCTTGCAAAACATATGGGGTGTCATTAATTTCACAGCAACTTCGATATCCTCTTCTTCAACTTCTGCTTCAGTTTTCCCTTCTCTCCATTTCTGCATAATCTGCTTCACATATCCACAACATTTCACCCCAAAAGTTAAAATTAGCATCAACACTTCAAAAATCTAATCAAATGTAAATTTAAAATCTCCAGCAGGTTAATATTTACACAAAAGACTTTACTTACCGTAGGCATCACCGTTTAATTACGAAATTTATTTGCCGATGAAAGTCTGTTAACTTTACCTACCGTGGGCATCACCGTTTACCCAAAAGCCAAAATTAGCAACAACACTCATAATTGTCTCTTTCATCGGCAAAATTGTCGTAGGCATCACCGTTTAATTACGAGAATACCACCTGACCGGCAGATCTCGTCAATATTCTACAACTGTGATTTGATCCCAAAAAACTTAGGTGAAACTTTAGAATTGATTAATTATCAGCAGGGGCGACCTGACGCTCTTCCTTCCTTCTAGACATCAAGGGTAGCGCTCTGGTGTGGTGCGACTACCGTGGCGACGTATCGATCGGTCAAGGTGAGAAATTCTTCACCAACTCATCGAAAAAGAGATTTTTGATTATCTACTCTCTCCTCTTTAAATTTATTTGGTAATCCTTTTCAGATGCTTAAACAGCGGCGAAAGGGCGAGCGAAGCTAACTCTGTGGTGAATTTTTGGGGTATAGAGAAGGAATTCTAGGGTTTGCTCGAGAAAGGTAACTGAGGGGTGCGTAGGAAAGAAAGGCAGAGGATGGTGCAGGAAAAGAGGATGACCAAAGAGTGATGGCAGATAAGGTTGATGGTTCCATTGTAATCCACTGAAAATTAGAGAGAAGAAGACTAAAAATTAGAGAGAAGAAGAAGTGATGAAAAACTAAAAAGGGAGGAAAAAGAAGAAGATATTGATGAGATCTACCGGTCATGTGGTATTCTCGTAATTAAACGGTAATCACAGCTAAGTCATTTTTCCTTTTCTGCCACGTAAGAAAAAACTCACGTTCAATTTAACAGAACTGAGCTTCAATTAATAGACTGATCCAATTATAAAATTTTAATTAGTTTAATGGGGTAATTCAAAAAATTAAAAGTTCAGTTGTGAAATAAGTAAAACTTGTCAACTATAGTGGCTAAATCCTTAGTTTTGCTATTATTGTATGTATTGTTGTGATAAACAGGTTTTAGGTACAAAAAAGTGGTTTCAAAACTTGGAAAATACAAAAGCAAAAGAAATGGTTTTAAAAAAATTTGATAATTTAGACGGAATAAACTAAAATCGACTGAATTTCCGTCGAAAATAATATATTTAATTTATTTTATAAAATGTTATTTATTTAAATAAATTATTTTATAAATGTTATTTCTGACGGATTTGAAGTTAATTCCAACCCATATTCCCTCAGAATTAAAAAAATCCCACTTTTCGTGTTCGTCCACGTGGCAAGCTGTTATCCGACGATTTTTTTCAATGAGATAAATTCCGTCGAGTATATGCGATTTCTGACCGAAAATTCGTCGAAAATAAATCCCTTGTAAATATATTTTTCTGACCGAATTCTCGACGGAAATAAGCTCGACGGCATTATATTCGTCCGAATTTCCGACGGAATATTCCGTCGAAAATAAGTTATTCTCGACAGAATTAGCCATTTTTCTTGTAGTGATATGGACATTATCCTAATGACTAAAGGGTATTTCAGGAAATTCCCTAAAGACATGTGCCTCTAGGAAACTATATAAACAGGCCTTCCATTCTATGAAGGAAGGGGACCTCTGGTGAGACTTGAGACTTGGACATTCTCTCAACTCGAAGCACTCAAGAAGGCGCTTGAAATCCCTGCTACTCTATCACGGTTTCCAGATTTTGAGAGTTCTGCCACGTGTCGTTAGAATAATCTCCCACCTGTTATTCTCCCATCTTCAATCAATCAATAAATTCTGTGATTTTCGTAGATTTCTCTCCTCCACAGCCAATTACGAAACCTTAACTAGCAAGGCACGATTTCCTTACCCATATATATATATATATATATATATATATATATATATATGTGTGTGTGTGTGTGTGTGTGTGTGTGTGTGTGTGTGTGTGTAACATAGTTTTCTAGTTTTTGAATGGGTCACTCTTGACTATTCTTTTGTGGTCAACTCACTTCACTTATATTTATTATAATCTTATCTCATCATTAGTGTAACTAATCTTGCTTAATTACCTTCTTTAGTTAATTAATTAAGTTTACAAATTAACTAATTAATTAAGGAATAAGCAAAGGTTCCCTAGTAAGCTTCTTTGTCAAAAATATTCTTGGGAGGCTTCTTGAGAAGCCTCCTCTGTAACGACCCCAAAATTCATACAATAATATTCTCCTTCTCGATCGTTAACAATGCAACTTTAATCTATCTTTACATCATTATTCGATATTAAAATCACTAAAAATGTTGAATATTTAAAACTTTTATACATTTCCTTATGTATTGCCCTAAATCTCAACCTTTAAATTACATCTCTTCAATTCAAATTATATCATAAATCGTTACAGTAAAATGACTATACAAAGTCTTACATCATAAATAGATATCCATATACACTGGATAGCTCAACTTACAATTCAACAACATGTTACATTCAAAATATTAAATACATTCCCCATAAAAAATAAGTAATCTTCATGAATATGGATCTCTATAATTCACTTAGCACATATCCTTACCTTGAAATCTTGACCTGCAATAATTGTTATTTGCAAGAGTGAGCTCGACAGCTCAGCAAGTTCTAACAGTTTTCATGCATCACATAACACATAATAATATGCTCAACATACATATCATAATAATTAAAGTAACATGACATACATGCTTTAATTCACATAGCAAATATAAAGATTGAGTTCCTTACTCAATCATCATTATTTAACCAAAACAATGTAGTCATAAATTGACTTTAACATTTCATGATTTCAACATGTATAACATATCATGCTCGCTTACAACACATATAACATATCATGCAATTTAAAATAGTTCATCAAGTCCACGTAGAAAATAGGAACCGAAAGACTTGCATTGATCGTTGTTTACCAATAACAGTTTAACAGCTTACAGTTATCTGTACTTCATGTGCCCTACACAGTTATATAATCATACACATCAACTATTAGTCACATAACAACACATAGTAATTGTAATGTAAACTTTACTCCACATCTCATAATCCTTCTTGTTAATTAGCACATAATGTTCAATTAGATTGTGTTAACTTTTTGACTTATGTAATATTCAAAATTCATTCAAGTGTTTAAGTCTTGCTAGGAATACTTATGGGTTTTATATTAACTCATTCCATATCTTATAATGTTCATTAACACTTGTCACGACATTTGGACTTTCATTCGTCACATGCCCGAATCGTCTCTCTTGTGTATGCTTAGTGTGCTTACATAACTTATCTAATACATCATTTATTAATGTTAATCATCATTATATTTACTAACATTCATATTTTATAACTTAGGAAAACATCTTTTATCGTCAGAAGCACTATACTTGCATACGTGCATACCCGACGCCCTCCGATTGCCTCCGAAAATACAACAGTCCTAAAGATGACACTTTTGACCCATGTTCGCGACCTCAAATTCAAAACCTTAAACAATAACAGTTGTAGGCATATTTTTCCTCGTTCCGAATCATCTTGAGTCACCTCAATCGGAGTTCGTATGAAAACGTTATGCTCGTTTTAGTAAAATATGTCTGGTCAGTTTTTTTTCCCAAATTTCGGCTAGGCAAACTAACCCCCCTATCGGGGCACGAGTTTTTGTACTAGGGGGCCCGCCGGGGCGCGGGTCCCTTTTGTGGTTTTGTGATTTTTGATCTAAAACACTATAAGAAGCCAAATGAGGCCTACAAACTCCTTTCTAACAACCATACCAACCTACTCAAGGTGTAATATGTTTATGAAAACATAAACTATTATTTCTAACACGTTTCTAACCATATAAACAACATAAACATCAAAGATTACAACCTTTAATTTCACTATTTCTCTTATTTCCTCTTTTTTTAACATTCATATCGAAATTCTTCGCTGTGAATTCATTTTTAAACCAATTCAAGTAATTCCAATTGTGATAACTCATATTCTTAACATACTAACATCATAAATGATCAAATTCAACAATAAATCATAACCAAACATCAATTTGATAGTTTCAAAAGCCATTTTTCATAAATTAATTCACAGAAAATCATTATGAACAAAATTCCTCTTCTTTATCAAAATTACATGGATTAAATTGCTAGAACAACCATATAACTCATAATATATCATAATATAACTCATATTACACATAACTCATGCTCACATCAAATATTTAAGCATAATTTTCAACATAACTTCTTAATCAAACACTATGAACATGATTTCATCATGTTCATCATATCTTTGTGAATTGAAGCCTTTGAACAACTATAAAAATCTCATGTAAGCGTATACATGAAAACATATGAACACCATATATGAATATAAATTCACAATCATGAAAACCTAATTTTACAAAGACTAAATACAAAACATATTAATTTAGTATAAGGGTTAGTTTGATACCTTTCTAGGTTGAATTAGGAGAAAAGATGGAGATGATGAAAGTTTTTCTTTTATTTTCTCAAGGTTTCCCTTCTTCTTCTTCTTCTTCTTCTTCTTCTTCTTCTTCTTCTTCTTCTTCTTCTTCTTTCTGACACCCCCAAATCTGGGTTACCTGACCCCCGAGTTTGGTGCTCACAATTAACAATATAATAACATCTAACTACCCATTCATATAGAAATAGTAATACATAAGTCATTAACAGAGATTGTTAATACATTAGTCCCAGGTTCTCTAACCTTAACATTACAAACATACCCTTTAGATAAACAAAAAGGGTTCACAAATACAACATAATAATAATATTCATAAAATTATGTGATCACTGTGCCTTTGCCTTTGTTCTTCATAGCACCTCCTGCCACTTCGTCTCTAGCTGAAAAGTTTTATTTAGCAAGGGTGAGCAACAAATTAGTCCCGCAAGTTAAGATATACAATGAATGTATAAATATCATAATAATAGACTATCTATTTTGATAGAATGACACCAAAGTTTGGGAAACTTTGAAATAGCTGAACAAATCGTTAATCAATAACAAGTCTTCTCGTATTCTAGGCAACACAATAATCTAATAATGAAAGAGTACACCGCTTTCAAAGTTTCTACGATATTCTATTGAATAAACAAGAATCAATTCTACGCAATAACAAAGTGAAATATTTTCTAGATTTATGCTGAGCGATCCATTGGATCTAGAACTTCTCTTTTCGGGTATCTATCAAAGATTTACTTTGATACATACGCAGGAGTATCAGATAACCATAAAGATTAAATCATACCCCTCTGTAAGTATAACAACTGATCAGCTTTATTATACCCTATATTATCCATAATACTTAACAGTGCGCAATGGCCGAATATACGACCTAAAATGTTCCCTTTATATAAAAGGTTGTTCTTCTCAGTCTTTGAATCAAAATTTGATTTAACAACGACACGCAATGATTTCAATATCTAATCACTTCTCTTCTCAAACCTATCAAGTTTTGCTTTTTTGATCTAGCCGAAACAACTGTCATTGATCTATCAATAATAATTGAATTCTCTTCACTTCTCTTCTTGAACCTATCAAGTTCTAACAAATTTTCGTCTAGCCAAAACAATTAGCTAAGACATTTCTCAACATAATTTGACAATAAACAGGAATTATCTGTACTGTCAATACTAGCTTCTACGAATATGAATATTCAACAACAGTTATTTTACGAATGTATATTTTTTGAATCAGTAATTCAATTTAAATTATTAAACATGCACTAACTATGAATAATCAACAATAAATTCTTGGACGTGGTCTAATCAACAATAATTAACCATTATAATAATTGAATAAACATAACTCAAGGTTGAGTTAGGAAACTTGCCTTCCGCGATGATTATTGTTACATAAAATACTTATCTGCTGTCAAAAGACCTATAACCAATAATATAGGTCTCACAATTAGCACAATAATTTATAACACGTAAGACTGTAATTCACAGTCAATCTGTCTCCTAGACACATTACCACATAGCCACATTAGTGTTTATAACCTATATAAACACTTAACAAGTCTAACTAGTTCGGTCTGGTTGGATTTCAGTCTCATCTCGGTATTCTGGTCACCCTATCCGATAATTAAAATATTTATTATCAATTAATCTTGGTCTCTAAGCTTCAATATTATTTTAGATAAGTCAAATATCGTTTATAATATTTTTCGGAAGCTTCTAATAATTTATAAATAATTATTATAATTTATAATAATTTTTCAAACATCGGAATCATTTTTAAATGATTTATCATTAATATTTAATAATATAAAAATATTAATGACATACTTGTCAAAATATTAAAGTTATTATTAATAACTTAAAATATTTTTAAATCATTAATATTCTAATTAAATGATTTTTAAAATAATTAAAATTATTTTTAAATCATCACCATTAATATTTAAATATTAATAAAATTACTATCAAAATATTAAAAGTCATTAATTATAACATAAAATATTTTTCAAATATTTTTCTCATTATTAAATGATTTTTAAATCAATAAAACCTTTTTAATTCATTTATTTAATATAATAATTAAATAAATCTAATATCATTAATATTAATTTATTAATGAGAATTCTCCAAAAATATTGAAATTATATTTTATAATTCAAAATATTTTCTAACACTTTATTCTTATTTAAAATGATTTTTATATAATTAAAATTATTTTTCTCTAATTTATTTAATGCACTTATTAAATAAATTAAATAGCATTATTATTCAAATAATTATAAATATTAATGAAAAAATTCCCAAATAATTAAAAGTTATTTTTCAGAATTTAAAATAATTTTTAAAACTATTTTTAATAATTTTTATAATTTATTTCTATTTTTAAATAATTTCTGAAAAATCAGAAATTAAAATAAATGAAAACCGTCTCTAAAGCCTATAGCGACACTTGTCTGTCGTCTTAGGTATTCTTATCCTCAAGAACACTGGCAGACAGTTAACAAGCTTGCTCGTTTGACTCAATTTAATTTCTTATCTCAGGCATGATCTATGCTAACTTGAGCATTGATGTTGTAGTAGAAATGTAGTACTACAACTATCAATCATAACTTGGTCATACGACTTTATAACAAGGAGATCAAAGCCTCCAAAGTTGTTGTCAGACGATTTCTGGGTTTTCCAGAAACCCAGGCAGTTCGACTTGGTACTTTTCAGCCCAAATTAATCTAGGTTCTGATCCTTGTTCATGTTGTTTAATGGTTCAAGGTTATAGTGCTTGTGTCATAGAACATTTACAAAACAACAACTCAGTTTAACAACAACAGAAGCACAATGTATGACCCGGTCAAACTCTGACAAAAACTGAGTTCATATGTTTTCTGGAAATTCCAGAAAACAGACTTTCATACCGAGTAGGCTACTTTGACCGCTTGCTAAATTCAATCTGTTGATCAAATACATTGTCGAAGTCGGGATTTTTAGATGTCCCTTTCCATTATTTGTTCTTTGGTGTTCTCATTTTAGGTGAGATTTGTTTGAAAAAACAAGTGAAAAAGGTCGATGGGACTGTTAAGAGTCGCCAGTTGGTTTTTTAAATGGTTGTACCAACACAACCGAGAAAAAGTTTGCACATTGACCCAGTGTTGTGACACTGTTAAATGGGTTAGTGAAACCGAGATTCATTAGGGTCTGGGGACTTGGTTATACGGAGGGAAGGTGTTAGGCACCCCCCGACATCCGTGTTACCACGGTGACCGCCTCTTTTCAAGAAACTATTATCTGAATGTGTGTGTGTGTGTGGGTCAATGTGCTGTTATTTGGAAGTAGTGCGAGGCCTCGTTCGCACCTATATACACAGGGTTTTAATTTATTTAAAATTCAATTTTTAGCAAGATATGGCAGTGATGTTTTATAAAAGAGGTTTTTCAAATCCTGATGCTCAATAGTAATTGAGACCTTTTACACTCTCATTTTATTAAGTGTTTGGCTTGATTGATTTTATTTGACAGATGCGAGGCATCCGTACGAAAATAATATACAAAATAATGCCGACCTCCTCATGGGTATGGAAACCATCTGAGGAAATTCAGACACCGCAGAATAATTTACAAGCTGCTTACAGCTGAAAAATTCCATCACGGGAACCGAATCTAGATCCAATAGGTTGAATCTGTGATCACATGATTCCTAGGCGCACAAGATACCGCAATTTGTATGAAAGCAGTAAGCAGGTATATATATAAAAGCTGTAAATATATATATACAGACATCATCACCAACCACGAAGCACCTCCATGTGGGATCAGAAATGTAAATAAAGCTGTAAAAGCTATCAACCGCCACGGAGGAAACTCTAGGCGGGACGAAACGTAAATAAAGTTGTAAATATGGTCAACCGCCACGAAGGAAACTCCAGGCGGGACGAAATGTAAATAAAGCTGTAAAAGTGATCAACTGCCACAAACGATATATAAGCAATAAACGCACCGGATGTAAAATCCAGGCTCATTAAACAGAGCCCGACCACAGTTCATATATATATATATATATATATATATATATATATATATATATATATATATATATATATATTAAAGCAGTAAACGCTCCAAACCAAAGTCTAGGCTCATCGAACAAAGTTCGACACACAGTTCATATATATATATATATATATATATATATATATATATATATACCGAAGTCTAGGCTCATCGAACAAAGTTCGACACACAGTTTATATATATATATATATATATATATATATATATATATATATATATATATATATATATATACAAGCTGAAACAAAACCACGGACCAAAGTCCGGGCAAATGCGCGCAACACGACTCTCAATGTGAAGAAGGGTGTGTGTAGAGATGAAGAGAAAGACTCTAAAGTGTGTGAGAAGGCTTACAGTTGACTGCCAAAGAAGACTTCTATATCTGTAGAGTGGGTAAACACTGGCTTGTGTAGGTACAAAAGGGCTATATATGAGCTCATGGGTGTTTAAAATGAGAAAGTACACTGCATGGGGTGAGTGCAGAGCAAATTGGGCAGGGCTTCCTCGCCGTTTTCTCTTGCAAAATGGGCAGCCCAAGCCCTCTATTTATAGACGATTTAGCCGCAAGTGTACCTGCGACTGAGCCGTAGGTGTACTAGAGGCAACCCGGGTGGGCCTGAGTTTTTTGGGTCGGGTCGTCCCGAAGTACGTGCACTCGGGCACGGTAATGTCCACTCAAACTTTCAGAAGTGCAATTCGGGCATCCGTTTGAGGTATACAGGACCTATTTCGAACCGCCGTTGTCGAGAGTTGTACGATGGCATGGGATTAGAGTTTGTACGAAGTCATTGAAGATGGGACGATGCCCTTCGGTCTTCAAGCTTCAACTTTTATCCGTTACCCCGCACAATAGTCACTCGGGATTGGTTAGTCTTGTGGGACATCGTTGCATAGAGATATTGAGACGACGTGGCATGTCATCGTGTTGGCGAGATGACGATGTTGCCCCTCACCGGTGTTATCGTCGGATTGGGCTGATAAAGCAGACGTTGCTCAGGCTTCACTGAGATTGGACTGCTGTATTTGTCGAAGGTCCTCATTGTCATCTTCGAGGTGTGCCTGTCTTCCCGATGTTATCGCCGGGTTGGTACAGTGTATCTCTTTGTGAGCGTCGAGATTGAAGCTGGTTGCATTTGAAACAAGCATTTTTGGGGTTATCGCCAAAACTGCATTCCTTGGGGTTATCACCAAGGTTGGTGGCCATTCCCATGGTTGGGACTGAGACTAGATACCTCGGGGCTATCTCCGAGATTAATCGATCTTCTCCGGTGTGTGTTCCGGTATTGGATTTGCATGCCTCGGGGTTATATCCGAGGTTGGAATTGTTACTTCCAGAGTGGGCTCCGGGGTTGATGTTGAACTTCCGGTATGGATATGGATTGTCTTTCAGGGTTCCCTCTTAAAAGACGAATCTGTCCTTCTACAATGTTAGTGACAGGTATACAAAAAATTTTGAGTGTCTACATACATGATATGAAGCCATGAATCTATAGTAAAGATAGCAGGCTACACCTTTATTACAACAACAACAGCAAAACTTGTAAACACTGACAGATCTAGTCATTTGAAAAGCTTGTCAGACTCTGGTAAACTGTTTCTGGGTTGCCCAGATTTCAGCCGGTCAAGCTCAGTCAACGGTGTTTGACCATGAATAAAATGAAATCTGGACATCATATAACTGTTATTTCAATTGCAGAACAAAGACCTCCTACCCGACTACCGATCCAAAACATCAAACAACAAAAAACATAAATACACAAAGATCTACAGCCACTGACATTAGCTTGTCAGACGACTTCTACTCTTCTTGGGCAGTTTTGAAAATTAACATTTTTAAAGCCATTTGATGCTATGGACCAATGATGGATCATCATAGATCAACTAAAAACATTATATAACACTTATAAAAACACAAAAACAAAAATTTTGCCCAAGCATACAAGATCAAAAGTGAAATAGGGTTTATACCTCTTTTGCTAAATCTTGATCTATGATCTCCTTATCTGTTTTTGGTGTTCTAGTAACTGATTATATGACTGAATTACTTATCAAAATCGTAGGTTTGGGAGAGAGAGAGAGTTGGTGAGAGCAAGTTAGCAAATGAGCAACTTTTGTAGAATTTCTCTCTCTTGAATCTATATATATTGTGATATAATGTTGCTAGATATGTGATTTTTGGCTGGTATACTAGATATTTAGGAGTCACAAAGTCAATGTAGTGGTTCAACAACTAAAGTTGCTAGCAAAATTACAAGTTACATAATAAAATACACAAAAAATGCATTTTGGTCTTTTGTAAAATAAATTTAATGGCATACTAGGAATTTGCACAAACCCTTAGGGTTTAATCCTAAGGTTCTAACACTTGGGTTTTAAATCATTAGTTTCCAAAATTTCCAATTAGTTAGAAAAATAAAATTTCTAAATTATAATTTAGGATTTGTAAAATAGAAATTAAAATAACTAAAATATAATTAGGGTTTTCTAATCATATTTTAAGTTTAATAAACACTTTATGCTTGGCCAATTAGGATTAGGGTATCCTAATTTAGGGTTTAGGAATCCAGAATATGAAATTAGGGTTTCCTGACTTTCGATTAGGGTTTCTAACTGCGAGTTAGGGGTTCTAATCTTGAGATTAGGGTTTCTAATCTCTTATTAGGGTTTATTAGTTTTAAACCTTATACGATCAATCATTGATCATTATCAACATACAGCACAAACACATTCTCATCAATATAATTATTTTAATTATATTTTCTACCGAATCCCTATCCAGAAATTAGGGTTAGGGTTTCTATTCTACGTTAAGCACAACTCTACTCTTAATTTATTAGGCAATACCCAAATTGACTAAGTCTCACAGCTCGTATCACAGATACACAACACAATAATGATAATTAATAATAACATTAATTAAAAAAAATATTCGTAAAATTTTAATTATTAGAAATCATGGGTTATCACATTCTTCCTCTTCTTCTTCTTTGTATTCTTTCTTCTTCTCTTTGTTCTTCCTTTCTCTTTTACTAATACGTAATATAAACTGATATATGATAATATAATATACGTATACTTATAATACCTATTAATATACAACATAAATACATATATAAACTGATGTCAGTTATATTATTTGAAAATCAAAAGCCGTAAGGCTTGTTTGGCTAAACCACTTTAAAAATTAATAACTTACAACCCTTATGCCTTGTTAGGTAAAACCACTTAAAATAATGACTTAATCATTCCTTAAACCTTGTTTGGTAAAATAAGATTAAAATAAAATTTTTAAAAGCTCTAAGGTTTTGTTTGGTAAAACCAAATTAAAACTCTTTTAATTTATTTTCATAAGTCATTTATAATATAGTTTATTGTCCCGCATTGTTTACTTGGATTTCCATATCCAATCTTAATTAAATAAACTAATTACCACATACTTAATAAATTTCCCACTTAACCAAATATCACAAAATTATAATCTCATTATAATTTTATTTAATAATTAATATATCACTTTAATTATTAAATTACGACAGCAATATAGCAACTCATGTAATCTTTAACAACTCTCTAACTATTAAATTAAATTAGAGTATTATCTAATAAATTTAATTCATAAATATATACTAACAACAACCACATAAATAAAATATTTATTTAATTTAATAAATATTTTAAATTACAAATAAAATTCTGGATTATTACATCTTTTCCTCCTTACAAGGATTCTGTCCCCAAAATTAAACTCAAACAATTCATTTGTCACATTCTTCCCTCCTTATAAGGATTCCGTCCTCGGAATCACCGAAACCCTACCTTACTCAGGTTTTCATCAAATCTCTTCGTTGAATAACTTCAACACATGACCTTAATATAGGTTTTATATTTCCTACTACATTCATTTCTTCAACAAATTCTAGGTTTTATTTCATAACTTTCACTTAAACTCAATTATATTCTGACTATTATATATTCTTTAACCCATTCATTTCCTTTTCTAAAGATCGTTATCATAAACACTCGGGATATTACATTCACCCATTCTTCTAAGAATTTCGTCCTTGAAATTTTATTTATTAATCTTTATTCATTCAATCTATCAAAATAGATTTTACGTTAATACTTTATTCATTCATTGGGTTTTATAACCACTTATTTCCACAAAGATCTTTCTACAATTATTAAACTTTTCTATTAAAAGATTTACATTATTCTTTGATAATTCATCTCCTTCTCATTTCAAAATGACTTTTCTCACTTATTCAATATATTCATCATTCACTGTCGCATTCTACGACTTACTTCTTTCTAAGGAATATCATCATTACCACATTCGCCTTTTAGAATAGCAAGAATCTTCCACAATTGCTCAATAATTGGGAAGCAGTATGAATAACTCAGGAATTTAAAAGATTCCAAATTATGTTGAGGGGTCACAAGACCTTGAACTACGTCCACGGTTATAAGTACTCTTTCAACTTAAACCTTAACAGTCATTAGACTATAGGGACCCTCGTACTTAGGGTGTTAAGCCCTTCGTACAATGTATTGTGCACAAACATTTAAACGCTATACATAAATTATCCCCTAGAACAGGGTTGTTCACTATGTCCATAGTTATAAGTAATCTTTCAACTTAAACTTTAACAGTCATAAGACTATAGGGACTCCTCATACTTAGGGGGATCAACCCTTCATATAATGTATTGTGCACAAACATCTAAACGCCTCCGTGTAATCCCCTATAAAAGGGTTATTCATCTTAGCTTTTCAACATCTGAATCCGCACCAAAACAATTTGGTTTGGCATAACTTCTCAAGAAACGCTTGAATTTCATGAACATCTTTCAATATTCGTCTAGCTGAATCAAATAGCATAGACTTCTACAATAATTCGAACATCAATCGAAATATATACATATATATATATATATATATATATATATATATATATATATATATATATATATTCTCATATCTAAAAGAAATCTCAAAAATCTTTTTATGACGTCATGATACCGCACTGTATTTACAGTCCGTTTGAGGATTCCGTCATTTGGTGATTTTATCATATTACATCATACCATAGTGGGCTGATGATCCTTAGATCACATCCAACACTAAGTAATACTGCATTGATGACTCCATCGGTTTTTTTATCAACTCTGCACCAAGTTCCATGATACATTGATGATATAAAAAATATATTTTGATATATTTTAAATCATTTTTGTCTAGCCAAAGCAATTAGCATAGACATACGAATAACAGTATTGTTTTTAAAACTCATTGGTTTCATCATTTGATCCAATATTTTTCAAGAAAATAGAAGTGCAAACATCAGCATGAAGTCAATAAATTTTGAAAGTCTAGCATAGCTAGTAGATTTAGAATATCCAGGTATCCATCAACTTCAATCTTTACTCCATTACTTCATTACTTAACCAATTCTTTTTATTTCTAGCACCAACAATACTCTTATAATAAATATTCTTGTATTTCAACTTACAATCTTTCTATACCCCCAATCTAGTTCATCAAACTTACTACACATTGGAAGTTCAGGAACTTCCCACAATAATATGAGTTTAAGAACTTATCCTAGTCAGACCATAGGCGTCCATTCGCTGAGGGGTTCAAAACATACCATATTATTATGAGTCACGAACTTACCATATGCATTAATTTTAAGAACTCACACCTAACCCTAATAATATCTAGCTAATTTTAATACTTTCTAACTATCAAATATACACATGAGAAAATAATAACATTTTCGCCACATATACATTGATAGCGCGACACCAACATTCTAATAATTATCAATATGATAAATTGAGCGCAAGCACAAAACCCTCGCACATACAAAGGTTTGTACCACTCAGCCATCACATGAGTCCTCAATTGAAATTCCACCTAACTCTATCTAGCTCATAACATATTCTTAACTTGCCCCTTAACTTACTCAATACGAATTCCTCGTATCACATTATCTATAACTGTTGACTTATGTTATACTCCATGTTTTGATGATGACCATAATATTCCTCTAATCATGCTATATAACATTTCAGGGAAAGTTATGACATTACAGGAACATCAAGGAAGAAATTACAAAGACAAGGAATCTTTGATGAAGGAAGAGCAAATTGATTCCTAGGAAAAATATGTAAGATCCTAGCGTTTATTACTTTCCAATACAAGGCTTTAGGGCATGTGCATCTCACATATACATATATGTGCATATTCTAATTAATTCCCTAAAGATCATGGAATAAACAGTGGCTTAATTCGTGCTTCATAAATTAAAGTAATACATTTCTGGTAAAACCGAATATGGTAACATGGTAAGAATAGTTGATTGAATATACACCATAAATTATACACAATGTGTTAAGGGAAGTAATTAACCCATGATTTGAAAAATCTAATTATACGTCATAAACTAAGAAATATATTGGGCATCTCTACCGGCCAAATCTATGGTAAGTCAAATACGGAAAAGAGTTTGATTTGGTAACTAAAATATTGACTTCCAGCAATCAAGTGGGTGAAGTATAACAAAGAATAAAAAGGAAAGTTGTGTTAACCCACATTATGGGAAATTAATCTGGCCTAAAATACTTCTCTCTATCACACTGATCTAGGATATACTTTAGCGTGATATCATCTATCATGAACAAACAAAATCTCTATGGTGATTTTAGGACTAAAGAAGTAATTAAGCATATTGATGTGTAAATTGCATGATTTCTGCACTATGTTGTCAAACATGCATATCACAGTAGTGATTCACAACAACGGTAATATCCTTTGGGGTGTCTATAAAAGAATTGGTCCAATATTAAGAAAAGTAATAAATACATATTATTTTTGCACACATACAAAGTTACGGAAGTGTGTTTCTTTGATTGACTATTGATTACAACTGAAGGAGATACTGCTAAGGTGATAGTGCAGAAAGTACTCTGGTAATAACTTTTATTGCATATCATTACATACTAGAGCCTTGCATTGGTAAGTGATATATTGCTTGATCATTAGACCTCTACTGTGTATCTTATATTTTCTTACACAAAATAATATTCTCTAAATTGTAATTTCGTTTGGGTTACTGCATCATTACAATCAAGTTTGAAGAAAGCATTGGTGCTTAAGAGTGCATAGGTGCACGACGAACAAAGGTGTTCAAATTGTCGGAACTTGTATTGTAATTGGAAAAGTTTAAGAAAAGTGAGTCTCCAATACTAGTTGGTATTGGATGTGGATTAGGCTACTATTCTAGAGGGTAGTAATTGAACCACGTAAAAATTCTGGTGTTTATGTGATTGCATTTTTTGTCATATTATTCTGCTAACTATCCAACAACCTGCATTCTATATCCATTCATATCACTTAACTAATTCAATAAATTTGTTTATCATAATTAACTTTAGAAAATGTTAAGTTTCGGAATTATAATTTTGAAAAGTGATACATTAACTCAATATCCTGTTTTCATTTTTTAACTTACAAAGATATAGAATCCAGCTTGCTGCATTGAATATCCAAAGGAATTTTTAGTTAAAATGGTATCAGAGCTTGGCTCTACTTATCTTGGTCTTAAAGGTGACTTGTAGGGAAAGATTCTGACATGGCACAACTTGGATACGCTCATCACGAAGGACAATCAACAAATCGACCTCCACTACTCTTTGGAACCGAAAACTATAACTTCTAGAAATTTTGGATGAGGATATATCTTAAGCGAGACCCATAGGAATAGTGGGTGGTAGAGAATGGACCAGTAATCCCAAGGAAAGACGATGACACTCCAAAAACTCTACTCGAGATGGACTCAACTGAAACATACATGGTTTCATATGATTCAAAAGCAATGAACACTCTTCTCAGCGGCATAGTGCAATCCGAAATAGATAATGTTTCTTCATGCAACACATCAAAAGAGATATGGGATACCCTAGTGGTAAGTCACGAAGGAACTTCCAAAGTACGAGAAGTTAAGCTAAGTATGCTTATGCATGACTACAAAATGTTCAAACTGGAAAGAGACGAAACAATCAAAATGGCTCAAGCACGATTTTTTGTACTTATAAATTCTTTGAAGTTGCTCGACAAGTCAATTCCACAAAGTGAAATCAATCGTAAGTTACTTCGGGCTATGCCCAAAAGGTTTGCATCTAAAATTACTACTCTTCAAGATTCGGTCAATATCTCTTCTATGGATACATTAACTCTCTTTGGTGAACTAGAAGAATATGAACATCAATTAAAAAGATATAATGACGAGGAAGAAGTTCCTCGAAAGAAAGTGCTAGCTCTAAATGCAGGAATTGAAGAAGAACTTCAAAACAACTCGGATGATGAAATAGATATGATCTCAAGGAGACTCAAGGGACTACTTCAGAGAAAGAATAAAAGAAGGAATACATTCAATTCAAACCAGTTCAAAGCTAATCAAACTGTAGAAACGTGTTTTGAATGCGGACGACCAGGCCACTTCAAGAAGGACTGCTTCCAACTCAAAAACAAAGGGAAGCAGGGCAATAAAGAGTTCAAAAAGAATAAAGCCTTCTTAACATGGAGTGACAATGAAGAATCTGATGTGGAGATAAATGTGAATGATGAACTGGCTCAAATATGCTTCATGGGACTTGAAGGTGAATCTAGTGAGGTATCTTTTTCTGATATTAGTATTTTGAAACAAGAAAATGAAAAACTAAAAGAGAAAAATATGTACTTAAAAGTTCTAGTAAACGCACTAATGGGCGAAGTTGAGACATAAAAAGATGAAAAGAAGGAATTAGAAAAAGTAACACATACAAATGAAGAAAAAGTATTAGCTGCGAAAAATGATTACTTAGATAATTACAATAAAATACTTTTCAACAAAGTAAAACAGTTAAATAATGAAGTTGAAAAATTAACAAATGACATAAAAATGAGAGATGTATGCATTGATGCTTTTAGTGATGAATCTAGTAATAAAACACCCCCAACTAATGAACTTCAATAGGAAATAGAACCCCTAAAACTGTTTCTAGCTAAATTTGTTCATGGCGAAGAAAATTTAAATGTCATGTTAGGGAAACAAAGACCAAGTTATGATAAACAAGGAATTGGTTATAACCCGGTGCATAAAAAGGAAGTTGAAATGATTAAATCTAAATCATCATTCAAATTAAATTACTGTACACCTTTCACTACTTGTAAAAATTGTGGCACTAAAGGTCATCTAGAGATAAATTGTTCAAAGAAGAAAAATTACTATCAAAGTAAAACAATGTGGATAAAGAAAAGGGATTTGATTTCAACTAACACAAGTGGACCCAAAAAGATATGGGTAGCAAAAAGATAAATTGCACTTTTCTTAAACAGGTATGTTTCAAGGCAAAAGTGTCACCTCAAAAGTGGATCCTTGACAGTGGATGTTCACGTCACATGACAAGTGACAAATCTAAGTTCGTGCAACTAAATGTCAAAAAGAAACATGGAACTGTCACATTCGGGGATAACCGGTCATGTGAAATAATCAAGAAAGGTAAAATTGGTAATGGTAAGGTTAACATTAGTAATGTTCATCTTGTTCACGGTCTAGAATTCAATCTTATCAGTGTTAGTCAATTAATGGATAATGGACATCAAGTAAATTTTGAAAAAGATAAATGTACAATTTCATATGGTATTAACAATGCTACTTAGTTGCCCAAAGAGAAGGAAATATATATACTCTTGATTTTGAGCAACAGGGGGGAGAATTATGTCTTGCAACTATTCAAGATGAAGCAAATCTATGGCATCGAAGGATGGGACATGTTCATATGGACCTAATCAAAAAGTTGTCATCAAAGAACCTAGTGAGAGGATTATCCAAAATGAACTTCAAGAAGAAAGGTATATGCAAGCCTTGTCAACTTGGAAAACAAGTAAGAACATCATTCACAGCCAAGAACATGGTATCAACTTCTTCTCCCTTACAATTACTCCATCTCAATTTATTTGGACCTGAAAGGCATGCTAGTTTAAATGGTAAATTTTACGCATTTGTGATAGTTGATAATTTTTCTAGATATACAAGGGTACTATTTCTTAGAACAAAAGATGAGGCATTTAAAGAATTTGAAAAACTGGTTAAAAATTTGGAGACAAAATATTGTCTTAATCTTATAAAAATCAGAAGTGATCATGGTACTGAATTTCAAAAAGATTTTATTATATTTTGCAATCAAAAAGGAATTACTCATGAATTCTTAGCACCTAGAACTCCTCAAAAAAATGGAGTGGGAGAAAGGAAAAATCGTACATTACAAGAAACAGCTAGAACTCTAATTCAAGAAAGTAAACTTCCAAAGAAATTTTGGGCTGAAGCTGTTAAACACATCATGTTATGTACTAAATAGAGTGTTAATCTGTCCAATTATTTTGAAAACATCATATGAATTATTAAATAATCGACCTCCTAATATAAGTTATTTCAAAGTATTTGGGTCTAAATGTTTTATTCTTGACACTAGTGGGAACTTGGGCAAGTTTGATGCTAGATCATATGAGGGAATATTCATTGGCTACTCACAAAATAGTAGAGCATATCACATTTATAATGTGCAAAAGATGTGTATCGAAGAATCTATACATATCAAATTTAATGAATCTAACCATGATATTCCAAAAGAAAGAGTGGAAGATGCGGGAAATTTAGAGACTGCTGCAAATCCAACATACCACATAAAGCAAAACAGCAAGACTATGGAACCGATCCAGCAAGCTGGATTAGAAGAACAGCAGGATCAAGACTCTGTCCAGGAAGATGTATACGAAAATCAGGAACATATCCAGCAAGCTGAAATGAACAAACAACAAGACTATAATTCAGAAACTACTGAAGAAGTGATCCATGACATTTGTAATATCCCGAAAAAAATAATAATAATAATAATAAATTTATATTCTTAAAACATATTGTTTGGACTTTGTCATTTATTTGGGTCAAACTAGTTATTTAATTTGCGTGGGCTAATAAATATTAATAAGTGATGAGCAAATTAATTTAGTACAATTTGGGCTTTAAAACTTATTGGGTTTAATTTATATTTTTGGGTAATAATAAATCCTATTTAAATTAGGAGAGTTAATATTTAATAAGATAATAAGTAAAACCTAATTACTTTACTATATGTATACGAAGTGAATGAGATACTACTGTGGTTGCGCAGAAAAAATAAAAATAAAACTCTTTCTTGTTGACCTTGGATTAGCTACCAAGTGGCGAGATAGCTCAACTGGCTTACATGTTGATTATGATCAACGCTCAACTATGCGAAATATGTTTCCCTCTTTGATGGAATAGTTGGTCCAAATCCGAATGTCAGGCCAATTAATATTGAAGGTTGCTGCAAGTCAATAGGTATGTTATTATATTTATATATATACGAGGATTAGTCTAACATCATTTATTAATTTATATTATCCAGAAATCTGTTCATGTAAAACAATTAATGCGGTTGTGTAATGTCATAATTGATTTTTTTTTTTATAATAATATAAGTCTAAACAAAATAGAATTAATTCAGGTCCGACATCTTTTTATTGTTGAATAAATTTTATTTTTCCAAATATATATATAAAACGATTGAATGAAGCATTGATCTTGATATATATACGTATTCAAATTTTCATGATTCATCAGTAGCTTAGTGGCAGCATTAATATGGTAATATAATATTTTAATAAATGATGATAACATGTAATTAGATAATACAAAGGAAGGTTCGGAGTTTTAGTTTTATATATATAACTATTAGTAAATGAGAATACTTTTGGTACAGATGCTAAACATAGAATGAGAAATTAGTATAATAGTGTTATAATATTATGGTATTGATTTACACTACAGTCATTGTATCTTTTGATTACATAATGTATATAATATGCCTTCTATATTAAAAGTATTAAATTTATAAAATAAAATAAAAAGAATAAAGTTAATAAGTTTGTAATTTAATTAATAGTATTGTTTTAATTTGGTAATTATATAGATCGGATTGAGGAGATCTAGCAGTGTGATATTTGGGTTTGGTGAATTATTTTGCTATTATATTCAGGTACGGATTCCGTACTCTTTCAGCGACATTCATGTTAAATTTGATTTGTTCGTTTTGTTCCTCGTTTCGAATTTCTGTTATTATTTCACATAATTGTTTCTTGTGAAATTGATATATTTATTTCATTTTGGAGTTGATACATTGGACTCGTACTTGTACTCTTTGAATGAGGTTATCATGTCTAATATTTATTTTAATAATTATAGAGCGGTACATGTTGCTACCTTCTTTTTGAGACCTTGTGACTATAATTTGATTTGGTTCAACATGTACATATAGAACCCTTTTGTTGGTATTATGTCGCATGTGTTGTGACATAGTATTTTTGTTAGAATATACCATAGGGTATACCTGAGCTATAACCACCTGTGGGGGTACCACAGGCACGTCGTCTTGGCACGAGAGACGTGACACTCTCCGTGGCGGTGTGATTAGTCCACGGCGTCTCCGTTTTGGGCTCCGGAGTAAGTGGGCCAATTGGTGTTTCGTTGTGGGAGGCGTATGGGTTAACCCTAGTTTTCTGTTCTGCGGATTGGTGATGTTGTGCCAAATACACCTATCCGATTTGCATACATTTGGATTCGCGGTCCAATGTGTGATTTGCCTGTGTGGCATTATTTTGGATGCCTGTGTGGCATTATATATTTTGACTTGCCTGTGTGGCATTGTTTTGATGTGCTTGTGTGGCATTATTTTGGTTGCCTATGTGGCATCATTTGATTTGCCTGTGTGGCATTATTTTGACTTGCCTGTGTGGCAAGGTATATTTTGAGCTCATTCGGTATGAAATAACTCCAGCCATTTATTTCAGCCTATTATTTTATTGGATTAGTTTTGTTGGTTTCTGTTCAGTTCAAGTCATTGAGTTAGTTACTTCAGTTCGTTATTTCTTTATTCTTTTATCGGTTTCGTCAATTACGTTGATTCAGATATATTCCATTCAGATCTTTGGATATTATATTTTCGTTCGTATTTGCACTTGAGGCTTTGTTCAGTATTTTATCTCAGTTGTTTTCGTATATCAGTTGTATATCTTTTGTATATCTGTATCTGTACTGGGCAATTGGCTCATGCTGTATTTTTCTTCCGGCAGGTGCAGGGGTGATTCAGGGCTAGTGTGATGAGAGTTTTGCCATTGACCATTTAGGTTGACTCGAATTTTAAGTTTTGATTATTTTGACTCAGTTTGGAGAATTATATTTGTTACTTTATTAATGGATCACCACTATTAATATTTTGAGGTTGTTAGTGCTCTGTTTATTTAATTTGAGGTTTGTTGTGCTTTGCACGTGACCTCCCTTTCCTTTTCGGGAAGGGGGTGTTACAGAGATGGTATCAGAGCTTAGGTTCTTTCTTGTAGAAAACTTATTTAGGTTTGACCTGTGAGTTATGGGTGAACCATTGGGTAGACGTAGGAGTTGATTCGATTTTTGTTCTTTGTTTGTTTGGTCTCTATTTTGACTAATTATCGATTTCTTTTCTATTTGTAGTTTATTTGAGGAAAGTGGAATAATTTATTAAGGTGATTGAGCAATGATATTAGTTAAGAATTATGATTTAATCATTGAGGTGAGTAAAGTTATAATTTGTACAGATAAGAAGTGATCTTATATGAGATGTGATTATGATGTCAGTATTTGTATCGACGAGTATTTGATTTTGGAAAATTATTTTTTTTGAGTTGTTTTTTTTTTGTGTGACAATTATTATGATCGTTGAATTAAGGATTTTATTTGATTTGAGTTAGGTTTTGATTTATATTAAGCGTGTGGATAATTTGAGGTTTGTGTATTGATGGTATATTATGATAAAGTGAAAATTATTAAGTATAGATGATTTCTTATAATTTGAGTTGTTGTATTCGAGGTAATTAGATTAATCATTTGGAGTTAATGATCAATTTTGTGACTATTTCTAGTAGGATATTGGAGTTATGTTCTATGAATTTTCTTTATGATAGTATGGGGAGACATTGAAATTTATTGGAATAAGGTTTGTAATAAGGGATGATTGATTTATTATATGATTAGATAGCAAGTGATGAAATTCAATTGATTGTGAGAGATCTTGAATAGTTATAGTTGGCTTATATAGATGGTAAAATATGTGACTTGAAGTTTGATACGGTGATAAGGAGATCTTGGTAGTATATTTTTGGTGTAATAATATTTGAGAACTAATTTGATTTGAGGTTATGATATTTTGAAACTCTTAAGGACTTAGGAGAGTTGGTGACAAAGAGATATTAATAGTATATTCTTTGATGTAATAATATTTGAGGACTAGTTCAAGTTAAGGATGAGATATTTTGAAACTCTTGAGGACTTGGGGAGAGTTGGTAATATAGTTTGCATAGTTGTTTTGTTTATCTGATGTCATTAGAGTTTTGTATGAATTTATGTAAAATAAAACAAAAATAATTTGTTAGATCTTTGTTATGTGTGAAACATAAACATTTTACGAATTAAAGATAATTTTAAATATTTTGGGTATTCGAATCGTATTTAGATGAAGAGAAAATTTTGTATTTTCGAATTATGTTCCGAAGAGTACGTACGCTTGCAAGAATTAAACTCAAAGATATTAGCGACGACTCGCACCAACAGTGGATCATAAGATTTAACACGAAGAACCTTACCAAGGCTTGACACGGTAGCTGACGAATCTGTTACAAGTACATTGATAATTACGTTGACCGATGACTTATCTGTGTTGATTGTTACAAATGGCGACGCTACGTCGTAACTAAACTTATTTATTTATTTTGTAGCTTATTTGAATTTCGAGGACGAAATTATTTTTAAGGGGTGAAAAATGTAATAACCCATATTTTTTTTAAAATTAAATACTAATTAATTTTATTGTATACAATTGTTTTTAAATGGGAAAAGGTAAATAATTTTGTTTCCTTCTTTTCTTCCTTGTTTTGTTTGGAAAATTAAATTCTTTTAGTTGATAATTAAATGACTGATTATATTAAAATTGAGAAAGATAATTGCTTTTGTTAAAGTCTTGTGCTAAAATCATTCGGAGCGGGAAGCTACTTGGAAGATAAAGGAGTCTATTCGAGCGGAGTATCTGCATTTTTTTTTTGATAATTAGCTACGTTAATTCTTTTGATTTCGGGGACGGAATCCTTTTTAAAGGGGAGGTAATGTAATATCCCGAAAAAAATAATAATAATAATATTAAATTTATATTCTTAAAACATATTGTTTGGACTTTGTCATTTATTTGGGTCAAACTAGTTATTTAATTTGCGTGGGCTAATAAATATTAATAAGTGATGAGCAAATTAATTTAGTACAATTTGGGCTTTAAAACTTATTGGGTTTAATTTATATTTTTGGGTAATAATAAATCCTATTTAAATTAGGAGAGTTAATATTTAATAAGATAATAAGTAAAACCTAATTACTTTACTATATGTATATGAAGTGAAGGAGATACTATTGTGGCTGCGCAGAAAAAATAAAAATAAAACTCTTTCTTGTTGACCTTGGATTAGCTACCAAGTGGCGAGATAGCTCAACTGGTTTACATGTTGATTATGATCAACGCTCAACTATGCGAAATATGTTTCCCTCTTTGATGGAATCGTTGGTCCAAATCCGAATGTCAGGCCAATTAATATTGAAGGTTGCTACAAGTCAATAGGTATGTTATTATATTTATATATATATATATATATATATATATATATATATATATATATATATATGAGGATTAGTCTAACATCATTTATTAATTTATATTATCCAAAAATCTGTTCATGTAAAACAATTAATGCGGTTGTGTAATGTCATAATTGATTTTTTTTTATAATAATATAAGTCTAAACAAAATAGAATTAATTCAGGTCCGACATCTTTTTATTGTTGAATAAATTTTATTTTTCCAAATATATATATAAAACGATTGAATGAAGCATTGATCTTGGTATATATACGTATTCAAATTTTCATGATTCATCAGTAGCTTAGTGGCAGCATTAATATGGTAATATAATATTTTAATAAATGATGATAACATGTAATTAGATAATACAAAGGAAGGTTCGGAGTTTTAGTTTTATATATATAACTATTAGTAAATGAGAATACTTTTGGTACAGATGCTAAACATAGAATGAGAAATTAGTATAATAGTGTTATAATATTATGGTATTGATTTACACTACAGTCATTGTATCTTTTGATTACATAATGTATATAATATGCCTTCTATATTAAAAGTATTAAATTTATAAAATAAAATAAAAAGAATAAAGTTAATAAGTTTGTAATTTAATTAATAGTATTGTTTTAATTTGGTAATTATATAGATCGGATTGAGGAGATCTAGCAGTGTGATATTTGGGTTTGGTGAATTATTTTGCTATTATATTCAGGTACGGATTCCGTACTCTTTCAGCGACATTCATGTTAAATTTGATTTGTTCGTTTTGTTCCTCGCTTCGAATTTCTGTTATTATTTCACATAATTGTTTCTTGTGAAATTGATATATTTATTTCATTTTGGAGTTGACACATTGGACTCGTACTTGTACTCTTTGAATGAGGTTATCATGTCTAATATTTATTTTAATAATTATAGAGCGGTACATGTTGCTACCTTCTTTTTGAGACCTTGTGACTATAATTTGATTTGGTTCAACATGTACATATAGAACCCTTTTGTTGGTATTATGTCGCATGTGTTGTGACATAGTATTTTTGTTAGAATATACCAGAGGGTATACCTGAGCTATAACCACCTGTGGGGGTACCACAGGCACGTCGTCTTGGCACGAGAGACGTGACACTCTCCGTGGCGGTGTGATTAGTCCACGGCGTCTCCGTTTTGGGCTCCGGAGTAAGTGGGCCAATTGGTGTTTCGTTGTGGGAGGCGTATGGGTTAACCCTAGTTTTCTGTTCTGCGGATTGGTGATGTTGTGCCAAACACACCTATCCGATTTGCATACATTTGGATTCGCGGTCCAATGTGTGATTTGCCTGTGTGGCATTATTTTGGATGCCTGTGTGGCATTATATATTTTGACTTGCCTGTGTGGCATTGTTTTGATGTGCTTGTGTGGCATTATTTTGGTTGCCTATGTGGCATCATTTGATTTGCCTGTGTGGCATTATTTTGACTTGCCTGTGTGGCAAGGTATATTTTGAGCTCATTCGGTATGAAATAACTCCAGCCATTTATTTCAGCCTATTATTTTATTGGATTAGTTTTGTTGGTTTCTGTTCAGTTCAAGTCATTGAGTTAGTTACTTCAGTTCGTTATTTCTTTATTCTTTTATCGGTTTCGTCAATTACGTTGATTCAGATATATTCCATTCAGATCTTTGGATATTATATTTTCATTCGTATTTGCACTTGAGGCTTTGTCCAGTATTTTGTCTCAGTTGTTTTCGTATATCAGTTGTATATCTTTTGTATATCTGTATCCGTACTGGGCAATTGGCTCATGCTGTGTTTTTCTTCCGGCAGGTGCAGGGGTGATTCAGGGCTAGTGTGATGAGAGTTTTGCCTTTGACCATTTAGGCTGACTCGAATTTTAAGTTTTGATTATTTTGACTCAGTTTGGAGAATTGTATTTGTTACTTTATTAATGGATCACCACTATTAATATTTTGAGGTTATTAGTGCTCTGTTTATTTAATTTGAGGTTTGTTGTGCTTTGCACGTGACCTCCCTTTCCTTTTCGGGAAGGGGGTGTTACAGAGATGGTATCAGAGCCGACTCTCGAAAGCTCGGGTCGGGTCATCCGATCGGGTTACCGGAGGTGGGGACACGAAGGCTGGTGGTATTATCCCACAATGGAGAGATGGAGGTCCGGAGGTGGGGACACGAAGCCAGCCGGTATTATCCCACAATGGCTAGAGAGGCAAAGATCTTTGGGTTGTTTGTGTGATCGAATTCTGACGGGGACGTGAGAAATTTAAGTGGGGGAGTTTGTAACACCCCAGTCCCACATCGAAAGAGAAGGGAAAAATTTGTCTGCATATAAGGAAATAAGTTACTACCAATAGTACCTTCAAGTCATGACCTTTTGGGAGCCTGTGGTGGGCTAAGTTGACCCAAGAAGATACTATTGGGCCAGTAGTTTGAGGCCTTATTTTGATGGATTTGATTCGATTCGGACTTGGAATTTGACCCAAGATTTGTTCCGGACTCGGGATTTGACCCGGGTTGTTTCAACATTCAACTTCCAAAATCAGCAAGATACATCAAAAATCATCCTCCCGATAACATCATTGGAAATATAAATGAAGGATTACTACAAGAAGAAAAGCACAAAATATGTGTGATTTCTCAGCATTCTTATCCCAGATTGAACCAAAGAACGCCAAAGAAGCCATACTTGATGAAAATTGGCTACTAGCAATGCAAGAAGAGCTACAACAATTTGAAAGATGTCAAGTGTAGGAATTGATTCCTCCTCCAAAAGATGTATCCATTATTGGAACTAAATGGGTATTCAAAAATAAACTTGACGAGTTCAGAACAATTACCAGAAACAAAGCTAGATTAGTAGCTCAAGGGTACAATCAGCAAGAAGGAATAGACTATGAAGAAACATTTGCCCCGGTAGCTCGTTTGGAATCCATTCGAATATTATTGGCATTTGCTTGTTTCAGAAAATTCAAACTACACCAAATGGACGTCAAAAGCGCCTTCCTCAACAGTTACATAAACGAAGAAGTATACGTAAAACAACCTCCTGGATTCGAGCATGACAAGTTACCACATTACGTATACAAACTAAAGAAGGCACTATATGGGATCAAATAAGCTCCAAGAGCTTGGTATGAGAGATTAAGTAACTACCTCCTATCAAATGGCTTCATAAGAGGTAAAATTGACTCTACACTATTTATTAAATGCCAAAATAAAGATATTATTATTGTGCAAATATATGTAGACGATATAATATTTGGTGTTACTAATAATTTTCTTTGTGAGTGGTTCTCCAAATGCATGCACAAGGAGCTTGACATTAGCTTAATGGGAGAACTCAATTACTTTCTGGGCCTTCAAATCAAACAAAATCAGGAAGGCATCTTCATTCATCAAACCAAGTATACAAAAGAAGTACTCAAGAGATTCGGTTTTGACAACACAAATTCAAAGACCTCACCAATGAGTACATCCATAAAACTCACAGCTGATGAAAAAGGTATGGATATAGAAGTAACAAAATATAGAGGTATGATCGGATCATTACTTTATCTAACTGCATCTAGACATAATATAATGTACAGTGTTTGTATATGTGCTCGTTTTCAAGCCAAACCCAAAGAATCATACTTATAAGTTGTTAAACGAATATTTAAATATTTGAGTGGTACTACAAATTTAGGATTATTTTACCCAAAATGTGACAATTTTGATCTAATGGGTTACTCAGATGCTATTATGCAGGCTGTCAAATAGATAGAAAAAGCACAAGCGGTGTGTGTACATTTTTGGGACAAAGTCTTGTCTCATGGCATAGTAAGAAGCAAACTTCAGTTGTCCTATCTACTACCGAGTGTGAATATTTAGCAGCAGAAAGTTGATGCTCCCAAATTTTGTGGATGCGTCAAACACTGTGTGATTTTGATATTATGTGTGAAAATGTGCCTATATACTGTGATAATACAAGCACAATTAACATCTCTAAAAATCCAGTTTTACACTCTCGCATGAAACACATAGAAGCTCGACATCATTTTCTTAGAGACAATGTGTCCAAAGGACTAATTACATTAATTTTTATCCCCACTGAGCACTAATTAGCATATATATTTACAAAACCTCTGGGGGAAGAACAGTTTTGTACTCTAAGAAGAGAACTCGAGATGAGACTGATATAGATATGGTCTGCATGCTTTAAGGAAACTCGACAGATACGGCATATCTTATTACCATAATTACGCCCATTAAATTTGCTCAAGAGTTCCATTCTCAAACACGGCGCCACGCCTTTCCATATCTCGGTACCACGCAACCTTAAAAGGATAGAAGTTACTTTACTCTTCCAAGCTTCCTCCTTCTCTCTTCAGAACACCAATCGTTTCTGAAACTCTCAATCGCTCTCAAACCCCACCCGAGAAGATGAAAACCAGACGTGCTAGCCAACTCCGGGACGAGTCCGAGGACAAAGTCTCACTTCCCTCTCCACCCTCTCATCCTCCTGCTAGTCAAAAACTAAAAAGAAAGCAATCCTCTGTTACGATTATCTCCAGTGAATCATCCCCTGCCGAATCTGAAGTAAGCTTACCCTCTCCTCCATAAATTGGGACGTCGACTGGTACAAGACGGTGAAAGATCAAAGAATCCTCACCCGAATCCCCTCCAATGACGATAATACCCTTATCTATCTCATTGCATGATGTCCCTAAAAATTTCTTTCGCGGTCATAACTTTGAACTGCGTTTTGCATCTTCCATCTACCACAAAACTTTTTTTTATAAAAAATCCATTGATTTGTACTATTTTCAAAACTCCCCACTCCAGCACCTACTTGAGTCTTGTGGTTTGTCCTCACTCAGTACCCCTCCTTCTGTGGCATATCCTAACTTGGTCCAACAATTTTACACGAACCTTGAAAATAATGGTGATTGCTATACTACGTTCGTGAAAGGTAAATAATTATTTTTTACTACTCTGGATCTGGGTAGCATACTGTCCATTCCCTTTATCGGCGACTGTCCTTTTACTCTTAAGGGACCAGTGTATACACCTTTGTCTCCTCTTGATCAACTCAAAACTATCATGGTTGACCCCAATCTGTCCACCGTCACTCTCCCAAAGACTATTGAGGTGTCTCATATTGCCATTGTTCTTCATAAACTACTGAGATATAATCTTATTCCACGAATTGGAGGTGGGGCTGACTTCACTTACCAGGATTTGGTTTTGATAGCCTTGATCATGAAAAGAAAACCATTCAACTTCTCTCTTATTATGCTTAAACACATGGTCAACTGCATCAAACATTCCAAGAAATGTATGACTTACAGTTGCTTTCTTACAAAGCTATTCACTCACTTTCAAATCCCATTAGACAATGAGGGATCCATCACAATTACTGATTCCATTGACTCTATCTATCTCAAAAGTGCTCATCTCACTCTGGTAAATGGACAGTTTATGCGTGTTGCCCCCAAAAATCTCTATGTCCAAAATCACACTCCTCCTACTTCACATCCTCCCTCCCCTAAGATTCTTACTCTTCTCCATACCATCGCGACAAATCAAGCCTCACTCACTGCTGATGTTAAGTATATCCAACATCGTCTTTCTGTGCTTGAAAAAGGCAAACTCCCTATCAGTCGCACTGACCTTCACTCTGTTTTTCGCAACGTGGAGGATGAGTTCATTGACCTTCAAGCAGGATTTGAACTGCAAACTAGGGCTATTGTAGAAGCCCTACAACAGAAAATGAATCGCAATGCCTGCCAATTAAGCACTGAACTCAAATTCCTCAGCAATCAGATTGGGACTCTCGGACGCTTTACCGAGCGGCGCATGAATGATCTTAGTGCAGAACTCCAGGCTGACCAAGTCCAATCTCGCATCCCTAAGTGGCCACAGTGCAATTAGATGGCCGAATACCAAGGCAATTTTTTGGACTTGCCCTTACCTCCTCTTATCTTCATCGCCCGTCCTCCCAGGTTTGCCAACAACATGTCCTTGGAGGAGATTAAACACCGCAGGCTTCACCATCTGTATTTCACTGCTCGAGAAGCCAACCAAGTTCAGATTACTGAGGAAGATGCTTAAAGGTTTTGTTCCATCTTTCCCCTTTTGGCTCTCTGGACACCTCTTTTTGATGGATGCCAAAGGGGGAGATGAATTATGATTATGATTCTGACTAAAAGACAAAATTTTAATTTCCATGCATGATAACTTCTGGTTTAAAAACTATGCTTTAAATTTGATGAATGATGGGTCAATAGTTCATGATGTTCCTTATGTGAACTAACAGGTTAATGCAGGGTTATTAACCACTGCATAATTACAGTTTACAGTTAAACTCTAAAGTGTGAGGATATGCATGAATTGAGGGGGAGTCGTAATTATTTTGATATGCATGGATTTAGGGGGAGTCATAATTATTTTGTTGTCATCATCAAAAAGGGGGAGAATGTTGACTTATGTCATACACCATGTTTTGATGATGACCATATTATTCCTCTAATCATGCTATATAACATTTCAGGGAAAGTTATGACATTACAGGAACATCAAGGAAGAAATTACAAAGATAAGGAATCTTTGAAGAAGGAAGAGCAAATTGAGTCCTAGGAAAAATATGTAAGATCCTAGCATTTATTACTTTCCAATACAAGGCTTTAAGGCATGTGCATCTCACATATACATATATATGCATATTCAAATTAATTCCCTAAAGATCATGGAATAAATAGTGGCTTAATTCATGCTTCATAAATTAAAGTAATACATCTCTGGTAAAATCGAATATGGTAACATGGTAAGAATAGTTTATTGAATATACACCATAAATTATACACCATGTGTTAAGGGAAGTAATTAACCCATGATTTGAAAAATCTAATCATGCGTCATAAATTAAGAAA
Organism: Panax notoginseng; assembly: GCA_016801055.1. Taxonomy (NCBI): domain Eukaryota; kingdom Viridiplantae; phylum Streptophyta; class Magnoliopsida; order Apiales; family Araliaceae; genus Panax; species Panax notoginseng. The sequence goes on along the minus strand of CM029018.1, from coordinate 147,409,563 downwards.
TATATTGGGCATCCCTACCGGCCAAATCTATGGTAAGTCACATACGGAAAAGAGTTTGTTTTGGTGACTAAAATATTGACTTCCAGCAATCAAGTGGATGACGTATAACAAAGAATAAAAAGGAAAGTTGTGTTAACCCACGTGATCGAAAATCAATTTGGCCAAAAATACTTCTCTCTGTCACACTGATCTAGGATATACTTTAGCGTGATATCATCTATCACGAACAAACAAAATCTCTATGGTGATTTCAAGACTAAAGAGGTAATTAAGAATATTGACGTGTAAATTGCATGATTTCTGCACTATGTTGTCAAACATGCATATCACAGTAGTGATTCACAACAACGATAATATCCTTTGGGGTGTCTATAAAAGAATTGATCCAATATTAAGAAAAGCAAGAAATACATACTATTTTTGCACGCATACAAAGCTACAGAAGTGTGTTTCTTCGATTGACTATTGATTACAACTGAAGGAGATACTGCTAAGGCGATAGTGCAGAAAGTACTCTGGTAATAACTTTTATTGCATATCATTACATACTAGAGCCTTGCATTGGTAATTATATATTGCTTGATCATTATACCTCTACTGTGTATCTTATATTTTCTTACACAAATCAATATTCTCTAAATTGTAATCTGGTTTGGGTTACTGCATCATTACAATCAAGTTTGAAGAAAGCATAGGTGCTTAAGAGTGCATAGGTGCACGAGGAACAAAGGTGTTCAAATTGTCGGAACTTGTATTGTAATTGGAAAAGTTTAATAAAAGTGAGTCTTCAATATTAGTTGGTATTGGACGTGGATTAGGCTACTATTCTAGAAGGTAGTAGTTGAACCACGTAAAAATTTTGGTGTTTATGTGATTGCATTTTTTGTCATATTATTCTGCTAACTATCCAGCAGCCTGCATTCTATATCCATTCATATCACTTAACTAATTCAATAAATTTGTTTATCATAATCAACTTTAGAAAAAGTTAAGTTTCGGAATTATAATTTTGAAAAGTGATACATTAACTCAATATCCTGTTTTCATATTTAACTTACAAAGATATAGAATTCAGCTTGCTGCATTGAATATCCAAAGGAATTTTTAGTTAAATAAAAGTTGGACATAGTTGTGCCTACACTTATTCAACCCCCCCCCCCCCCTTCTAAGTGTACCTTTTTAAATTTAAATAACTCCTCGTGAGTTATCTCGTACTATATCATAGTACATTACCTTCATAGCATCAAGCTATAATTATTAAAACATTACAAACCATCTTTCTTTTATAATTTAAACAGATCACGTCGTGATCGTATTCAATAATCATCTCCCTTAAGATTCTTTTCTTAACTCGTGATCGTTTTGTTTTAGGATCCTCTTTCTTTCCTTTTTCATCATTTACAATTTCATTTATGCTTTTAATCTTACAGGCTTTGTCTATTCATGATTATTCGTTATCTTGGCTATTGCAGTTAGGTAACTCCCATTTCTTATCTTTGTATCACTTCAAGATTCTTCTTTAAATTTTCTTGTTTATATAACAATTCTTCCTTTAAGAATTTCTAACTTCATTTACATTACTCAACATTTCATTCGAGTTCTACATTTTCATCATACATATCTATTTTCTATACTTGGTACATATCTAGTCTCTAATAGTTTCAATATGGTATGCTGAGTGGTTTCCCACAAATAACCAACAAACTAGGTTCCGAGTTGCTATTTCGTATTTACCTCAGCTCTATGAAGGAATCGTTTAGCCCAGATATCATACATCAACTATTAAAGAGTACAATTGTACCATACTTAAATATAACTTTTTATTCTTAACTTCTTTATCATTCTCTTCTTATAGGCGTCACCTTACATCCTTATTATTGAAGTTGGGTAACCCCACATTCATATTCCTTATAACTCTGCGAGATTCTTCTTTGAATCCTCTCACACATGTTTTAAACCCTTCTTCATAAATTTCTTAAATTACTTCTTATTATTCAAACTCTATATGAGCTTATTCTTTATCATTTTCACATCTCTTCTCTAAGGTTATAGCCTAAGGTACTCATACCTAAGGTTTCTAACCTACAGCTTTGATACCAACTGTAACGACCCCAAAATTCATACAATAATATCCTTCTTCTCGATCGTTAAATATACAACTTTAATCTATCTTTACATCATTATTCGATATTAAAATCACTAAAAATGCGGAATATTTAAAACTTTTATACATTTTCTTCTGTATTGCCCTAAATCGCAACATTTACATTACATCTCTTCGATTCAAATTTATATCATGAATCGTTACAATAAAATGACTATACAAAGTCTTACATCATAAATAGATATCCATATACACCGGATAGCTCAACTTATAATTCAACAACATGTTACATTCAAAATACTAAATACATTCCTCATAAAACATAAGTAATCTTCATGAATATGGATCTCTATAATTCACTTAGCACATATCCTTACCTTGAAATCTTAACCTACAAAAATTGTTATTTGCAAGAGTGAGCTCGACAGCTCAGCAAGTTCTAACAGTTTTCATGCATCTAATAGCACATAATAATTTGCTCAACATACATATCATAATAATTAAAGTAACATAGCATACATGCTTTAATTCACATATCAAATATAAAGATTGAGTTCATTACTCAATCATCATTATTTAACCAAAACAATATAGTCATAAATTGACTTTAACATTTCATGATTTTAACATGTATAACATATCATGCTCGCTTACAACACATATAACATATCATGCAATTTAAAATAGTTCATCAAGTCCATGTAGAAAATAGGAACCGAAAGACTTGCCTTGATCGTTGTTTACCAATAACAGTTTAACAACTTACAGTTATCTGCACTTCACGTGCCCTACACAATTATATAATCATACACATCAACTATTAGTCGCATAACAACACATAGTAATTGTAATGTAAACTCTACTCCACATCTCATAATCCTTCCTTTTAATTAGCACATAATGTTCAATTAGATTGTGTTAACTTTTCGACTTATGCAATATTCGAAATTCATTCAAGTGTTTAAGTCTTGCTAGGAATACTTATGGGTTTTATATTAACCCATTCCATATCTTATAATGTTCATTAACACTTGTCACGGCGTTTCGACTTTCATTCGTCACACGCCCGAATCGTCTCTCTTATGTATACTTAGTGTGCTTACATAACTTATCTAGTACATCATTTATTAATGTTAATCATCATTATATTTACTAACATTCATGTTTTATAACTTAGAAAAACATCTTTTATCGTCATAAGCACTACACTTGCATACGTGCATGCCCGACGCCCTCCGATTGCCTCCAAAAACACAATAGTCCTAAAGATGACACTTCTGACCCATGTGTTCCGGATCATCTTGAATTACCTCAATCGAAGTTCGTATGAAAGCGTTATGCTCGTTTTAGTAAAATATGTCCGGTTAGTTTTTTTCCAAAATTCGGCTAGGCAGACTACCCCCCGCCGGGGCGGGGGGTTTTGTCCTAGGGGGGCCGCCGGGGCGGGGGTCCCTTCTGCGTTTTTGCGATTTTTGATCTAGAACACTACAAAAAGCCAAATTAGGCCTACAAACTCCTTTCTAACAACCATACCAACCTACCCAAGGTGTAATAAACTAATGTTTCTAACACGTTTCTAACCACATAAACAACATAAACATCAAAGATTACAACCTTTAATTTCACTATTTCTCTTATTTCCTCTTCTTTTGACATTCATGGCGAAATTCTTCGTTGTGAATTCGTTTTTAAACCAATTCAAGTAATTTCAATTGTGATAACTCATATTCTTAACATACTAACATCATACATGATCAATTCCAACAATAAATCATAACCAAACATCAATTTGATAGTTTCAAAAGCCATTTTTCAAAAATTAATTCACAAAAAATCATTATGAACAAAATTCCTCTTGTTTATGAAAATTACATAGATTGAATTGCTAGAACAGCCATATAACTCATAATATATCATAATATAACCCATATTACACATAACTCATGCTCACATAAAAGATTTAAGCACAATTTTTGACATAACTTCATAATCAAACACTATGAACATGATTTCATTATGTTCATCATATCTTTGTGAATTGAAACCTTTGAACAAATATAAAAATCTCATGTAAGCATATACATGAAAACATATGAACATCATATATGCATATAAATTCACAATCATGAAAACTTAATTTTACAAAGACTAAGTACAAAACATCTTAATTTTGTATAAGGGTTAGTTTGATACCTTTCTAGGTTGAATTAGGAAAAAAGATGGAGATGATGAAAGATTTTCTTTTCTTTTCTCAAGGTTTCCCTTCTTCTTATTCTTCTATGTATTCTCTCTTCTTCTCTTTGTTCTTCCTTTCTCTTTTACTAATACGTAATATAAACTGATATATGATAATATAATATACGTATACATATAATACATATTAATATACAACATAAATACATATATAACTGATGTCAGTTATATTATTTGAAAATCAAAAGCCATAAGGCTTGTTTGGCTAAACCACTTTAAAAATTAATAACTTACAACTCTTATGCCTTGTTTGGTAAAA